>CM054410.1:53032590-54232590 GCA_028858755.1 Ara ararauna
TTTGTTTCTTTTTTTTGCTTGTTTGTTTTGTCAGGAGTTTGTTTGTTTGTTTGTTTGTTTGTTTGTTTTGTTCGCTTTTTTTTTGTTTTTCCGACCCAGGATACATTGGAAGTCATATTTAAAAACTGTGCCTAGTCCTGATTTCTTTTTTTCAGTGTGGAATTAAATGTTATACATTCATAAAATTATTCCTTTCAGAAAAAAGTTAAGTTCTTTAAGAACCTACAGTTATAGACCCCAAATATGATCTTTGTCTTCCCATGAAAGAAAGCTAAGTTGGGAATAATGCAGTAATTACAGTACATTACATACTACAAACTTAAAAGCAATGATGTTTGTATCTTTTGGTAACATCCTCTCTCCTTTTAATTACTATTTATTATTTTTATGGTGCCATTGCGTTATGTGATTCTGTCCTATAGCTGACAAAATGACGTGATTTCAGAAAAATAAATAGGTGAAAGTCCAAAAGTAAGTCCTCATTGCTTTTGAGAGTCAACAGTTGCTATGTTTTTTTCTTCTTCTTTTTTTTTTTTTTTAAATTACAATCAGAGCAGTCTTCTGTACCACCCAAATCCTTTCTGAGGATAAGATTCCAGAAAATAAAACATTCTGGGACAGCATAAAAGCTTTTCTTTTTTATTTTGTCTAGGTTTTGGAACTTTTGATTAGCCAATTTTTAGATCAAGCCAACCTAAAAAAGTTCATAAATCCACCCTATATATGTAGAGTATGCTGAAGGGGTCCTCTGTTGTAATAAAAAAATTAATGTGAACATAATTAAAGAGGGGAAGAGCTTGCTTGCATTTTTTAAACTTCATAAAATTGCATCTTTTTTACTGCAAAGGACCAATTAAATCATGCATGTAGCTGTATTCTTGTGATATCAACTGTAAAGATTGCGTTGTGTTTAAATGAAGACAACAGGCACACATTTAAAAAAAAGGTGAAGAAATGTAAATATATTTGATTAATAAAACATTTCTATTACCATAACTTAAGCCTTTTTTGTGTTAAGATTGCATATGGAATTTTGTGCATGCTATGCAGAAAACCAAATATGCTTAAATGCATATATATTGAAGTTCGCCTCAAATAATAACAGTGCCTTGCTGTAGCTTTCATTAGGAGCTTTTAAAAGGGGGTTGCAGATAGAGTGTTACAAAGTGATTTGCAGCGACAAGAGGGTGAGATCAAGTCCACTTTTCTTGATGATTGTATCTCAGTCCTCCTATTGATGTAATGCTGGGGGCACATGCAGTCATATGCTCAAGCAGGTTCTCAACCATGCTTTGGAATTTGTTTGCATAGGTTTATGATGCAAATCGTGTCATATTGTAACCAGGTTTTTCTATTCTGCATACTGGAATGTTGTTTTTTTTTTTTTTTTTTTTTTTATGGTTGACGGCCTGAGATTTGTTTAGTTACCTGAATCCTGATTTGCAAGGATCACCACCTAGTGGACTGAGACAGAATTTCAAAACTCCAGTTGAAGTGATGTCTGAGCTCATTTTTAAACAATCATTCTTAAAACAAAGCTAAAAGCACTAGCCATGCTCCACTGCTATGGACCTTCTAGTGCCATTTTTAACATTATTTCACTACCATTGTATATGTCAAAGAGCAGTGATTAGTTCACTAAGTCACCCCTTGTTCCACTTGAAAAAATACTACTTGAGTATGAGAAAAATATGTCAGTTTCTGTCATTTTTCATCTTATATTTCCTTTTACACAAGCACCAGAACCACCATGGTAGAATAATTGTGCAGAACTACTGTACTTGAGAAAATAGTCAGGTAAATTGGCCAGGAGGCTTCCTGCTGGTTTACCAGTAGCAAGGACAGTCAATCATTCAAGGCAAACTTCCATACATTCAAGGAAAATTCTTTATAACAAGAAATTGTACGGAGTCATGTTGTATGAGATTGTATCGTCAAACCCACGTAATCTGTCATGAGCTAATGAGACACAAATGTCTAAATGGGGTGAAGAAGTCCTTTAGCTGATGGCCCAATCTATAATGTAAAAGGGTCCTGGGGTCCACCTTCTTGCAACTCTTTGGGTGCATGATTTAGAAGGGGTGAGGCTCAGGTCTGCAAATATTTTTCTTTTAATTCATTTGCTGAAATTTTTAGCTGGGCTTAGAGTTTGCTACCTTCTTACTTTTGTCACTGTATGTGTTCACTGAGATCTGGTGCAGAATCAGTCCAGTGTTGAAGTACAAGAGAATGAAACAGCCTCAGTTTTACTCTTTGGTTGTTTGGGGCTTTTTAACCGAATGAAGTGGACACTTGCTCTCAAACAAATAGACAGATAAGCAGTGTCCAAGTCAATGCACACACTAGAGGCGCTTCCTGGGCACCACTGAGCATCTACCAGTTAAAATAAGTCCAGTGACTTCTTAGCACTACAACCCCAACTGATGATACACAGATGTTGAAGCTGCACTCTAACCTCCATGTACTGAGTGTTGATTCTCCCAGATTCAGACTCCCTTCTTATCTGACTTGCTACAGGACAGTCAGCAAAACGTTTTGATAGCAAACTTGGTCAATCTCATCTTTCATGTTTGCAGGGGATTTGATAGCCTTTTTGACTAAACCAATAACACAAGGTGCTTGACATACCCCGTTGTCTGGTAAAAGAGAAATATACACCAACCAATGTATAGCAATAATTATGTGCCTAAGAATAAAATCCATACAATACAGTGCATTGGATGGGGCATTTGTCTTTCTCCTCAGTACTTCCTGGTGGCCATCCTGAGGTAGATCCCTGACCAACTAGTCAAGAGACAGACATGGGTAGCTTTTTTGCTCTAAATCTGAATAATCTGCCTAAAACCATCTAAGGATACCAGATAGGTAGACCCAGCCACAGCTGTTTTTGCATTCATGTTATTGAGGACATCAGTAAACTAATATTGTAGAAGACCTAGAAATCCAAACATGACTGGAATTGGTCCAAGGACATGGGTAGGGAAGAGGACTGTTTTTTTTCCCCTTCTTCTCTACCAGCCATGGCAGGGGAGTCTTACCATTGCTTTCTCATGGGTTTAATTTTTTTCCAATCTTTATTCTTCTACCCTTCCATCTTGGCTCTCATCATTTCCATCTATTATACTTTTATTTTTCTATTCCCCCCTGACATTGCTTCATTCAGTCATTCCCCTCATATGTAGAGTTTCTCCAAATAATCTTGCAAATGACTAAGGAAAGAACTTGTATTTGTTTATATTGGCACAACAAGTCACAGAAATACTTTTTTTTTTTTTTCTATAATCTCAGCTTCAATAGAATGAGTCAAACTATAATAGTCATGCAGAGCCTTCAACCTGGAATTTTTTTAGGGAGCCAAGAACATTTTGGCCTATAGCAACACACACTACTAGTGATCAAATATTCTTCTGGAAGCCATTTAGCTTTTTTTTTTTGTTTTCATTAGCCTTTTATTGGGCAGTTCTTTTCTTTTTTTTTCCTGTGGTATAAAAGGCAATTAAATAGCCAGTAAATTAAAATTCTCATAAAGAATATACTTTCTATTGAGTAAAAAAAAGGTACAATTAAACGCCCGCACTGAGCCATACTTGTAATGTCTGTATGCTTGCCTGAGTTTTTCTTCACTTTTTTTTTCTTTGAAACATAGAAAGCCAATTTCTTCTGTTTACACGTAAGATCTTAAAGAATGGGGATAATATATTGCTGTAATACTGCACTGTATTTCTGCACAATGAAATGCTGCAGTAGTATCTGATCAGTCAGTGATAAGAACACCATGTAACTCCCATCTCAGTTTTTGAAATTGCTTATGTGATGAAGATATATGTGCCATGAATAGGGAGACAGGTAGATCCAACTGAAAAGAGTATCTGATTCATTACCATCAGGTTAACTTGGTTTTATTTAATGACTTAGTGATAGAAAGGAGGCTGCACTGATCATTAATGGAGGTAAGCAGATCTGAGATGTTTAAGCTTTGAAGGAAATTTGGACACATGTTGTATCTCCCTTCCATCCTAATGTTTTTTTTCTTTGCTCTGTGTTAATAGTATAGCTCCCAAAGATCTTCCAATTGCACACTTTCAATGAAGATTTTTCAGATTGCTACTCATTTTTCCCTCCCAAGACTTACTTCCTAGAAAAGTAGAGGGCTGGATTGAAAAGGGGAAAAAAAAAAGAAAAAAAACTTATTAAAAAATATTTCTTCCATAAATTTTAGGGAAAATATTAAAAAAATATCCATAGAATGGACTGCTTTGTGCATGATTCCTGTTCTTCAAGAGCTGATTTTATTCTAAAAAGTATTTTGAAAGATGCTCTCTGTCTAGGTCTTATTTCTAGAACACAGAATTATGACCATTTGTACACTATAAATAATGGTTTGTAGTGTCTAATAATTGCTTCTCCTGTGTAATCTTAGCAACATTGTTGTTTTTAAATTCTTATTTTACTTTTTACTGTGGCTGCAAAGATCATCTATCTCTTTCAGCCTTGCATGGTCATATGTTCTTAATTCAGCCCAAGTCAAGTCCTAATGAAGGTACTGCATTGTGCAGTTTATCATATGTATTAAGTCATACTGTAGATTGTGGAAGAATTTTAAACCTTTCTGGTTTAGGATTTTTCTGTATTGAATAACATTGTAGGCTACTTCCCTCTCTGCAAGCACCCGAAGTACACAGGCTCTTTGCCAGCGAAATACCACGGCAGACTCACGACTACTTCAGTACACTTATACTTCAGATGTAAAACTTCACAGGTCTGCTTCCATTCCAGTGAAGGACAGCACAGCCTCCTTTCTATTATTAGCTTATTAACTAAAACCAAGTCAAGCAACCTCATGGTAATTACCAACATGTTGATTTTGGTTTTATCTGCCTTATTCTTGCTTACTTTTGTGATGTTTATCATCATTGCAACAACATTTCAGAAACTGCAGAGCAGAAATGGAATCTGTGTCACCGTTTACATATGGTTAATCTTCTTTGTGCCATAATTTAGTTTGTATCCCTCTCACCTTTGAATGTGTCATTAACAGAACAGGTAAAAATCACAAGAACCAATGCAGATTACCATGTTGAATTAGGATAAAAGTTTTAATAAAATAGTGCACCAAATATATGTTAATATAGTAAAGCAAATAGAAATTATCCTTCTTTTATGTTGGGGCAAAGCAGAGGTGTTACTACACTAAAATTCTTTTTTAACCCCTGCAGCTTTTACATATGTAACACATGTAGTAAATTAATTGTCTGTCAAAGTACCTTCAAGTGATGGCTTCATTTAATTTTATTTCTTTTTTTTGGGGGGGCTGTTTTTCACAAAATGCTCGACCTATTCAACATACTTAGTGAGGCTGAGACGATACAATCTATCCCCAAATCTGTCACAACCATAGCTGTTGTAATTTAAAATAGCCAATCCAATCATGCAGCTCTTGATTGTTTGATGTTCTTTCTGGCTTTACACTTTTGATTAAGAGGTTCAGAAAAGAGGTGAAGTTGCAGAATAGCAAAGGGTTCCTTGACCTCATGAACTTGAAGTCAGCAGGTCACTTATAGTGACTGTGATTTATTGAACAATAAACACTGCCTCACCAAAACCTTTTCTTTCCTCACTGGCCTATTTTTGCAGGCATCATATTCTTGTTTAGAGGATACATTGAGAGAACTTTTAGAAAGATTATTTTCTGTATCAACTAAAGTGTATGTATGATTCTGTCTAACCATAATAATGTATTTTAATAAACAGATTCTCAGAAATGGGATAAGCTAATAATAACAATCCGTGCTACTGAAGATTTTTAGAGTACTCTACTAAACAATAGGCAGACTCTCGATATCATTTCACTAGAAAAAAAAGCTTTGGCAATTGCGTTTGTTTTTTTTTTTTGTTTGTTTGTTTTTTTGTTTTTTTTGGTTTTTTTTTTTTTTTTTGAGATAATCAGCTGATATGTTAGTCAGGGCAAAGAGCACATTTCTTGCATAAGACACTGTTAGTGAGGTCTTGTGTGCAAAAGAAGAACAAGAGTTTGTAACAAGGAAACATAAGCATGAATTTTCAAGCTAAAATATCTTTTTTGGGGGGGTGCATGAAAAAGAAAATTGAAATAAAGAAAAAGCATCAGTAAAAAATCTTGATTACATGGAAATAAATGTTCTCACTACTTTCATTCTTTGAAATGTAGTATGATCTATAATGATTTTAAGAGATGGCTTTGAAGCACAAGTAAATTAATCACACTTTACTAATGATCTATACCATATTTAAGCAATCAAGAGCTATGATGATTTTTTTACTATTTTTCTCTAACACATTTTTCTTAATAAGTGTCTCCTGTAGCGTACAGTCTTGCTGATCTATGTAACTCATGGATGACAAGTACAAGTTCTCTTCCTTATGTACTCACAGGTACATATTCAGTCATCTATTCTCATTCTCTGTCCCCCTAATCTTTATTATATCTTTGTTCTTCAAAAGATCCAAATTTATCATAAGTGAAAAGAAAATAGAAATGGAAAGAAAGAAGGTGATAAAGCTGAGCGTTCATAAAGAAAAGAAGGAAACTTTCTACCAAAAAATCTTACCATATAATTTTAATAAGCTTCACCAGAAGAACATGTATATATCACACATAATTTTTTTCATTAAAATTACTTTTCAGATAAGTGCTCCATTTGTCTCTGGCTTCAACAAAGTGCATTTTGCCTTGCATTAAATCAAGGTAATCTTTGACATGATAGATCATCTGTCTGCTTATACACAGTAGTACTTGGGACTTTCTGACAGTCTTTACCCTAGGTTTAAGATTAAATGCTCCATAAAGGAATGAAAAATAAGCTTCTTCTAACTGAAACCTTTCCAAGAGAGATGGATCACTTTTGTTCTGCTCCAAGAGATTCCATCCAGCACATGCTGCGTCAGAGAAGGCGATTGTACCCAACTGCTCTTCCGCTCTGCTCCAGAGGCTCTGTAAGCACTCAGTAAACTCTGATCCCTAAGACGGTGTCAACCTGGCTAGATTCTTTCCTAAATGTGAAACTTGCAAAGAAATTAAAAGCACAGGAAGAGAAAGCCCACATACTGCTTTCCATCCCAAACTTAACATTTAAAATGGGCTTGTATATACAGATAAGGAACACCTTTAAATACCAACCGTCTAAAAAAGGCAATTGTATTTGCAGCAAGGAGCTACATGGTTTGGAAGCTCAAATTTTCTGTTTATTTGTTTACTTGTAACTGTATTTTAAATGAAAGCAGCCTGATGGAGAAAGTGGGTAAACCAGGGGCTGGTTCCACATTTTGCTCAGGGGCTGTTTCCTGTTCTCGCTCATGTCACCACAGATCTGCACTGAGAGGAAACTTCCCCACCACCAGTTCTGGGACCACTTGTGTGACATAATTTTTGTTCGCACTGCTCTTCCATGGTATCCCTGTGTTTCCAAATGCCTAATGCTGCTAGGAGTAAATGATTTCTTTCCACTATGGCTCAAAGTGCCAGAAATCAGGAGAAATTTAAACACAACTAAGAACAACATTGTGAGTTTACTTGGCCTACACATCTAGCAACACAGTCATAAATTTCTTAGACTTCTTATTTGAGAATTTAAAAGACCCTATAGATTTGGCAAGTTTTCTATAAAAATGCTTCTCTATATGGCTTATAAATGTTGGAAATTCTGGGAGCAGCACTTTGTATTGCATTTGATTAGAGGGTCGCTGTGTGACCAAGCAGTTTCCCATTCAGATGCTGTTTCACTGTTGACCACTGCAATGGTGGCAACATTTAAACACTGAAAGCAGCAAGGAACGGTTTTATTTCAGTACCTAATCTTCTTATTTCAGATATTGTTCCTGCTAAGTAGAAATAGTCTCTCCGCTTAAACCTCAGATCTTTTTGTCCTTGGAGTTACTTTTTTTTGTTGCCCCTGCTGGGTACATATGTCTCTAAGAGCCTCATGACTGACCTTGTGATACTTAAAACCCCATTATCCCATTACAACAGGGATACTGTTACTGGTAGGATGCAACTGGTCATCATTTCTTGTAAAGTCTCTTGATATGATGAGGATTATGAAAGATTCATGTTACATTTATGCCAGCAAGCCAGCTATGCTGACTCCAGCAGTCAGTCCTGTATCTGTGTCAATGCAGCGCTCAGCCGTCCAGACACTGACAGTTACCTCTCAGTCACCAAACAGCAAATCAATGCAATCTGTACTGCTGCATATCATATAACTAATGATGGTGTTCTGTGGCATCTATGGTTAAAGGCAGCCTTTAGATGGCCAACAAATAGCACTGGTTTAATTCTATCAAAGAGCCCTATAATATTGTAAGTCCATGCAAGCTCCTTACCTCAAGCTGGATTACCTTTTCCTCCTTAAAAAATATACTGTGGTTGAAGTTAGTGACGCATTTTTCCCAAGTTGTGTATTATTCAATATGGAAAGTATTTCTTAAAGGATCCACTATTGTTTGCTGTGAGCGACTTAGCCCCCTAAAGAAAGATAATGCCAGGCATTTGGGTGGTATGAATAGTGCTTAAGCAGTAATGTTAGTAAGTATAACAACAGTAATGATTCCTCTCCCCTAGAAGACAAAGAGGAAATATGTTTTAAATATAGGTCAACCTTACTATTGTTACTATTTGAAGTTTATAACTGTCTTAGATAATGCTGTCTCAATTTCTGCTGGCCTACTCCTGTAAGGAGTACAATTCTACAACTACTGAACCAGCAGTATGTTGTTACCTAATAAATGAGGAAGTTCCTAAAAATTACAAGAAGCACTGGTATCTCACTTTTCCTCTGTCCCCTCTTCATTTACTGAGCTGCAAGAGAACTCTGAGCCGCAGAGATATTTTTGCAATCACATCCCAGGACTTCCCAAGGCCCATGTGCAATGAAAAGGTTCACACAGTTGATACAGAAAAGCACAAAGATTGCCCAAAAGCGTCTACCAATTTCTTTCATCCCAATGGCATTGACTTAACTCTCAATGAGTCATCATTTATGATCTCAGTAATTTACTGCAATGGGCGTGAGATATATCACAAAATCAATGAAAAAGAAGGCACATTCAGAACTAAGATCAGGGCCTGTAAGTCACTAATGTTTGAAAATGATGGAATGAGAATTACTACATGTATTCCTATTGGCCTTATCTGTCCATAGTATAACTTGCCCGAGTGCAACCTGCCACAGACTTTTTGTTTTACAGGAGTCAAGCTGCAGTCTCTGCTGAGCTACCTGGCCTCCTTAGCACTTAAAGATGAACTGCAAATCAATTATGAAAATAGAGTTTAGTCCATATTTATGAGCTGAATGTCCCTCCTAGCCAGGCTCTAGGGGACATTCAGAGCAGGAATACATTTCAGCTGCTCCTTCAAATAATTCGTTTTCCTCAGTGAAATCCTCCTGATAATTCTTGGTTCCCAGCAGATATTTCCAAGTACATCATCCTGTGGTACTGCAAATAAAATGAACCACAGGGTAATGCTGGTGGCATTTAAATGTCTTCTATCCATGAAAATTATGGTCAGGAAATGCAGTGCCACTGTGGAAAGGAGGGCATACACTCTGTACTGGGTGCTTGTACTTGTCATTCTGTGAGGGTAGTCTGGAAAGACATTTGGGTCTTATTCACTATTTATATTTCTTTTTCAGATAAACTTAAAAACATTAAGAAGCTGTCTCCATGAAAATCACACTTTAGAAGTGTTTGCCATCCTCTCTATTACAGCAAACTGGTGATCAAAATAGACAAGTCTTGGATGTGTCATTAGAGATGAAAAATCACCAGCCATGAGGCCGAGTAATAATATAGCTGCATCCCAATATTGGTATTTGTCCTTGCCAGGAAAACTTTATAAAAAAACACACTCTGTAATAAGATTATTAAGGCTCATAGTCACTAAAGAAGACAAAATTAAAGGCATTAATTGAGAAGATACTGTCTCCATTTTTGCAGCATTTTACTGTTTCTTCTGCTTACTCTCATTTTCTGCCTAAACTGCACAAAGCACTTTCAGACGCCAATCGCAATGAAAGGCTCCTTCATTGAAATGAAATGAAAGGCAAAGTCACCCTCTCCCTCTCTGGGTCCCAAGATCCAGCTAGGGATCCTCTCACAGAATAAAACATGGCAGCACAAAGGGGAAGGACAGCTGGTGAAATGTGTGAATGTGTTGCAAGAGAAGTGCTTTTTTCAGAAAGGGAGACATAAGAAATAGGGAAGAGATTAAAAAATAAAAATGGAAAAAATTTGGAAAATTTGGAGAATACCACTGAAAAGTGTAGGCAGTGGGCTGGAAGAAAACTTTTCTGTATGTCGAAGGAGTGAGAAAGGTGTGCTATTTGGGAAATGTGTTTTAAGCTAATGTGACAGAAGAAAATAATTTAAAACTCAGTTCAAAGCTTTCATTAACTTACTAGAGTGTAGAATAGTCCTTCACGCTATGTCAGGGATAGGTTCCCTGCATGGTACGTGCCACAGTTTTAGCTTTATTTTTCATCGGGACCAGGGATGTGGCTGGAGTGTGCAGAGGTGGAAAACCTAAAGGAGAGGAATGAAGAAAGGAAAAGCAGCCTTAAGTGCCTGGACCACATTGCACCTCAGGGTCAGATGTGTCGCTGCTGCAGACACCTGATGTGGAAGCTAGGCAGTGCTACCATATCCCTCAGGTTTGGCTGAAGTTTATTATCTGAAGGGTCTTGTTATTTTTCCCCTACAACGCCAGAGGACAAAAGATACTAAGAACAACTAATTTCAAATGTAAAGTGACATAAAACCTGTACTTTAATAAGCAAACTCTTTTTCTTTTCTTCTTAGTCATCTGGATGGCAGCTCTATTACAGAAACTAATTGGATCCTTAAATCTGTTGTAGTTTAAATAAAACCTGAGAAAACAGATTAAAACTGAAAAGCAAGTTTGGAGTTGAACAGCTGCTGGGGATCATAGGACAGAAGAAACTTTTGTCACCTATTACTTTCCCTCACAGACCCTCTTTTAGGAGCAAAATAATTCCCACTGATTCTGTAAGTCTTTATACATAACTCAGAGTTTTGCAGCTGTACTCTTTAGTTGGTAACACAACGTTTCCTGTATCAGGGCCTTTACTCCACCTTATTGAAAGCTATGCACATGCTTCACAAAATCATCTGATAACCCCAACAGCAACATTAGATTGGTTCATAATGCTGCAGAACTCTGAATGATGCTTGGATTTATATTCTGTGCCTCAACTGTAAGATCTCTATCCAATATTTTGAGATTATTAGAGGATTTTCATAAGGGAAAACATACTTTTGGCAAAACCACAAAACTTATCCTTTCACCTTCATTCATGACTTTTCATAGAAATTTGTTTGTTACAGAAACTAAGAAAAAATGAGAAAAAAATACTTTTTGAATATTGTCTTCCAAATTTTGAGTGAAAGAAAAGATAAAAGGGAGTGGAAACAAATTATAATCAATATGTTTCATTTTGTACTGCAGAAAGGAAAATGACTCTGCTAAGAGACTATGCAGAACCTTAAGCAGTACCACATGTGGTACAGAGGGAAGTATTAGCTACTACTCACAGTTTGGAGTTTCTTTCAAGGCAGCCAAGAACAGGTAAATTTAATGGCTGAAAGCATTATGCCAGAAGCAGACAGTTGATGAAGCAGAATTAGAACTGTTAAGAAACAACTACAACACAGGGCTCATGCAATTTGTAAAAAGTTATGTCAAACTTTGGAATGACAATACTGAGCAAGAGAAATATAGAAGTTATTTTTCTCAGTTTTTCTAAGTTTTGACCTAACAAAAAAGAAGTTTAATACAAATCTCTGAGGACATGACAGTGGTTGCATAAATCACTCCCCTTGTCAGCCTGTCAGACCAAGGTTACGCTGTCCGTAACTCACCTATTTGCTAGGCAGGATCCAGAGGGCTGAGTCTGCAAACTCCACACAGTTGAAGAAAGCAGGGAGAAAACCACCTCAAACAAGGTTCCTTTCTGGGCAGGCACTGTGAAATCCTACCTGAAAGTGCTGCTGCATTCTTGTGGTGCCCTAGCAATCTAGAAGCAATCAAGCTAGGAGCATCTGCAGGCACTTTGGAAGTTGTTTTGGTTTTGGTTTTTTTGTTTACATTATGCTATCTAAAGTGCTGTTGTACTATGTCGTTCCTATAGTTTTGTTTTGGAGACTGTTCATGTGTGAGTATTCTGATTCTGAACTGGAAAGTGCTACTGCAGTGCAAATACTAAATTACATCCCCTATTGTGTATCATTATTCACATGTCATCTAGCAGTCTTTATTTCTCACCTCAGATGAAAATCAGCTCAGACAGTAGTTAGCAGATACTTCAGACCTGTCTGGAGCACAGGCTATCATAAAAATAGTAATGGAAGTCTTCTTTTCTGCATAGGTATACAGATTGGTGCTGGAGAGCTGTCTAAATTCTAGTGTTTCATCCAGACAAAATAAAACATCAACAACAACCAAATAATACCCCAAATCAACCCCATTCCTTAAATGTCAGACTTCTCTGGACAAAATTTCCCTTTTTCACTAGTTCTAGATTGTTATGAATACTACAAACACAGACTCCAGGGAACAATCCTTCACAGACAGGCAGACAGGCTAAATGAGGTAAGGCTTTTTGCCAGCTGTAATATTTCTGATCTCTGATCAGTGCAGTATATTCTAAAAAGCCAAAAATATCCACATACTCTCAGAGGATAGGTCAGACCTAGATGGAAGGCCAAGAAAACTCCACAAGTTTCAACTTCAGAGCTGGCAAAGATAAGGGAGCTCAAGCTTATTAGAGCTCCAGCTCTCACATCCAGTTTCTTCGAAGCCCCAGTCTTCAGCTCTCTCTTTTCTCGTGTTCCATCCTGTATGTGCCACTACAGACTCCTGTTTTTAACAAATGGTGACCAGCCTGTAACAGCTGCTGTGCATGGGAAATGATATGAAACTGCATGATAATGTAGAATTGGAGGAACTCAAACATGGCTAGAGAACAGCTTTTAAAGCTGCTGTATGACTTCCATAAGACAGCAGTTGGTGAACAAGTGTGCACCAGCCCCAGGGCAGTATGAACTTGGAGAGATACACCAGTGGTGGACTTGGCTGCATGTGCAAAGCATTTAAAGGCCTCTCTCATATTTCCTCTGAAATTCAAAAAATGCACCCGAGTGCATTTTAATACTGTTGTAATAGGTCAGCAGCCCAGCAAAACACATGGAATCCCATGAAATTTCATGAATTGGAGTCATCATTCCTTACATATATATTTGTGACAGGCCCTGTATTTGTGTGGTCCTGCTCATAGTCAGGGGAAAGTGCTAAATAATTCGTGTGTAGTCGTATAACTTCACTTGTTTACCCATTGACTACTCCCAGAATGTTGCATAGACTGTATTTCTTTCAAAAGGTTCGGTTTCTGTCTTCCACCTCATACCTACACTTGCGAGGTGAGTATTTTGAATCATGTCACTAAAGCTGTTATCATCCTCCTACTTCTCTATGATTTTATTTAAAGAAATACAGAGATCTTTATATAGGTAATCATACTTAAATTGTATTCAAGATATTCAGCCTGAGTCTTGCAGTCCTTATTCAATCTTTATCCTGGCACAGCTCTTAACTGAGGTCAATGGGCATATAGCCTGAATAAAGACAAAAAGCTGTAAGACACGGCCCACTGGGCAAAATTACTAGAGGTGGACAAATTAGTTTGGATGGACTAGCAATGAAATAAAATCTGTGTTCAAAACCTAGACCGAGCTGAAGCTGGTCCTGTGCGTTTGGCTCTGAGAATACTTTTTGTGAATATTCATATTCACATCTTGGGTCCCTCCTTCCTGGCCTCAAGCATGTATGAATTCCTGCAGTCATCTTTTCTTCCTGCCATGGTGAAGGAGAAGGCTTCCTCCCCGGAGGAGCTTAGCTCAGCACACAGGCAATTCTGGGATGTGAGCAAAGCAGCTCTCACTGCAGGACTTGGGGCTGGTCTTCTGCCTGAGAAAATTATGGGTTTAAAAAAAAAAAAAAAAAATTAAAGAGCCCCCATAGACCCAATCTTGATTTCTGGTAAGCAGTGACTGAAGCACATATCTCTTTGCATTGCTTCTTCTGCTTCTCTTTTGCTCAACTCATCTGCTCACACAGGTCTTCCATGCTTCAAGAGATGTTACCTCCAAGGCCCTCTTCTTCTGTGCCTCTGCAGATTGCTACTTTGGGCAGAAAATTTACTTTTTTCTTGGTGAGCAAGGGAGCTCTTCCTTCCTTCCAGAGCCAGGCCACAAGAAAGCTGTGGTGAAGCGTCACTAGCCTGTTCATATGTGAGATGCCAGAAGCACTTTTCTTGCTAAAGAAGCATGTATGTACTGCTGTGCCTTTCATTCTTGTCTTTTGAGTATTCAAAGGACATGTCACTGCCCACACAACTTTGAAACAGAGGGATTAATGCTGAAATCTTTATTTACATACTTACTTACTTTTATGCCTGGGAGCAGAAGTGAGACTGCAGTGTGCTTCTGCCGACAGCAGAACTGTCTATGACAGCAAGATTTCTTTCCAAAAACTAGAAAGCTCAGATGACATCTCGTTGCTGTGAGAAGTCCAGTGGTATTTGGAGACCAAAAATGTTTGAGCAGGTCACAGGAAAAACATCAGACTTGTGAGGATTTAGAAAATTGGAATATGCTACAGCCTGACTTTCACATTTTTGCTAATGGTTAGAGTACTCTTTGTGGGCTCTATATAGGTAACAGAAAGACTGCCTCACCTAATTTTCGTACTCTCCTAGTGGGGCAAAAAGAGAGCAGATCATTTATATAATTTCAAGTCGGAAAACTTTGTTTAAAAGTCTAATTTTGTGGTTGAGTAGCTGGAAAACATTCAGTAATAATTTTGGATGTATGGGAGACAAGTACAATAAATTTGATTTTTAGATATTATGGATCTTTGGTGATAAAATTCAAACATAAATAATAAAGCATCTCCTCCATATTATTTAAAATGCAAATGCAAATGTTCCTGCTATATATTAACACTGTCAGCCACCTAGGCATTACAGTGGATTTTTAATGTGTTTCATCAAAACACTTAAAGGCACTTTTTAAAATATATGACCCACTAAATAAAAAAACATAAGACATAATCTTCAAAGCACACTGATTAATGCAAAATTGACTCGAACAAATGCAGCTTATGGCCATAGTCCAGGAAGCTCTCTTGGTGCTAAAGAGTTTCATACAATAGTTTTCCATTTTCAAAATCACATCAATTTTTACTTACAACATTTTGAAAACAGCTACAGCAACTTTCAATCAACTGCCCAGCAATAATTTAAAATCCCTTACTATTAAACTGTGAAAGTTTGAGTCATGGGAAGAGGACAGTGTTGTAGAGAGCTGATTTCCTAACTGTCATCATCCCAGAGCTGTCAGCTCCTGTGCAGTATTGCCAGTGTGGAGATAGAGATGGAGTGGGCCAAATTATTCATTGTGAATAAGTTATGTGATGAATTGGTCTCTCTCTTTCTTTCTTCTCTTATTTTTTTTTTTTATCTGTTTGTGGACCTATACTGGTTTCTCCAGATATATTCTCAACAGATAGTCCCAAAATATTTATGTGAGCAAAACTCAGAGTAGCATTTTTGGGTGAAATAGTCATGTGTCTACTGACGTTAAATGAGTATATAAAAGCAATCAGATCATACAAGATGGTCTCTGCTTTACCCATGCAGCACCACTTTGAGGAAAATATCTGAAATGGTTTACTGTATTAATCTTTGAATGTCTGCAACCTCTGAATGTCCGACCACCAGATATAACACAGGCAGATATAAACACTAGCTTTCTACCTACAACAAGGATTTAATCTGTAAAGAGCTTAACCAGCATACAAACTTTGGGAAAATATAGCTAAATACTTCCTGAATAACACCTTCATGCAATAAGACAGTCATAATGTATGCGTGCTGTGGTCGGTCATGCTTCTACAGCCTCGGCAATGAAACCATCAGTACATCCCGCAGGCTGTAGCACAAGTCAAGGTGGGGCTCAGCCAGGAGTGGCAATTCGCTTCTGGTTTCCATTTGGGAAGTTAAAACTAATTGAAACAGGAAATTACAGTCCCTACTCTGTGCACTGGCTGGAGCACCTTGTGATGACATGGGCACAAGTGATTCACAGAAAGGATGTTTTTCATCTTGCAAAACCAGCAAGAACACTCAGAGTATGCACAATTTGTGGTGCTTTTTCTAGAGGCCTTGAAACTGCTTAGAGGGGTTTGAAGTGCTATTTTTCTCCCCACCCAATATCATGCTCTTCCTCTCCTTCCAAGGAAACAGAGGTCTGATGAAGATATCCTTCTCACAGCTTCTAACAGATCACAGCTGCCTGGTGGAAATTGGGGATGGGGAACATGGAGGTGCTATTTGAGGCACCTCACCCATAAGTGGATCAAAAACCAGTAAAGCTCTCATGAAATGGCTCACCACATACAAAGAAAAGAAAAACAGGAAATTAAAAGAGAAGCAGAGAGAATAAAAATTCAGACAAAGTTTTCAGGACTTCAGCATCAATATTCTTTTTATAAGACAAAAATGTTTGAGTAATTTTTTATGAAAAGAAAAGCCTATTTTATTGACTGATGAAAGCTTTATGGTAGCTTTGTGATCTGGCCTATAATTTCTAAATTGTTTGGGAACTTCTTCCTCCAGAGAGTCTCTGATGGCAGCCTGGGGAACTTGCAGCTTTAGAATCTTATCATGTCACAGCCGCTGCCACCTCTCTGAAAGAACACAGAGCAGGAGAAATGTGGGCAGCATGACGTTCAGCAGAGCCTTCGTCAGACAGGATGATCTTTTGCACTTGGTAAGTGGAATCACTGCAAGGCTGCTGTAGAGTTTGGTCTTCCTGCAGTCTGTTTCCCATGCAAGGAAGGGGACACATATTTTCATCACATTTCCCATGTAGGGGAATATGAACATGCTAGAGACTGGGCAGGTGAAACCCTCTAAGATGAGCTTTCCTTATGAAAGATTAGAAATGGCTAACAACTTCCATGGTCAAAGTAACATATATACAGTTGGGACTAATCAGAGCCATTACCCTGTGAAATAAAGGCTGTAGCTGTTAAAGCAATTTCAAGAATGAAATTGGGTAGTTCAAAACCGATGGAAGGACATCATATGCAAGCAGCATGTACACTGGGAGTGCAGCAGCCTACAGGGTTCCCATGTTTGAGAACGAGGAAAACTTTAAAACCTAAACTTGAAGTCTGTAACGAAAGACTTGCCCTCATGGGTCAGGTCTTTCAAAAATACATGCAATAAGAACATTTTCTACTTCATAGTGATTCACAGCTGCCTCTGGGGGCCACTGCAATAAACTGGAAGAGCAATCTTGGACATCACAGCCCAAGTAGTGGGTGGGAACCAAGGGTCATCCCATCAAAACCCCTTTCTCAGCTGTGCTGGATCACAAAAGCTGAACGCTTGAGTTGATGCAAGAGCTATAAAGCTCCTCTTTGCGCAAAATGTGTGTTTTAGATCCCCCCGCTGCCGTGATATACGAACAGTTCCAAAGAAATGACATGGAGGCTCCTACGTGGCTTCAGCAAAATATGTAGGGGGGAAGAAAAGACAGAGATGATATATTTTCCTGCATTTTCCACTAATAAATCTCCAGTCCATGGGAAAACATTAGGATGTTTCTCTGCATGTGTGGTGTAAGAATGAATGCATCGTTTCTCACAATGAAAAGTTACTGCTTTCTGTTGTTGACACAGTAATAGCTAGATGTGCCTTCCAATTACCCCAGTGCTGTAGGCTTTTTTGTTTTTTTCTGTGTCTGTGTGTGATTTCTGCATTCATATGGGCTTTGCACTTGTGAAAACCTGGTAGTGTCATGCATATTCTGTCTATAATTTTATACAAGGAGGTTTATGAGTGCATGCAACATAACTATGGCAGAGGACCACTGTGGGCTGTTGCCGTCAGTCAATCCAGACCAAATAAAGTTGTTCTATAGCATCTTGAACTATATGATGCACTTAGAAAAAAACTACACATTTCCTTACAGAAAGGAGTTCACAAAGGGTGTGATATTTCTGGGAGCAGTCGGGGGCTTATGGGGCATGGCTGGTGCCAGGGTGCTGAGGGGCACTCCGTCACAGAAAATGACTAAAAACTGCAGGGTAATTGGATGTTTGGCACTGAGGCTGTAACTGCTGAGGGATACTCCTCGCCTTGCCGGTCTCCACCTAGCAGGACTGCAGCAGGCGCATGCTGGAGAAAAAGGTCAAGGCTGCCTTTCTGCCTCCCTGCTGTGCATGCACAGCACCAGCCTCTCCAGACTGAAAACTCTGAGCTCAGTGTAGGGAGCAGCCTTCAGCTAGTTAAGGGATTTGGTTTTTCCTTCCCAAAGTTTTTACTATCTTTCACCCTATAAAACCGTTTTCATTTTGATGTAGGACTATAAGTATGGATTAAAGACTTTTGGTGCAGCTTGATAAGTGCATGGGATGGCTTTTATGTTCAAGACAGCAGTCTTGAAGCGCTCTCCAAACTTGGCTTGGGTTGCTGCGGAGACACCCTTATGTTCATTATTTCAATAGGGAAAAAATGAACTGGAAGTAGCTAAGCTTATATAATGTTTTTCTTTCCTTCCCCTGCCCCCATTCCCTCCAAACCTTACATTCTTTTGTGTTGTTCAAGTTCCCCAGTGCTTTATACAAGGATTCAGAAGTCTGGTTCTCTGGAAACAATTGTTATGTCAGCTGACATTAACACAGCAAGCACTTTAACTATTTTTCCAACATATCCATCAAGTGCAAGGGCCAAAACATTAATTTTCATTATGCTTCAACAAAGTTTCTCATTTTCCTCTAATTCTGTCACCAGACTGCCTCCATGCAAGACTACTTTAGAAATATATCACACTATTTAGCTAAAAGGACTTTGGGAAGCTTTATTTTTAGGGACTTTGTGTGTACATATTTGTGAATGTTCTAGGCCATTTATGACACTAATTTGAGCTCCTCCTGTCCTAAGTTAACAAAAACCATGTATGCTTTAAATCAGCCAAAAAATGTAAAATCTTATATTGCTGTTACTAACTTGGAAACCCGGCATAACCCTCTAAGATCAGCAGAAACTACACAGAAAAGAATGAAGATTAACTCAGCTGCCCAAACATGTCTCAAGACTTTCTTCCTATCTACAAGCACAGGGTTGTGTGGGCTACTTCTAAAGATCCATCAGCCAGTTTCAGAAGTCTCAATTCTGAGTTTTTTTCTCACTGGATGAAGGAAGACACCACTCAAGGACATTGAACAAGTGTTCAGTTTTCATTGTTCAAGAAAGTGGAAAGCAAAAATAGATGGATTACTACTATTTTATAGTCATTATTTAAAAGTTGCATATAGCTATCATTTAATACTGAAGATGACAAGTCTAATGTTTGAGAGCTCTGATTTTCAGAACAGTGACAGTGTTTTAACTGGGCTGGTCTAAGGCAATGATACATATGAAAACTTAACCACAGATAAATAATATATGTCCACTATGAGGTATTGCAGTTTCACAGTGGGCAGGGGCTAAAAAATACCAATAAAATCTCAGTTTATTATTATAACAACTTATATGTATTCCTATATTCGAATTACAATACAGTAAATGTATTAAGCAGAGGCTGTGCTTACTTTTTAAATGAAGCATGTGACCCCATCCGACTCACCAAACTGTATTTTTACTTTCAAATATTACACAAAAATGTGCCTAAGAACTGAAGCTGAAGGAAGTAAGACGCTGGTCATGCCACTGGGAGAAGAATCATGCCAGATTAACTCCCATGTGCTTTCTGGGTGTGCTGAAGATTTATAAAATAAATTCCCACCAACATTAACAGAGGTTAGTATAGGAAATTGACCTTGTAAATCAAGAATAGAATAGACCCTATAATATGTATTTTGAAGTATTTATCACTTTGCTGAGGCAGACAGGATTTGAGCATGTAGGTCGATAGCATGGTAAGAGTAATTCTGCATCCCCCTGCCTGCACAGCTCATGCAGGGGCTGGCACTGTTCAGACTGAAGGCTGGGAAGCACTTTCCACTGGTCCACAGAGACCAGCACAAATAGGACAAAGTGATATGTCAAATTGCATCTCCTTTTTTGTTACTTCTGCAAGTGCACTTCTAATTTTCTGTATCTTTTGATCTGCTCACTATTTTCTCTAGATTTCTTCCAAGCTCCACAGGATTTTCTTTCCTAAGGAAAAGACATATTTAGGTTATTCTCAGTTCAATCCCATATCATGATAGAAGAATGAAGTAGGCCATGCCTGAATATATATTCAGAAAATTTCAAAACATTTTAAGTGGGATAAAATAAATAATCCTGAGACAAATGACATGTTAAAGTCTTTAATTTAACTAATATATTTCAGAAATGCACAATGACTTTCAGAATACATTGCAGCCTTCAGGTAATTGTTAATGTACGTAAGTGTTTTGAAGGAAAAAAGATATTTTGTGTTATCTGCAAAAAGCCCTCTTGAATAAAAGTCCATATCTCCAGGTATTTCTTTTAAAGGGGAACAGTTTAATAAAAATAACAAAGCTAGAAACCAAGAACATTAACTTTCACTTTGCTTAGCTACATGCTAGTACTCTTGCTGTAATTATAACACAGAGGTCATTCCAAAGGAATTACCAGCCTTCAAATGATATGAGACAATTATTCTCCAGGGAGACGGGCAAATTTGTAAGACAAATACAGTTGAAATTTCAGACATCAATCTCTTTTTTACCATAGCATGGGAACAAGGGAGCTGTGAAATGTAATTTTACCCTAAGGCCCAACAAATGATCGCATTAAAATGATTTTAAAAAAAGACTTTACATCTATTATATCTTAGAAGTGAGCATAGCATTAGATTTTTCTAAGGCTTCCTGTGAATAATAGTGTTTAATAAAATCTGTAAAAAGCCACTTTACAGACGCCCATGTTTCCCACTAGCCCATAGGCAGGGCAGCTGGGCAATCACTGTAGCCAGCCCCATGTGCTGTGGGGCAGGCATTGGGCGCTGTGCTCGGGAGCAGAGTAATGCCAGGAGCTGGTTTCCTCTCCCTGTGCAAAGCCGTGGCTGCGGGGGCTCGAGTAAGACCCTGCCGCACCACCTCCCACTGCCACGTACCTCTGCTTGCAGTAGGTCTGTACAGGATGGGGTTTCCCAAAGTTGATGTGTTTAGCGTGTCCCAGTATTCCCCAAACTGGAGGAGGCTGAGCTGGTTTCGTGCAAGTGACAAGCAGCTGTGGTGAATAGGAGCCTTTCTTGCCTGGTACTGACAACTGAGAGTACAATGTTTAAGGGAAAAAAACTCCTTCCACTTATCTCCAAAGCACCTGGAAGAGCTTTCGGTGATCACCCCAGGCAACTGTGAACCTCAAGGATGTCAGTTAATGGTGCGCATCACCTGAGGGTGTAGGAGAGGTAATAAAACCTCAAAAGGTGGTAGCTGTGGACCCATTGCTTTCTACACTTTAGTCGTTCAGCTTTACAGTCACCTCCTACCAGCTCAATTTGACATTAACCCTGCACAGCTTAAACCTATCAGAGAAATTTGTGATTGGTAAGACCCATCACAAAAATTTGCTCTCCTCTCATGTGGGACTGGTGTGCCCAGGCACAACAGTACCAATATTTATGTGCAGAAAGCAGAAAACCCTCCTGCTCCTAACTTGCAGGGAGTCACTTAAGCTATCTTCTACATTTACACAGTGCCACTCATGCCAGCATCAGCTTGAGTGGACTACTTATGTAAGTAGGATATAGCCCAGCGTGTGTGCCATAGTCAAAGTGGTGAAGTGGAAAATGGATATAAAGGAAATGCTTTTTGGCTAAAGTTTGATTTACAGAAACCTATAGCAGTCTCATTCTTCAGATAAGAGCCTTTCTCCAACTGCCATTACTCAAGAAAACAGGCTCCTCAGAAATCTCTACAGCTGTCGTATTGCAGTTTGACCTTGCACAACTTGGCAATGCAACTCTGCATGTTTTTATTGTATTTAAATAGGACCATTAGTTTTATTCATATGTGGAACTTGAACTTAACTTTAGCATCATTCTTGCATTGCACACGCAATGTGCCCATGTATGCATATGGTTTCTGCAAAGCAGAAGAGAGAAGGCATGCGTGAGGAGGGTGTGCATTGTGCATTTGTACATTTGTGTACATACTTGCATTCCTTTTTTCCAAGGATGCATTCCTTTTTTCCAAGGATGCATTCCTGTCCTTGTGACACCTTCTGTCAACTCCTGCCAGCACGATCCCAGTGTAGCCTCTGCAAAGATTTATGTTTACCTACTGACCTCCACTGCTTGTACAAAAACGCTTCCCAATGGAAGCTGACAAATTAATAAGAAATAAAAACACATCCTGGTTTAAATGAGCGCAAAGCAGAGCAGCAGCTGTCTGATTGGTGAAGATGAGTAGCTGTGGAGAGCTGTGATGAGTTTCTTTGGTGTGGAAAGTGGTCAAAACATGACGACCATCCCAAATAATCTCATTCTACCCCACACACCACTTTTTTTAGGGTACAGTAACTTTCCCAAGAGATATAATGAATTGTCAGGAAAAAATAGAAATCTGGCAAGATGAGTGATCAGCATCTCAAAGTTGCCATGTGATGTCTCACCAGCAAACACTTTGACCACCTTATTGTGGGAACACTTTGAGTGCCCTTGCAAGTTCCCAGAAGTATAAAAAGTTATGAGTCCCTGATGCTACATAGTTTCCTAAGTCAGCTTTAAACTAACACACTGTCGCATTATTGAAAAGGCAAAAATGAAAGGAGTAACACAAGACAGTAAAAAAAAGAAAAAGACTCCAAAAACCTTATGAATATACCTATTTTTTACATATATATATATATATTTTATTTGTCTTAAATTATTTTTTACCCCCCAGCACAGGTAACAAATCTTTCATCATTTGCCTCTTATCTGCGTTTTCTTTTAAGGGCACAGGAAGTCCCGCTTGATGAATTTCATGTCAGTAGACTCAGCAGCCTCAAGAACTGGAAGAAAACCGGTGACTCCTTGTCTGAGAGCAGGGCAAAATGAAAAGTGAATGTCACTACATGGCAATGCCAGAATACATGGAGGCATCTGAAGGAAGTGTCACAAGAGGTCCAGAGATGGTAAAACAAAACTGTGTGAAGATTCCTCTGTATCAAAACGTAAACTAAACTAAAACCCCATCTCACCATGTTCTTTTGCCCATGATGAATAAATTTACAGTTTTAAATAACAAAACTGTGTCATTGCTCTTCACAGCCCTGATTAGGAGGGATAGCTTCCTACAAATATGGAGGAAGTCCTTCCTCCTTATTTTTCTCATTATCTGATTTAAAAGAATTTTAGAGTATGTATCTAACACTTTTGTTACAGGTAATCATATTTATTTATGACCATTGTACACTCTCATTTTTTTATATCACCTTTTACTCTATTCAAGTGCAATACTCATTTACCATTAAACTAATTGGAGAGAGGGCGGGATGGAGGAATTACCTAAAAGCTCTGGAATCTTACAATAGCCAGAGCCAGGTATGTCCATAAGGATTCTAGAATTCCTTAGAAAGCAAAGCAATTTTAAGGAACTGATTTTATTTCTTTTTCTGATAGAAAAAGAAGAAAAACTGCAAAGAGTCATTGAAAGACTGTTTTCAATGTAAATCAGTACAAACAGATTCAAGAACTGCTGTACTTGGATCAAGACTGTATCTTACCCATCGTCAACCCAACAATTTAATTTTCAAAACTTGGCTTCCAGTATTGGAAGCATGAGATCAAGCCAAGATACATTGCCAGCAAAAGGCTGGAGCTCAAAGCCAGGGTTGAATTACAGAGCCCAGAAGGTTTACGGAAGTGTTTAGTGAAAATTGTTTGCAAATGGGCTTAGAAAAATTTTCTGCCTTTTTCTGGCTGCTTCAGGATCTGGCCCTGTCAGGGGAGAGTCTCTTCTCTGATCAGCCTGGCAGGGATATGGAGGATCTGCACGTGGGCTGAAGCACGCTTCGTGCCCAAACCGGCATCCTCAAATTAAGCTTGAGAGTCATTCTGGGAGACATGCTGCAGCCAAGGCAAGTGTTCTCCTGCCAAAGAGGCTACTGGACCCCATCCAGGGAAAGCTGGATGAAATGTAAAGCCCTCTGATAGACAAAAGTGAGGTTGCATGGTTTAATGGTCCCTTCTGGAAGAAAAATTCCACCAAAACTGGCATATTTAGTGCCTTTATTTTTTTTTCCCCCTCTTTATCAGATGCACTGTTAAGTGGAATAGTTCTACAAGGAATAGAAGTAAACTATGAACACAGGATTTTGCCCTGAGCAAAGCAGATTTGTGTTTGATTTCTCAGCTTTGTTCTTGTATCTGATATCCATTTAAAGGAGTTTCATGGGGCCTGTAGGAATTGTGCTGATCAATGGGTAGTAAATTTATGCTTTTAAACAGCTTTGCTGTCCCCATACCCACTGCAGTCATCACTTACATCAGGACTTGTACAGGAGTGGTTTTGGCTCCACCTTTGTTTCAGGCAAGCCCTGGAAATAGGTTGCTATAGTTAAATGTATTGTCCCGGTTCGTTCAGAGCAGAACAGAAACGGGAGATACCCATCAGTATAAGCAGCTCCTAGAGGTCACAGGGAAACATATTTGCATTTTATTGGGATACATTTATTTCTATTCCTTCATGCAGCAATACAGACAAGTGCTTTTTAGTGGAACTGATTATGTTTCGCTTGTCACAGCACCTACCAATTTGTGATTGCTGCTTTCTGGGTTTTATTTACTTATTTTTTTCACTTGGAATCTTTTTGAGATTTCCTGCTTCTCTCTGGACTCACTGAGCTTATGCATTTAGCTTAAGTGGGGGGAAACATACTTTTCAAAACCTATTTGTCCTCTCTAATGAAAGCTCCAACTTTGGAGCTGTGTCTAACATTTGTAAGAGCACATTCACCATGTAGGGAAGATAGAGACCTTATTAACTGTGGATGAAGTACCTTCTGCCAAAAGTCACTAGGGAATCTCTCAGAAGTTCTGACATTGCTCAGATCAAGGGTTTTCTATATGAATTTCTTAAAATAACTCTGGGGACAAATCATTCAGAGCTGTTGTATCATCAGGTATTATTGTGCATGGCTTCTTTCACTCCTCTGCACTTGTTCTGCTAGGCCTGTTCAGCGCCTCGTTCAGCACCCATTTGCTTCCCAACACGATGTTCCGAGAATGCAAAGTAGTAGAGGGGGACCTTGCTGTACTGACAGCAATGCAATAGGATTTCTAGGTTTTTTCCTATTGAAAGACTGAACATTGCACTTATAAAAGGTGTGTGCTAGTCCCAGCCATGCAAAATGAAGTCTATTTGTATGTATCCTTGGATGTATATAGGGAGATGCGTGCAAGCACCCTCCAAGTATGAGTTACCATGGTCTTATTCCATTCTTTTCTCATTTTGTTCCTGAAATTCTCCACATGGCACCAAACCAGCAAGGAGAATCTGAAGTACAGGTATCTGTACTTCTTAAACCATGTGCAGATATTCATACTTCTTAAACTAGACAAAATGCCACCTAGGTTGGTAGCACAGGACAAACAGGCTGGCATCTGTCCTCAGGCTGGCCTGCATTACTGTGGGGGGTGTAAACCACTGAACATGTAGTTTCATGCTCAGCTTGGTGTGCAAAACAAGTTCTGTAGAAGATACAGTGTTCAGCCAGTGTGTCACCAAAGTATCTCAGGCTTTTCCCATTGACCTTAGTCTAAGGGGGCCCTTCTAGGAACTTGGAGAAGCATCTGTGGGGGGATGAGACATTTGCACTCCAGCTACAGACTTCTGCTACAATACAAGAAAAAGACATTAACCACTCGACCTCTGCTTGTCTGTCAGAAAAAGCTTTCCTCTGACCCTGCACAGGATGTGAAAATACAGCAGGCAGGAGCTGTGCACTATCAGCACAAGGCAAGTAGCGGCCTCTGAAAATGAAACGCCAGCTGGAGCCAGGTGCATACCGGAGATCGCTGTGTGGTGGCACCGGTCTTGCTTCATGCCTCAGCTTGCCCATGTGATGCTCAGTATTGTTTTGACAGTAGGGTCAGCCCCTGGGCCGAGATTTTAAGGAGAAGACGCAAAGAAGTCAAAACTAATTATTTCCCTCCACAGCAAATATCTCCTCACTGAGGAGGAAAAACCCAAGGCAGGAGCACCTTTCCTTGTGAGCAATTAATATTGAGCCATACCAGGCCATTTCTTAAAGCCAAATCCTTTTAGCCAAACAAAGAATAAATGAGACTGTCCCAGCAACACTCCGTATGTTTAAAGCCAGCTGTGCATGTAAGTGCTTTCCTAAATAACTGTTCTTAAGGAAGCTGATAGTGGTTGAAAGATCCACCCACTGATCACAAGAGTGTCCTGCTAATGCAGTATTTCTTTCCTCCTTGAAAAAAGGCATGTTTGATGTTACATGAAAGTTAGGTTTAAACTTTAGCAATAGGCTGATCGGCTGCCTGCTGTTTTATATCGAAAAACACATTGCCTGCTTACCTGCAGCACTGTTCTCTCTAATTGATTCTTTCCTAAAGGTATTTCCCACTCTTCTACCTCTTTCCTTCACTCTGATTAACTATCATAGCATGATCTCATCAGGCCTCGACAAGTATTGATGTGCTACAGTATCATGAGGCTAATAAAGTGTATTATCCAGTATTTTCTGGTGACACATAAAAACTCCCTTATGAGAGACGCAGGAGACAGAATATAATATAAATGCTTTCCTGGTAACAGCAGAGTACTGTGGGCCCCGCAGTGCTGGTGTGAGTGCACTATTTAATGGAGCTCTGTGGGGCAGCGTGGTGGGGGAAGGCAAAGGATAGGGCGAGCAGGGTCCTGGCCTGGAGACCCTGCTGTGCTGTGGCTGCAGAGGAGGGGACGGCGTCAGGCAGGACCTGGGGCACTTTGTGGGAAACCAAAACCCGCAGGCACTCCCCCAGGTGCTGCCCCAGCACCTCAACAAAGCCCTCTGAGACCAGCAGACCTCAGTGAGACTCTGCACATTGCCTCCACTTGCTGCTGCTGTTTTCTTTTCCCTGTTAATTCCACATTGCCCCGTTAACGAGAGAACGTTATTAGAGTACAATATTAAACACTCACTGTGTAAGCCCAATCCTTTAAAAAGAGTGGGTGGAAACACACATCAGGTATTTTGTTCAATTAACCTTCCTCTTTATTTACAATTATTCCGTGAGCGCGTGTCAAACATTAAACAATAAGGGTAAAAAGGCTGAATTGCTTTCTTGTCTCTGCCATGTCATGACACAAGCGTCAAGCCCAGCAAAGCCACATGCCATGAGGATAGCAGCGCTGTTCAAGGCCATGAGGAAAGCCACGGCTCCAGCTCTGCAATTCTCTGCTAAGCCCTCTGGACCCTCAGCCGCACCGGGGCTGGTAGAGGCTGGGCTGTGCATGGGGCAGGGTGATGGGACAGCCCCCCAAAGACTGGGTGAGCATCCAGCCGCTCAGCAGGTGCCCTGCTTGCACCAACCTCCCTGGGGAGGCATGCTTCGGGTGATGTGCTTACAGAGCCCCAGGGGGAAGCTGGGCTGAGCTGCTTTCCCCACACCCCCACTTCAGGAGAAGCCTTGCAGCCTCCTTCTCCTTTTGCAGGTGACTCCAAGCCTCTCCCCTCTCTTCCCCTTCATTTGCTGATGAACTGATTGCTCCTTTATTTTAAAAAGTGCAGATCCTGAAATTCCCATTCTTGAGTGGAAGGCAGAGGAGAGTCGCTACGTTAAAAACTCTCAGCCTTCCTGGGGCCACTCTTGTGACGGAAGAAAAGAGAGAGAGAGAAAAAAAATCCAACAAGAGGTGCAGCGACAAAGAAAATCCCTTTCCTATCAAGCCTTCTTTCCCCAGCATCTGTGATTGTCTCACCTCCGGCACAGTCTCTCAGTATAAACTTTGTTCAGCACACTCAGGGTAATCTTTTCACATCATAAAACTTATAATCCTCCTAAAGTGGTTTCCTAGGGTTTGAGGTATGATGCACTTATCAAATAACTGAAATAAATAAATCAGCTTATTTAGGCTGTGGTCAGTGTGTGTGTAGCTCTGTGTACGCAGGGAGGAAGCCAGCGCCATACCAGCATTTGTATACATTAGCAACAAAGCTGTCTGTGACAAGCTGTCCTCGGCACAACTAAATATTTAGTTGCATATCATAAGTAACTTCTTAAGTGATTAAAGTGAGAGGGTGCGCTCTGCCTGTGCCTGCTTGGGGAGCCACGGTGTCGGGGCGAGCAGAAGGATGTAGAAAGGGAGGATGTCCATTTCTGCAAAGCCCCAGGACCCTGTAGTGCAGCTACTCACTCCAGGACAGCCCTGGCTTCATCCAGGGTTGGGTGGCCTGGGGCATGCTTTGCTGTCACCCATCTCTGCTGAGGAGCAGGCTCCAAGTAGGGTCCACCTGGCTCTCGTGCATATTAGAACAGAGTTCAAGCTTTCAAATATTTGTTGCTATGTTTTATTGGTGTTGTAGCAAGGTTTATTTTTAACCAGGCCTGTATTTATGGATTCCCGTGGTGGCATATTTTTGCATGTGCAAAATTTAACTAATAAAGTGATTTCATATTGAAGAATTATAGAATACATGCTCCCTACACAATATAAACACTTTGTTAATAAACTCAAAGCCTATTAGCTTGTAAAAACTGTCTTTAAACAACAACAGGCTAGAAAAGCTATCCTATAGAACTTGCTCCCTGTATGTTTTCCTGCATGTACACTTTCTTCAGTGTTCAAGAATCATTACAACAGTGCTCACTTAAAATGTTGGTATTGTTGGCATATAGATACATGCTTAAGAGTATCCCTTGAATTTGGTATTTCAGCTAGGGAAAAAGAGAAGGTATCAAGCCTGCCTTAGGGACATGGGCCCAGTTTTTGGATGTAGGGGCCTGCCATCCTCCTGCTGCCTCCTGCCCCTTCCCCCAGGCTTTCGCTGCCTGGCTTTCACTCTCCAGAAGACGTTTCAGTCCCTCTGTATTCTGAGGGGGAGCTCCGGAGGTAATTTAAACTGTTTTCAAGATTCCTGGTGGCTTTTCTGCTTCTGACGTCATTTCTGCTTCAGAATGAGCCATGTACAGGCAAAGTGCAGACCAGAACCAGGCCATTGCCACACACAGATGAACCACCCCTGGAAGAGGGTTGGTGGATTCTGATGGTGGCAGTGCCTGGGGAACAGCCGTGGGGCTCTCCTGCACTCCCGGGTGACTGGCACATCATCCTGCCTCCCCACCAGCCCCAGGGGGCAGCCCCTTCCCTCCCACACTTCCCTCAGGAGCCTCAGCTGACAGGGAAGCTCCAGCTGTGCTGGGGCTATCTGAGCATCTGGAGTATATTTTGCGGAGGCCAACGTGGGATTTGGGCAGCAGCTCCGATGGGGACAGCAAAAACCCAGCCATCCCTGTTCGTTGTAGAGGTGTTTGTTTACACCCAGAGGCCAAACTGACAAAATGGCTTCAGCTACCAAGGAAAATGCCTAGAGTTTGCTCTGGTGTCCAAGGCATGGAGAAGCTTTTAAGACTTTGCTTCCATTAAATGCTTCTCACAGACTGTGTAACTTGCATCCTGAAGAGCAGCATGAGGAAGACAGTAGCAAGCATCGTTTTCTTTTCTAGACCATACTGGGTTAATAATAAAATTAAAGCTAAAATAAGTATTCACTTGAAAAGAATTTCATCTGTCATTGAAACAATCTACATTTATAAGTTATCTAAAGTAAAGTGAGCTGTACTACCCTCTAGCAGCTCTGAAACCATTATGAATTATTGAATAAGTCATATTTTTTTATTATTATTGACATAGTAAATATATTTGCTTGAAAACATCCAGAGCTGCATAGGCATGGAAGTATTTATGAGCCTGAGCTCTTTATAGCACTGTTTTACAGGGTGCTGTCAACTGTGGAGGGGAAACAGAAAGAGAAAGAAGAAGGTTTCACCTCTGATGTTCTTGTTAACAGATACAGTGCTTCAGTCAGCCCCATCTCTACAAGACCTTGTCTTCATGGGAAATAATAAAATATAAAATAAAATAAATAAAGTAAAATAAAATAAAATAAGCAAAGTAAAATGAAATAAAATAAAATAAATGAAGTAAAATAAAATAAAATAAAATAAAATAAAATCGAATAAAGAAAGTAAAATAAAATAAAATAAAAGTGAAAATGCAAGTGGTGTGGCTGGATTTCCTATCTTTTTAACTTTTAGTTCTTGAACAACCATCAAATCTGAGTTCCTGCAAACTGAAATAATACTGCTTTTGGTAAGGCAGGGCATCTCAGGCTTTAAGTTGCCACCAGATCAGCTCTGGAAGTCATGAAATCTAAATGCATGGTCAAAATAATGGTAGACTTGTCAGGCACTGTTGAAAATCTTTGCATGCAGCAGCTGTGGAGGTGCCTGCAGACACAGCAGAAGCTGCCAGTGCCAAAGAGACTTTCCCAGTTTGGGTGGGATCTCCTGTTTCACAGCATGCATTTTCCCAGAGGATGATCGGCCTGAGAAACGCTGAAATGCCAGGTAAAAAATACTGCGGTGGGAATTGCTGTGAGCAAGAGGGTGCTGACACACAATGAAACCAGACCTGGCTGAGCACCTTTGCAATCGGGACATCACAACTTAACCTTGCCACAGCACCTGATGGGTGCTTGGGTGCGGTTGGGGCCAAATGCTGACTACCTTCTGGGTGACTTCAGACTCCCCTCTGGAACAGGGTGCAAAGTACCTGGAGGAAAAATTCTCCTGCAGCAAAACCTGCATTTTATTTTTTTGCCTATCTCCTTAGGTTGTAAATATATCATCAGTGGGTCTTCAATTTCCCTGAGTAAAAAAAAGAGCAATCACTAGCTATGAATTCACAGGAGTGTTTGCTATAAGAAAAAAACCTAGCAGCATATTTTAAAGAGCTCTCCTCCCAGGAATGCAAGCCCAGACAAAGATTTAGCCTGTTTTTTAATTTAGCTCTGGTGGAGCAACATGTCATACTTCAGACATTGACAACAAATCAGCCTTTATTCAAGTGTGAAAATTAAGACATAAATTGCTGGCTGCTTAGCTCTCAAAACAATGTCACAGTACAAGAAATGTGATATTTTGAAGAGAAACAGGAAAAAATTTATCAAGGTTTTTGTTATTATTGCATTATCCTTCCGCTTGATCTACTAGCTATAGATACTTGATGTCAGCTTAAGTGCTTTCCATTCTTCCCATAAGCAAATTCTGTTTGAATACTATATATCATTTTACCCTTGATCACTGCTAGTCTCAGTACCTCATTACAGCAGAGCACTTTTGAAACTGAGCTATAGCCTAGATACATGATTGTATAAAGTTTTAAATAAACATACAACATTTATGTTATGTTGTTTCACAGGGATGATTTATAGTCATTTTCTTCTTCCAGTCCTGAGCTCTGGACATAAAAGACACTGAGCTCTCTGCTGTTTATCCAAGCTAAATCCTCTGTTTGCTCTGCATAAGCGTTCTTGATTCTTTAATATATTGCAGGCTTTAGTTTCAGGTTTATTCCCTCTGGGATGGTGGAATTAGATGCATTAACTGACAAAGATAAGGTACGGACATTGCAGCTTAATAGCCATTAAAATAGATACTGTGATAACAAAAATGGAGCTAGAAAAGGGAGTTGAGGTTGTGATATTTTAAAAAATATGTATTTACAAGACTTAGATCAATAAATTAAGATTTCAGAAATCTCCATAAGGGAGCCTCCAGATAACATTGGGATTTTGGTTTATATTTTGTAAGGGTAAGAGAATCAGAAATGGAAGATATTGTGAACTAGGTTACACATTGCCTCTCATGTCTCCAAAGACAGCATTGTTTCTTCTTACTAAAATGACATTATGTAATCTGGATGCTGTACCACCAAAATATTGCTCTGTGCTACAGAAGAAAATTAAGAAAGTTCTGTAAGATAACCAAGGCTCTCAGCCTTATGAAAACCTGGGTGGGTTCTGTTTACCATGATTCTTCTTTCATCAGCGCATTTAAATACATACGTATGTATATGCACAGACCACATAGGGGTAGGCTGTTTACTTCATACTGCTATTCTTCATTGTAGCCCTTGTGCTTCTATTACAAAAGCAGCTAACACTAAATGCTGGCTTTCTTCTGTGATCTTAAATACTACAAATTTTGAGCGAAGTTCACTTAAAGTTTTCTTTGCATTCCAACTCGGTATTCATTCTTAAATTTTTGTGTAAAGACAGTGTTAGCATTTAAAGACCTATGGTCTGACACAGAAGAAAGATTTAAAGAATTATAGTTTTTAATGTGATGTGCCCTAAATCATCTCTTACCACAGTATAAAAGTTAAGCTCAGATTTTAGAAGACCTAAATGGACTATTATTTTTTTTCTAAGTCAGGATTAACTGCCATATAAGTAACAGCCTAGGCACTTTCTCTGCCAAAAATTATCTGACTAAAAGTTTGAATCTGGCAGTGTAAACAGCAGCCGCGCTTGTACACATACAAGCTTGTTATTTTGTGGTACACAAGCTGGTATGTTCTCCATGCTCTGTAATAGATTGCAGCCCATAAAGCATGAAATACATTTTTATCTGAAACTTGAGTGGTAAAATAAACAACAAAGAAAATAAAGACATAGGCAGTCTTTTTTAAATTTTTTTATTTATTTTTTTTTTAATTCCACAAGCATTTATTTTAGTTCAGATGCTTTCCTTTTACAGTGGTGGGATATTTCCAGGAGTAATGGCAGATGTTGTGAATTACTTATTCAGTGAGCATGAAAGGAAGGGCAAAAAAGAAAAAGCTCTCAGCTCTTTGTGAACGACTGCTTGAGTACGCATAAAAGCTATCTTTACAAAAAAACCCACAAAATAATTTTCTGTAGATGCTGATCAAGACTGCTTTCATTATGATGTGTATAAAGTAACATGTAATTTCTCTGCATATTTAGTTGTCTTTATTTTATTATTATTAGTTGTAAAGAAATCACCCAATTTGTTTATTTGGAAATCTGTGGTTCTCTTCATTAGGTGTACTTGTGATAACAGGAAAAGTCAAAAAAAAGGGGGAAAGGAGGTAAGAGTTCACTCTGGGAAAAACCTGGGAATTTGCTGGTATACAGGGAGAGGTTTAGGTTTTGTGAGTGGTAGCAAGTGTGTTTCTCCCCTGTGATGGCAAGTGCAGTGGAGCAAAACCCCTGCTTCCTCCCCCTTCTCACGCTGTCCTTTCTGGCCCAGCAGCTCCTGGGATTTTTACTGAGCTCCAAACCTGGATGGAGAACTTGTGATCACCTCATGGGCACAATCACATCTGGCATGGGGGCATAGGTAATCGGCTCGGCAGTGGCCAGTTGGTTTTACAGCATTTCAGATTTACATCGCTAAGAGTTGCCCTCCTCCCACTTTCAAGACTCATTTCCCACAGTGTCTGTCATGTTTGTTAGGATAATAAGGATTTGCTTTTATTAGTATTTCAATACTAATAAGTTATGAAATGATCTTCCTACAAAAAGTTTTCACTAAAACCCTTGCAATTACTTATTTGCTCAATAGACTGGATATGGCAAAAATGCTTTACTTTTTCTTTTCCAAACTGTAACAACTAAGCATTAGCTAGTGTCCTGGGTTCAGGACACAGGCCTAAACCACGACAGCTAGCTATTCATCAAAACATCCGCATAATGAAGAATCACCTTTATCTTCCTGCCAGAGAGACGAAAGTAAACAGTACTGCCCGTACCATATACAGCCTTGTTCGAGCCATGCCCAAAGCTTCAGATATTTTGCCTTTTTTCTGTTTTTTCTGTTATTTAATGAATATCAACAAGATTAACCTAGCCTTTATTGGAAAACAGCATGCTTAGACTCCCTTAACTCCCCTATAAATTAGAGAGTAATACATAAGGACTGAAATATTTTCAATTTTTCTTACAGCATTCACAGAAATTGGTAATTAGCCAGAAGAAAGAAAAGAAGATACTGATTTATCTACTAAAAAAGAGCAAAATAAATAGGTTGGACTCTTTCGCTGAAGAACAGAAGCTACTAAATACCCCTTTTAGGGCATTAAGATGACTGTATCCAATACAGATAGTTTGAGTTTAAAGCCATTTGTGAGTCACTTAGACAGAAAAGCTTTTCCCACATTATTCCCATTTTGCCGATAGGAAGTGGAGGCCCAGATCCCTGTTTGAGATCACTCAACACCCCTATAACAAAGATGGGCAGAGAAACCAGAGACTTTGTGCCCAACCCTCTGCCTACCAGTGAGAGCTCTTCATGAACAATTCAGGAAAGATTTTTCCATGATGCACCAAGTACTGCAACACAAGTTTTTGATCAGGATGGCAAAGCATTGCTTTTCTCTTACAGTTTGTAGAAAGATAATGTCTTTGAAGATGTTGGTTGATATTCAAGGATCACCTGCTGCAAGCTCAGGAGTGATACAGCCCTACTAGAAGGAAGTGCTGCAGGAGGGCCAGGAGACCTCCTTGGATGGATAAGGAGCTGCTGAGGAAAATTCAAAGGAAAAAAGAGGCTTATAAAAGGTGGAAGCAAGGACAGGCAGCCTGGGAAGAATACAGGGATGTTGTCCGGGAAGCTAGGGATCAGGTTAGGAAAACTAAGGCCCACTTAGAATTAAACTAGGCTAGGGGTGTGAAAGATAACAGGAAGGGATTCTATTAGGTATGTAGCAAATAAAAAATAGACGAGGGAAAAGGTAGGCCCTCTCCAGAAGCTATTGGGAGGACTGGCTACCCTGGATTTGGAGAAGGCTGAGGTTCTCAACAACTTCTTTGCCTCAGTTTTCACTGGAAAATGCTCTGACCATACCACCCAAGTCTTGGAAGGCAGACGCGGTGACAGTGAGAATGAAGACCCTGGGCCCACTGTAGGAGAGGATCTGGTTCGAGACCATCTTAGGAACCTGAACATATACAAGTCCATGGGACCTGATGAAATCCCCCCACGGGTCCCGAAGGAGCTGGTGAATGAAGTTGCTAAGCCACTATCCGTCATATTTGAAAAATCATGGCAGTCAGGTGAAGTTCCCAACAACTGGAAAAAGGGAAATATAACCCTCATTTTCAAGAAGGGGAAAATGGATGAGCCGGGGAACTACAGACCAGTCAGCCTCACCTCTGTGCCTGGCAAAATCTTGGAGCAGATTCTCCTGGAAGGCATGCTGGGGCACATGAGAAACAACAAGGTGGTTGGTGACAGCCAGCATGGCTTCACTAAGGGGAAATCCTGCCTGACCATTCTGGTGGCCTTCTATGATGGGGCTACGGAACTGATGGACAGGGGTAGAGCAGCTGATGTCATCTACCTGGACTTCTGCAAAGCGTTTGACACTGTCCCACATGACATCCTTGTCTCTAAGTTGGAGAGACATGAATTTGATAGACGGACCACTCGGTGGATAAAGAACTGGCTGGATGGCCGCACGCAAAGAGTTGTGGTCAATGGCTCAATGTCCAGCTGGAGACCAGTAATGAGTGGTGTCCCTCAGGGGTCGGTGTTGGGACCGGTCTTGTTCAACATCTTTGTTGGTGACATGGACAGTGGGATTGAGTGCACCCTCAGCATGTTTGCTGATGACACCAAGCTGTGTTGTTCGGTTGATATGTTGCAGGGAAGGAATGCCATCCAGAGGGACCTTGACACGCTTGTGAGGTGGGCTGATGTTAACCTGATGAAGTTTAACCATGCCAAGTGCAAGGTCCTCCACCTGGGTTGGGGCAATCCCAGGCACAGCTACAGGCTGGGCAGAGAAGAGATTGAGAGCAGCCCTGCAGAGAAGGACTTGGGGGTGTTGGTCGATGAAAAAATGAACATGAGCCGGCTTCAGTGTGTGCTTGCAGCCCAGAAAGCCAACTGTATCCTGGGCTGCATGAAAAGGAGCGTGACCAACAGGCCGAGGGAGGTGATCCTGCACCTCTGCTCTCGTGAGAACTCACTTGGAGTACTGTGTGCAGTTCTGGTGTCCTCAACATAAAAAGGATATGGAACTGTTGGGACAAGTCGAGAGGAGGGCCACGAGGATGATCAGGGGACTGGAGCACCTCCCGTATGAAGATAGGCTGAGAAAGTTGTGGCTGTTGAGTCTGGAGAAGAGAAGGCTGCATGGAGACCTCCTCGCAGCCTTCCAATATCTGAAGGGGGCCTATAGGGATGCTGGGGAGGGACTCTTCATTAGGGACCGTAGTGAGAGGACAAGGGGTAACGGGTTCAAACTTAAACAGGGGAAGTTTAGATTGGATATGAGGAAGAAATTATTTCCTGTAAGGGTGGTGAGGCACTGGAATGGGCTGCCCAGGGAAGTTGTGAATGTGTTCAAGGCCGGGTTGGATAGAGCCTTGGGTGATATGGTTTAGTGTGAGGTGTCCCTGCCCCTGGCAGGGGGGTTGGAACTAGATGATCTTAAGGTCCTTTCCAACCCTAACTATTCTATGATTCTATAATTCTATGTCCTCTTGCTAAGTCTGCCTATTTCTGCTTAGGCTACTACAAGCCACCTGCATTCATCATGATGATACATGTAAATGACATAGGAATCAGTAGCATAAAAATGTTTATCCTCAGGTAAAACTTTAAGACCATTTTACCGATTTGCAGTATATATGCAGTGAAAAGATACAGTCATGGATTTTAAAAAAAAGACCCCCAACCAACCATCGGTTCTGCAATCTGTGGCACGATGGGACAAGTAGAACTCCCTCTAGAGGCGCGCAAGCGTGCTGCTTAGGTGGGCAGTTTTCCCACAATTAGCAGTGCCCTCTTACGGAGATAACACCCATAGACATATATACCTACCAGCTCCCTGTGGTAGTGGTGTGCTCTTGCTTTTTGACATCCTGGTTTATGTTTTCATTTATTTTGGGTTAATAGCACAACTTCTTCAGTGCAGTAATTGGATTATTATTAGAAAAGTCAGGATAAATCAAAAGGAAGAGTACTTAAAACATCATGTGACTGCACATTCAGAAAAACTGTCATAAAAAAGTCATTGCTCTACAAGTATCAAAAATTATACATGATTCAAACAGCACATCTACACCATGGTTCCTGGAGAAGGTAGGCTCTGGGGTTTACACCAAATATGCATTGATATTCATGAAAGCACAACCACAGCATTGGCTTAAAGTGCTGGCCCTACGAACAAACTATTAAGCTGTCTTATTTATTCAGATAAAATGCATCATGTCAACTTCATACCTGGTATGAATAGGACTCAACCTTCACAGGGTGTGTCTGATTATAAAGCTTATGGTGCCTTTCAGCCCTGATCTGGATGAGCTATTCTACCACAGTATTAGCCTTGTTGCCACAGATAGCCTTTTCAGGCGAACATTATCGATGGTCCAGTGTCCAGTATAACCAACATCATAACATGTAATCAATAAAATTATTTTCTGTATCTCCAGAGGTGAAAAACAAAACAAAAAATCCCCTCACTTACGCTAAGCTATTAAGCAAATACCTCCAAAACCTAAACTCTACAAAACATTCAGCCTGGAGAAGGCCACGTGATGGTCTCATGGCAGCCTTCCAGTTTGTGAAGAGGGGCAACAGGGGTACTGGAGAGGGACACTCCATCGGGGACTATAGTGACAGGACAAGGGGTAATGGGTTCAAAATTAAACAGGAAATTTAGGTTAGATATAAGAAGTTCTTTACTGTGAGGGTAATGAGACAATGGAACAGGTTGCCCAAGGAAGTTGTAAACGCTCCATCCCCGGCAGTGTTCAAGGCCAGTATGGACAGAGTCTCGGGTGACATGGTCTAGAGTGTATGGTGTCCCTGCCCACTGTCCTCCAACAATTTTTACACAGGTGAAGCTCTGTGCACATACAACAATTGTGGACTCCATCTGCCCGAGTAAACCCACTCTAAATTTTGATGCCATATTATTTTGTCAATGCAGTTATGTCTTGGTAACTGCATCAAAACCTTCTGGTCAAACATTCAGCAACACTACACTTTTATAATCATCTACTCTCTATGTATATTGTTAGAACAGAACTTTTTGTAGTAATACATAAATTGTTTAAAATGTTGTCAAACTACTACAAGTATTTCACTTGGAAAAAAAAACCTGGACTACAAAGAAGTGGGTGTCACTTTTCCAGGAGCATTATTAATGGGGACCCTCTTAGTATTCAGCGATGGGGAATGATAGGCTGCAGCATTTCTTCAAGTTAAGAATAGAAAAGAATTGTACTTCCAAGAATTCAACCACTCTGCATTAAAGCCACCATGGGGTGGCTGTACATTCATACATCAGAAGGTCAGTAAATTATTTTTCTATAAATTAGTCTTTCAAAGTTGACTTTTTTTTTCTTTCTGTTCTGAATGCCAAACTCCTGACTGCTTCTCTACCACAGAGACTTCATATCTGGATAGCCGACATCTGTAAAAACATTTCTAATGAAAACACTACTAATACAACCCCCTGGAGAAACAAATGAGATGAGAGATCTAAGTATACAGCCGCCTTTCTTCAGTTCTGTCTTTAACAATAGCGGGGCTAGCGCTTCGCATCCAAGCCCTGACATAGGTCATGATCATTTAGGCACAGTAGTAGCAAAATAAATAATTGTGTAAATATGTAATAACTAGTATAAATACTTCAGTAGCACTCAGAAGATATGATAAAGGACTCCCGTCTTTAGTTGTGAATTAAGGTTTATCGCTGTGGCTGGAACGGAGGAGCATTCAAGCTGCATGAAGGGGAACCATGGACTGAATACTCAAAAGCTCAGTGCCAGACATAAGACTCCTTTTTCTTTTCCACAACAGCAGTTTTGAAAGTGTATTAGTGTTGAAAGTATTGAATACCTGCTAAAGTATTGTAGAAACAGTGATTATACCTTTACCCCAAAATCCAATATACTGGAAAGATCAGTAATGTACTTAAATAAACCAGTTTCAAAGCAAACCAGTGCCAACTGCTTTCTAAAACAATTTGTCATATTTTTTCCATAACGCATTCCACTGCCTAAGAATTTAGAGACATTTTTTTCTGATAAACACTAACAATTAACAGGGAAAAAAGGCTATTTATTTGTAACAGTTCTTAAAATCTTAGCTAATGCTCCATATCCAGGTGTACAAACACTCAGATTCTCTGCCTCAATTTTCAGCCTGCTCTAAATAATTTGATGCAACTTTTTGATAGTAAAGATTGGTAACAACAAATCCCTTCCCAGCATAAGAACCATTAGAACACATGGAGACAGGAGGGGATATTCTGCCCAAAAATTATCATAAAAAAGAACAGTGTTTCTAACTGCTCTCACTTTTACAAGGGCTAATGCTTCTCCTTTAAAAGGCTAGATTGGACAAAAACACAATATAACTGAAGTTTCCTTAGCCAAAGCCAACTGCAAGTTCTGGTCCTGAACTCTGAAGCAGATGAAAGCTGAAACTGATTCGGCACAGAACACCCTTTACCCCACTCCACACCTCCCATTTACTAATTTTTGTGGGTATTTGTGTTCACAGAAACATACTGGTAAGAGTACTTGTTTTGAAGTAATTCCATCAACTTCTTTAGTGAAATCTGGGTGCACTATAATAAACAGTAGGAGTTTGCTAGAATGCCCTGAAGGCCAAGATGCTGCTCCTCTTCTCACCCACTTTCCTGAGGAGCATGGAACCAGGACTGAATCCATAAACAAGGGCTTCATCTCCAGCAGTCTTTTTATGCTGGGTGAATTATGAGTTCAGTCCTGGTTCCATGTATCTGCTTTAGATGGCATTCCTTTTTGCCATTAAGAGAGATGAAGATAAAAACCCTAAGAGATTTTTCATTAAAAAACTGTATTTGTTTATTTCAATGAATAGCTACAACCTTTAGTATTGTTTTGAAGCAATAAAAGGCAAATATAACCCAACATAAAAAATATATTTTTAAAAAATAATAATATCAAGCTCATCTGTGCTATAGGTATCTACTACAAATATAGATTTTGTTTCTTGAGTACTTCAAGAAGCAGAGACAAACAGTGCTGGAAAAAATTAAATTAAAATATCAATCTTAAAGTATCATTTTTTTTCTTATTCTAATACAAACAAGATCACAAAGAGTAATAACTATATGACAAATCAGAACTGCTAAGTTATTTTAATAATCACAAAATTCATGCTTCTTACCTTGCAAGTAGTGATCTTCCAAATGACAAAATGGACCCAAATAGCTTTAATTAGGCTTACAGATCAGGTTTATAAAGTGTTCTACCTTTTATTTTACTCAACACTTTGATTTATTACAAAGAAAATTCACCCAACTTGTCTCTTTTTAAGACCCACAGCAACATGACTGCTGTTTTCCTTGCGAGCCATGGAGGAGACTCAATTAGGAATTAAAAAGTGAAATTAATATTGAAAGTAAACTTGTAAATGCCATTAATTCAAACACTAAAGACTGTCACATTACCAGAAACGGGAAGCAAAAATTTCTGTTCAAATATATAGTCATAAACCACACACAAATTCCTTAATATTTATTAAAATTTTCAATTTTATTTAGTAAAGTAACACACCCGAAAAGTCCTAGGATACCATTTCGTAAAAATCACCAATTACAAAAATTCAGTCAACACAATGTGTGATATTCAAGACTAAGGCACCCTCCAGCGTTTGAAGAAGAAACTACACTTCCAGCAAGTGAGCAAGCTTTTGAAGAAAATCAGCATGAGCAAGTCTCCTGTCAAAACAGAAGCTCCCCAATTAATCTGCAGCAATTGCATATGAACATGCATCAGTGGTATGACAAAGCCATGATGTTAGAAAAGTTGTGAAATTATTTTTTTAAAGGATTTGCATTGGATTTATGAAAGTGTCATTTGCTTTGCTAGTGGAGAGGGATCTCTTTAAGCACACTAATTTGAAAAATACAGGAACGTGCAAAGTATTAGAAAAGCATTTCTTATGAAATCTGGTATTGAAAATTAATAATCCCTCAAAGAATATGATCTCTGTGTTCATATGGCTTGTTTAAAACTTCTCTAAAGGAACAAATAGTTCATTTAACAGGAGATACGCCCATGGTAAGGAGGAGAAAAACCAGTATACCTAGAGGCAAAACCAGATACAATATTAAAAAAATAATTTATAATTAATACCATACAAAACAGAAAGGTCACATGAATATAGCCACATCTATGGAAGCTCACTGATTTTTTGTAAAAAATAGAGATTTTTTTCATTGGTAAATTGGTTCATTCTCAAAGTAACAAATTCTAATAGAGAAACATTTGTGACTACAGAACAGATGAAAACGCCTTTTGAAAGCTCAGTGTTGCAAGGTAATGATATTAGCTAGACCCACACAAATTATTTTAAAATTACTGAAATAGAATGAAAGCTGGAAACCAAAATGCTTTCAACTGTGATTATGCTAACAAACTAACCTTTTTTGCAGCATTGAACACCTTGGGACTGCTCTCTGTTCATACTTCCATAATCAAACAAAACCTTACATACAATTTAAGTGGTAATGAGATAATACAATTTGAAATATATGTTAAGTAAGTGCAAAGTGGTTAGATCTCGATTAAGGGAAACATCTTTGCTTAGAAAAGCTCTTGTTTATGTATGCGTTCAGAATTTAAAGTGTATAAATTCACAGAAGTACTGCTTCAAGTATCTTTCCTCATTAGGGATGGATTTAAGAATGCATGCGTATTTCTGAACTCTTGGGTTCACCCACACAGGTCTAAGCGCAAAACTGCTAGGATTTTCACCCTGTACAAGCAAACTAGTTACTTAGTAATTGATTCAGTTTCAGTTTCATAAAGTTTCAGAGACATGCCCCCAGCCTTGTCTCTTACTTATTACAGAACTTAGTCATGTTAGGTAGTTACAGTTAGAGAAACAAAAATTGATTATTTTGTGATTTAGTAAAAAAGTGACATTTGGCTGGGGCTGCACTTAGCTTCAGAATTAAGAGTTCTGTCATGGAAAACAGCTGATGTCAATTTTCGCTAATACAGCTGAAGAAATCTTTTCAAAAATTGAATGAAATTATGACAATATGGACCAACAATCTTAAAATGCATACTAAAAATATTACAAATAAACATAGCCATGGTGATGCAAAAAGAGGTAGAAAACACTTAAGAAACCATGACAGATAAATATATTTACATATATATACATATGAGTATAAAAACATTAAACAGCTGTCACCACCATCAAACTCAAAACTGTGCTTAAGTTCACATTTTGCAAATATTTACATTGACTTCAGAAAAATCTAACAATGTGCAAAATTAAGCATTACCTTATGCATTTGAAAGGTAATACAGGTTTATAAAAATTACTCTGCTCAAATTTTGGTTCTTTTTATCAACTTTTTGTTTGTTTTTATTTAGTGATGCTCCTTTTTGCAATAGCTTCTCTGATTTGACGATCAAGTTCACTCACAATATGGTCTTCATGACTATATACTCCTGTTTTCAACAGGGTATCCCTCTCTTCTATTAGACGAGAGAGATAATCATCCATGTTTTCATTTAATTTTCTAGAATTAGAAACTCTACCAGCAGAATTAGCTGTAACATCTTGCAACTGCCTTCTTTCTTCTTCTTGTTGCTTCAGCCTGATGTTGATAAAATGGAAAGAATCAAAGGATGAGCTGTATTAAAAACCTGATTACGTTCATATTAAGTCCTGTAGGTTATTTATCTACTTAGTAAAATAAAGAAAGCTATAAAAGGCAACAAATTACCCTCTCACCTGGGAAAAACAACCATAAGTAAAAGAATTCTTAATATAATACTTAAATTCTAACAATACCTTTTCTATATGCATATGTAACAAATACCTGCTATCAAGGCACCCATTCTGATAATTTCAAGCAGTGTTCAATGTACAAGAACTACTGCAGACAAGTTTTCGGAGGACAACTTTAGGTAGATTTACAATTTTAATGTGTTCAAAATATAAGCACTTTGTTTTCTTAATGCAGCAATGATCCATAGAACTGAAGGTTTAAAACAGAAAAAAGCCTGACGCTGTACCACTATGACCATAGCATAAAAAACAAGCACAGTGTCCTTAAGCATAGATTTTCTATACTGCAGTACTGTTACATTTTATAAATGTGAAATCTTGACCTAAGGGGCACTAAACTGCATTCTTTCACCGGACTGACAGCCAATTATTATTTTGGTTTCACAGAATCATAGTGAGGTTAGGGTTGGAAAGGACCTAAAGTTCATCTAGCCCAAGCCCCGCTGCCATGGGCAGGAACACCACACACTCTAGACTACGTCACCCAAAACTCCATCCAACCTGGCCTTGAACATTGCCAGGGATGGAGCATTTACCATTTCATTGGGCAACCTGTTCCAGTGCCTCACCACCCTCATAGTAAAGGAACTACCTACCCTGAACTTCCCCTGTTTCAGTTTGAAACAATTACCCCTTGTCCTGTCACTATAGTCCCTCATGAAGAGTCTGTCTCCAGCACTCTTGTAGCCCCCGTCAGACACTGGAAGGCTACTACGAGGTCTCCTCACAGCAGCCTCTTCTCCAGGCTGACCTGCCCCATATTTCTTAGCTTGTCTTCACAAAGGAGGTGCTCCAGCCCCCTTATCATCTTCGTGGTCCTCCTCTGGACTTGCTCCAACAGGTCCATGCCCTTCTTATGTTAAGGACAACAAAACTGTACACAGTACACACTGTACAAGTGGGGTCTCACGAGAGCAGAGTAGAGAGGCAGGATCACCTCCTTTGACTTGCTAATCACACTCCTTTTGATGCAGCTCAGAGTTTGTTTCTAGGCTGGGAGAGCACACTGAAGCTGGCTCATGCTCAGTTTCTCATCAACCAACACCCCAAGTCCTTCTCTGCAGGGCTGCTCTCAATCTCTTCTCTGTCCAACCTGTAGCTGTGCCTGGGATTGCTCCAACCCAGGTGTAGGACCCTGCACTTGGCTTTGCTGAACTTCATGAGGCTGGCATTGGCCCACCTCTCAAGCATGTCAAGGTCCCTCTGGATCCCACTCCTTCCTTCCAGTGTACCAGCTGAACCACTCTGCTTGTTGTTATCGGCAAACTTGCTGAAGGTGCATCAATCCCACTGTCCATGTCACCAACAAAGATGTTCAAGACTGGTCCCAATGTTGACAGCTGAGGGACACCACTTGCTACTGCTCTCCAATTGGACATAGAGGCGTTGAGCGGAACTCTCTGCATGCAGCCATTCAGCCAATTCCTTATCCACCAAGTGGTCCATCCATCAAATTGATGTCTCTCCAGCTTAGAGACGAGGACGTTGTGCTGCACAAGTCCAGACAGATGATGTCATCTGCTCTGCCCCCGTCCATCATCTCTGTAGCCCCATCATTGAATAGTTAGGGCTGGAAAGGACCTTAAGATCATCTAGTTCCAACACCCCTGCCATGGGCAGGGACACCTCCCACTAAACCATGCCACCCACGGCTATGTTCAACCTGGCCTTGAACACCACCAGGGATGGAGCATTCACAACTTCCCTGGGCAACCCAGTCCAGTGCCTCACCACCCTTACAGGAAATAATTTCTTCCTCATATCCAATCTAAACTTCCCTTGTTTAAGTTTGAACCCGTTACCCCTTGTCCTATAACTACAGTCCCTCCCCTGCATCCCTATAGGCCCCCTTCAGATATTGGAAGGCTGCTATGTGGTCTCCACGCAGCCTTCTCTTCTCCAGGCTGAACAGCCCCAATTTCCTCAGCCTATCTTCATATGGGAGGTGCTCCAGTCCCCTGATCATCCTCGTACCCCTCCTCTGGACTTGCCCCAACAGGTCCATGCCCTTGTTATGTTAAGGACAACAAAACTGTACACAGTACTGCAAGTGGGGTCTCACGAGAGCAAAGGGGCAGGATCACCTCCCTTGACCTGCTGGTCACGCTCCTTTTGATGTAGACCAGGATACGGTTGGCTTTCAGGGCTGTGAGTGCACACTGCCAGCTCATGTTCATTTTTTCATCAACCAAAACCCCCAAGTCCTTCTCTGCAGGACTGCTCTGTATCTCTTCTCTGCCCAACCTGTAGCTGTGCCTGGGATTGCTCCGACCCGGGTTTAGGACCTTGCACTTGCCATGGTGAACTTCATCAGAAGGCCACCAAATTGGTCAGGCAGGATTTCCCCTTAGTGAAGCCATGCTGGCTGTCACCAACCACCTTGTTGTTTTTCATGTGCCTTAGAAAGCTTTCCAGGAGAATCTGCTCCAAGATTTTGCCAGGCACAGAGGGAAGACTGACTGATCTGTAGTTCCTTGGGTCTTCCATTTTCCCCTTCTTGAAAATGGGTTTATTTTCCCCTTTTTTGAGTCATCCAGAACTGCCATTTTTCAAATATGATGGACAGTGGCTTAGCAACCTGATCTGTCATTTCCTCCAGGACCTGCAGATGGATTTCATCGGTTCCCATGAATTTGTGTACATTCAGGTTCTTAAGATGATCTTGAACCTGATCCTCTCTTATACTGGGTCTAAGTCTTCATTCTCACAGTCTCTGCATCTGCCTTCCAAGACTTGGGCAGTGTGGTTGGAGCATTTGCCAGTGAAGACCGAGGCAAAGAAGTCACTGAGATCTTCAGCCTTCTCCAAATCTAACGTAGCCAGTTCTCCTGTTAGCTTCTACAGAGAATCCACATTATCCCTAGTCTGTCTTTTGTTTGCAACATATCTATAGAACCCCTTCCTGTTATCTTTGACATCCCTTGCCAGACTCAGTTCTAACTGGGCCTTAGCTTTCCTGACCTGATCCCTAGCTTGTGAACTGTCTCCCATTTCAAGGCACATGGCAAGAAAAGAGAGGGGAGGGGTCAAAAAGACCAAACCAAAACAAACCAAACAAATCCCAAACCTTACAAATGCTTTTGTACCTGTTAAGTTCATTCCTGATATCCTCCAACTCTTGATGGTCTGGTTTCCCCAGCTCTTTTTCTTCTGCTGCCAAGTAGCGCAACCTCATGTGCTCCAACTCCTGTTGCTGCTTTTTGAGGTGAGCCATTGCATTTTCTTGTTCACGCTAACAGAGAGGGTGAAGACATAACTCAGTTGACTATGTGATTACATATAGAAGTGCTAATTACAGCAACACGAGCAATATTTCAGCAGTATTAAAAAAGCAGGAGTTAAACAGAATTTCTTACTGCATTACAGGCATCAAAAGCTAACACAAGCGACTACCACAACTGCAGTAATCCTGTCCAGTCTGGATCTGCTAAGTCCAGTCTGGATCTGCTAAGTCCAGTCACAGATACCTTCCCCTTAAGAAACCAGCAAAAATGTTAGAAACACTTTTACACACTCTAGCTTAAACCAGTAAACAAAGTTTACACTTGTGGAACTGCTCAAGGTCCTTAGATTTATTCCTTTATTAATCCTTAGATTAATTCCTAAAATTGTAATTTTAAATTACAATTTTTAAATTACAATTTCAGAAATAAAAACCAGAAAAGTGCTAAATCACTGCAGGAAACTTCCATCATCAGCCCCACCAGTGCCTAGCGTCAAACTTTCAAGCACTACTTTTTGAAATTGCAATTTGTGGTTAAAAAAATAAGCCTTGAAAACGAAACTCTGGTGAGGATTCCTTTTATGTTTGTCTAGCTCCATGTGAAACTTCAAGTAACTTATTCTGAGGATTAAATCCAATCAATCTATTAATTCTAAAAGTTTACTTGGATCTATATTTTCAAGCTCTATACAAACACTAACAAAACTAGGGTTTGAGTCCACTACCACTTCAGAACATTAAAGTGTCTCAGTAAGAAGTATGGTCCCCTCTCCACTTGTTTTCCTTCTGGTCATTTTCCTTATGACCTCGTGACAGTCTTACTCTGAATGAGACAGAAGACCCGAGGTAAAATGTCATTTCTTCCTGTAGTTAAAAAATAAGGCAGGAGGTTATACAAACATCCTGGATCTAGACGTATTGTGAAGTACAAGGTTACCTTTGTAATTTTGACACTGCTTTCATCTGAAATATTTGACAGTTAATACAATCAGTTTCATATTTATTTTAGGGCTAAAAAATTTATAATTCAATTTGATGTGTGAGTATACTCATTATGCAGTCAATCTAATAATATTTGGAAGACTCTAGTCAGGCAGTTACCTGAATCTCAGTCCCCCAGCATCTTAAGCACTCCCTGTTGATCAATAACTGCTAAGAAAACTTGACTTCTACAAGGAATTGGTATTAACAAAGACTCTTAATTGCTAAGGTCAGCAGGAAATGAAAGAGAGAAGTACTTGACAAGAAGTCATAGCATGTATGTAACTCCAAAATAATAATACTAAATATACTATATTTCTTATACTAAATCCAACACACCAACCAGGCAAACTGGTAGAACTGCAGTGAGACAAGCCAGAAAGCCAGAAGTACAACTTGTTAAAGGGATACATACTAATAATATAACTAGAAGGAATCATTCCAAAACAGTCTACAGCTGTTAGATGATTGAATCATAAAATAATCACATGGGGAAGATAAGACCATAATCCTTCCTTCCTCATCAAGAGCTCATTGCAGAAGAACATTGCCCATTTGCGAGGCACCCTTTTTTACGCGGGAGAGGTTTGAAGAACAGTCTCAGATTGAAGTAGAACAGGTATTAGAACAGGAATCTACAAATACATATAGCAAATATTAACAAGTCACTACAGCCAGCTAATATTTATAGAAGATTTTTCTGTAATTCTAGTGAAATTCAAACACAAAGTCACAAGACTAACTGAGGGTGTAATCTATCACTATAGTTGGTGTTGACACCACAGAAATAATTATTTCCCCACTTTTTCTTTTATTCTTTTTTTAAACAGAGGTCTTAGAACACCCAGAAACTACCAGCAGTATTTACTTCCATAGTGGCTAAATTGAAACCATAACTAAACCAAAACTAACAGGATATATGGGTATACCAGGAAGAATGAATTCAGCTTTTTTAGAAAAGTCACTTCCATCTGGAAAAAAAAAAAAAAAACCAAACAAAATAACCCCCCCCAAAACACTACACCAAAGAAACCACCTACAACCAAACAGAAAATTAAGGTGTCACAGGGAAAATCCTCTCATTACTCACAGGGTTTAGAAGACCAGAGAACAGATAGCACTTAATCATTTCCACAACAGTAAGAAAGCAGAAGTAGAGTCCATAAGAATGTACTCTGTGATACATTCATAAATGAGGAAGTCATTCTGGAGTAAACAGCTGGCTGCCAATACAAAATTATTCAGTGGGGTAAAGCGGATGTGAGAGTGGGACATGATGGGGACATATGATTAAGGTTGAAAAATAAAAATGAATTACAAATATATTCACTGACATTTTTTTAACATGACAGCCTGAATGCAACTGCTGGCTCATGCTGTTCTTTATAAATTGACAGAGGCAATCAAAAAGGAGGATAATCAAAAATATCTAAGCTGGATATCTAGGTCTTGTGCATCTACTGCTGGCCTCTGTATAGGCTAGATTGATATTTCATATCATATTGGCTAGCTTGTTTTTTTTCCCACCCAATGAAAAGCACTAGCTGAAAGCCAAAACCAGGTAAATTCCCACTAGAGACATGACTCAAGTTATTAAACCAGTGGAAATGAATCACTTAAGCAATAGAGCAAACATATTACAGTCTCATAATCTCAAAATGTTTTGAATGAAGACAGATATTTGCATTTTAAAAAATGCCATAGATCAAGCATTACTTTAACAAAGAGAATGTTTGTAGGGGTCTTTTTAAATCCTAGCAAATATCATAACATTATTCTCTGGCTTCCAAGCACATGGATAAGCAACACTATGCAGACAGTAAAGCCAAACTTCAAGTATGCAATAGGCTATGAAGATTAATGGAATTATCTTAACTGTTTTGATAGTTGCATGGTCACAGCTCAGATGTAAGTAATTGGAAACACTGGAGCTGGACCTCCTCCTGTGGCTTGGAGAGCCAAGGTAGGTGCAGCTTGCTTGGTTTAAGCTTGGTTACAACAGTCCTGTCACTCACTACCTTGCACTGATGCAAAATTCAGCTTTAGAAGGAGAAAGCAACCTGGGGCTGTAGTGAGCAAGTGGCTTCATGCTGTCTGTAAACTGATGAGCCCAAGACAGCTACGACCGATTTGGAGCTGGGAAGGGGACATTTTTCATGCTCTGAAGAGGCTAAAAGCCAGATTAGTTCTTATTCCACCTTAGCATTCCAAGTAAAAGTGGAGAAAAACACAATGCTTGCCATTATGTTGCCACTCAGCCAAAAACTAACCTCCCACCCGCGCTGTCAGTTGTGTGTCCCCATCCCCACCCCCCCCCACCTCCACCCCTGACAGAAAGCATTCACTTATCTCTCCTGTCCTGCTGTACCCGATAGGGCAAATTACAGCAGCACCCAGGAGCTGGAGGAACAACCCTGCTCATCATTGCTGCTCCCTGATGATTTATCCCCTGTGTTTGCATTCAGCACCTCCAAACCCACCAGTCTGTATTGCCATGTCCCATAGCAGTGCCATAGGTGTGTAAATAATCCTGCTTTCTGCTGGAAGAATTTGATTTGCCAGTGACGCATGAGCTGCTCCTTTTAATAACCAAGGGCAACTGGAGACAGCACAGAGCAGCTTATCCTGCAGGGAAATAAGGAAAAGGTGGGAAAGTGTCATACTGCAGTGGGGTGTCACCCAGCACTGGCACTGCAAGTCAATCCTAGGAAGCCCCAACACTCCCGTGTGGTCCATAAGGGTGGTGAGGCACTGGAATGGGTTGCCCAGGGAAGTTGTGAATGCTCCATCGCTGGTGGTGTTCAAGGCTGGACTGGACATAGCCTTGGTGGCATGGTTTAGTGGGAGGTGTCCCTGCCCCTGACAGGGGGGTTGGAACTGGATGATCTTAAGGCCCTTTCCAACCCTAACTATTCTATGACTCTATGATTCTATGAGGTGGATTGGAACTAGATGATCTTAAGGTCCTTTCCAACCCTAACTATTCTATGATTCTATGATAGTTGTATTTACCTTGCATTGTTTGCTTTGCTAACTATGGATAGTAAGATAAAATGCTGAGCATGATCTAGTTTTAAATAGGTTGGTATAAAACCAGTACAAATTCAGCTATAGTACAAGTAAATACATGGACAGCAAATCTGATTATCTCAAATTATCCACAATCTAGAAGTATGAGGAAAAAAAAAAAACCCTCAAACATCTAAGAGAATAAACCCAACATTTTTCTCCTGGATGATGTAAAAAAAAAAAAAAAAAAAAAAGGCTAAATATTTTGCACATTTAGCTGCGATTATCTCTTATTTCTAGCCCTTCTACTTATGCTGATTTGTAGATTTGATTAGCTTCAGTCCAATGCGTTGTTGCAGATAGTAAGGAAAAGATTAATTTCAGAAAAGAAAATCTTGCTCTGCAGTTCAGGTTATTTTAAACTAGGACTACTGTCATGAGTAGCAGGAGTCTTAACGTCTGTCAAATTTCTGTATTCATTCTATAAGGGAATTGTTTTGAAGGTACATTGGGCAGGCATTACCTGAAAACTGAATACTGGAAAACTAACGCAAAACAGAGTGGCACTTGCTGCACAGCACAACTTTTAACATGCCGGCAGAAAAGGACATCCCTGCCTACCGGTAAAACACTATAATGAGATACATAATACACACAGATCAACTAGTTGATTGCACTGAATAGAAGTCTTCTAATCCAGTCCTTCAGTTTGTGTAGTGTATTACTCAGATCTATAAGGAAAGACTTTGAGTGTTTCTCCAATTGCAGCTTCAGAGGAAAGACATAACTCTGTGCTGAGCATAAGAAGCATGGCAGACTAGAAGTTTCATGACAAGTTGATAGGTTACTACTTGATTCAGATAGGTTACTCAGTGATCCAGAGACTTCTGCTGTTTAGCCACATGCTAACAATGGCAATCCGATCACAAAAAGAGCATTTTAAACTCAAAGTATGCATTAGAAGTACATATACTGAAGGTTAACAGAACAAAAGTCCAAAGCTCAAACAGACCAGGATGAAGAAACAATATTCCTAATGCTTTCCTATTTATAAGAAGGGTTTTCATTTAGTACTTTGGTCCTTCATGCCCTCACTGAAGTAGTTAGTTTCAAAACCATAAAGATATCTAATAACAAAACATCTTTAGTGATGTTCAGTAAAACCAAGAAAAGGACAAGAGAAGATGATGCAAAAGCCAAGGAGATATGGTGGAAAAGAAAAGCTTTCCTGAAGAATTCTTTGTGCATTTCCTGATCCTTTTGATGTTTTTCTGTGAGGAAAATGTCCGTGGGGGGGAAAAAAAAACAAAACAAAAAACCAACCAAACCAAACAAAAAACAACCCAACCCAAACCAAAACCCAAACAAACAAAAATGTATCAGTGTCACTAGTAAGCATACTCATTACTCAGGATAATACCCCTAGATTTTCAAGGAAGTAAGTTTGAATGTAAAGTGTTAAATTCTCCTTTTCTCCACAGAGAAAAACTCTTTTCAGTACATTTTATTTCCAACTTAACTCTGGGTAGGACTTCCTTTCAGATAAACATGATTAGAAATTTAACTTGATTTACTAATACAACTGTGATGTAAACAGGACAAATAGCTGGCATTTCCTTATTTGGGAGGGGTGAGGGAAGAGACAAGATTAATTTTAGTCCTGTAATAGTGTTGGTCAAGAATCTCTGTAGCGTGCCATGCCATGACCCTGAACAGTGACATTTAAGCTCAATAATATTAAATTCACAAATAGAAATCAACATTTTTCTGAGGTAAGATTTCCCTAGCATTCAGTTTATTACAGTCCCACTTGGGGTTGGGGGGAAAACATGAAAGAAAGTGACGAGGGATTTTGCAGATTTGTTTATGATGGATCCTGCAGGTAATTTCAGTTGCACGCTTCGCACACTTATTCTCAAGTGTCTTTCCCAACATTAGTCTTTGACTCCTTTAAAAGTCTGTCATAACAATCTGCAGGGTGCATAACAGCAAACTTGCTCCATGTATACCATTCATAGCAGAACAACAGAAACCCATTTCCTAATAATCCATCAATACAAGAAAATGGCAAGAATTTGCAAGAGTTGTTTGATCAGAAGTGATGAATGCTGATTATGAATTAATTTGTATATAGTTTTGTTATGATACAATTGAAGGACATTAAAAAGAATGAGTTTTGTTACAATGAGAGAGAAGGAAGGATTTCTTATTCATCATAGTGATGAAACTGGTACCACCTTATCAGAGCACATTCAGACATTAAATCAATTTTTTCTAATCACAGTTAAAGTATTCACTTGGCCACAAGCACTTTCTGGGTAGTTTTTGTTTATTTGATTTTTTTTTTTTTTTTAACCAGAGAAGGAACTGAACTCTGCTATATAGTAGCACTTGAAATACAGCAGAGTTTACTATGCCGTCTTCCAAAATGAAAAAACAGTATTAATAAAACTTCTGCACATTTACAGTATTAATACAGTCCAACATTTTTACACCTCCCTGTAACATCTTCATGTTACTCTGTGTATACTTAAAAAGTAAGTAATAATTATTTAAGTGTACCTCAGTGCACAAATGTTAATACATACATACTCATATGCTTAAAATTCTCAGTCAAGACTTACTAAAACACTCTACATTTCCAGAGAGAATATGATCCTATATTATTTCCTAAATGAGGAACAATTAAGATTTATTTTCAGCTGCTTATTATAGCCACTCAGGTTGTTTTAAGCCTCAGTGTGAACTATCATAATTTTAAACTTTTAGAATTTTCTATTTGTAAATTTCAGGTAAGGGAACACTCGGAATCATCAGCTGTTGAATAAAATGCAGCTTTGTAGGGATAAGACCCACTAGAAACTTTACTCTTGCATTACCACCTAATTATCATCAGCAACTATCCCACACTGAGGCAGCCACAGATAACCAAAGGTATCACATGCAAATTACTCTGACAGTTATTTCCGCTATATGCTCTTAGTTGACCAAGATACCTTCTCCTCCACTACTATCTAAGCACTTCTAGTTACACTATTCCTTCTGTTCATTTTCTCCCCTCAGTAAAAATGATCACCGATATTCCTTTCCTTTATTAATCTGATATTTGCCACACTCCTCTTATATACCCATAAACAAAATAATCCAATCCAAATAAAGCCACATACTAGTTACCATTTACTTCAATGTTTTACTAATTTTCTTCATTAGTTTGCGTCTCTGATGTAGTGCTTGAGATGTACAGTAATATTTCAGGAGCTTGCATGGTGGGAACTTTTGAAGCCTATGGTACTACAAGGAATACCAGCATTAAATAAAAATTACGAAGTAATAAAAAAGAAAAGAAAAAAAATCAAAATTTCAATTATAATTAGATCATAAAAGAATCCCTGTATGCCACCAGGTGCTCTAGTTAAGAGGCTCTTCAATCAAGGAAGCACAATCGTTATTTTGCCATAGCTGCCTATAAATCCAAAAGGGAGATGTAAACATACATACACTAGACTAAACAATGGCTAAATAGCAGCCACTATTCACTCTCCCACTCACACATACCATGCAAGTCTGTGGGAAAAACTTACGACTGAAGCTAAGGGACTCAAGTAAAGTTTTCTGAAAATAACCCAGAGCTGACAAGTCAGTAGGAGGGCCTGGATGGTTTCAAGACACAGTTTTTAACCAAGACTTGGACCTCCAAGTTTTTTTGCACCCTCCCCCCCCCACTTTTTTTTTTTTAAACAAAGATTTACATCCTATCCTTGGCTAAATTACTTATAAATTAATCAAATTAATTACTGAGTGGATAAGCAAGACACTGGACAAGACAGAGTGAATGTCAGCCAGCCAATATGGTCTATGTTGTTTTAAACAAATGCAACAGTGCTAGTTTTTCAGATGTCTAGGGCACAAACATTAAAAGGCTTAAAAACAGTGTTTCTCCTATAACAGCGCAAAATGTATGCATGTATATTTTGAGATTTTGGTTTTCTACATTATAGCAGAGATGTCAACTGCTGAAAATGACATTTCTTCCAGCTTCTATTTTTCTTTCGTTACACTGTTTCTTGCACGTAGGTACTGAATTTAGCAACTAAGACCTCTGCAAAGAGATATTATGCAATTTTGTGTAAATGGTTTAATTCCTCTCAGAAGTAATGCTCACATGCATAAAAGTTACAGAAGTTACATTGAGATCACCCAGTCAGCAAACTCTGAAAAAGAGTCTGGAAATGGTTAAATCTACCTGGGTGATTATGCAGCTAACTTTTTGACATTTTTCTCTTCCTAACCCTGAACAGAGTATAATAATACAGACTTTCAATGAGTAACAGGGAGGGAAGAAAAATAAGCTGGGTGAAGTCTATTTTCACTCAGCTACACAAACTTTGTTTAAATTCAACTAGCTTCTGTATTTTGTTAAGCACAGGTAAGCTTGATGTATGTGTGCTCTCATGTATTTTAGATCTTTTTCTGGTTACCACTGGTCCTGGGTTTAGCCTTCAAAATCCTGGATGTGGAGAAGTTTAGAGCATTTTCTATTAATGGCCCCATACTTTCCTAAGTTATGTACTGCATAGCTCATATTCTGCAAAATGTAAAACCATCACAGATGTGGGCTAAGAACTAGTTCCAAAGTAAAAGGAAACTTTTTAATTAAGGAAACATTGACTTTTATGGTTGCAAATCAGAAGAGCATTTCACTAAATGCTTAGCCTGTAGATTATGCTTCTTTAATTCACAAATTGACTGTACTAGGTCACCTTTGAGTAATGGAAATCTCTGTTTAAACATTTTTTTGGCAATGGGCACAAAGCATTAGATCTCATTTCCAAGACTTACCAGCTGGGTTTTGTCATTAACATTTATTAACAATCTAAGATACGGCTTTCAACGTCTAATCCTCACTACACAAATGTTTTGTATAGTTCTCTAGAGAGCTTTGGTGTGACAAATTACTGGCACAGCTTACAGCCCTGTGGCTATTCACCAGAGGCAATGCAAAATTAACATGGTACTAATCCAATTTAAACAAGAAATTGGTCAAACTATGCACAATTGCACAAATCATCTGAACTAAAGCAAATCTAGAATTCATGAAGCAACAGTTTCCAAATTTATATTTAAAACACAGTAAATGGTTTTTGATCAGCTCTGCTTCAAATTTATTTGGCTCTTTAAAGTCACTTAAATGCTTTATCAATAGACTAAGTATAAGATCAAGCACGGGAGTATAGAAACCACAAGAAGCTACTTTGAAAGGGTTTGTTCTGTAGTAGAAAAGTTTTAGGTAGCGTAATTCACTATACATGCCAACTTATTTTATGGTTCGGACTTTCAGCTAAAGGGTCACCCGAAATGTTCTAATATATTACTAAATTCAGATTGTCAGGTCTGCGGTGATGAAATTTATAATAAATAAAAACCTGATACAGATTTACACTAGGTGTTACTCTGGCAAGCAATATTTTTTTCTTTTATTCTATAGGAATTTTTGAATATGGCAGTAAAAACATACTCTGGGCATTTCATGGGTGCAGAAAATAAAAAAATCTTAATCAGGACATAAGATTTATATTTTTCCTTCTATCATCTTGTCAAGCATGGATATTTCAGAAATTGGAGATGAGAATTCATGACTCCTTTTATGACTAGGCAAAAAAGGACCAACTTGAAGACAGCAAATAAAGATGAGGTTTTAATTAGTGATTATACAACACATTCACGCTCTTCAAAGAGAAATATAGATTATAAAAGGTAATTATCAAATAGGAGAGAGTGAGCTTAGAGTCTTACTATTCAAAAACTGAATAGCAGTACAAATAACGTAGGAACTACAATCCTTTTAAAAAAAATAAAAAAATCCCCCCAAACAAACAAACAAAAAAAAAAAACAAACAAAAAAAAACCCAAAACCCACACACAAAATCAACACAAAAAAACCAAACAAAAAAACGCCAACCAAACCCCAAAAACCAAAACCCCAAACCAAAACAACCAACATTTCTTAAAGCAGAAGGTAGGTGTGAACACAGGTTACAAAGACCTTTTCCTAAAACTTGATTTCTGAAGCTTTATGTCTGTGTCAAGGTTTGTTCATCAACTGGGATTAATGATTTACTAATTTGTTTGTTAAAGCCAGGGAAAATGCTTGTCATTCTTACACATACTGTTTAGCTAATGTTTACTGCAATTCATGAAAGACAGGCAATAACAAAAAAAAACTAGAGGCACATGGATTCAGTGAGGATGAAGTTGCTATTCCTGGTTTGAACTGAGTATTTCAAGTCATATGTATACACATACCCAAGCTCTGTTAAAACACTGCAGCAAAAAGCATGCCACATTAGTATGAGATCAAAACTTCCAAAAGCAGGAGGAAGTTTAACTTCCAGTTTCATTTTATAGTATTCAGCAAACCTTGAACCATTGTTTATAAAAGCTTTGTTTCTCATCTTTACTCTTTATTCATTTTACAATTAAAATACAGAACAGTTAGGACTGTAACTGACCAAGATGGTTGGGACATGCTTGCTTTTTAGCTATGACAACCTTCCTTGCAGGTCTGAGGCTTGATCTTTCCTGAGTTTGATGTCAAACTAGAATCAATTTTTCTGTTCTCATTTTTGTAAAAAAAGTGTATCTCAGAGCTTCGATTTCGTAAAGACAAACACTAATAAAATGAAAACTGCCAGGAGTTAATAGTAATTATAAGTTGCTTCAAATACCACATTTTATGATTGTCTCACATTACAACCTTGGTAACTAACTTGGTTGTCTCATATGACAAAAGAAAACCTTGATACCTGTTTTAACCTTGCAAGTTCTTTCAAAGCCCTTGTCCATTGTTGTTTGTAGTGAAGCTTTGACTTCGTAGCTGACTCTAACTTTCTTTCAAGTTCAACCTAAAAGCAATTGAAATCATATCAGCTGAAGCAATAACAGCAGTAACAATCACTGAAAGATGTAATATACAAAGGGCCTGGTTTAAGAAAAGTGTTTATGTAGTGCAGCGTACAACATCTTCTAAAGCTGATATACGATATAACATAAATATTATGGCACACGAACATTTTCTTGTTTAAAATATAGCCTTATTTTTATTGGATAGCTGTCTATACAGAAAGAAAAAATTAGTTTTTAGCACTGAATCTGCTGATGTAAATTTTAAGTCTCTCAATTTAGCAAACCCCCCTCTTTCTTTTTTTAAGGTAAGATTATTGAACACTAATTTAGCAGAAACATTGATGAATAAATCTTGCCTTTAAAAGGTGTGTAGCTGTTTTTTTCTTTCCTTCAGCTGATGGAAGATATTTGCTACATTCTTTTCTTTGAAACATATCTGTGTAAATTGTTCTTTAAAAATCTATGCATCTGGAGTGAATTTTTGATCTTACTATCTAAATAAATCTTGAAAAAATGTTAAAAACTAAAAAAATCAATGCATTCCGTGGGGGAAAAAAAAAAAACCAAACAACAAAACACTTTTATTAAGGCATACAAAACCAGTTATGAAGCACAAAAAACAGAGTAACCTGAAGAATGAATCATTTTTAATTAACTCTGAGGCAGTGATATTTTCTTTTAATCAGACAAAAATTATTCACCATTAAATCTGTGAAGAGCTTAAAGCTTAACTTTTTTCTTAAAGCTAACTAAAGTAGGGAATCTAAAAATATTTAAGCTAAGAGTTTAAAAGGTCTATGGAGACATATATGCTGAATAATTTGCCTGCATTATTAGAAGTTATTCAAGCATACAGTAACACGCAGACTGTCAATACAACTAAGTGCATTTTGTGTGAAGAAGTCTGGTGCAACTTTTTCCAGCTTATTCAGTCAACAATTTTACTCAAACTTCGCAATAATTCTGAGTATAAAAAACCTGTGGTACTAATTAAGCAAATATCATCTACTGAAGGCTTATGACAGTGATTCCATTGCACTGGTAACTAACAACCTTCTCAGAAGTACTAAAAAAAACAATGCACATAATGGAATACCAGTCTAAATTAAGCCTCACAAGAAAAACCTTCATTTTTATTTAGTTTTACAAACAGAATACTCGGAGACCCCAGCATAAATCATGATAGTAGCAATTTAAAATATTTAGGTTAGGTTTTCTTCTGCCTTAACCTCTCTCTCTACTGCTTCCTTTATAGAAATAAGGTCACTGTTGGCCTTATTTGTGTCTGAATGTTTAAAGTCTGAAGAAATCAGTTGAAAAAATAAACTAAAATTGACAAATTAACCAATGTATCATGCAAGATTTTTTTACATGGCCCACCGTGACAGTTTTAAAGACTAGGAAAATCAAAAATACCTTTTCTAAAGTGAGAAGATTTATTTCCGATTGTAGCTTAATTTCTGGTTTGCTGCTTTGCTGCTCTTTGAATTGTTGGAACTCCTTCTCCAGAATTTTATGCTTACTTTCTGCTTCATTGAGCTACATTAAAGATATCAAGATATAAAGCAAGTTAGCAGAAAAACCCACTCACAAAGCATTAGGTTACAGAACTTAGTTACCTGTTAGTCCCTCAAACAAACACCTTATTGTCAATTATCTGATATAAAACAGACAGGGAAAGCTACATGTTCACAATTAATGCTTTCTTGATGATGGCATACAGCAATAGGAAGAATTTTAAAAGAGGATCTTTGCTCAGTACCGGAAAGAAAAACTAAGTCTGTCCTCATATACGGAAGAACAAGATTTATAAATGTGACTGTTCACATTTCTATAACATCTTGCTGAAGAAATACAGAAAGCCTAACTACTCAGATTTACACATATCTCTTAAAGAAAGCTAGCAGTTAAGTTATCCGCTATATGAAGTTTTATTACTCATTCAGTTTCACCAGCATAACTTTTTTAGGAATGTCTGGAAGAGGAAATAACTAATACTTTGTAATACTTTGTACAGCCAAATGATTTAGAAGAAAGGATGAAGTAGAAAGACTTCAGTGACTAATGACTTAATGCTATGTACTTCTGCCCTCACTGCGTGCTTCCACAGTTTCATGAAGATTTTATAAAGAGTGGTTTGCTTTTCATCTTAAAATGGGTAACTTGATAAATGATGCCAAAAAACAATTATTTTGCTAAAAAGAAATCAAACAAATCAAATGTTTAACAGCTTTTTTCATTATACCATATTAAAACATGGTATAAGTGTTTTATAAGATGTTTTCTAAGAGTAGCTTGCATTTTTCTTCAGTTAAATCTTATTCAACTACGAATACCTTAAAACAGCTGATGGAAGTGGTGTATTGCATCATAGAATATGGTCCCATATGCTGCCTCTGTATTTATGTTCAACTAAGTTAACTCAAGTATGTTCATGAACTGCATGCAACAACTTAGAATACTGAGCAAAAAGGTTTCAGAGAATTTATTTCTGTTTCAAAGCCTATTTCCATTAGCACATAAATATTTTGATTCTTCGCATCTCCTTATTGGGGCATTTTTTTTCATCCAAAGTTTCACCTTTCACATTTCTTATTCTTACAGAATTGATGTAAGAAAGAAAGATGCCTCCTAAGGATAAATATAAAAACGTATGCCACAGCAGTTACTTTACATATATAACCACAACAGCCAGCTTCAAAATTATATTGTTCTTCACCATCTTTCCATTTTTACCTATTGGTTTTTAAAGCAAACATACAGCCATGATGCCAATCACAAAGACAGTAACTCATTTTTTTAGTTATGAAAAATGCTGGCTTTCCCTAGAGCTTCTACCATAACGTTTAATCTCTTGTTTGGTTCTGAAAACACTCAAAAATTGTATTTCTTATGAGACCTCAGGTCCCTCTTCATTAGGGAACTGCACAAATCACACAAAGAACAAGTTCCTTAGTCAGGAAGTAAGAGTGATGTTCACGGTGGATGCCTCAAGGATCTCCTCCTGCATAGTAGAGTGGCTTACTTCCAAATAGGTTAGATACTTAAGGAACTCTACAATTCAAGTGTGAAAACTACGTACTGACACATCTCCTCATACTGAAGCATGAAAGAGATTCAAAATAGCAGGAACAGCACAGAGGAAGACAAACATGATGATCAGCTGGAAGGAATGATCTTCATAAAAAAGCAAAACACAATGGGATCTGTGTTTGGAAGACAGACAGCATGACAGGCACCTAAGCAATCAGGAACAGTATGTAGCACACGCACCAGATGATTCTTAAGCAATGAGCTTAAAATGAACAAAAATAAGTTTTTAAATATACAACACATAATTAAATTTTAGAACTCTCTGCCACAGGATGTTGCAATGCTAAAAATAGAAATACTTTTTAAAATGGATTGCATGAGTTCATGAAGAATGCTTTCACTGATGGCTAGTAAATATGAAATGCTGTCACTGGCTGAAGGCACATGCAACTCTTGATGGTATTGCTGATATACCAAAACTCTATTTTTTATTGTCCAATTTCTTATTTTCTTGCTCTCTAAATTCCATCATTGCTGCAACAGAGTGTTGAGCTAACTGCATCTTTGGTCTGATACAGTATGTCTGTTTTAAATAGGAAAATATAAAGTGATTGTGACTGTACTGCAACCTAGCTAAAATAGGAGTCAAAAGAATGAATTTCAAAGATGACTCATGGGTGGTGGCATTTGGCGGCTTCAGCCTGAAGAACTTTTGGTGATATATCTTGCCAGTACTGATACAGCACTGATAGCTGCCAAGAACTCATCTATGATGCGGAAGTGATCCACCCATTACTTTGAAGAGGACTGCATTTTGCAGTTTGAAACTGCTCATCTCAGTTCAATGATTGTTCAGCAGCATAGCCAAGACTAGCAGCTTATATGTATCAGCAGCATTTTTGTATTAGCTGTATTTAAATAGTTCACTGTACATGCTGACATGAACAGTAGTAAATTAGTATCAGTGTTTAATAAGAAAAAAAAAAAACAAAAAAACAAAAACCATCCCTCAAAAAAAAAAAAGCAAACCCAATGAAAAACCCCACAAAACCCCAGCAAAACTCCTCCTAATACAAAAATATGCCTTCAGCTGATACAGCTCTTCAATAACTCAAAGCTGTTTGTGGGATTATCACTCTCATGTATCAGAAACGAAAAATCACCAAAGCAAGTAATTAATTTACATAAACTATTTTGAAAACTATTTGTGCATTACTAAAACTTAATTTACTCAACAACATATTTAATGTCTAATATTAAAACTGCTCAAAAAAGCCTGTACTGACTTTTAAAATTTTGCAGTATGCTTTAACAGGCAACTAGCCTTGTAGTTAGTGTAAAAGCTAGTTTACAGGACAAAAGAATGTGGTCTAAAGTTCCGCAGTTTCACTAAACTACTACTTTCAGAACAGAAGATCATAACAACAACATAATTCCCACACACACCCCACTCCAATAAGGACAGTAGAAATATTCCTTTGCAATGGAAGAATAAAACAAACTCTAAAGTCAAGCTACCTAGATGTTTTGTTATAGGCTAACAATTTACTAAGTTACTGAAATGTACAACCTAAACAGCAGTATACATGTAATGTATGCTTGTAATTGCTGTTTGATTTTCAGTGTTACAAAACCAGTATAACCACTGCATTGCAAACTGAGTAAGACTGACAGATATGGATCCCAGTACACAGCTCACCAAACAGACAAAATATTTATAACAAAGTTGCCAGAAAACACTTGCCCCAAACCCATTGCTCAACTTAGTATGCTTATTTTAAAAAGTGCTTATTTAAATAAGTAAATGTTGAGGCAGAAATTCAACTGTACTTACCTGCTGCTGTAAGCGAAGCTTATCTTCTTCCAGCTGTTTGATTTTCGACCTTTCTAGCTCAACCTGGTGTGCACATTCTTCTCTGGCTCGCCGCACAGAATCCTGTAGCTCCTGTAGCTTTCGTTCATGCTCTGCTTGCAAGTCTTTCTTTACTGTTTGAAGCTTAAAAGTGAGATATATTTTTATTAACCCATACATGCATGAGCTTTATTTTAAGAGCCTTTCTTACAACTGTTACTACTATTCATGACAAAAAACTGCTGTCCTTTTCAGAAATTAAACAACAGAAATTCCGTTGTTATCTATATTTATCTATATCTATTGTTTGCTATATATTCTTTAATTAGCTTTCGGTTTAACTAATGACCTGTAAATTACAATATACTCTCGCTTGACTATTGCAAAATGGAGCTATCTATATCTCTACTGTACTTTCTACACAACTGCTAAAGGCAAGTTATATATCCACCTTTCTACTACAAACTAAAAAGCTAAATATATACCTTCATTGCAGGAGTGATAAAGTCACAACTACAACCAAGATGACTAGGTCAGTAAGACTGCACTATTCAAACTGAGTGTATTGAGAGAATTACTCACTGAGCTAAACAGGAAAACAGTCCTTGACATGTTTGAACTTTCTAGAACAATGTTACTGTCCCAAATAACTGCTAGCTGATTAGAAACCTCTCTGAAAGACCCATTTTTCAAACTGTATAATTGCTGAATGAACCCTACTTCATGTTGTCTAGATATTTTTGGAATCCACTGATCTTCATTATCTCTAAACCCTCAGATCAGAATTTCACTAAATTTAGAGCAAGTTTTCAGATAAACACATGCGACTCAAAAGAAATACTTTTACTCAGACTGAACTGCATTCAACCAAACCTAATCACCAGATTTTTTCCATAGATGTTAAAGGAAATTAAGACACGATTTTACAGCAAAACTGCATCTTGAGGGGTACAGGAAACCTGAGTACTGAACACAACAAAGGCTCAACAAGCCAGTCCATGTGTCAGGAGCTTTCTTAACTTTCTTCACAAGCACAGGAGGGATAAATATGATCAAAAGATAAATCTGGGCTAAAGGAGGAGAGGGTTTGTTGCACTGCTAAATCACACCAGTTTACTAATAGAACTGTGAGTTTGTAATGAGTACAAAAGCGGAGAGTTTTATTTTCTTTCTTTCTCTTTTCATACAATTAGTTTCCCTGGGTACTTGCACCCCATTTCCACATTTTAAGGAAGTTCAGCGAGATCTAGAAACAATGGTAGCTACTGGTTTCTCCCACATCTTCTTTGGCCCTTCACTACAAAAAAACTAGCATAAAATAAGAACTCTATCAAACTGCTGGGTAATAAAACCTGGGCAATGTCAGTTTCTCCCAGGTCTCCTTGTCACCTTCTATTTCAATGGTTAACCTAGCAAAAACTGTGCGAAGTAAAGAACTCGTACACATGTACAATGTTCACCTGACAGCACTCAACTTAAAACTGAGATACGGCAACATTATGTAAGTGTCTCCACTAACAATCTAGAACTGTTAAGAGGAGAAAATTTACAGTTCTGTAATTCTAGCAACCCATTTAAGTTCAGTGAATTTCCATTTCAGTAAAAAAGTGCAGTTGCAATAAAACTTGGCTGAAATTATTAGTGCTCCTATGTGCAATGGTATGAATATGTCTATTTCAGTTCTTAAACGCAGGTCACAACTGCCAATATGAAAATTCAACAAAACTTTCAAAAATAGCTCATGCAAATGCATTTTTTAAAATGACAAAACACTTTTCACCTCTGATTCAGCACTAAAGAGCTGCCGTTCTCGCTTATCTAGATCTCTTAAGGTTTTCTGAAGTTGTTCTTCCAAAACAGTATATTCTGATACCTAAAGGAACACAAAAAAAAAAAAAAGGTGTTTTTTTTCCTTTTGATATAAATAATGTTTTAGGAAGGCATATACTTATTCTTGCTACAATATAAAATGCTGACAATTTGTTTACAAATTTACACAGCTTTTAATGAAGAAATCACAATGCAAAGCCTTTATACAATAAACGTTACTCAGTTTCCATGCACAGCTGGGTTTAGAAGTGCTTTTTGACCATGTAAGTGAAAGACAAAGTCAAAAAGCCCCCAGTGAAAGCAAGCTGACTTAAAGGACTAAAAGAACAAGCATGATTATGGGCTACTTGCCATTTTTGCACTGTTGTTGACTAGATGCCAGCATACCAGCAGGTGTGAAGAGTAATCACAGACCCTTTGTTCTATGTTATAGTTACAGAGCACCTTGTTAAATTTTATAGCAATGAGATACACAGAATGAGACATTCAGCAAGTATGAGTTTCCTTACCTTCTTCTTCACTAATGCTTCTCTCTCTCTCTCTCTTTTCTTCCATTCTTCTGCAAGTACTTGCATATGGACCATTTCCTTCTTTTTAAGCTAAAAAAAAAAAAAAAAAAAAAGAAAAAAAAAAAAGAGAGGGAGAACAAAACCCCAAAACCAGAAAACCAAATCAGAACTGTTGGATGTGCAATTTTAAAGGAAAGAGTACTAGCAGAACTAAGCCTTGAAGCAAAACAATTAAAAACAAAGTTTCGTACACTTACTTATGTAACAAGGTATGATTTTGATAGTGAAAGATATATCTTACCTTTAAGCAAAAAATACCTTACCTTTAAGTAAGAAGCCCAAATTCAAGAAAAATACCCTAAAAAATAGACACTAGATTCTCAATATCTTTTAAAAAGAAGCACGTGGCTCTAAAAACACCTAGAGTGACTTCAGGAGTAGAAACGCAGCAATGTATTTAGACTAAGAATAAAGAAATGCAGCGTTAAAATTTAACACCAATAATTTCAATCTGGAGTATCTATTGTCTTCATAAGGAGTAAGGGGAAATTGTGAAGGGTGCTCTGCATTTTACTGCCTAGTACCTATTTCAATCACTTATACAGAAGAGAATTAATCTTCTGCATTAAGAGTATGGAATGTATTTGTGTACATCTAAAGTTTTAACATTCTGCATGAATAAAAGTTAGTTCTTACTTGAAACTGGCAAAGTTTAAGAAATAATCCTGTCATCAATTCTGTTAAAGCTTCTCTGGCAGTCATGCAGTTTAGGAAATACAGAATAAAAACCTGATTTTCAAAAATGTCCTCTTGCATTTCCTTCCACATTTCCAACTCTAGTGCAGCTTTGTATTCAAGAGTTTCTCGAGGCTCTGGAGGATTTTCTTGGGCACAACGAGGCTGAATGTGAGGGACACGCCATTGCTGACCAGCACCTACACACTGATACAGTAACATTAGATTTTTAACTGGAAACCCAGCTTCTCAAAGAAGCATTCAAGGAAAAAAAAAGATTTATGTAAAATTTACTTGAGAAGAATCTGACACCAGAACTTCTTGCATTTTCACAAGCCCGTGGTCTTCCAAAGTGATAGCATATGAAAGGTCTGCTATTCTGCTGCCTGACCTATAAATAGCATTAGAGTGTTAATAAAAACTGTCTTAAAAATACGGAAAATGAATTATAAGACAACACACAAACCGAAAAAGCTGAAGTGCTAAAAGGTTCCATGTAAGCTGAGAGACTCTAAATGTCTGCCTATGTGACAGACCAAACATGCTCTCTCATGTATATTGTTTAAACTCAGGGACTGATTTATACATCTTCAGTAAGCTTTCTGACTTCAACAGATAACTTCTCATTGGAAACCTATTTAACTAACAGCTTACTATAATTGCTGATTATGTTGATGTCGATTATGTTGATTACATCCCTGTAACAGGCGAATGATCCTAAATTGTACCTGTAGTCTTAAGTCTAAGAAATATATCCGTTGAATACAGCTATTGAGCTGACTTTGCTCAAGACACACAATGAATTCTTAAAATGTTATCAGCAAGTTTCTACTACCCAGAGTACAATAAGTCATTTAGCACAATACGTGTGGTAAGCCATCCTCAGACTTAAAAAGCTAAAAAGCTCAAAAAGCTAAAAAGCTCAAAAAGCTAAAAAGCTCAAAAAGCTAAAAAGCTCAAAAAGCTAAAAAGCTCAAAAAGCTAAAAAGCTCAAAAAGCTAAAAAGCTCAAAAAGCTAAAAAGCTCAAAAAGCTAAAAAGCTCAAAAAGCTAAAAAGCTCAAAAAGCTAAAAAGCTCAAAAAGCTAAAAAGCTCAAAAAACTAAAAAGCTCAAAAAACTAAAAAGCTCAAAACTAAAAGTTAAAAAGCTCATTTTTGAAAGCTTCAGCACACAGAACTGACAACTTTGAATACACTTCTAGGTTAAGTACTACCTTCTCCAGTACAGTGAAAAAATATCTAGATAACAGCTATTTTTAATAGACTAAGTTCAAATTAGTCACAATTTCTGCGTAGGTAGAACAGTTTGTCTCTGGCTGCCTCATCTCTAATCACTGACAAAATGTAGTAACCAAAGGTATTTTTCTGCACAGAATTATATTGAGAAGAAATACGCACAAATCGTAACTGAAAGTTATCACTAATCTAACATGAAAGCACACTGCAGTGTAGACCTGTACTTGGTCAGAAACAAAACTATCATTTCAGTTATAACTACGCAATGATGCAAAGGCAATTACACAGCCACCTAAATCGCAGAAGCTGTAGCATTACTTCTCAAGCAATTTGCAACAGGGCTGCAGGAATTAACCATGGCTGTAGTTTTCACACAAATTCTCTTCCAGCAAATACAGAAAGACAATACTAAAATATTTTTACAAAAGTGCAGTCCTCTACACAGCTATTTGCAACGGAGAAAACCCACCAGAAACACTTGTATTTCATGTAAATTAACAAAAATTACTGCATCAGAGTCTTACAACTTTCTGCCACTGTTTAAAAAACAAAAGATTCAATTTAGTGGACCTCAGAAATCTGAGTAATAGAGTCAGCTTAACATATCAGCATAAAAAGAACAATGCACCAACAAGAGCAAAGCTAGCAGTCTATCAGCTGCAGAGACCTGATGACATACTGAGAATGCCATCTAGTGGTTATTAAGTTTTGTGCAAAACCAGATTTCATTTTGGCAAACTTTTTCGTGGAAGTGTAACCCTTCATATACAGTTGAGAACATAAAGTAACTCTTCACAGAATCAGGTCATGCTGGCTTTCACACAGGAAAGTTAAAACAAGATCAGATATCAATTTTTTACCAATTTGGGGGGATGGTATATCAGTCTCTGTGTCAGTAACCTGACGTTTCCTGTGCATCAAATGTTTAATTATCTGGAGGATTAGAGGTTTAAACCCGCCCTCAGTCTTAATAGCAATTACATTTATTTCTAAAGGCATAATCAAGTTCCATTATCACACAGAAAAAGATTAGGTTTAGACACTGATAACTAGTACACTTCACATCTCCAATAAGGACACAGGAAAGAAGTAACTATCAATACATTTCTTCAGATAGATAAAAAGGATCAACACTCCTCTAGGTAAATGAACATTTATCTTCAGATAAACTCTTAACAAATAACACTGCTCCTTCTGATGGAAGGCTCAAGACCCTGCTACTATCACAGAGTATAACCCTGAAACAGAAAACTTCTTCTACTCTATGAATATACTGTGCTTCTAACTTCAACTGAAGTCAGCAGCATCAGTAGCATCTAAAAGCATACTACAGATAATTAGTCTTAACTATTTTCTGGGATATCAGCAGCATTTTGCAATTGTTAAGTATTTAATTTCCTCGGGAGGGTGGCTCAATAACATTCCAACTATTATTTTTTTTATCTGTAAATCTTACAGATTATATAAAGGTTTATTATGATGACTGGTAGTGGATTGGGGTAGCACAATATGCCTGTGGCAATTTAACTTTAAATCACTTGGACGCCAGTTCCCACCCTGCACCCTATATTGCAGTTTGCCCATATTCAAGTAAACACTTAAGCAAACAATTCTTCAAAACTTGCTACAGAGTAAGTAGTGTTTCTTAAATAGTTATACCCTTGCACTGCTGTGACACTGACTGTTTCATTGTAAGTCTGACGCCAGCACTGTTCACCATTACCACCCAAGAACCGGGTTTTTTCCGAAGCCAAAACATTCGAAAGCTGAAGTCTCGCCATCCCTAGAAGTATGTCTTTAGCTGTTTTATCCTTGTGCCACAACTCGACCAACAGAGGTAATCTGAAACACAGAAATGATTCTTAGTGTCAGGCATCAACACAAAAGAGGAAACATTCCTATTAATTTGGGAAAAGGACCTCATGTTCTAACAGTAAAAAAAGAGATGTATTTACTGCCCCTCATTCAGAGGAAAAAATGACTGACTTTATCTTCTCTACCACTTACTTTCATCAGCTTATTATTTCTTTTTCCAGTTATCAGAAGAAACAATGATACAGTGAAAGTGATTGGCTGAATAATCTTAACAGATCTAGATCGTCTTCATTTATAAATATATTTTAGTTACTGCCACTTAGAATATATCTCCTCCACCTCTTCTTTCAAAATACCACTAATTCAACGATTCTTTATTCTACATCTTAATCAGTTATCAAAAGCTGGTAGGACTACTGGGAAAATGGCATCATAGCCCTCAACACTGTACTCAGCTTACTGGGTACCTGCTGTATTTTCAGGAATATTGGATAGTCATCATGTATTAAAAGCAAAAATTAAAAAACCTTACCTATTCTATTTGAAGCAACACTTTGTTAAAACTGCATTATCAACATTTAATTTAACAACTTACAGCACTTTTTCTGTAAGCAACGATCCCTGCATAAGTACTCAAGAGATAAATGCAAGAATTTTAGTCCCTGACTTTAAGTGTAAGTAACTGAGAAACTGGAAGAGCAACATATTAAAATAGTCACCTGCATTAGCACTTGGATTGCTTACTAAATTTTCAAATTTATGACCCTAAGTAAAACACTTGAACATGAATGTATTTACAACAAAAAATAGCATAAGTGTGATTAAGATAAAAAGAAACTAAGTTATCACCTCAAGAACGTATCCTGAAGCTGATGAGGTATAGTTGCAAAATCAAATGCACAGTAGGATTGTGGAAGAAAGACTTCCATGTTTTTTCTAACTTCTACAGGTGGGCTTGTCATAATAGGCGCTGCACTGCCAAAAAATGGATACGAGTACCTAATAAAAACAGTAACAAAAAATAATGAAATAATAATTTATGATTTTTTTATACCTTCTGCAACAAGAAAACCAGTTTAGACATTTTACTAAAGCTCAACTTGTACAAAAGTTAGTAAAATTTACACAAATTTGTAACAACAGAATTTGGTTTCCAAATATTCACCTTTTCATTTACTTTAGCACTAATCCAGCTTCAACTATATTCATTGCTATTTTGACAAAAAAAGAGCTTCAATAACCTGTATGTTCACAATCATGTGCATTAATCTACTAAAAGTCTGCAATTATTATATAAAGTGAGCAGAGAAAAATAAGAAAGGAATATTATTTTCAGGTGTAGACTGCTACTTAAAACATCTATAACTGCATTTACAGCTAAGACTGGCTTAACATGCAATAACAGATAACTGAGTATACATACAGTTTCAGAACCATTTGAAAATTTCAGTAACATTTGAGGAATTAAGGTTGTAATTCTCACAGTTTAAATCACTGAGGAAAGTCAAATCATTTTACGAATATGATTTACAATGTGGCCTGAAACTATTCTACTGGCAGTATTTAGTCTATGATAAACTATTATGATAAAGGGGAGCCAGGAACCTCTCAAACTTCACTTTGCTCAAATTGATCACACTAGCTGCCAGCCAAGTTACAAAAAAATAAATGCTGCATCAAATGCTACCACCTATAAAATTCCACACTTCAACCATTTGTGCAGAACTGTTTAAAGAGCTTGTTTAGACCTGAATGAAATAATGCTCCCAATATCCTGCAAAAATGTGGCTATTTACCCTGCAACTTTTCTTAGCATTTAAACGTTTGCTGTTTCTCCTCTTTAGTTCCCTGCCATGTTCACCGCTGACTGTAAAAATTAAAGTGCATGAAACAGTAGAATTTATTTGCAGTCACTCTTCTGAAACAAATTAATTTTTTTAATGTTATGTGACAAAATTTCATCCATTGTACGTAGTTTTACACATACTATTTAATAATATAGCCTATACATAAAACCATTAATGATGTTTTTAACCATTAAGATAAGTTGTTTTAAAATATTCCACTCCTACAACCCAACCTCACCATTTCACCCCAATTCAAACAAAACTTCAAGAATCATAAACATTAACAGATTTCCTGATAAACAGTTAAAATTGTATTGAATCAAACCCTTGTCAGAACAATAGACACAAAGCAAGTATAGATGCATAGCCAAAAATTCAACACTGTAAAACCAAATCACCACTTATAGATATGCTTCAGAATGTGCACCAAAAGGGTCCAAATGGAAACTAGAAGGCAAACTGTAAAAACTGTTATGAGCCACTGAATTCACAGATGGCATCAATAATTTAATATTCCATGAGTAGCAATTTATTTTTTTTTTTTTTAAGCTACAAAACCATGCCTATATCTACAAACTCTTTATCTTAAATTCTAAGAACAACCTAAACTAAGATTTAGGGTGTCCTTAGAGTTGGTAAAAGAAAGTTCTATCTTTTCTAGCAACGTTAATAAACCAACCAAACCCCACCTGCATATAGATACTGGGTTCAATACCATTACTTTTAATTGGTCCTTCACCTTTTTAGGTCTTATTTGTCCATCTTTGCATCCACATCCTAGCTAACGCCTGCTTTTCTCCAAAAGCACTCTCATACTTTTATTTCATGTTGACATCAGTAATAAATTAGTCTGCCTAAGCACTTGTTCCAAACTAGCACTGGTAAGTTTTCTACTTTTGCTTCAGTCACAAAACTCATGCATCCAAAAAGCTTGTCTTTTTTGTAATCCCACAAATGAATGCAACAAAGATGCTACTTCTTGCTACTAAGATTTGCTGCTTCTGGGCAAAGACTATCAAAATCCCCCAATACTACATCTCAGAATGATAATGCATTTATTTCACTGGTTCTTCACTTTAAGATTAGAATGTTCTTTCTTTAGATTCACTGTCACACACAAACCATGTGATCTGTCTCTTACTACAAGGAATTCTTGGTGGAGCTATGGAAAGCTACTGAAATTACTCCTTCAGCCACCTGGAAAGGCAGCCAGAAAGTAAAGAGACAACTAACTATTTTTTTCCTTTAAGGACTGATTGATGATCTGTATTGTCTGAGCACAGATAGTCAAGTGAGATTTAATGCAAACTACAGTGCAGATGAAGTGTTACATACTATCTTTAATGCTGTAATGCTCAGAAGTTTAGTGATGAGTCAGATGACCATTCCAAGGAATTTTATACTGAAAATCAGCTACCTAAAGGCAAAAGGCATCAGGCAGCATACTCCAGCAATCATTCAGATTATGAAGGTTTTGTATTGAAAAATAAAGAAACTGTTACTTAAAAGAATAAGAACAACAAAAATAAATCATACCTTAAAATGCAATTTATTGGAAAACCAACTTCCAGACCACGTATACTTCGCAGGTCTATTGAAAAGCAAAAATGGTGAGAGGCTGCTGGAATAACAATTTTCTGTGCTGAAGGCTCAGAAGAACTGGATGCACCCACAGGGATAGGCTGAGATGCAGCTACTGGACCATTATCAGCTGAAAACACAGAGGACAATTTGTGCGTATTTTTAATTATTTCTTCTGACCAAAATAACAAAATATATTAAAGCTAGGTCTCACATTTTAAATGCAAGTACAGATAGGTTGCTTTTCCAACAGATTTCAATTCTTTGCAATATAAGCTAATACTATGAAAAACAGCCACTCTGTTTATAAGTTACTGCTTCCAAAAGAAAAAAAAAACTAACAAAAAAAAAAACCCAGAAAAACAAATTCCCAATATATTTTAAATCTTCTGAAAAGATTTTATAGTATGTTTTCTTGCTTTAATTTTTAAAGCTATGTTCGTTTATCTCACTGAATTTACAGTAATATCCAAGACACTAAATTCTTCAGGATGCTACAAGATTCTGGTTTGCAACATTTTACGTAATTGCTTGAGGGCATGCAGAAGTGGGATTATAAAAAAACTATTTGTTTGAACTTAGTTTGCTTTGGATTAATTAACCTCTTCAGTTTAGGACTGAAAAAGACAAAGCATTAGGTCAATTAGCAGTGTTCATGTAAGGCAGCATCAACTGCGGCTCCCAAGCTGAGGTTTAACTACTGAAATAAACTAAAATGTTCTAGCTTGGTCTGTAAAGCATATCTGCTTATGCCCTTTGACAAGAACCCACCCTCAGTGACATCTACTTTATAATTTAGGAAGTAGAAGCTATGGTTAGTGACCGTCCAATTGCATCCAGGCTTCTCAAGTCCTTACAGTGACACCTGATACTGCTTTCAAAGGGTAAAAGGCCAAACTACAAGTTTTACAAAGAGTGTTGCCAAAGGTATCCTCCAAAAAGGTTTAAATTAGTAAAGCAGAGAAAGAGAGGGAAAATGTGTTAGAGCTCAGTTGCCTTTTGTTAAGTGTTAGTTGTTCTGAGGGTCTTTCTTCATAATTATTTAAAATGTTTCCATTTTTGCCATTTTAAAAGAAATACATTATTCCTAGCATTGACTTTATTTTTTCCCTGCATGTTTATTTGCATTAGCAGTAACAAGACAAAAAAGGAAAATGCAATAACACTTCAACATCAGATAGTTAGCACAACGTAGGAATAAAATAATTTTCAGTGATTCAAGTTGTGCCACTAAACTGCCAGGCACAATGATATGGCTGAACAGGAGTTCAAGGCTCCCATATGACAACATACATAGACTGCATACAAAAATTCATTTAAGTTGCTACTATATTAAAATTTCATTCTATGTACTAAATGCAACAGATTTTGCATTACTGGGATTTTGGAGATCTGACAATAGAGGTGACTTTGGTGTGTTCTGCAATTTGAAAACTGGAAGCTCCTCAGTACACAGTTTGTTAACCGCTTGACAAGACTCAGCCACCAGCCCTGAAAGATAAATGTGAAATTAGATGTTTTACACCTTACTAAAACAGACAGTTATAAAATTATTGCTATTAATAAAAAAAAGCACAATCCTGGATTTCGTAACTACAAATTCAATCTAGTTGCTGAGTTCACAATACTTTTTCTTGATACATTCATGTAAAGGACTTAATTTTTGCTTAGATAAGTTAGGATTAAAAGAAAGTTTGGCTTAATCAGCAGACAAATCCTGAGAGCACGCTCTGGGACACAGATTTTCCTCTACAGAACTCGGTGTCTTTAGGATCAATCTCAAAAAAACCCCAGCAATACAAGTATGATTAGAAAAACAGTAATTTGGCTTTATTCATAAACCATCTCTTAAGATGCACATTCAGTAATGTTTAGCAAACTAACATTCTTTCTTATGAGCATTACTCTATCATGATAGCATTCTTTCTTCTGATCCTTTCTGACATCTCCCCAGACCAGTCCTCAAATCAAAAAGAAAACGAGGGAAGTCTTGGAAGGCTATGTGGGATACCAAGTCCCTACAAAAGGATAATGTAAAAACACACAAAAACCTCAGTTGCTTGGTTGTGTCCAAGAATCTGTGCAGTACTAATGTTTGTTTTCACAATTATCCATATAGTAAATTTCTTAGAAATCTTAAAAATACCATATTCCCCCTGCCTTTCTACTTATTAAATGTGAACATCATCTCCTCATGCAAGTCAGTTTCTTCACGAGTACTGTACTGAACCTTCCCATTCTCAAATTCAGGGAATTCCAGGCATTTCTGTTATTTTTCATGCTGATAACCATCCACACCACTGATCACCTACAGATCACCCAATCTCCAATCTGGCTCTTCCAAGTGTTTCCAGAAACTGCCATATTCAAACTACAACATTTATTTCCCTCTTGTTTAGTTTTGGTTTTTTGTTTGTTTGGTTTGTTTGGGTTTTTTTTAATGCAAGTGGTTCTTATATGCCTGAAATTTATCACCACAAACACATAGTACATGATCCAAGACCACACTTGACAACTGGGTAAAAAAAAAGAAGTCATATACTACATACCCTTTTTCTTTACTTCCATGCCCTTTTCAAACTTAAGACTTTCCACTTCACTTTCTGTTGCTTCATCTTGTGTTAAAGAAGAGCGGCTAACCTGAGATGGGGCATTCTGGGATCTCTGCTGCAGGCCCTCTGTTTTCCCTTTAACAGCTGAAAGTACTTTCTCCTGTGGCTGGTTAGGTCCAGTTGGAGCATTTAAGGGAATCACAAGCTGAATGAAGTAATACAGTTTTCTTATTGATCGTGGCTTGCACTGAAAAATTCCATCTACAACATTTTTATAGTTTGAGATTATTTTCCTGACACAGAAAAATGAAACAATGAAAGGAATATTCATATAAAGCAACTTATTCTTTCAGGTTCTTTTACATACTTAACTGTCAAATATGACTTTAAGTGCCAATTATTTTTTCTTAAACACAAAACTGTACAACACTGTCTACACAAACAAAAAAGCATAAGCTATACCTGGGCACTCAAGCTCTCCCTTTGCAGAATTACAGATACCCCAACAGTAGGAGCCATATCCAAAGGCAACTGTGGCAGTTTCTGTTTAGCTCTATTTGGTGGAACAAGGACAAATGCTCCTTCTATTGCTACAGGACGTTGATCGATCTCTGCATTTCCCTTCTTCAGTAATCCAGACAGGGGTATTTCAGCGCTTCCAAGAGACTGGTCCCCACAGCAAAGATGGATCTGCATACATACAAAGGTGTTTGAATGTAACTGCATGTCCCTTTCTACTTGAACTGTCTGCTCACCTTCTACTAAAGGTAGCAGAAGTGCAACACATTAAAATGAGTATCCCTAGTCCAGTCCCTGTAGGCTGAGAACAAGTGTTTTGAGCAGTGCAGGAACAGCTATGAAATTTCCGTACTGAGAAGGTAGAATCTGCCCAGTGCTAGCACAGTAGCAGATCACAGCATTGCCCTTCTAAGGGCCTGTCATATCATCCTTTCTGGAAAAAGAAATAAGTAGTCTGTGGCTTCTAAACACAGCACAGATTTTTGTCCCTGAAACAGTGACATTCAAAATGCATGACTGCAAAGCTCAGCCTTTGTGTATGTATTTAGATGCCACCTAAAGAGCAAGGATTTTGAATAACTGTTCTTAATCCCTAGTAAGAAGCATTACTCCTTTTTCAAAACTTGAGTCAGCTCTTTCTTCCTGCCATGACTTAATACACGTAAGTACATGATCTTAAAAAAACCCCACAATCTAAGGTAATGTATTTTCCTCAGTGAAAATTACTCTTTGAAACTTACATATCAGTTCTAGCAGAAGAGAACACTGTAATCTCATCCTTAATATTTATTACACTTAATGAAGACTTTAATGCTAAAAGGTGTCAGCTGCCAATATACATACCTAGGTGGGTATATACACGTACACATATACTGTATACGCACACACCCCCGAAGTCTGGCAGCTAGAACCTTTCACAAATGAGGTCTTCATTTTTGGAAAAAATATATTAAATATTAAGGATCAGAATACCGTGCTATGTTCCTATATCCTAAATTTTAAAAAGCTAGATGAGGAGTTGGGGAAAGAAAACTGTAAATCAAGATGTGGATCTGACCTCATGACAACTTGTTTAAAAAGTCATTCTTTAATAGGATGAAAACACACAGCTCTCTGTATGTGTACATATGTATATGTTATATTAAATACTTTCTTTCGAGACCATAGACTAAGTTTAAAATCCAAATACATCAGTCCATGTTTCTTCCGAAAACTGTAATTAGAAAAATATTTAAAGTTGAGGTAAAAAAAAAAAAACAAAAAAAAAAACCAGAACATAAGACTTAAACAGGAACATTCTTAAACTTGGATAAAAAACTAGAATATTCTTTACAAGTTTAAAGAAAAATAACTTTAAAGGGGTCCAGATCCAAGACTTTGCATAACTAACACTGTCTTACTTACCAGCTATGTTAGAAACTATATTACCCTCAATCAAATAATTTCATTTTATAATGAGTTAAGAATGAGCCAGACACAGATTGCCATAAACACTCTCTATACTATCCAATATTATGTATCAGAATAATTTAATTGTAAAATACTCTTAAGATCAATAAGTACAACTGTAAACCTAATACTGCCAACTCCACCACTAAACCATGTCTCCTATTTAAAGGCATAACTAAAGATAAGCAATATCCTGTTAACAGCCCAAATATGGCTGTCGTGCATTTAAAAATAGTATTTGGTTAATGAGTGGGGAAAAAAAGCCAGACCTCCCTTGTTATTCACAAAGGGTGCTGAAGACACAGTGATTTTAGAGCTTAAAAAGAGTGACCTGAGCAACTGGTATGGGTGAGGTTATCACAGGCAGCACAAAGCAGGACTGTGGGCTGCAGATGGCCTGACTGCAGAACAAGTCCCAGAGCTACATGCTCTTGAGAACATCACATTAACATTTTGGGAGTATCATGTTTCAGCAATACCTTTCACCATGTTGCATAACTTAGCTTAGTACAGCAACTATACTGAAGAGACAGCACTCCATTTAGGCGCTGCTAGGGTTTCCTTCTTATCAGCAAGGGAATCAACTTATATTTGCGCAAAAATACTATAATACAATCTAGTTCTGGAAATAGAAATGTTTTCTGTTTCCAGCCTGAGCCATAGTCTATTTTCATTATTTTCATTCCCATTTGAGAAGAAACGGCTTACCTGCAATTTTGACAGTGCACAAAGATAAACTTGAAGGACATCAACTGTACTACGTATTCGAACTGAGGCTCTTTCTGGCTCAAAGTTTGGATCAATTAAATCAGTGAAAGGTTCATTTGTGACATCATTTCCCAGTAGTGAATAGTAGAAAAAAAACTCAGGCTGTCGTTCCGGAAGCTTCATAGTAGTAGGAACTAACTAAAAAAAGATGCAGAAAAGGAGATACCACCTTCATTAATGTACAGTTACAGTAACCCTTAAGTATTAGCTTGGAAATTAAAGAGCTGGAAGTGATCTCAAGCTACCAAGTAGTTGAACTAAATCCTAGCTTGCACTACACACACAGAATAAAAACTTTAATATTAATAACCAAACTGAACAGAAAAAAAATCTTACTGTACAAGTATACCAGTAACTTGCAAAATGCCCCACTTTGTCCTACCTTTAAGATTTATCAGCACCAAGGGCTGTAACTGACATATATACAATAATGTCAAGTACTGCACAAATATTCAGAATCAGCAGTGCCTCCACAGTATCTTTACAGTATAATTAAACAATGCAGATTAGATACTGAGTTATGTAATAGCTTATGTGATTGAATAAAAGACTGGAAGAGCCAGAAACAGCTACTTCATCCTGTAGCCACTGCACCTGTGAATTCAATGCCTAGAAATGAACAAGCTATTCCAGACTGATCACAATAACTTTACTTCACAAGGCCCTATAATTTTGCCATGGAAAAATATTTTCTATGTAAAAATATGACAAGACTGAGAAGAGTTTTTCATATACTGTAAGTTACAGATCAATTAATATCACACCGGCTTGGAGTCATGACTTTCACAGCAATTTGGGCACACCTGTATTTTTTAATCAGACAATGTGTATCAGTGTAGTACAGTCCAGCATGAACCCAGCAGCTGAAGCCTGAAGCTGAAGTAATCACATTAGCATGGCAGTTAATTCTACATAGTAAGTCCTTCCTTAGACAACATATAAGCTCTACTGTTTCATATATCTTATGGATCTGAAAAGTACTTTGTCTTCGTTGCACATCAGCACATGTGAGCACCACACTGAAGACTGATATTATCCATAAGCATACTTTTAATACTATATTTTTAATATAAATGTATGCATTTCATTGAAGTTCATTATCTAAATAAAATGCCATTTTTGTGCTCCAAACGCATTCCGATCTTCTATCTGTAATTTCACATGCACTACATAAAAGTTTAAAAAGCCAAACTCATGTATATTAATTCAGTATGGGACAAAGGTACTTAGTACAGGAAACTTAAAATATAAAAATTCTAACTAGAAATAAAGCATGGCAGGGCAAAAAAACCCAGCATGAGATAGTACTTCTTAAAAACTATGGAACAAACTTAAAAGCAATGAAAGAAACCTGTTCCAACTGTGTGGCAAACACAATGGTCACAGACAAGACAAAGTAGTCTCTGCAATATTCTGCTGGTCCAATTTGATGACAACCCTCTTCTTCGTTCAAGACTGGTACAATACTTTGAGGGTCTAGTCCAGAAATAAGGGCAGATGCTAAGAGAGAAGAAACAAATTAAGAAACTTGCTGCACGAATCTTACCTGTCATTTTATTTTTAGATATTGTACATGTGAAAAGAAAAATTACAAATAGAAGGTCTTCTTGATGCTTCCAAGGCATTTCAACACAAAGAAGTCCCTAAGTATACATAAGTACAGCTACAAAAAAAAAAATTATTTCTATTCAGTGAGCACGGATGTTATTTCGAACACAGAATGCTCCTGCATACTTTTATTTACTGTTCCAGTGAATAACATTACACTGACTATTTCACTACATTAGAGTCTACCATGCTGTTTCTTTATTTTACTCGTGAAAGGGAATGACAGCAACTGCATATGGCAACCTGTTCAATTGTTGAAAGTATGCCTCATTCCACACACCTGTGGTACGTTTAATTTAAAGATTTTTCAGCTGAAGACTTCAGTGCATAAAAACACTGACTGAATTCTGTAAACTAGTTTCTAGTGCCAGTAATTCAATGCATTCAAGGCATCTCAGATTACACCAAACAGTAAAAATCACACAGCACTTTTGATAGTTAACCTAAAGGCTCCATTTCAAACACTAGAAATTTTAGACCACTTAGGTCAGTGAAGCAAAAAAACTAAAAGAAAATAATTAGAAATATAAAGGAAAACATCTCCTTAACTGAGTACACTAGGACTGGGTAGTCTAGCTTTGCCACACTCAATGCTTTTAACATTTAACTTTAAAGCTGTGAAAAATCTGCACATCAGTTTTCTTCCAATACCTAAATATGGTATTAAATAATCTTGAGATAGCAAAAGAAATATAAAAGCTGGCAAACTTCTGTGTATCAATTATTCCACAGAAAGCATGAAGTAGAAAACAGTGCTGGATGAAAGCATATGGGATTTCTTGTATTTTCTGCCAGTGTCATGAGGAGAGATTGTGGGCAGAAAGATCACAAGGGAAGTGCAGATTAACACATAACTTATAATAACTCCTAGCTCTTTTACAACCTTTACAGTATGCAAAATTCCTGGTACTTTGATGTCACCCTGAAAGGAGGAAGCAAGCTAAGTAAGAAAGTAAGGCCACTTTGTTTTTTATAAAACCACAGATAATGATAAGCAGTTGATGAATTTAGCACTAGGAAAAACTTACCCTCCAGGCAAGAACACAAAAAAAGTAGTAGATAATCCACTAGTTGCATCAGAAGCTCAAGCCTTTGGAAGTTACATAGATAGGCTTTTTGGGCAGGGGATAAGGGGGAGATAATTCTGGTTTTAGTTGGTGGGGGGTTTCTTATTATTTTATTGTTTCTACGGGTTTGGTTTTAGTTTCTAAGGGTTTGGTTTTGTTTTTTTAAACTATTAATTTGCATGCAAAAAATCCCAGTTAAAAAAATTGACTGAAAAGCACAGCACATAAGGACACCTACTATCATTAGTATCTGAGTTCTAATAGATTTTTGACACATTTCACTCATTACCCAAGAGGCATGTACAAGGGAATCTAGAAGCAAGGACATTTTTAATTCAAAGTGAGTGATATTCTTATTATGTTACTTACCTTCCCCAGCTCTAGGAGGTGCCTCCTTTGCTTTAAAACCATCAACTAGTGCTTTTGAATCAGTCTCCAACACAACACCTACTTGTATTTCAGACTTAAATTTAGTGTACTTGTTACTAAGCAGAGGATACCATTTCGGTGCCTACATGATTAAAAACAAAAAGTATTCTTAAAACATTAAAATAATATAATACTGTTAACAGGAAAAAATGCTCTAGCTTTTCTACTACATCACTACTTCATTTGCTGCAAACAGAGCATGGTGCATCAGCCTGGGCGTGGTGTGACAGTCTGCACACGTGTGCAGGGAGGAAGCCTCTTTGCAGGAGGGACATTCAACCTGCCAACTGCAGAGACTTCAAGTCCACATAACCCAGCAACTGGGCACCAGTCCGTGACCATCTGTAGAGCTCAAGGGCACTCATCTTACCTGTCCCTCAAGACAGTAATGGTGGGCACTCATAGAGCAAAGGCTGCAGCAACAGTTCAGGGGTCTGCACCATCTACCCTGCTAGTGGCTGATGCTTCCACCCAGACAGAACTGCTACAGGGAGAGGCTGCACTGCAGACCTGGGGCTGCAGGAAGTTCCCTGACCTTTCTTTTGGGGCAGAGACAGGCAGGAGACCTGCCTGCAGACAGCATGCTGAGGTGGAGGACGTCCTGCAGCAGATGGAGGCTGTGTAACATCAGTGAAGGGCAAGAAGGAATTGGATAGCTGATTCTAAGCACAGTCTGCAGTGGACCTGCAGCCAAAAACTGCCCACCAGCACACACAGAAGGGAGAGGGGGGTAATAATGCAGAAGAACGGAAGCTTGCAAAGGCAAGGACCTGCAGGAGGACAAGACTTCTCCCAGTGCTCGAGGTACCCTTGCAGAACCACTTTATCATTCTGCAGATTAAAGATGTAAGACCCATCACATCATGACATATGCTGAAGCTGAGTATGGCAGCTAGATCTGCTCCCTGTGTAACAGCCAGCACAACTAAGGAAAGGCAGAGCCTGATACTAGTAGGTAACTATCTCCTGAGCAGTTCAGAGGCACCCACCTGCTGACCTGACATGCTCCTTAGAGAGATGTGCTGCTTACCAGGGGCTCATATCAGGGATGTAACCAAGACTGCTAAGCCTCACATAGTAGACTGATCATTATAGAATCACAGAACAGTTAGGGTTGGAAAGGACCTTAAGATCATCTAGTTTCAACACCCCTGCCATGGGCAGGGACACCTCACACTAAACCATGTCACTCAAGACTCTGTCCAACCCGGCCTTGAACACCGCCAGCTCCATGAGCATTCACAACTTCCCTGGGCAACCCATTCCAGTGCCTCACCACCCACACACTAAAGAATTTCTTGCTCATGTCCAATCTAAACTTTCCCTGTTTAAGTTTGAACCCGTTACCCCTTGTCCTCTCACCACAGTGCCTAATGAAGAGTCCCTCCCCAGCATCCCTACAGACCCCCTTCAGATATTGGAAGGCTGCTATGAGGTCTCCATGCAGCCTTCTCTTCTGCAGGCTCAACAGCCCCAACTTTCTCATCCTATCTTCATACGGGAGGTGCTCCAGTCCCTGATCATCCTCGTGGCCCTCCTTTGGACTTGTTCCAACAGTTCCATGTCCTTTTTCTGTTGAGGACACCAGAATGCACACAATACTCTAAGTGAGTTCTCACAAGAGCAGAGTAGAGGGGCAGGATCACCTCCCTCGGCCTGCTGGTCAGGCTCCTTTTGATGCAGTTGTTTCATATAGACACCAGTGATACACCTAAGAGCAGTTTGACGAGTATCAAGAAAGATTACAGCCCTGGGAGCAGCAGTAAGGGACTCTGGAGCACGGGCAGTTTTTTCATCAATCCTCCTGGTCAAAGGGAAGGGGTTGGAAAAGGCCAGTCACAGCTGGCCAATCAACAGATTGTTATAGGACTGATACCTCAGCCATGGGCTTAGCTACTTAAGACCATGGACCCCTAGGAGGGGCAGGTGGAGCATGTCAAGCTCAATGGCAGCCTTGGCTGCAGTGACCATGAAGCAGTGGAGTTTGAGATCTTTAAGACAAGGAGGGTGTGCATCAAACTTGCTATCCTGGAGTTCACGAGAACTGACTTTGGTCTCTTGAGGGATTTGCTTGGTAGAGTACCAAGGGATAAAGCCCTGGTGGAAAGAGGGGCCCAAGAAAGCTGGTCAATATTCAAAGGTTGCCTTCTCCAAACCCAAGGAGAAGTTTATTCAATATTCTAGAATCACCTCTCCAAGCTCACAAGCAATGCATGCTGATAAAGATGAAGCAAAGAGGCCTCCGTGGATGAACAAGGAAATCCTGTACAAACTCTAACACAAAAAGGAAGCCTACAGAGTACAGGTAAGCTGGAAGGAATAGAAATAGTCAGAACAGCCATGGATCAGGTTAGGAAAGTTAAAGCCCTGACAGGATTAAATCTGGCCAGGAACATTAAGGGCAACAGGAAAAGCTTCTATAGGTATGTTGGTGATTAAAAAAAAAAACAAAACCCACCAAAAAAAAAAAAAAAATCAAAAACCCCAAACAAAACAAAACAACACAAAACAACAAAAATACCCACAAAAAAAACCAAACAAAAAAACCCCACACAAATAAATCCCACCACAAACAAAAAAAAAAACCCCAAAAGAAAACCCCCAAAAAACCCACCCCCCCAAAAAAAACCAAAACCCTAGGGAAAATGTGGGCCTAGTGGGGGAAGACAGGTTGAGAGAGCTGGGCATACTCAGCCTGGAGAGAAGACTCAGGGGAGACCTTAGAACAGCCTTCTAGTAGCTAAAGGGGCCTAGAAGAAATCTGGAAGAGAACTTTATACAAGGGCATATAGTAACAGGACAATGGGGAACAGCTTAGATGGTAGAGTTATATTAGATATTAGGAAGCTCTTCCCTGATGGTGGTGATGCCCTGGCACAGATTACCCAGAGAAGCTGTGGCTATCTGAATCCCTGGCAGTGTTCAAGGCCAGGCCGGACAGAGCCTTGGGTGACATGATCTGGTGGAATGTGCTCCTGCCCATCGCAGGGGAGTTGGAAGTAGATGATCTTTAACATCCCTCTCAAACCATTCTACGATCTACAGAACTATCCCCTTAGCTTTTATTTCCAAAAGTTTGGTCTATTTTGAGTACATTATTATACTAAAGGATTCTATAGAGTGATGCCTGGAAGACTAGATGAACATATTTCTTTGCACCAATTCGTACAGTAAACAAGTTGGCAAGAAAAGTATGATATAAATCTTCAGGTTCTCAACAAAAAGCACACAGTAATTTATATGGATCACAAAGCCTTAAGGACACCATGAACCTTACGAAGGACAAAATAAGACACTGTTATGACCTGTATCACAGTAGTGTTTTGATCAAGCACAACAGAATTTTGATTGAACTTATATATATAATTATATTACATTTATGCTATGCTGTGCTAAGGGACTAGGACTTCTGATTGCCTAACACATCTTCCACTGAGGCTTATTAAAAAAAAAAAAAAACAAGAAGAGAAGTACGTGATCACTTAGGAGTCATACTCCAAAATATAACTCAATTTTTGCCTGTGCCTTTATTGAAAGTCTACTATCTGTAACCGTACCAGTGTCAAAACATAAGTTTTTAAAGCTTTAGAACCCATAACATACCTGTTTCTTTTCCTGTGCAGCCCTTAAATCAAGTACAATATAGCCTATGTTATCCTTAGATGAAGATACAGGATCCAACACACAACATTGGAGTTTGATAGGTGTACGCTGCAGCCTGAAACAACAACTCAGTTGAAATCCAAAATGTAAAAGTTACCTGTTCACAAATTTAAGTTTCAAGCATACCGATGATACAAAATTTGTTAAATAGCTAATTTCTGTAGGTCAGAAACTGAATTTATACTGAAGGCCTAAAATTCATCATTAAGTGACAAAACGAAGTGGATTAATTTTTTAAGACGAGTGTATTGGATTCTCACCAAGCCCCAAGTGCTACTAAAGTCATTAGTGACAAATAAATGCAAGATCATCCACATAGAAAAAATAAGCACTGCACCTCACATGAAAGTGGAATTTTACTTGTAAAGGTATCTTAAAAACGGGACTTATGCAAAAGATCTTTGTGACAGCATCAAACAATACTTAGAGACACAGATAAGGTATCTAGCACAAGGTACATTAGGCTTTTTTTCCTCAAAGATCACATGACCTTTTTAAATTCTTTGAAAATACAAAGGTAATATTAAAATCTGTCAGTCTAAATAAGAGTTATAGAAACCTTACTCAATTTTTCACATTTTCAGAAGTATTTAACATAGGCATTTCCGGCTATGAAGTTAATTCTTTGTCACCATATACATAAGAAAGCTTGAATCCAAAGCTTGAACTACAGAATTATTAATCTGTTATAAGCTCCTGGCTTTTTTTTTTCAGTAGGGTAAAAGCATGCCCTTATATCATGCATTTTGCTACATTCTACTTTTGTTTCTTGTGGCAACATTATGGTAGGTCAGTGCACAGCTAGAAAAAAAAAAAGAATTCAGATGACAGTAACAGAAAAAATGTATTTCAGTAGCTGCAAAGAAAAGAAAATTAAGTTTCACTTCCGAATTAGACTGAAGTTTCTAATGTTACCTGTGCTGATGAAGCGCTTTTCTGTCAAGTTCCCAAGCCAGTTCTGTAGCAAATTCTGGCTGATCTGTGTGCTCTACAGGATCAGTAGCCAACTGCTCACCATCAAACTTCGCCTCAACTATAAGCAGGTGCTTGGGTCGTTTTGGAAAATAGCGGCCTGTAAGAGAGTAACTGCCATGTGCCATCACCAAAAAAGAAGTGACAGCTGAGATTTATGCCATAAGCCAATTACATAAAAACACATTTCCTTTATCATCTTCCCTGCACTTACTTAAAGCTCTGTTCTTTGTATTAAAAAAAGAAAAAAATCTTCCTACGATGCAGGCAAAAAAAAAAAAAAAAAGACAACAAACCCCACACACTAGCACATGAAACAGAATATTTGTGAAGCATACAGAAACAGCAAGACAAACATTAACAAAGAACAAAGAGAGTAAGAAACTAGACAACTGGTATGATTTCATTTTGAGAAATTGTGACTGGATTTAGGCCAAGTGAACAGGTGAGAGATAGCCCGAATGTTTTGCCTCTACTGCAGATTTTATCCCAGTCCCATGCTAACGCAGCAAAATACAACCTAATGAAAGCAGTGAGAGGAGAAAGCATTCAGCCCCTAAAAAACCAAACAACCCACAACAGAGAGAGAAAAAAATAAACCCCTCCAAAAAAACCCCACCAAACCCCACACACTAGCACACTAATTACACCTCAGTAATTAGAAATACAAGACAAAGCATGACTAGCTAGGCACTAAAAAAACTTACAGTAGACTGCTAACATGGGATTAGAGACACCAGAGTACTACTTAGAACTAAATAAAAGGAGACCACGAACTGATTGGGATTACTACAACATATGGGCTGGACTCCATCAATTTGACCCCGATCCCAAGCTGTCCTGATGTGTGTTGCCTGACTGCATTGGCTTCCAGCCAGCCAGGGAGCACCAAGGCTGTGATGCTGCTGCTTGCAGTTGGGGCCGGAGGGCTGGCACAGAACAGGAATCTCTACCTGCACTTGCACTGGATTCCAAAGGAATGGCGGGAGCAACTGTCCGCATCCACCAGGTCAAACGGCAACATGGGCCCGGTGAGTTTGGTAATACAGAAAAAGGAGGAGGCTTTCATAGAATCAGCTAGATTGGGAAAGGCTGCTCAGATCATCAAGTCCAACCATCACCCCAGCACTACCAAGATCACCACTAAACCATGTCACTAAAAGCCTCATCTACACGGTTTGTGAACACTTCCAGGGACAGTGACTCCACTCTGGGCAGCCTGTTCCAACACTGGATTACCCTTTCAGTGAAGAAATTTTTCCTAATACCCAGTCCAAGACTCTCCTGGTGCACCTTGAGGCCGTTACCTCTTATCCTATCGCTTGTTACTTGGGAGAAGAGACCAACACCCACCTCACTACATTCTCCTTTCAGGCAGTTGTAGAGAGTGATAAGGTCCCCCCTGAGCCTTCCCTTCTCTGGGCTAAACCCCACCAGTTCCCTCAGCTACTCCTCATCAGACTTGTGCTCCAGGCCCTGGATCAGCTTCATTGCCCTTCTCTGGACCCTCTCCAGCACCTCAAAGTCTCTCTCGTAGCGAGGGCACCAGAGCTGAACACAGGACTCGAGGTGCGGGCTCACCAGTGCAGTACAGGGGGATGATCGCTGCCCTGGTCCTGTTGTCCACGTCACTTATTTTAAATATTATTTTACATATGATTTTAAATAATGTTTTAGGTAAGTACCCCAGAAACAAACTGGAGGTAGTCTATCCTGCTTCAAGAGACGCACATCCACCACGTTATTAATTGAGCAGTTCAGCAAGTGCAGTGAGGCTCAGCACGCTCTTTCCATAACATAAAAAGCATCCTCGGGCACTGAGCAGCCCCCTCAATTTTCCGTCCAGGACGGAAGCACCGACAAGCAGCTGGGAGCCCTCGAACTCCCCCGGTTACCTTCCAGCACGGAGACGACAATCAACAGCCGATCCGTGGCCCTGGGAACCATCTCCCCGTTCCGCCCGGGGGCTGCCGCGGAGGCCGGGAAGCGCAGCCGCTCGCGAGGCGGAGAGGAGACCGCGACGGGCGCTCCACCAGCCCTGCCGCCACTTGTCTCCCTTTTACCGCCTCGGAACCTTTAAAAGCCAACCGCCACCCGCCGCTGCACTTCCGCCTCGCAACCGCGGCACCGCCTGCCGCAAGGCACGGCGCTTCCTGCGCGGCAGCAGAAGGCCCCGCCCCTCAGCGCCCTGGCCGCAGCGGGCTGGGCGCCCCCTTAGCGGCTGCGGCTTTGCTGCTCTCCCGTCGCCTCGTTTGCTTCTGGTTACGGTGAGCCGTCGATCTGTTTTCTGCCTTAGCAATGGGACGATTCGGGCAAGGCATCCTGTGTATTAAAACTGCGAAGTTTCCGTATATTTGTCTCTCTGTGATGCGTGGCAGGGGAGGATACTGCACCTGGCTCCTAAGCAATGCAGCTTTGTAGTGCTCTGATAATTTCTTAAAGTATTCTATCTTCCGATGAGGTAACACCCAGTTAAGCAATAGTACCCGGAACCAGTGCCCCTTGGCATCCTAGATTACATGTGTGCTGTGACTGGGGGGCAAAAGAAACCATTTTTATGCTTACAATCTTCAGTTTCATAGAATCAGAGAATGGTTCGAGTTGGAAAGGACCTTAATGTCATCCAGCTCCAGCCCCTTGCCACAGGCAGGGACACCTTCCACTAGACCAGGTTGCTCCAAGCCTGGACTTGAACAATATCAGGAATGGGGCAGGCGCAGCTTCTCAGGGCAACCTGTGCAGTGTAATACGGCCCTTACAGTAAGGAATATCTTCCTAGTATCCAGTCTAAATCTACCATGTGTCAGTGTAAAGCCATTCCCCCTTGTCCTGTCACTACAGGCCCGTGTAAAAAGTCCCTTTCCAGATTTCATATAGATCCCTTTAGGCATTGGAAGGCTGCCGTCTAGTTCCAAGTCCAAGTCCTAGTTTCTAGTTTATTAGATAGCCTGGCAAAAACTTTGCACTGACATAACCCTCTTCTCTGTTAGTAATGCACATTTTCCAGGAAGCTACTGAGCTGGGATTTGCAAACATTGGGAGAGGTACAGCCCCTGTCCTTTTGTAGGATTTCATTCTGATTTCAAGATGCTATTAAATGAATTTTCTCATTTCTGAGTTGAGTCTATTGGAGTTCAGTCCTACCTTCTGCTTTCTGCTGTGGCATCTTCTACTGTGTAACACTGTATTTGGCATGGTAACTCTCCATGTTTACAGTTCAGTTCTTAAATTTCTGTAACTATCAACTTCGACAAACCTGACTGTAGTTACTTTTAAAAGAAGACCTAGTGACAGGCCTCTGAAAAATGGGTCATTTTGGCTAGGAAGGGAACATGATCACAGATGACAAAAATGTACAATTTACCTGGAGACTTTCTTTTTTTAAAATTTCTTTTTCTTGGTGGGATTCCTCAAAATAATGTTTTGTGGTGACTCACATGAGTTCATTCCATATCAGAGTGCTGCATTTTGTAAGCAGAATAAACTACTGTATCAGTAAATAAAGATATAAACAATTAAATTGCTTATTCCAGAAATAAAAGCCTATAGTGATTTCTGGCTGAAAAAACAGTTAAAAAATATCTCTCAGTGGGCCTCTCCTTTTCCTCACAACAGGTAGCTATATTTCATTACTTCTTGTTCCCTTCTGTTTTTGGTCTTTCTTCACTTCTTGTTTTCCCATATTTTGTCTTGCTAACCTTCCAAATCCTATTAAATATATTTTGCACTTTCATTCTTACCTACTCTTCCGATCAATGACCCAGGATATAATCTTCCTCTAGGGAGAGTCTTCACAGTCAGCTTCTTTCCTTTTTAAATCTTTATGTAGTGCTTACCTGAATAAAGACTTGCTATTTTTATCATCAGTCTTTTTTGAAATAAATAATCTCAGGTCCAAGAGTTCTTTCTGTTAGTTGTGTTTTCTGTGTTTTTATTTCCTGTTGCCCTTCTTTGGGCTCTTAATTAGCCCTCACCTTTCTTCATTGACAGTGCCTGTAGGTGGATAGATTACATCAGGCAAGGCCACCTTAGTGTTCTCTACAACAGAATTACTGCATGTTTTCCTCCATGTTCTCCACTTTCTTCTTGTGATCTACCGATAGAAAACCAATTGGTTCTTGTAACTCCTGGATTTGGTTTTTGCCCACTTAGCAAGCTGACTGCTCCTGGATTTGTTTATTTTCCACTTAGCAAGCTGAACTGGTTCAGGTCAGGTTCAGACAAATGCCAGAGCCACCACAAAAGAAAGAGAGCAGATGGCTAACCACACTGGTTGATGGTTGTTTGTGTCTGCAGATGGCATGTGGGATCTCCCCTTTTGGCTTCAGCAAGTCATTAAATGAGGCCACCTAACTCATGAGTCTTAATTCTCAGACATTCTCTTCTGGTCTTAGCCTGACTTTCACCTTCATGTGCCAAGAATATCATCAGCAGTAACCTTTTCCAATACAGACTTTTTTGAATCTTCCTATCACCACCAAAGACTGTTTTTTTTTTTACTATGCTTTCATAGTCTTGCCTAGTTGTTTTTCATCTTGTGCACTTTCCTACCTGGGTGCCAGGCTGCAGGCTGTGCTCCGTTCTTGTGCCAGGACCAATGGCAGCAGTGAGCACACGTGTAAGGTGAGCCCTGGATAGAGGACCTCCTCCACCCAGTATAGAGCTCCACAAGGGAGAAAGGGATAAAACCTGGTTCACTGGAGATAGGTCTATGGGCAACGCGCTGATGTTGGAGGGAGGGTGTGCTAGTGAAGTCCTTTGGTCTCCTCCATGATGTGCTGAGGAAATAGAGGCACATTTGCAATGCCCTGTACTAACTGTGCCAGTGGAGTAGAGGATGGAAATTCATGCAGCTGCAAAGATGCCAAGGGTTGTTGAAGTGTTAGGAACCACAGAAGCACCTGAAAACAATCACATAGTATTTAGCACTTCTCCCCCTGCAAAAGATGGCACCTTATCCATTGCATAGTCCATTTAAAGGACATGGAACTGTTGGAACAAGTCCAGAGGAGGGCCACAAGGATGATCAGGGGACTGGAGCACCTCCTGTATGAAGATAGGCTGAGAAAGTTGGGGCTGTTGAGCCTGGAGAAGAGAAGGCTGTGTGAAGACCTCCTCGCATCCTTCCAGTATCTGAAGGGGGTCTGTAGGGATGCTGGGGATGGACTCTTCATGAGGGACTGTAGTGAGAGGACAAGGGGTAATGGGTTCAAACTTAAACAGGGGAAGTTTAGATTGGATATGAGGAAGAAATTATTTCCTGTAAGGGTGGTGAGGCACTGGAATGGGTTGCCCAGGGAAGTTGTGAATGCTCCATCGCTGGCAGTGTTCAAGGCCAGGTTGGATAGAGCCTTGGGTGGCATGGTTTAGTGGGAGGTGTCCCTGCCCCTGGCAGGGGCGTTGGAACTAGATGATCTTAAGGTCCTTTCCAACCCTAACTATTCTATGATTCTATGATATATCACTGGTTATTCATTATGTAGTATTCTTTACCCACTGATTCAGTTAAAAGTAGTGCTGTAACACAACACCATACATGGGTGATAAGAGAAACAATTTCTACATATTTAGCTAAAGTTGGACCACAATTTTAGAAACCTTCTTTTAAGACTACTGGGAAGAAATCCTTCCAGCCATATCACAGATGTTGTCTAAGACAGCATAATACAATATATGAAAATGAGAAATCCAAGAAGGCTTTAGGAACAACTACAATACCAAACAATTGAAAAATAATATCTCCTAGTCAATTAATGCACAACTGCCTGTATAATGTGAATAATTAACTAACTTTGTTTCCTTTTTAAAGGTGAGGCATTTCAGGCATGTATTTTCAAAAGTTTTTGGGTTGTGGGTAGTTGAACAATATCAACTGAAATTGGTGATAGCTGTAAGCTTGCAATAGTACTGATAATCGTTAATAATTTATTTTAAATTATATATCCAGATGTGCTCCAAAAGGTTTAGCCTTATAGCTGGAGCTAAAAAACAGTTTCAACTTAATACACTACAGTCTGTACTGATGCCATTAATAGAAATAAGTACTGGGTTCCTGCAGTTTTATCTCACAGACACTGTATTACTATGAAACCACTGTACCATGTACATTTCTTGTGTGCTATTTTTCTATGCTTTCAATAATCTAAAACATCGTAAAAATAAACAGCCATTTCTCCGTTACTTCTCAAATGATGAGAAAATCCTTATTCTTCCGTACTATGGTGGTGTGGTGGGTTAAACTTGGTTGGCTGCCAGGTGCCCACCCAGCTTCTCTCTCACTCCCCCTCCTCACCAGGCCAGGGAGAAAAAGTAATATGGAAAAGCTCATAAGTTGAGATAAAGACAGGTCAATCATTTATCAATTACCATCATGGCGAAAACAGACTTGACTTAGGAAAAATGGAACAGATCCTCCTGGATCTCTTTCTCAAGGCATATGGTTGACAGGGAGGTGATGACAGAGAACTAGGGTGGCTCCACCAAGAGCAAATCATGCCTAATAATCTAGTGGCCTTCTGCGATGGAGTGATTGCACTGGTGGATAACAGAAGAGCAACTGACGCCATCTGCCTTGACATCTGTGAGGCCTTTGACACAGTCCCACAAAACGTCCTTGTCACTAATTTGGCGAGACACATTTTTAATAGAATCATAGAATAGTTAGGGTTGGAAAGGACCTTAAGATCATCTAGTTCCAAACCCCCTGCCAGGGGCAGGGACACCTCCCACTAAACCATGCCACCCAAGGCTATGTCCAATCCAGCCTTGAGCACCGCCAATGATGGAGCATTCACAGCTTCCCTGGGTAACCCATTCCAGTGCCTCACCACCCTTAACAGTAAAGAATTTCTTCCTCATATCCAGTCTAAACTTCCCCTGTTTAAGTTGGAACCTGTTACCCCTTGTCCTATCACTCCAGTCCCTCATGAAGAGTCCATCCCCAGCATCCCTATAGGCCCCCTTCAGATACTGGAAGGCTGCTAGGAGGTCTCCACGCAGCCTTCTCTTCTCCAGGCTCAACAGCCCCAACTTTCTCAGCCTGTCTTCATATGGGAGGTGCTCCAGTCCCTGATCATCCTCGTGGCCCTCCAACAGTTCCATGTCCTTTTTGTGTTGAGGACACCAGAACTGCACACAATACTCTAAGTGAGGTCTCACAAGAGCAGAGTAGAGGGGCAGGATCACCTCCCTTGACCTGCTGGTCACGCTCCTTTTGATGCAGCCCAGGATATGGTTGGCTTTCTGGGCTGCGAGTGCACACTGCCGGCTCATGTTCATTTTTTCATCAACCAAAACCCCAAGTCCTTTTCTGCAGGACTGCTTTGTATCTCTTCTCTGCCCCACCTGTAGCTGTGCCTGGGATTGCTCCAACCCAGGTGGAGGACCTTGCACTCGGCATGGTTAAACTTCATCAGGTTGGCATCAGCCCACCTCACAAGCGTGTCAAGGTCCCTCTGGATGGCATTCCTTCCCTCCAACACATCAACCGAATGACACAGCTTGGTGTCATCGGCAAACTTGCTGAGGGCGCACTCAATCCCACTGTCCATGTCACCAACAAAGATGTTGAACAAGACCTGTCCCAACACCGATCCCTGAGGGACACCACTTGTTCCTGGTCTCCAGCTGGACATTGAGCCATTGAGCACAACTCTTTGCGTGCGGCCATCCAGCCAGTTCTTTATCCACCGAGTGGTCCACCTATCAAATTGATGTCTCTCCAACTTAGAGACGAGGATGTCATGTGAGACAGTGTCAAACGCTATGCACAAGTCCAGGTAAATCAATTTGTAGTTGTATTTTTTCTGACATGTTTAAAAAAATGTGGCAATATGATCCTGCCTGAGGCTTCAAACAGTTCTATGTGAGACATCCTTCCTCACCAGTAAGGCAGAATCAAAGGCTTTCACTCTATTGAAGGTCATGGAGGAAGGAAAGAAGGAATGAAGGAAGGAAGAAATGAATGAATGAAGGAAGGAAGGAGGAAATGAAGGGAGGGAGGAAAGGAGGGACGAAGGGAGGAATGGAGGGAGGGAGGAAGGAAGGATGGAGGAAATGAAGGGAGGGAGGGATTAAAGGAGGGAGGGAGGAAGGAAAGGAGGGATGAAGGGAGGAATGGAGGGAGGGAGGAAGGAAGGAAAGAAGGAAGGAAGGGAGGGAGGAAGGAAGGAAAGGAGGGAGGAAGGGAGGAATGGAGGGAGGGAGGAAGGAAAGAAGGAAGGAAGGAAGAGAGGAAGGGAGGGAGGAAGGAAGGAAGAGAGGAAGGGAGGGAGGAAGGAAGGGAGGGAGGAAAGGAGGGAGGAAGGAAAGGAGGGAGGAAGGAAAGGAGGGAGGAAGGGAGGAATGGAGGGAGGGAGTAAGGAAAGAAGGGAGGAAGGGAGGAAGGAAGGAAGGGAGGGAGGAAGGAAGGGAGGAAGGAAGGGAGGGAGGAAAGGAGGGAGGAAGGAAGTAAGGAAGGGAGGAAGGGAGGGAGGAAGGAAAGAAGGAAGGAAGAGAGGAAGGAAGGGAGGGAGGAAGGAAGGAAAGAAGGAAGGAAGGGAGGAAGGAAAGAAGGAAGGGAGGGAGGAAGGAAGGGAGGAAGGAAAGAAGGAAGGGAGGGAGGGACGGAGGGAGGGGGAGGGAGGGAGGAAAGAAGAGAGGAAGGAAGGGAGGGTGGGAAGGAGGGAGGAATGGAGGGAGGGAGGAAGGAAGGAAGAGAGGAAGGAAGGAAGGGAAGAAGGAAGGAAGGGAGGAAGGAAGGAAGGGAGGAAGGAAGAAGGGAAGAAGGGAGGAAGGAAGGAAGGAAAGGAGGAAGGGAAGGAGGGTGGAAGGGTGGAAGGAAGGGAGGGAGGGAGGAATGAAGGGAGGCAGGAAGGAAGGGAGGGAGGAATGGAGGTAGGAAGGAAGGAAGGAAGAAAGGAAGGAATGGAGGGAGGGATAAATGGAGGCAGAGAGGAAGGAAGGAAGGGAAGAAGGGAGGAAGGAAGGAAAGAAAGAAGGGAGGAAGGGAGGAAAGGAGGGAGGAAGGAAGGAAGGGAGAGAGAGATGAAAGCAAAGAGGGAGGAAGGGAGGGAGGAAGGAAGGGAGGGAGGGAGGAAAGAAGGAAAAGAGGGAAGGAGGGAGGAATGGAGGGAGGGAGGAAGGAAGGAAAAGAGGGAGGGAGGAAGGAAGGAAAAGAGGGAAGGAGGGAGGAATGGAGAGAGGGAGGGAGGGACGAAGGGAGGAAGGAAGGGAGGGAGGGAAGGAGGGAGGAAGGAAGGAAGAAAGGAAGGAAGGGAGGGATGAATGGAGGGGGGAGGAAGGAAGGAAGGGAAGAAGGGAAGAAGGAAGGAAGGAAGAGAAGGAAAGAAGGAAGGAAGAGAAGAAGGAAGGAAAGAAGGAAGGAAGGGAGGATGGAAGGAAGGGAGGCAGGAAGGGAGGGAAGGAAGGAGGGAGGAAGGAAGGAAGGGAGGCAGGAAGGAAGGGAGGGAGGGATGAATGGAGGGGGGAGGAAGGTAGGAAGGAAGGGAAGAAGGGAGGAAGGAAGGAAGGAAAGAAGGAAGCAAGAAAGGGAGGAAGGGAGGAAGGAAGGAAGGGAGGGATGAAAGGAAGGAGAGAGGAAGGGAGGGAGGAAGGAAGGAAGGAGGAAGGGAGGAAGGCTGAAGGAAGGAAGGGAGGAAGAGATGAATGGAGGGGGGAGGAAGGAAGGGAAGAAGGGAGGAAGGAAGGAAGGAAGGAGGAAGGGAGGAAGGCTGAAGGAAGGAAGGGAGGAAGAGATGAATGGAGGGGGGAGGAAGGAAGGGAAGAAGGGAGGAAGGAAGGAAGGACAGAAGGAAGGAAGGAAGAAAGGGAGGGAGGAAGGGAGGAGAGGAGGAAGGGAGGGAGGAAGGAAGGGAGGGAGGAAGGAAGGGAGGGAGGAAGGAAGGAAAAGAGGGAAGGAGGGAGGAATGGAGAGAGGGAGGGACGAAGGAAGGGAGGAAGGGAGGGAGGAAGGAAGGAAGAGAGGGAGAGAGGGAGGAAGGGAGGGAGGTAGGGAGGGAGGAAGGAAAGGAAGGAAGGAAGGAAGAAAGAAAAGGAAGGAAGGAAGATTGATTTTGTTCCTGACCTTGTCTTTGGAGTTCAGCCTATTTGTGCTCAATGAAACCAGTCTGTAAGGCTAGATAAACCAGAGGATCGACTGTGTTACTTACTTTGACATCTGTCAAGGGCTCCTTACAATATTGGTGTGGATTTGAAGAAGAGTGAAAATGCAACAATATAGAGGAATGAAACAGCTATCTTCTTTTTAAGAAGCTGAATCACTTTTGAGTTTTTTCGCGGTGTGTAAAAATGAAATGCAGCAAAGGCCAAATTATTTGCTGCATTGCATGATCAGCTTTTTATCAAGTACTCAAATCTGACTGAAAATTAGCTTGTACAGTGGATGCAAGCATATATTCCTTTCATGCTGGAAAGTTTACCAGCGTGACTGTGCCGGAGGTCCTACCCATATTTAAAATGGTTATCAAAAACAACTGCAGACAGGACAAGATGTGGACACAACTATTGATTTTGTTTCCTAGTCTTGTTTAAGAAAAAGATCCCAGTTAATTTCTAGATGATCTTGCGGTCCTTTCCAACCGTAATCCTTCTGTGATTCTATGATTTTTTACAAGGGTAGAGTATTCTGAAAAAAAAATCATAGCTGTCCCTCATGAGCTAGGAGCTATCAATTTAGCTTAGACAACTGTGCTACCTGCTTTCAGGCTTCTGGAGTTATGCTCAGTAGTGTTCTCTATGAAATGCTTTTCAGCTGTCCCTAGCATTTCTGATATTGGATTACAGTACTTCTCAGAGTGAAACAAAGGAGCTTATATTTACTTTTTTACCTTATTTTTAGTATTATTTCTGGTATTACTTATTAGAATCTCATAATCCATTCACTTTTTCCAGAAATATTACAGGAAACTGAAACAAAATCATGTAAACACATAACTCTTTATTTTCAGTGTTCTTCATGAAAGTATAAAATATGGCCATTGTAATTATTTTTCAGGATAAAATGGCCATGGATATTGACTATTTAAATATTTACAGGGTTGAACAGCATGAGAATGCACAGACTCAGACTTACTTACAGAGGTACTGTAAATCAACCGTAGCTGGGGTTTTTTTTGGTATTATTCCTAGATGCTCCAAATAAGGATCAAGGTTTCTTTGTACAAAATGCTGACATGTATTAAAGGGGAAAAAAAAAAAAAGTCTCGTTTGCTTCTTCACTACCAAGGTAAATCAATTATCAATTTTCTGACAGGCATAGCACTCTTCTGTCAAGAATCCTCACTTAACTGCAAGCCTAGGATAAGTGCTGGAGACTACTTAAGACAAATAACAGTGCCTAATTTTGTGTTATAGAATATGATATTACTGAATGTCTTGTATGTTGCATATTTTTCCAACTTGAAAGAATTTATGCTTGAAAACTTGTCTTGCTTGCGCCTTCTAATGGTTTTAAAGTGATCTAGCCTAGAGTCTTCCATTCTAAACGTGCTTGCATAGCAGTATCAGAGAAACATTTTTAAGGTCTTAAATAATTTCTTAAACTGGGCAGTATCCAAAGACTAAACAAGACATAATTAATTTTGGGTTATTTTAGCTTTTTTCATACCTCTTCAGTACACTACTAACATAAGAACTCTTAGTTTTGCCACTGCCTTCAATCTAAATGCTATTAGACTTTAAAAGTGATGTGCAAAGGTCAGCAATATTCTCATACAGTGCCAGCTAAGCAAAATTTAGCAGTGCCTGTATTTTTAATTTTGCATCCTCTGAATAACCCTGAAAAAAATAGAAAGAGTCAGTTATACTGGAATGCAACCAGAATAACTAGATTGCAAAGGACACTGCTCTCAAGACATACATATTTGGGTAAAATGCAAAGTCGTAAGAAGATGACTTCCATATCATTCCACCTCTGGGGTGAATAAATATACTGTATGAATTTGCAAGATAATACTTGCAAGTTAATACTTGCGAATAACCCTTCTGCTGTGTTTTAATATTTCCAACCTCCAAAAATTTCCCTGCAATAAATCAATAAGACCTCAGTGTCTGAAAAAAAAAAAAGTATTTATCTAAGAATTTAATATATTTATTTTGAATTCTAGAAGCTTCTATTCATTGCTAATTCAGAAAGTATTTCTGGAATATTATGGTACTTGTAATTTTCTTGGATAAGATTTTAATGGTAAAATGTTAAGTTAATGATACAACAGTGTAAATTAAAATAATATTTAAAAGCATGTTCCAAGGGACTGAAAATGCTACTTGTATTGCTGAAATGAGAGAGTGTTAAATCATAGAAGCAGATATTTTTCCAGAGGTTCTTTACTTTTATTTTTTTTTTCTTCCCAATTTGCAGTTTTAGAGTTATAGCAATCCACTGAAAATATTGAAATGGTACTAGAAACACTTTTTTAAAATGCATGAATTTTGCAGATTGATTTATTTTTTCCAAGTTTATTCATCCAGAGAATGTGATAAAAACTGTCTTACTGATGCTGTGTATTATCAGTAAAAGCAAGCACCTTTATAGAGTGTGAGCACCATGTACTGTTGCTTTATCTGTTTTAAAATGTGAATCACGTCACATTAAGGATGGATGTCTAGAATAGAATGATGTGCCTATTACATACATGCAACCAGGGTCTGAAAAGGAACTTCTGGGACTGAAATCAAGGGCACAATTCCTATTGGCACTGATAGGTGGTGGACTCCACCTGAGGTGTTATGGAAGATGACATGAATACCTCAGACTGAAGGATGTTAGTAAGAATCATACTTTGACAATGAAAGATACACTGGATAATGTTGACTCATCCAGTCAAGCTAAAGCTGAAAAAGCAGCCACTTAAAATGTTACATTTTACAGGGTACCTGCATATTTATATCAGCTTTATTTGCAGTGAGTTTTCACTTTATTGTATTCTAGGGATAATTTAACAAGTTTCTGTATTTTTAAACACTAAAGAAATTTCTGCCTTGGTTTTATCTTATCAAGTGTTTCTTTAACCGATGAAACCAATAATTGTCATCTTGCTGAGCCTGAAAAATGTAAGCAGTCCTAGTGAAGTGAATAGGATAATTCATGTGGAAGAAAAGCTATTCATATGTTTGGGAGTGTTTAGGTCTTAAATTTTTTGCATGACTTCTTCTCAATAGTGAGAGTGCATATAACTTTACAATTGTAAAATTGAATGCTTGTAGTCATTCTACTCAGTAGAGAAGTGTATGTCCTCCAGATCTCAAACCTGCCATACTGAAGGAGGAAATTACACCTGATGACTACTTCACATTTTCATTCCATGAGAAAAAAAAAAAACACACACACAAAAAAAAGTTCCCGGAGAAAAATAATTTTACATTAATGAAAAAAAAAACCAAGCAAAACATGGATTGAATTATTAGAGAAGTGAGTGAACATAATTGTTTTTTCATAATATCCCTGGAGGTCAACCCTGTACACACCATTTATTTTTTTAATGTAATACTTTACTACTGTGTAACACATATACATTTTTACTTTTTAATGTAATGCTGTGCAGAGGTTGAAAGAAGTTGATCCGCAGCAGTTTGTCTTGTTTATTCCTTTTTTTCCTGGATTGCTCAGTTTACACTTACCTGTGTGGTTCTGCTACTTCCTGGTTTGGAACATTTTTGATTGCATGTGCATTTGTAATTAGGTCTTCACAACCCTTATTTTGGGTGCTTACATCTAAACATAAAATTACTCTAATAAATTAAGTTTCCCTGCACTCCAGTGCTTGATAACATTTCAACTTTCAACAGTTTTTCCATTGCCTTTAAAAGGGTTTTAGATTGGGGCATTGAATAATTTCTTTCCGATAAAGCTACTTAAGTATTAACTTACTTAGTTCCATTTTCTTGTTTTTTTTTTTTTAATGTAGAAGTCCAGCTGCAACTACTGAATATATATTTTTGCTTAACTTAACTTATAGGCCTCTCCTATTCTGATAGAGTTGGGAAGCAACATCATAATATAAATACCATCATCATAAAGAAAATGAGGCTTTATCTTCAGGGTCCCTAATTTTTCAGTAGTATAGAACTTAGAGACCGACAATAGTACCAAAGGTAAGAGTGACTTTTGGCCTATGTTCCCAATTAAATGGCCACTGGAAATGTTTTAGGAAAAGATTAGACAAGCATTATCATGAATTAATGTAGGTATATTTTGGAAACAGGGAGTTGGAAATTATGATCTCTAAGGGCCTCTCAAAGCACTAGTTTTTAATTTAACAGTGTCTAATTGTCTAATACCTGTATTACATGTATCAACAATTTAAAAATTGATAATTTCAAGATTTAGTTAGTTTATGATTTCAAGAAATTACATGAGTGTAAGTCAGAAAAATAAGGAACAAATGTCAGAAGTGAAAAAGCTGTGTTAGGCAATATTGGATAAAATTATGGTATATTTTTCTAGAAAGGCTATAAAGCTGAGGGGGTGAATGGTTCCTTTCCATAGTAGTAACTTTGTTCAGAAAGAGAATAAAAGAATGTTCTGTTCTTCTATCCTTTGGTTAAATGTTAAAAATAAACTGGGTAAGCAACACTATTTAATTCTGGCAATATTGTGTGTAGGCACAAAAAAGTATTTCACCTTGCTGTAACAGCTTAGCTAGATTTTGTTTTGCTTTTGTTTGTTGTTTGTGTGTTTGTCACAATGGTCTAAATGACTGAGAAATTAGCCTGCTAAGAGTTGCTATAATAATTTTTACAGTGCTGTCTGAGAATGGATAGGGTATCAACTGAATAGCACTTGAATAGCATGAAGAAAAGACTTCATAATTTCTACAAATTCTTATGGTTTCACTTATGTTGGCTTTGCCAGAGAAAAAATAAAAAGCACATAACTAGTGAAATAATTGAGAATTCACTCTATGTAAATAGAATTTTTGTAGAGTATACGGAAGTTTATATAATTTGAATAATATTAGCAAAAAAAAAAGCTATCACAATAAATATAAAATATACAAAATATAAAAATTTATCAGTATACAATGTAGCATATACCACAAGCAGTGCTACAGCCTGTGACTTGATAGGAACGCGTAATGAATTTTAAATAGATTCCAAATTATATCTCTACAAGGCTCTAGTCCATGAAATTACTGTAATAGAAATAGCAGTAGAGAATTTACAGTGGAAAGATAACTCAGCACATTCAAATTGATATTGCTGAAAAATACAGCATTATTGACAGATAATTATAAATGTTCCTAAAACTCCAACTGGAAGAAAAACATGAAATTATTTCTGCAGGATTTGTGTTAGGAATAAACAGATGTAAAATGGATCAGATCATAAAACTTGGATGATGTCACACCCCAGGGCAGAATCACACAAATACATACTGTAAAGATTAGAAAATACTAATATAGAGGGATGCTATTTCTGAAACCTTTTCAAGGCTTGGAGTGGTCCTTTAAGGTTATTCCACTCTTTTTCCTTTGACATCTATTTTCAGGTACAGATATGTCCTGGTAGAATCCAAGCCTTTTTCTTCATTACCTTTATTCTAGAGTCTGGAGGTGTAGAAGCGTTTCTCACTGAGAGCGGTTTTGTGAGCAATCCAGCCTTTGGCCTGGCTCCAACTGTCCAGTGAGCAGAAGGCATGAGAGGCATCCAGCCCTTGGCTGAACTCCAATTCTCTGGTAAGCGGAAGTCATCAGAGGCTGCAGGGGGGTTGCTATAGGGCACCTCACCGGAAGCCACTAGAAGCTGCTGGCAGTTGCCAGCAGCTTCTGGAAGTTGCCAGGGGGTGCTGGAAGTTGCCAGAAGGGGACACCCACTTGCTGACATGAATTTAAGCCTCTAATCACAAGCCGTTGCTAGGACCTGACATGGAGTCAGAGCCAATCATCTATTGTGGAATGTTCTGGTATTCTGTAATTTTTTCCTATAAAAGGTGTGCTTGCGCAGAATAAATTGTTCAGCGTTCGATTACATTAATCGGCGTTTGCGTTGTTCCATATCCCCCGCAACTGGCGCCCGAACAGGGACCCTCAGATTTGCCTCCTGAGAGCTGCTTCGGTGGTGAAGATCAGTGCAGACCTGATGGGTGGGAAGCCGACCGAAAAGGAGCCAGCAGTAGCCCTGCTGATGTAGAAGGAGGACGTGCACGTCCCGCGGAACAAAGGTGTATCTGCGATTAGAGAGTCCACTCCGAAAAAGGCAAGTGGCGGTCGGGGAGGAATGGGGGCGGCTCAGACAAAGGAAGAGGCGGCTGTCCTCAATCTCCTCCAACACGTCCTCTCAAAGAGAGGGATTAAATATGAAGAAGATGTTCTTAAGGGGCTACTCCAGTGGAGTAAAGAAAAGGGGCTGTTCAGCAGGGTTGGAACGGCATTTGAAATATCTACGTGGGAGGCGATAGGCACCCAGCTTTGGGACACTATAACTGATGGGGGGAAGGCAGCGCGTGAGGCTCAAAAATATTCCACGCTATGGAAGCTTATCCGAGAGACTTTGCGGGATGTGAAATCAGAGAGAGCTGCACCTGCCTCGGCAGCTAAAGTCCTGTCTCCGGAGATGCTACCCCTGCCTCTGCCTGAACCTCCAGCCCCACCCGCCTCCCAGTCACCCGAAAAGCACCCGATTACGGGTGCAAAGAGCCCCAATCGGAATCCCTTTGAACATATCGGGGGAAGAACGCACCCGAAAATTGCGAAGACAGTGAAGATGGGTTTTCGGTCTGTGCCCAGCGGGGAAAGATTGAAATCTGATACTCTTACTAATCCTGAGGATCCCAAACCTTGCAGCGGGGGGAAGGCATCCACGGGCTACAGACCCCGTGCGACCGAGTATTCCCTTATCTCCACCCCAAACCATTCCCCCACTAACTCTAACATTTCTACCTCGGAAGAAACAGAGCAGCCGAAAGAATTAAACGACCCGACTAAAGAACTGTTGCAGAAAGTTTTACAGAAACTCCCGGCAGTGACTCAGGGAGAAAGAATGCGATCCTCATGATAAATTGCCAGCTGTAAAGGGAAAAGTAAGATGGGTGGGGGATGCAGATGTATTGTGTGCTTATAGTCTCTCTGTGATATTCATGCACTAAAAGTTAACAAATATAAGTATGTTCATGTTTCTATCGACCCTTGCAGACCTTTATAGATATTGCTGGCCACTTCTTCCGATGTAGGCTGGCCACCTGCATCAGAACGATTGTGCATTTTGATCAGTTTAGAAGCCCAGGCCTCATGCAATGTGAGGGAGGCAGAGCCTCTGCGGGGACGCCCGCTGAGATTGAGCCTGCCACCTTACATTGCAATGACGCTGTTTGGAGCTGGTTTCTTGATTGTCTTCACAGGGTCATTGCACCACATTTTGTGTTTTAAATTTTGTATTTGTGTGAAGTCTGTTTATGGGATCCCATGTGTATGCATGTGTATGTATGTGTGCGTATGTGTGTTGAGGGCAGATACTGTTCTGTGTATTTTCTTTTTTTTGTTATTGGGTTCATGTAAAAGTTTTAAATGTGTAACAGATTAACATTTCAGACAAGAAAGGGTTAATACAGAAGTGCTGTTGCTGACAGGTATTTATGGTTGCTGCTCGGCAGACTGCCAGCTGTAGCTGCTGTTGAGCAGGCTGGCGTTTGTAGCCGCACAAAGCGGCACTGAGGGATGATTTCTCTCTCTCTCTCTCTCTGTGTATATATATATACATGTGATGGTATATTGAAAATGTAAGATCTGAGCATGACATGAATGGTATGGAATAAGAAGTGGATATTGTCACGGGTTCAACAGTGGCAGTCATTTTTCTGCTTCTTGGTGGCTGGTGCAGCGCTGTGTTTTTGATTTTGGGCCTGGGAACGGAGCTGATAACACCAGTGTTTCGGAGCAGTTTGTAGAGACACCACAGATAAGGCTTAAAGAGGCCTGCAGCACACTGGGCACAGAGGAGAAGTCCTGTTTAGTGTGTTTTAAGTAACCTGGGGGTAAATTCAAGACTTGGAAGAACCAATTGGTTAAAATAAGAACTGATAACTGAAAAAGTGAGAGGGGTAGTGCAACCACAAGCTTTACCAGCCGCCACCCAAACAGCATCAGGGTGGCAGAGAAAGAAAAAAAGGAATGGGCGATGACACAGCAAACTCCTTGACTGTTAACACCGTGCAGTTTACTTCTGCAGCTGCTTCACATTCCTGTTTCATCAGAATGCCTTTGCTTTAAGGAGACACTTTAACTTGTCTTGCTTCTCAAGAACTGATAACCTGGGGAAGGGATATATTTGTGCCACCCCCCCCCGCCCCCACCCCCCCACCCACAGCTGCCTGCAAAGTTTCTCAAGCCTCACCATAAGCTGGACAGACGAGTGGAAAACCCCAATGCCTCAGCTACAGGAGCTGACCGTGAATATCCTGAGCAGAACGGGATAGAGGAAGAGAGAAACAAATGACTGTAAAACATCACTTGGGAGCAACTGAAGAGTAACAGCAATATGTGTCCTTGTAAAGTAGCTCTTATTAGAAGCTGTGATTTTGTGTATAACACCACCTGTACTTACTAGCCAGTTGCTAATAAGAAACTACACCTTGTATTGTATGGATTTGTTAATTGTAAAACAGATGTTGGAGCATGCAAATTTGCAGCAGCTGCTAGAAAATGCTAAGGCAAAAGTGAGAAAGATTTTAATACAATGATAGCATTATAGAGCACACAATGGAACAAATTAAGAAGGTGAGAGAACTCCACTGATAAGACATTTCTTTGGCTGGTCCCTCACTGCCACAAGCATCTTCAGCATGCTGCTGCACCCTGTAGTATACATACTGCTATTGTAAATCTGTATGTGCTTTGCCGTAGTGGTGACTTGTTACTGGATGAAGCAGGTGAAACTCTGCATTGGCAACAAGGTGCCAGGACTGAGGTTGACCAAATGCCTCTTACCACAGTCAAGGGCAAGACTGGGTTGGCCTCTGTGTTTGCCACCAAGAAGAACTTTTAGCTCCGCTGTTGGTTGCAACCCAGCAGGCGTTGAGTGGTGGGGACACATGCCATGCCAGACCTTGATGTGAGAGATGGCCTCCTCTGTTATCAGAGAGCTATATAAGAGAGAAAGGTATGCCAAGAAGCCTGTAGTTCGCATATTTTGCAGGTGTGATCTAGTCTAAACCCACTATTATTCTGACCAACTACATGGTGTGTAAGAATCATTGATATGCCACATGTTACAAAGGTTCAAGTGACTTCAGATAGAGTGAACATGGTAAATTGTAAAAAATATGCTACTAAAGCAAAAAGGGGGAATGATAGGGGAGACCCCAAGTACACGAATCAACAAAGCATTCTGATCTTAATAACAAGAACAGCACACCTTCAGGAAGATGATGGACTGAATTGGTTGAACAAAGTGTTTTCTGGCTAAAGCATTACAGGATGGCTTTATTTTATCTTAATCATTTTGTCATTTTAATCATATTCTAATCTGTGTGCCTTGTTTGCTACAATAGCTAATGGAGAATCTAGAAACTTTGGCAAAGGTAGATCATAAATCTATAAAAACTGTCTTTTGATGTGGGTGCAGGGATAGAAATAATTAACAAAATGGATTCAGGCACTATCACCCTGGTCTGGCTTCAGCCCTGGGAACAGCAAAGAAAACAACAGGTGTTAATGTCCTGGGCAGGCCTAAGCCTTGAGAACTGTAAAGACAACAATGAAGGGTGAAGATTGGTTAGCAAAACAAAGCAGAGAGTTTGCAAGATAAAGCAGGATGTGCATCTCAAAGACAGACCAAACAATAACCTTTACTTTTGCTAAATCAGGGTGATAAGGGACGCTATAGTGGAAGATAGCTTTGTCCCCCAGGAGTATCCTGTCTCAGTCAACCCTCAAGCAGATGTTACACAAACAATACACTACAACAACACCAGGCACTAGCATAGAGAGGCTGAAAAATGAGTATATCTACAAAAATCAGAATTTGTGGCTGGAGAAAGCGTTGCCTCTACCTGGAGTTCTCCTGCTTATCATCCTAGTTGTGAATTTTTCTTTGACAATTTGGAATTTGTACTTTAGTTGAAAGTATGTAAGAAATACCTGTATTTGAACATACTTCCTTTAATTTCTGTATTGATGATAATCTTTAAAATACTGAAGTTGTTGACAGCTTATAGTGAGGTAAATCCTAACCATTCCAAGAGAATGTATTTTACTGTTCTCTCAAAGTGTCTATTTAGTTTATGTTTTATAACTGTGCTTGCTGTGATTTCGTCTCATACTGAATTCTTAGTGTTTTACAGATGCTGGTAAGCATTCTAAATTAGCCGCTTGTGTCTGGCAGAACCACAAACGGTGGGAAAAACATGTGATTACTGATACTGTTGATGATTCGTTGCAAACAAATTATAAAAAGCCTTCTTTTAAAACAAAAGGGGGGAGAAGTACTCCCTCTGGCAGAACGATTGGCAAAAGCAATATATATGGCTAATTATTTACGATTATCAGGAGACAGAGCTGACCCACCTATGGTCATTCATAGTTTGGCAATGCAACCAGGGTTATCAGGAAAGCCTAACCAAAATATTTTGGTACAATATAAAGACTTGGTTACGGGCCAATGGAAAAGACCTGCAGAAGTTAACAGGAAGAGGCTATATGTGTTTGATTACAGATCAAGGTGTTTGGTGGGTACCAGCCCGCTGGATACGGCCCTGGCGAGACTCAGCAGAGGACATCTCATCTGCGCAGGAGGATGTCAGCAATGATCAGGAGCCTGCTAGTAGCTAAACTGTTAACTCTGTTATTTGTATATAGTTCTGCATCTTTGTTACATGAAATTAATCCTAGAAAAAACTTGTGGGTGACATGGGCTGATGAGAGTGGGGTGTCAGAATTCTGTCTTGCTATGACATCGGCCACAGATCCATTTCAAACATGCTTAATAGGGATACCTGGGTATAATGAGAACAGTTTTAAGACGTTTTCGACCAACAACTGCACTGAGTCAAAAAATGTTGCGGATTGCTCAGCAAAATTGATATCCGGGTTGAATAAGATGCTTCCTTGGGATCCACAAGAACTGAACTTAATGGCGTCGCAGGCAATTGGGAACAGCTCACAGAACTGGACACAGACCTGCGTAAAGTTCGGATCTAAATATGCAGCCTGGCCATACCCGGCAGACTCACCTGATGTTTCACCCAAAGACAGAGCCTATTATTTTGGTGGTGAATATTGTGGGATGAACGATACGGCTGAAAAGGTAACAGCCTTTGGAGCATATGGGGTCACTCACCGGCCCGGGTCAGTGCCCCTCCTGTGGAATAATAACTCTGCCAAGGCCCTACCGCCAGATGTCTTTTTAAGCTGTGGGGATAGGGCATGGCAAGGAATACCAAAAGATATTGTTGGTGGACCATGCTATTTGGGCTCATTGACTATTTTTGCGCCAAAATTTTCAGAATTGCGTAATCTTAGTCATGCTCTCCGCTCTAGATTTAAACGATCCATAGGGCTTACCCCTGGCTGCAATGACAATGTTCAATTACTGAGCCGAGCTGCTTGGGTAGCCCTGTCGGTGTTTATCCCTGGAGCGGCTGCAGGAAACGCCCTAAGAACAGTAGCCCAGCTGGCTTGTTGGGCGGAGAAGCAGGCTAATACAACTATGGCCGTTCTCGAAGAATTGTTAATGGACCAAAATAGCATGCGACACTCCCTACTGCAAAATCGCGCAGCCATTGATTTTTTGCTGTTGGCACAGGGTCATGGCTGTGAGGACTTTGAAGGTATGTGCTGTATGAACTTATCGAATCACAGCGAGAGCATTCACAGGCAATTAACCTATCTAAGGGAGCACTCCCAAAAGATCCAGCAAGATATAAGTCCATTGGATGACTGGCTCCATAACATTTTTTCGGGATGGGGAATAGGGGCTCGAATTTGTAGTTGGATGATTGTTGCTCTGAAGATATTAGGTATTGTGTTACTAGTTTTCCTCGCATGCACCATTGTACTCGCTATAATGAAGAGATTTGTAAACAGGGTACTGGCTCAGGTCTGGATTGCTCAAAACAAGAAGAGGGTATTGTAGAAGCGTTTCTCACTGAGAGCGGTTTTGTGAGCAATCCAGCCTTTGGCCTGGCTCCAACTGTCCAGTGAGCAGAAGGCATGAGAGGCATCCAGCCCTTGGCTGAACTCCAATTCTCTGGTAAGCGGAAGTCATCAGAGGCTGCAGGGGGGTTGCTATAGGGCACCTCACCGGAAGCCACTAGAAGCTGCTGGCAGTTGCCAGCAGCTTCTGGAAGTTGCCAGGGGGTGCTGGAAGTTGCCAGAAGGGGACACCCACTTGCTGACATGAATTTAAGCCTCTAATCACAAGCCGTTGCTAGGACCTGACATGGAGTCAGAGCCAATCATCTATTGTGGAATGTTCTGGTATTCTGTAATTTTTTCCTATAAAAGGTGTGCTTGCGCAGAATAAATTGTTCAGCGTTCGATTACATTAATCGGCGTTTGCGTTGTTCCATATCCCCCGCATGGAGGGATTGTTCCAGGCACAAGGATAGTTCATTATCTTTAATTCAGGAACATACAGTATTCAGTCTAGCCTGTGTGGTTAATCATATAGTTCCTTGCTTAGATTTTGTGAACTTCAGAGATGCTTTGGTAACCCAGATCCTTATACTTTTTTCCTTCTGGCATTTCTGATTCAGAGAGAAAGAAGCAGAATGCATGCATTTCATACTGCCAGAGCTTTTATTAACTACACTAAGAATAGAGGAGATATGCTTTTCTCACAAGTATGTTGGTCCAGACCCCTTAAGGCATATCCTCCTCCCCTCTCTTCTCCCAGCAGAATATATTTCCCATTCTTTGTCCTAACACTTATTGTCATTATTCCTCAATTTCCACACCTTCAAAAACTCAGAGAGCCACATCCTGCTAGACAGCTTCTATGTCATATTGTCAATGGAGTGGACATTCTTATTTTTGTTTGCAACATAAATTATATAGTGGAACTGGGATTAAATGCCTTTATGCAGTGTGGATTCTACCCAAAACTACAATATTCTTTTGCTACAAGGAGAAATAAAGATATGGACTTATGCCCAATTTGAATTGAAAAAGCCCCCCAAACCCTAAAACCTTCAATGCAGTGTTTTGAAAGTAGTAAATTGTTTACTCTTTGAAAAGAGTAAATTAATTTTGAGTTAGATGATACACAGAGATGAATCTTCAGTGGTACACTGGCTTAATATGAAGGCATTTCCATTTTTCTTTAGATAAATATCACCATTCAATTTTTCACCTTATAATGCCACTTCACTTTTTAAAAACAAAAGCTATAAAAATCCAAACTTGATTTACATTTTAAACATAGCACAGAAATGTGTACCAGTCTGATTTTTCAGATGTTGTGATGATAAACCTTCCTGGACAACACAAGACCAAATCACACAGCAGTTGAAATGCCAGATGAACTCCAAGACAGTATGTTGTCCCCTTAATGTTTCTTCGGTTGGGATTCCCATGAATACAAAGTAGCAGCAGTGTATCTTTTCAAAGCAATTTTCCTAACAGAATAGGGAGGTGAACTTTTCTTCAGATGAAAATGGAAAGTATGCCTTGATACCTCTGGGCAGTGATACACTTTTGTCTTCAGAAAGCAAACGAGGGAAAATTAAGAAATTTTCAGAAAATTCAGAGATCTGCTACCTGCTTCAAGATAGTTATATTCCACTGCCTCATTTGCTTACATAGGAATATAAATCAGAATATATTTAACATTTGCAGTCTTTAAAGATAGGCAATAGCTAAGAATAAAGTGTAATCTGTAAACTTAGAAATTTCCTTTTATGATTCTGGATTGACAAAAAATTTTTTTTTCAATTTAATTGATTAAAGTAATATCTAAATTCCTGGGACACTCTCCCTGCTGAAAAAAAACAACAACCACAAAAAAAAAAAAAAAAAGTCTAATAATATAAGTATAGCAACCTATTTCTATAAAAAACCCTCACATTGTATTTATCTCTCTACCCTTCCCATGCAATCCAATTTTATTACATAGCAGCTTCCAGAATTTGTAGATTACAAATGCAAGGATTTTCACCGAAATGCAGTTCATAGAAATGTCATTGACCTTGTCATGGTAATCATCATCCCCTGAGCTTAGCATTTTACTGACTATACCATTACTTTTCATGGATAAAGAAGGTAAGTTCTGTGGAAATAGCTATGTTTTTCACACATCATCACTGAGTTTCAGGAAAAAATTATGTAATAGCAGTAACACAGAACACATAAGGAACCCTCAAAATCAGACTTCTACTGAATTAATGAAAAGGCAATGATATTAAGGAAGCCAAGCAATTAGTACTTTGTCCTGTATGTTCTACCTAACAGTATAAATGGTTTCTATTTCTGGATGGAGCAGTAAATCTTATTTTGCCCTCAAATTCCATATGAATGAAATGTCCAGAAATATAATAGTCATATCTTAAAAAGATACATAAGGCATCTTTAGGGCTAATTGTCAAATAAAATAAAAGCTCAAAGCATTCTAATTCATAATTTGTGGAAGAAACTTTTAAGAAATGCACAGCATAGATAGAAACATAAATAAAGCCAAGAGAATCTCCTTTTGAATGCGAGTTATCAGCAAAGTTGTTTTTTAGGGCCAGGTTCTGCCTTGATCTCCTGTTTGTGCAATATAGTTCATTGATCTCAACATTCAGAGAAAGTATAAATTCAGTGATCAATCTAGCACAATATTTATATCTGGAAAACCAAACAAAAGCAATAAAAATCTCAGCATGAATTTTACTACTATAAAACTAGTTATTTCCAACAGGAAAACAAGATTTAGGTGATGACAGCTATGATTTGCTTCTCTTTAACATTTTAATGAGAAAGATACATTTCCATCCATTTCCGTAAGTATGGGATACAAATCTTCAGTGAATTCTCTAGCTCCTTCTATATGAAACCCACTTGGTCTAGGTAGCACAGCCATAATTTTGCCATGTAGCTCTGTTTATGATCAATTCCTCAAGTTCAGGAAAAATTTTTAGTGTGAATGGGTGGAATGCTACTGATTGGGTGGAGAATAAGAAAGCCAAAAAGTAGAAGATGGAAAACCTGTAGAATCTGTTCAGCTTGCTCAGTACAGTGACAAACTTGAGCACCTTCATCATTTGCCATTATTTTTTCCATAAATATAACCAGTTTTATATAAAGGTGGAAATGGAAATTTACTCACAGTTTGTAGAACAAGGCTGGAAAATGATTCCTAAAATGTAAATAAGAAACACAAATGGCATAGGCTTTGGTATGTAAAGTTCTAAAGGAACCCTTGCAATTTTGGATAGTCAAAGGTACAGAATACACAGAATTCAAGGCAGATACAAACTCCAAAAGATTCCTAAGTAAAGGTGGCGCACAGGAGTCTTTTGTGTTGACATGGAGGAAACTCTTGATGTGTCCTAGAAATCTGGTTTACAGATATTTCAGAATATGAAATGTGATCTTCTAATAAGTAACAGGATATTCTTGATAATGTTATATGACACTGAAAGAAAAGTAAGTGGCTTTGGGAAAGAGCTGGAGTGATTCAGAAAAAAAAAAAAAAAATCAGTCCCCTCATCTGAGTACAGGTCTGTTCTCCCACATACTTCCCATTTAAATCATCTCCTACTGCATTTTGTGACCTCTGATCATATTCAGATAATTAAGAAATTAACTTGGTACTATTATGAACTATTTTGTCTGATCTCTCACACTGAAAGAGTTTGATGGGAAGCAGACAGAATAAAGACAGTGGTGGGATTTTTGCTGGAAAACACTGAAGGCCATCATCCGACGTGGGAAAGAGCAACAGCTCGAAGAGATGATGAGAGGGAGGCAGAAATGTCTACAGAAAAAAAAAGAAAAAAAAGTTTATTCTGTTCTTTTACCAGCTGCTTCTTATAATTTTTTTTTTCTTTTGTTGTCCACAAAACTTGTCTGGAAATGATTAGGGGGAAGAGTCAGTTACCAAGGAACAACAGTTAGAACAATGGTTGGAAAATGTAAATTTTGCATTACAGAAGAGTTGCTTTGTTTGTACTCTCTGTGCACTAATAATTAGTGATTTGTCACTAATTCACTTTTGGTCTTCTAAGATAGAATTCAAACAATTTATAAACCAGAGAACATGATTTGAGGGCAGATATTGGGGGTAAGATGGGTAAGAATCTACATTTGGGCAAAGGACTATTCATTGCTCCTCTTCAAGGAAAGGATTAGGAAGAGCTACAAATACCGGTGAAAACAGACTGTGAATAATTTTGCAGCCGGCATAAAAATCAAGTACAATTTATAGTGTATTTTGTGACATACTAGCAAATGCAGCATTTTAAAAACCCTAGAACTTGACTAATTGCTGTTATAAAAGGAAGTGGAAATATTGTGGAACACCTTGAAACACATAAACAGTTCATTCATACTCCCACTTTAAGACAGAAAAATAAACACAAAGGTGTAGTGCATGAAAAATATGAAAGATGTTTACATCATAGAAGTATTTCTTCTGGGGTTTTTTTTTGTTTGTTTGTTGGGGTTTTTTTTAATTGAACTTGGAGAGTTATGGATTTCATTTCTAAAACATTGAAAATAGGGTAAAGAGAATATAAGGAAGTTTGTACTACTGAAAGAAAAAGTTACTCTTAAAAAAATCTATATTAATAAAAGAAAGATCAATTTTTAAAAGTCTGTATCAGCTTCTCAGGGGTTCAGCAGTAGCAGACATTTTTCTCCTTCTTAGTAGCTGGTGCAGCACTAGTTTTTGACTTTCGGCTGGGGAACACCGATGTTTTTAGTTACTGCTTAGAATGTTTGGTCTGATCAAGGACTTTCTGAGCCTCATGCTCTGCCACAGAGGAGGGAAGCCGGGACGAAGCAGAGACAGGACACCTGACCCAAACTGACGAAAGAGGTATTCCATACCACAGCATGTCATGCCCAGGATGTAAAAACTAAGGGCAGGGACCCGGAAAAGGGGGGTGCACTGGTGGGTAGGGCTTGGTATGGGGTGGTGAGCAGTTGAATTCTCTTCCCTTGTATTTTCCTTGTCATTATTATTATTGGTGGTAGCAGTAGTGGTTCGTGTTATACCTTAGTTACTGGACTGTTCTTATCTCAATGCGTGGGAGTTACATTCTTTCAATTCTCCTCCCCATCCCCCTGGGAGTGGGGGAAAAGAAAGAGGGGGGAGTGAGTGAGCGAACTGCGTGAGAGGCTTAAACCACGACACAGCTTTAATTAAATTAATTATACTTGGAATAATAGAATTAAAGAAGTATCTTTATAACAAAATCAACACATTTAATTCTAAATATTATAACACAAGGATCTAGTTTTATTTTCAAGAATTACTGGGAAGCTTAGCTTCGGTAGTGCTAATGGGGCAGAAAATATTTTCAAATACCCCTTAAATTTTTTTCAGATTTTTTTCTATCCATTTGTCTTTTCCCTAAACTTTGAGCTGTGACTATCACTTTAACTTAAATGAAAAATTATGTAACTTCTGTTCAAGCTTTTGGATAAATGACAAATTGATTACCATTGATTGAAGTAGGTCTTTGATTAAACGCATAAAATAAACAAATACTCTGTACATGAAGCAGCCTTAGATAAAGAACGAGATCACACTTCACTATCTCAAACTTGACAATTCTAGCATTTGCCAAAGTGCCTGTGTTCTGTACCTCACCAGGTGATTCTCACGTGTGTGGGCTTTTCAGTTCTTTCACTTGACATGATCAGCCAGGGATCAGGTAAGGAAAGCTAAAGCTCGACAGGATTAAGTCTGGCCAGGGAGATCAAGGACAAGTAGAAAAGCTTCCATAGGTACATTAGTGATAAGAAAAAGACAAGGGAAAATGTAGTCACTCTCTGGAAGGAAATGGGTGAGATGGTCACCCAGGACATGGAGAAGGGTGAGGTACCCAATGACTTCTTTGCCTTGGTCTTCACTGGCAAGATCTCGAGTTACACTGCCCAAGTTGCAGAGGGCAAAGGCAAGGACTAGGAGAAAGAGGAACTGCCTGCTGCAAGAAATCAAATTCAAAAACATCTAAGGAACCTGAAGACGCAGAAGTCCATGGGACCTGTTGAGATGCATCTGCAGGTCCTGAGGGAACTGGCAGATGAAATTGCCAAGCCACTGTCCATCATATTTGAGAAGACATGGCAGACCAGTGAAGTTCCTACCGACTGGGAAAGGAGAAATATAACACCCTTTTTAAAAAAGGGAAGGTGTAGAAAACTGCATGACAGTTTCAGTTTGGTGCCCACCAAGATCGTAGAATCATAGAATACTTCGGGTTGGAAAGGACCTTAAGATCATCTAGTTCCAGCACCCCTGCCATGGGCAGGGACACCTCGCACTAAACCATGCCACCCAAGCCTCTGTCCAGCCCGGCCTTGAACACCACCGGCGATGGAACATTCACAACTTCCCTGGGCAACCCATTCCAGTGCCTCACCACCCTTACAGTAAAGAATTTCTTCCTCATATCCAATCTAAACTTCCCCTGTTTAAGTTTGAACCCATTACCCCTTGTCCTCTCACTACGGTCCCTAATGAAGAGTCCCTCCCCAGCATCCCTATAGGCCCCCTTCAGATACTGGAAGGCTGCTAGGAGGTCTCCATGCAGCCTTCTCTTCTCCAGACTCAACAGCCCCAACTTTCTCAGCCTATCTTCATACGGGAGGTGCTCCAGTCCCCTGATCATCCTCGTGGCCCTCCTCTCGACTTGTCCCAACAGTTCCATATCCTTTTTATGTTGAGGACACCAGAACTGCACACAATACTCCAAGTGAGTTCTCACGAGAGCAGAGGTGCAGGATCACCTCCCTCGGCCTGTTGGTCATGCTCCTTTTGATGCAGCCCAGGATACTGTTGGCTTTCTGGGCTGCAAGCACACACTGAAGCCGGCTCATGTTCATTTTTTCATCGACCAACACCCCCAAGTCCTTCTCTGCAGGGCTGCTCTCAATCTCTTCTCTGCCCAGCCTGTAGCTGTGCCTGGGATTGCCCCAACCCAGGTGGAGGACCTTGCACTTGGCATGGTTAAACTTCATCAGGTTAACATCAGCCCACCTCACAAGCGTGTCAAGGTCCCTCTGGATGGCATTCCTTCCCTGCAACATATCAACCGAACAACACAGCTTGGTGTCATCAGCAAACATGCTGAGGGTGCACTCAATCCCACTGTCCATGTCACCAACAAAGATGTTGAACAAGACCGGTCCCAACACCGACCCCTGAGGGACACCACTCATTACTGGTCTCCAGCTGGACATTGAGCCATTGAGCACAACTCTTTGCGTGCGGCCATCCAGCCAGTTCTTTATCCACTGAGTGGTCCGTCTATCAAATTCATGTCTCTCCAACTTAAGAGACAAGGATGTCATGTGGGACAGTGTCAAACGCTTTGCAGAAGTCCAGGTAAATGACATCAACTGCTCTACCCCTGTCCATCAATCCCATAGCCCCATCATAGAAGGCCACCAGATTGGTCAGGCAGGATTTCCCCTTAGTGAAGCCATGCTGGCTGTCACCAACCACCTTGTTGTTTTTCATGTGCCCCAGCATGCCTTCCAGGAGAATCCGCTCCAAGATTTTGCCAGGCACAGAGGTGAGGCTGACTGGTCTGTAGTTCCCCGGCTCATCCATTTTCCCCTTCTTGAAAATGGGGGTTATATTTCCCTATGCTAAGGCACATGTACAATAAGGAGGTGACTGGTGACAGCCAACATGGCTTCACTAAGGGCAAATCATGCCTGACAAATCTGTGGCCTTTTGTAACAGGGTTGCAGCCTTAGTGGGTAAGCGAAGAGCGACTGATGTCATCTACCTGGAATTCTGCAGGGCATTTGACACTGTCCCACATGACATCCTTGTTTCTAAACTGGAGAGGCATGAATTTGATGGATGGAACACTCAACGGATAAGGAAGTGGCTGGATTGTCACACTCAAGGAGTTATGGTCCATGGCTGAACGTTCAAGTGGAGACAAGTGATGAGTGGTGTTTCCCCAGGGTCAGTAATGCAAGAAGGACTGTTCAACATCTTTGTTGGTTATGTGGATAGTTGGACTGATGCACCCTTATCAAGTTTGCTGGTAACACCAAGCTGTGTAGTGTGGTTGACACGCTGGAGGAAAGGGATGGGATCCAGTGGGTCCTTGACACACTTGACAGGTGGGCCAATGCCAACCTCATGATGTTCAGCAAAGAGAAGTGCAAGTTCCTGCCCCTGGTTCAGGACAATCCTAAGCAAAAAATTGGATTGAGAGCAGCCCTGAGGAGAAAGACTTGGGATGTTGATTGGTGAGAAGCTCAATATGAACCAGCTTCATTGTGTGCTTGCAGCCCAGAAAGTCAACAGTATGCTCTGCTACTTCAACAGGAACATGGCCAGCAGGTCAATGGAGGTGATTCCCCTTTTCTAGTCCTCTCTGGAGTACTGTGTTCAGCTCTGGGGCCCCTAACATAAGAAGGATGTGGACCTGTTGAAATGAGCCCAAAGGAGAGCCACAAAGATGACCAGAGGGCTGGAGCACCTCTGCTATGAAGAGAGGCTGAGAGAGTTGGGCTTGTTCAGCCTGAAGAAGACTCAGGGGAGACCTTAGAGCAGACTGCTGTGGTTTAAGCCGAGCCCATAACTCAGAACCATGCAGCTGCTCACTCACTCCTCCTTCCTTCCTCCCCCTGCTCCCGGAGGGATGGGGAAGAGAATCGAAAGAATGCAACTCCCACGGGTTGAGATAAGAACAGTCCAGTAACTAAGGTATAGCACAAAACCACTGCTGCTACCACCAATAACAATAGTGATAAGGGAAATAACAAAGGGAGAGAATACAAGCTCTCATCACCCACAGACCAATACCCAGCTTGACCCAAGCAGTGATCTAGGCCTTCCAGGAAATTGCCCCCGCTTTATATACTGGGCATGATGTGCTGTGGTATGGAATACCCCTTTGGCTAGTTTGGGTCAGGTGTCCTGTCTCTGCTTCCTCCCGGCTTCCTCTACTCCCTGGCAGAGCATGAGACTCAGAAAGTCCTTGGTCAGAGTAAACATTACTGAGCAACAACTGAAAACTTCGGTGTTATGAGCATTGTTCCCAGGCTGAAAGTGAAAAACACGGCACTGTACCAGCTACTAAGAAGCAGAAAAATGACTGCTATAGCTGAACCCAGGACACAGACTTCCAGTACCTAAAGGGTATCCGCATGAAAGCTGCAGTGGGACTTTTTGCAAGTGTAGGTAGTAGTCAGACAAAAGGGAATGGACAAGGGTAGATTTAGATGAGACCTTATAAAAAAGTTCAGCACCATGAGGGTGGTGAGGCACTGGAACATGTTGTCCAGAGAAGTCATGGATGCCCCATCCATGCAAGTGTTCAAGGACAGGTTGGATGGGGCTTTGAGCTACCTGGTCAAATGGCAGGTGGGTTGGAACTAGATGATCTTTAAGGTCCCTTCCAACCAAAACCATTCTGTGACTCCATGATTCCATGACTTGTAATGATTTCATTATACAATTTAATGGGTTATTTCCCCAGCTTTACTAAAATAGATTTTGAAGCAGCTCAGACAAGGCACCAGTGAAGATCTACATGTCTTCTTTCTGCTTTTTTTGTGCAACTGATTTCCAACAGCTTTTAAAAACTCCTTATTGTCCATTAGTGCAGAAGAGATCAGCCTGAGCATAGCACTTTTTCACATCTCTTGCTCATGTAACAGTATTCCTCTCAGGTTATAAGCAGTTCTGAGGAGAGTGCTGAGAAGTCAGCTCAACTGACAAAGTAGTCAGATTAAGGAGACAAAGTAGTATATTTGTATGTGGGTCAGATCACATAAAAAGCCAAAGCCTGTGTTTGCTTTTTTATTTAAAGTTAATGACATTCTGCCAACTTCTTAAAGGTTTATGATGTATGAGGATGATGTATTACAGGGATTCTCAAACTGGGCAGGGTTTTTGCTATCACCATAGAAATGACAGTACTACACATAGCAATCATACAAGTTCCTGATTCTTTGCTGGGCCCCAGTCAAGCACAGCAGAAGGCAATCCCCACCTTTCTCTCTCATGATCTTAACAAGTCCAGGTTCCTTGCTGCACTCCCTACATTCAGAAGAGAACTATAAAAGGCTCCTTGTGGTCCTGAAATTTTGGAACCTACAAGTGTACCTCAACCCCAATCTGCAATCTGCAAAGTGCAGTCAAGTAAGGCTTTCTCCTTCACAAACAGTATGTGTTGCCAAGTTGCATAAACTTTAGAACAAATGAAAAATAACCAGTGTTGTTTTCTCTTTTTGTAGGCATAAATTTAAGGCAGCCAGGAATAGACTCTCTCCACTGCCTCTCCACATAGGACTAAAAGTTTGCTAAGTGCTGGCTCATGATTCTGTAGTTTAGTATCTGCAGTAATTTTTGTGTCATACACTGGGAACTCTTAAGTCTAGAACAAAAATATTAAGGTAGTCAAAATTAATTTGGGTGATCTATAAGAAAGAATTTACTGCAGCAGCTTATATTACTGCCTGCTTAGTTCTGTTTTTACGTGTTGAGATCTTCTTAGGTATGTGGATTAAGTTACAGGATCCTTGAATGGCAGAAATCTGAAAGGACTGTGCTCAAGATACCACAGTGAGAGCACTCATTACAAATGAGCTTGACTGGCTGAAGTCATATGACAGTGGAAAAAAGACCAATATCTAGAACCGAATATGAGTTCAAAACATTGCTGGAAGGAGGAATTTTTGATTATTTCTTCCATATGTGCAAAAGGAACAAAGTTCTTAACAAACTGGAAGATGCTTTTAAGGGAAATCTGAACTCTAATACATAAAAAGCAGAAGTTATGCCTGTGGGGGTTTTAGTGCAAGTACTTAATTTACTAGTATCTAGTAATTAAATATTTTAATATGGCATGGAGGAATAAGTTCATTGGGAAACACTGCATAAATGAAAATGTGTAGGCTTCTGCAAATGGCTGTTGAAATCTCAGTGCAAAATGAATATTAAAATGAAAGTTGTAAGTTTACAGGGAATTAAATATCTTGTCAACTTTATGAGAAAGTGCTTCCTAAAAATAAAGAGCTTTGAAAAGTTAAGAGGCATGATATCTAGCAAGCTGTTATTTTGCTGCATGTGCAGGAATTTTCAAAGGAGTCCATGGAGGCAATAATGCTCGGTCTACGATTACACATTTGAAGAGCTTTTTCCTCCATTTGGAACAGGATTCATGCATGTACACTGCAGGGTACATCACATTTGTGCTGGTTTTGGCTGGGGTAGAGTTAATTTTCTTCATAGTAGCTATGTTTCAGATTTCTGCTGAAAACAGTGTTGATAACACAAGGGTGTTTTTGTTATTGCTAGGTAGTGCTTACTTAGTGTACTTCAGCTTCTCACACCCCCTACCAGCAAGCAGGTTGGAGGTGTACAAGAAGCCGGGGGGGATTTACCCAGGACAGCTGACGCCACACCAAATGGTGTCCTGCTCAGCATATAAAGCAGGGAGAGGAAGAAGGAAGGGAGATGTTCAAAGTGATGTTATTTGTCTACCCAAGTCACCATTACACATGATGGAGCAAAGCTTTCCTGGAGATGGCTGAACACCTGCCTGCCCACGGGAAGTGGTGAATGAATTCCTGGTTTTGCTTTGATTTTGTGTATGGCTTTTGCTTCACTTACTGAACCACAAGTTTTCTGACTTTTACTTTCCTGATTCTCTCCCCCATCCCACTAGGAGGTGGGCTAGGTGAGCAGCTCTGTGGGGCTTAGTTGCCAGCTGGGGTTAAACCACATTACAAAATCAAAGCCACCACATTGATTTCTTGTTTTATGTACCTGATACAGCATGGCTTATCTGTGTTGTTTGTAATGATTAAGAGTAGAAACACATTTTACATGTAGCAGTTACCCACTTTCTTCATCACTGCAGCGTTCTCAGCACCCCAGAGATGCACTTTTTGTTTAAAATTCTGAGATGTGGAAGACATCTTTCAATCGTGCCTTATGTTCTTCACCTAACCCCTAGAATTACAGGTTATAAAGTAATCTGTTGAGCTGAACTAAAGGCCAAGAAATTGAATTTAAAAAAAAAAAAACAGAAAACATAACTGGAAAAATATCCTCCAGCTCTAATATAAAAATAAGTCTCCACTTGTTGTTACATTATGACTGCCTGTTTAGAAAAGGTTGAGAAAAGCATATGAGTATTATTGAGAAGGAGTCCATTTCTGATTAAAGTTGACAGAAAATTTGTCAACAGATTCTACAAATCTGGAATTGTAGTAATGCAAGACTTGTTTTTCTCTCTGCTTAATTGCTTGTAAAAGTGGATTGCTTACGTATCTCACGGGATATTGCAATACTAATTGGAGTTAAGTATATGCTTACTCTTTGATGAAACCACCTGTTACAGAGGGAAAATTTTAATGCAAAACAACACAAACGTGTCTGCATTGTTCCTACAAGTTCCCACAAGGTCCTACAACTGGGTCGGCAATCCCAAGCACAACTACAGGTTGGGCAGAGAAGTGATTCAGAGCAGCCCTGGTTCTCCCAGGACTTGGGGATGCTGGTTGATGAGAAACATAACATGACCCGGTTTCAGTGTAGCTCACAGCTCAGATGTCAAATGTGTGCAGGGCTGCATCAAAAGGAGTGTCACCAAAAAATCAAAGAAAGTGATCCTGCCCCTCTATTTTGCTCTCATGAGACCCCACTTGCAGTACTGTGTACAGTTCTGGTGTCTTCAACATAAGGAGGACATGCAGCTGTTGGAGCAAGTCCAGAGGAGGGTCATGAGGATGATCAGGGGACTGGAGCACCTCCCGCATGAAGGTAGGCTGAGAAAGTTGGGGCTGTTCAGCCTGAAGAGAAGGCTTTGTGGAGAACTCACAGCAGCGTTCTACTATGTGAAGGGGGCCTACAAGGATGTCAGAGATGGACCCTTCATCAGGGACTGTAGTGAGAGGACAAGAGGTAATGGGTTAAAATTTAAAAAAGGGAGTCTTAGGTTAGATATAAGGAAGAAGTTCTTTACTCTGAGAGTGGTGAGGCACTGGAACAGGCTGCCCAGGGAACGTGTGGCTACCCCATCCCTGGAATTGTACAAGGCCAGGTTGGACAGGGCTTTCAGCAACCTGGTCTTGTGGGAGGTTGTCCCTGCTTTGGTGGCCATGCCCTGGGCACACAGGGGCTCCCTCTTGTGAGGCTGTGCAACAGGCAGCACCTCTCCTGCTCATGGCGGTGCCTCGGCAGGACCAAGAGTCCAGCTGCAGCCTGACCCTGGCAGCAGCTTCTCCTTCTGCACCATGAGCAGCCAGGGGCTGGTCAGCTGAGGGCAGTGCTGCCTGTGCTCTCAGCCTGGAGGAGTCCAGCAGAGCCCTTACCCCTATGGCCAAGGGAGGCTCCCTCAGCCAAGGCTCAGGCACTCCTGCAAGCCATGCTCCCTCCCAGCGACTCCTGTGGGCAGAGGATATCAGCCAAAGCCTTGGCAGTGTCCAAGACCAGGTTGAACAGGGCCTTGAACAACCTGGTCTAGTGGGACACGTACCTGCCCACCATCTTAAGGTCCTTTCCAACCCTGACCATACAATTCTATGAAGTCCTTGCAGTCATCCCTGTTCTGCTCGTCCTGTTCGCAAAACCACAGAATCATTTACATTGGAAAAGACCCTCACGGTTGCTTCAAGGCAATTATCAGTATGTTTAAGTAACAAGATTACCTTTAAATATAAGCATATCTTTTTTAATGGGAGTATCATGGCATAGGTTGCCCATGGAGATTTTATGGCAAAAGTAATTAAATTTCAACTGAGACTAGGAAATATATGTAGGAAAAGAAGACTGAGTGAATGACTTGTGTAAGGTCTTTTGTGGCTATATTAATTCTTTGCCCTGGAAAGATTTCTAGAAAGCTCTGGAAAGATGCAAACTTTCCTTAAAAAAATTATTTGGACAAGAATGCTTAAATCTATCAGAAGCTCCATGTTATTCTTTTCATCCTCCCCTCTGTATTTATAATCACTCTAGAAAAAAAGAGAAAAAGCTGTTATTAAACTTTAAAATTATTTTTAAGTTTTCGAATGTAAAAAAACCTCAAACCATCCTTAAACCTTAGATCCTCAGTACATTAAATACTACTCCTCCCTAACCGGAGAACTACAAGATGGGTAATAGCATTGCTGAGAAACAACCAAACGTGGGCAGTCCGGCACGGAAGGGTACTGGCGTTCTGAAGACTAGTGGATAGGACATCACAGGACTGAGCACAGCGGTGTTTCCAGACGCGCCCGCCTTTTTTCTACAAGGAACTAAGCCGCGCCCGGGCACAGGGCAGACTTTATACACCGTTCCCACTTTAACCAGCTACCTTTGCCCCTGCTGAGGAAAGCGGCAAAGTGCAGCAGCTCACCGAGACTTAAGGAAAGGGAGACGAGCAGCTGCGGCGGGAAGACTCACCGCGCGCCTCCTCTGGAAATGGACCTCGGAGTTGTGGGGCGACCAGAGAATCGACCGACAGCGACGAGCAGCCTAGTCGGGTCTCCCGCCCCAAGGCGCGCTCACAGCCTCCTCCGTACCGCGTACCGCTCCGGGCGCGGAGGGACCGCTATCCGCCCCTCCCCGCTCAGGCGGCAGCCACACCGCCACGCCCGGCCCCTCTCTCATTGGTTAACTCCTCTGCCCACCAGCAAGCTCTACCCTCTCCCGAGGCCTGGGGTGCGCTTCTCGCCTCCCGATTGGCCAGAACGCCCTGTCAATCTCTCGCGCGAGGGGCGGGAGGCACCGGTGGTTGTCGGCCTCATGCTCCCTCTCGTCTCCCTCAGGAAGGCCCCGCCCACGCGTGCCCCTCAGCATCCGGCCTGCCGCCCCGGGTGCCCGCTGCCTCCGTGCCGCGTTGCGAGTGCGCCTTAGTCGGCTGGACTCGTCTCTGAGCTCCGACGTCAGGGCTGGGAGCGGTACCCACTCTGGTGGCCGGACGCAGAGGCCGCCGAACCTCTTCCTCGCCGCACGGTGCAGCCGGCTCCCCTCTCTCCGCCAGAGCGGTTCCCGGTGGGTAGCTGTCCTGGGCCGCCTTTCGGAGGGGCTTTGATCGCGGCCGCCTCAGCACCCCCGTCAGCTGAAGCCTTTTAAACTGTATCCCTTTCCCCTCTCTCCGGAAGCCGGGGGGCAGAGCCCCGTGTGTGCGGGCGCGCAGGTGGCGGTCGGAAGGACTGGAGGGGTGGAGAAAGCGGCGCCGGTTGTCCCGGAGCCAGCGCGAGTCCTCGCTGCGCCCACTCCTTTAGGCGGCAGGGCGCCGGGTGAGCCGGGTGGGAGCATCGCCTCAGCGTGAGCCGTGACTCTGGCGGCGCGGAGCGGGATGACAGCTCGCTGCGGGCGGTGGAACGGCTTTCCGCGTTCCTGTCGCTTCTCTCCTGGGTGGCAAAAGCTGTCGCCTGGGAGGCTTCGGCTGCCTTCCCCGGAGGGAGCGTTGATAGCGACGGGTTCTGTTTCGTGGCTGAACGCCGATTTCGTCGCTGGTGGCGGTGGTTAGTTCCACCGAACAGTTAGTGGTGGTGTAGGAGCAAAGTAAGTTCGTTTCACGGTTCTGCAGAAGCAGGTTCCTCGAGTGCATTTGTACTGGCTTGGTCAGCAGATTAGAGGCAAACTAAGCTGACAGTACTTACTTATCTAAGTGTTATTTACAAACGCACTCTGAATATATGTTGGTTTTAAGTTTGATTCTTTAAAAATCTCAAGAGTGTTGTTTCAGGTGATTAGCAATGAAACTTTTATAAAGCTTATTTTCAGGCTTCCCTTTTGACTTTGCTGGCAAATCCTTAATGGGTCTTAAAGTGATGTGCTGTTTGTAAAGGGAGCTGAGATACAGTCGAAGTTTTTTTTTCTTATACACATTTTGTGTGCAAGATCTTTTGTAAATACATATTTGGTTAGAAATGTACACTGTGCAAAATTATCCTTTATTTTGCATGTTCTTAAGTGTGATCAGTAGTGAGGCACACTGTTAAGTGTATTAGGTGTTGCTACCTGCATTATGACTACTTGCAGGGGTAAACAGTTTATCTGGTCCGTACACTCACACCTTTTCTGAACACTAATGAATGCCTGGGAGGCATATTTCATCCTGAACAGCACTGGAATGTTAAAATCCAAAATGGGAGTAATGTGATTTTTCCTTTCAGAGGGAAAAGATGAGATTGAGGTTTCTTTGTTAACTGTATTTCAGGAGATGCCTTCTGCTGACCTAAACATCCTTTTGTCAGTTTCTGTTGAATGGAGAAGTTTCAACAGATGAAACAGTATTTGCAGTGGGAGTAAGAGGTATTTTATATTTTTATATTTTTATTGCCTGAAACAGAGGAATCATTTGGCCAACAGCAGACAAATTCATCAGCTGAGAATGACTTTCAGCTAATGAAATGAATCTTTTTGTCTTGTACTGTTATAAGCAAATGCTTATAAAATGTAAATTGATTTCAGAATCTAGAATGCCAGATACATTGTGTATCCTGTAGTGCTTTTTTCTGTGTGATCAAGATAAAGGTATTCAAGGTTAATTAAAAGATTCAACCTGTTTGGAAGACCTGTAGGCCCTGTCTTAATATTTTTTTGAAGATGTTATTCTCTTGAAAGTCACTGAACCTGCAAGCAACGTTTCCTCATCCAGCCTACTCATGTACAACTAACAAGACTGAATTTACTTCTTGTGGTAAATTTTCACTTTTTAATAGTCTTGTAACTAGGTTAAATGCATTTTTAAAGCTGATCCAATGTATCAAAATTTAGTGTCTCAGTTGCACCCGCAAAGTGTCCCCTATGATAATAGGATTGTTTATGCTTCAGTTGTGACTATACCAAGTTGCTTCTGTGATTAGAAGTATCAAAGTTACATGTATTTGTAACATTTCTACTTTTGTCTTAAAATTGTGTTTTAATAAAATTTTAGGGAGTCTCCTGGTGTCACATCAAAGTCATAATTAAACAATATATTAAATATGAAGAATAGGGAAGTGGCAGTAGTTACTTTTTTCCAGTATCTTGTAATTACATAAAAATTGACTATCTGAAGAGCAGGGTACTGATAGCTGTATTAACTAAGGTTGTTTTTTTTTTTTTTTTTTTAATAAGTCATACCAGCTAATCAGTTTTTTTCAGTCTGTTGCAGACAAAACATATTGCTGCTTCTTGTTCCTTAAGTTTTTCTTTTTGCTTTTGACTGATTGCTTTGGAATGGCATACACAAAAATAATGATGCAGTTAAAGGCACACAGAAAACACAGGAGGAATGGAGTTGTAAACAAGTTTGGGTTGCTGCTGATTTACAGTTTCACTGATTCAACTGGAAACTAATAGCAGGAGTTTTCAGTCAGTCCTGTGTACCCCACCTGCAGCTGTTTGAGCAAAAGAGCTGTCACAGTGCTTAGGGGAAGAGTCGGATAATGCTTTTCACGAGAAGACTGTGGTTAGGTAATCTTAAACTGAATGTGATATCTAGAGGTTATTTATCAATGAAAATGGGATGGTATACTCCCAAGGAGCAGCTAATGTACCCTGTAAGAGTTGGTGAAAGTGTAAGAATTACATGTTTTTTGGTTTGCTTCTGGGTCTTTAACATTCTTTTAGAAATGTTTCGAGACTTCTATATAATTATTTTATCTGATCTATTAAAAGGTAAAAAAAGTAACTTATCTAATTGTTGTATGCTTTCTGGCAATCCTTAATTTGATGATTTTTTTTTTTTTTTTTTAATGCAGACATTTTAATGCTTCCTCAATGCTGCTGCAGAGCCAATGCAGTGAAATTAAGCCTGCTGCTCTTGAGCTTCTTTTCTGAGTGCAGTTTTGTGAGGCTTCCTAGGCATTCACTGGGGCTCTAGGGTTTTATGGGACCACAGCTGAAATAGTGCAGTGGAGAAAAATGTGTGTATTTAAGCTAAGCAGTTATAAATGAAAGCACATTAGGAAGAAAGTAGTTACAAGCGAGGCTGATAATCACAGATAAGACAGTGACTGAAACATCTGTCCTTCCTTGTCACCTGAAGTAAGCCACTTATAATTTCATGTCTTCTGCTCATGGAGAATGTAGAAGAGGAAACATTACACACCAGTCTATGCTATAGAATTGGTTTGTACTTTGGTTACTTAGAGTGCCTTTCAAAGCAGTACTTTCAAAGGAAATTCTGAAACTCTTAGTAATACTCAGCTTTGTTAAAAAAATATAGGTTAATTTATTTTGATCAGATCTAGCTCACCTGTGTATTTAGTTCTAGGGTTCAATAGGTATGTTCATTACCTTAATGAGTAGGTGGATTCTTTCTAAGAAGAGGTGCAGAGAATATTTGTGAATATTATATATGCAACACTTTCAGAATATTACAGATCTGTGTTTATTAGTGCATTCTCCCAATGTGCTTATTGAACTGCCCTTTTTGAATTATCCTTTATCTGTTGCACAAAGCGACACATTTGAACACATTTCATAGTACACGGTTCCCATTTCACATTTACTTTTCATCCACTCTTGTCTCTCTTGTTTATTCCTTTAGCTGTTTTTGAGTATATCTGCATGTGAAAAAAAAGCTCAGCATACAATTTAGGAAATCTTTTTAATACAAGACAGATAATATCCACTTTTGGCTTTTTGGCTGTTCAGAGAGGGGTATTTTATTCAAAATTTCTGTACCCTGTAAGTATGGAAAGATGACAAGTGATGGCAATTTTTTTTTTCTTTTTTGCTCTTTGTGTGCCTAGTATCTTATTGCTGCCTTGTGCAGTGTAGTTAGGAATGGGAGAAGACATATTGATCAGTTAGAACTGTCTTTGCAAAAAGCATTTGCTCAGATAACTGTAGATCATAGAAGACCATAACAGGCACACAAATAAGATTTACATATTTCAGGTAGGTTTATTACTTAATCTCACTTCATGTAAAGCATCACTAATGTAATTACAACAGTGTTTTCCTATGCTTTATGATCTTGCATGTAAGCTTACTGGCCTGTTTAGCTTTTAACATACCAAGACTTTTAAAATAACTGTTCTACTTAGCTAAAATCTGTTAGTAATTTAATATAATTTTTCTAGAAAGGATTTTTTTTTCCCAGATTAAATGGATATAATTGCCTGTGTGGGAATTTATACTCTTCATCAACCACATGCTGAATTATTTTTGATTAAGACAGGATGTGGACTAGAACAGTGAGGTTAATGTCCTCTTCAGTAGTATGAAAATACAGAGATGTTTTGTGACAAGCAGGGCCTGGGTTCCAGTTTAAAGTATGTGGTTTGTCACACTTTCTTGTAGTCTCTGTATTTATTCATTGAAGTGCCATGCTCTTCATTCAGTAAACCATGTAGAATAAGAGAAAGTAAATGGAGCAGTTTCAAACAGAGGCATAGTTAATGGTGATGTTGGTGGCAGTTAGGCTATGGAGGTCATTGTGAACAAGTGCTGTCTTTTCAAGGATGCACTAAACCTACTGTGAAACAGCAGTCATTGCAATGGCATTGCAGTCTGCTGGGGAGGTCATCCTCACTACAAACAGGTATTTCTACCCCAACGTTATTCCTGGCTGTTCAGTTTTGTGCCCCCATTCCTGCTTTGCATGTGTCTTGTGTATCTTCCACTGAGTTGATTCAGCTTCTGTTCAGAAGCATGTTACTGTTGAGCATGTGAATGTTCTGCTAGGTTGATGAGTCTCGTTTCTCTATAGAGGTGTTTGAGCACTGAGGCTGATCTGAAATAGAGCAGCAGGTACCTGTGGCCAGATGCAGCAGCAGAAAGCCATAATGCTGACCCCATTATATTGTCTGATTACAGGGGGGTTGGAACTAGATGATCTTAAGGTCCTTTCAAACCCTAAACATTTTATGATTTTTCAAAGCAAAATTTCAGACTTAGATTGTATTGTAGCCTTAAAACTGTTCTTTTGGTTCAGTTTGTCTTTGGGTTTGAGGTGCTAATCGGCAGTAAATGCTCATTCCTTATGTTTGGAGGGCTGAATGGGCTGTATTTTTTTGTATTTCATACTGTTGTATGCTTCAGAAGTATGGGATTCTTGGCAAGGCACCTTTGTGACGCTGGAACTTGTGATTTATTCCAGGATAGGACACACCCTTGCAGCCTAGAAGAAAGTACCTTTTACAATTCTTACGATTTTAAAATTGTATTGTTACGCATAGAAAAATCTTGAGTGCCTTTCTGTATTTAAGGAACTAAAAATTTTCCAATTTAGATTATTATATTTGAATGTGAAAGACTTTTCATGTTTGAACAGATTTTTTTTTTTTAATGTGATGATACAGAACAGTCTTTTAAGAGTAATCAGTGTTGTTTTAGAGGAGTTCCACTATCTTAAAACTAAGTAGTAATTAATTTCATGCATTGTTGATATAACGTTAAATTTAGATAATGTCCATTTAAATACAAATACCTTAAATTCTGGAGTAATCTTGGGAAGAAGTGATATTACAGAGGTTTCAGTCAGGGACAAGGTTGCTTTAAGGGCATGGGAGATATTTTTCACTCTAAATTTGACCATTGCTATCATCTTACTTGTGTGTTGCTGACACTGGCTTTTGAAAACAAAGAAGTTCAGTGTAAGTGTTCTTCTGTTCTCTTTTTGTGGAAGGTTGCCTCAAACAATTGCTACTCATTAATTTCTTAAAGCCTTCCAGGAGCAGGTTGCTTAATGTATCAGGTTATGAAAATTTTTACTTCTGTTTAACATTTGCTGCCAGTAGGCTGAGGCATCTCTAAATCACGGAGTGATGAAACTAGAATCTACAAATAAACAGGCAGAGAAGAATTTTACCGGCAGGAGGATAGAATAATGGCCAAAGGACTGAGAAGTAACTGTCTTTGCCTTCCAGAAATGCTGTTTTAATGTTTGCTTTTAATTTTCTTTCTAATTTTGAGCTCTGTGTAAAATCTGTTCATTGTCCATGGAGTTTTCTCTGGGGGGAAAGAAGAAAAAAGGTATTTTTTAGGGAAATAAGTTTTTTATCTGCAGTTCTCTCATCTGCTGCCTATACAAATGTTGAACACATTGGTCAGTGTTAACCAAGCTTAGATTTTTATTCTCTGAAGATATGTACCTATAAGCTTCATAAACCCCAATTTAGGTAGCAGTAGATACTTGTCAACTGTCTGCAGTGAAGGGTGGATATTACCTGTTCTGTGGGTTAGTAGCTTGAGAGCTGTTCAGCTTCCAACTTGTGATACTGGGCAAACTGTAGTGCATATCTTCTCTTTGCTGAAAGTGAAACTAAGAGTTTTATCATGGGAAAAATAGAGGGGGTTTGCAAAAAAGAAAGGTCAAGATGTAACACAGGGAGATTCTGTGGAAACATAGAAGATGCCCAACAGGCTGAAGTTACTGCAGCTTAGCTCTGTGGGTGTTGAACACTAATCTGTGGAGAGCTAAGCTGTGCTAACATTGTTGCTTTTGAGGAATGATTTTCTTACTCTTCTATTTCAGTCTCCCTAAGTAGTAAATTAAGAGTTTAACTACGCAATGCCCTCATCAAGACAGAGACATTTTCTCACTTTAGTGCATGGAAATTTTGTTTTAAATTGAAATTGGTGTAACTAGCTAATTTCAGTCAGACCCAGACAAAACTGGTGTCAGTAGAATACAGGTTGTTTTGTTCTTGAAACTTTTTAATTTACACCAGATATTTTCGTGTTCAGTATTGTTTGGTTTCATAGAAAGCTTTGCTAGACTTTTTTTTCCTCCCTTCCCCCTGGTTTCATAGTGATTCAGGAACAGTTGAGAGGGCAAGTAGATTTTGATAAGATCAGGATGAGGAAGAACAGAGGTACAAAAACACATTTTCAGTAGTTCTGCGTTAAAGCCTGTGAAATTTCAGTATGTACCTCTAGAGGTCTGGCCTCATAAAAAGGAATAATATTCAATACTGCTGGTATTACCATGACGCTTTCATAGAACCATAAAATAGTTAGGGTTGGAAAAGACCTTAAGATCATCTAGTTCCAACCCCCCTGCCAGGGGCAGGGACACCTCCCACTAAACCATGTCACCCAAGGCTCTGTCCAACCTGGCCTTGAATGCCTCCAGAGATGGAGCATTCACAACTTCCTTGGGCAGCCCATTCCAGTGCCTCACCACCCTTACAGGAAAGAACTTCTTCCTTATATCCAGTCTAAACTTCCCCTGTTTAAGTTTTGACCTGTTACCCCTCGTCCTGTCGCTACAGTCTGTAATGAAGAGTCCCTCCCCAGCATTCTTATAGGCCTCCTTGAGATACTGAAAGGCTTGAGATCTCCACTCAGCCTTCTCTTCTCCAGGCTGAACAGCCCCAATTGTCTCATCCTGTCTTTATACAGGAGGTGCTTCAGTCCCCTGATCCTCATGGCCCTCCTCCGGACTTGTTCCAACAGTTCCAAGTCCTTATTATGTTGTGGACACCAGAACTGCACACAATACTCCAAGTGGGATCTCACAAGAGCAGAGTAGAGGGGCCGGATCAACTCCATCAACCTGCTGGTCACACTTCCTTTGATGCAGCCCAGGATACGGTTGGCTTTCTGGGCTGCAAACGCACACTGAAGCCGGCTCATGTTCATTTTTTCATCAACCAAAACCCCAAGTCCTTCTCCGCAGGGCTGCTCTGAATCTCTTCTCTGCCCAACCTGTAGCTGTGCCTGGGATTGCCCCAACCCAGGTGTAGGACCTTGCACTTGGCATGGTTAAACTTCATCAGGTTGGCATCAGCCCACATCACAAGCATGTAAAGGCCCCTCTGGATGGCATTCCTTCCCTCCAACTTATCAACTGAACCACACAGCTTGGTGTCATCAGCAAACTTGCTGAGGCGCACTGAATCCCACTGTCCATGTCACCGACAAAGATGTTGAAAAAGATGGGTTCCAACGCTGATCCCTGAGGGGCACCACTTGTTACTGATCTCCAGCTGGACATTGAGCCATTGACTACAACTCTTTGCGTGCGGCCATCCAGCCAGTTCATGGGATCACATCATGATCTGTCAGGCATATATGTGAGGTCTCGTTTTCTGGGCTTGTTTTTCAGGAGTGTAGCAGCATGGTAGTTAATGTGTGATGTGATTGAAGTTGCAAGTTGAAAGATTCCAGAGTTAAAATAACTTAACTTGAATTTGTCGCCTCTCTAAATTCTTACAGTAGGATGTGACCATGCAATTAAAGATAAAGGTGAGAAGGAATTGGTCTCAGTGAATTAAATATACTTTTAATTTTGAAAACTGCTGTTTACAATCACTGTGGAATGCTGGAGCACACAATATACTTTATCCCATCTGAATTCTAACCTGAAAACAGAATTAGTGTCTTTTGCACTTTAAATTTTTTTTTTTTTCTTTTTTTCTGCCATATAGCGCTGAAATGCCTCACTATTGTGCTTAATTTTGTCTTCGGACGTAGTTATGGTGTTAGATGGAATGTCATGCCATCCTTGGTTTGTTTTCTAACTTTCAGATGTGTTCAACTTTACAGTTTCTTTGGCATAGCTTTAAGCTGATCTATACCTTTCAGTTCTGCTATAACAGTTGAGTGCTGATAGTACAATGCTTGATGTAGAAAATTGAAGCATCCATTATGTAGCATTAGCTGGCTCAGCATTAGCTTTCTGTCAGCTGTGGACAGCATAGTCTGTTTCAGTGTGTTGGGGGGTGGTGCTGGAGAAGTGAAAAAAATAGCTGGAATGCTGCTTAATCATCAGTAACCTCCTTTCTCTGCTCTATAGTAATTAAGCTTTAATGCTGTCATTAGATTTGTAAAAAATTGTTTTTTGTGTTATATCATGTCTTTCTGAAAACTAACATTCAAATGTACTCTGAAATGATGATTGTGTGATCCTGTGAGAAGGATGCACGCACAAAAATTGGAACCAATTAAATGCATTCGCTTGCATGGAGTCCTAAATTGAAGTTGGTGGGATTTTGTGTTGAAAGCCTATAATGAAGTGCAATTTGTGGATTATGGCCGAACTTTTCTTCTAGGTCTGTGATAAAATATAAATATTTATGTATTGAACAGAAAATAGCAGTCTTCAGTTTTTGATACTTCTGTTTATAGAGATGAAGAGAATGCTCAGGGATCTTAGTTGTTACTTCGTTAGTCTGGTCTGTCATGTGGGGAGGAATTGTATTGAGGTAGGGTGACCTGAGTGCTGTACATGTCTTAATGATGTGACAGTATTTTCACCAGAACTAGCAGCTGGGTTATAGAGAAGGCTGCATTACTGTTGGTTAGGTAGTAGTCTTTTGAGTGACAAAATTAAATGTACAGATCTGACGCTGAAGTTTGGATATTGATAGCTCTCAAATTTCTTAATGTGACTTTAAACTTGGTACAAGGAAAAATTACAGGACCTTGACTAGAATGGACTTTTAAAACAAGTTTCAATAAAGATAAGGTGTATCTTGGTTAGTTTTTATATTGAGGGAGAGTTTTTTAAATGTGTCAATGAAGGTGTTCGGTTCGATGTTGTGTAATAAGGGATTATGCATGGTCATATCATTGCTGATGAACTTTCTCTAGGGAAATAGCTATATATGTGCAAATTTAAAAGCTTATTCTAGAATCTTGAACTAATTATGGACATGGAAAATAATTATGGCAGTTGATACTGTAAAAGAGAAATGTAATTTTGGATTTTTTTAATATATGCACAAATTGACAGGAAAACCTGACTTATTCGAATCATAGAATCATAGAATAGTTAGGGTTGGAAAGGAGCTTAAGATCATCTAGTTCCAACCCCCCTGCCAGGGGCAGGGACACCTCGCACTAAACCATGCCACCCAAGGCTCTGTCCAGCCCGGCCTTGAACACCGCCAGTGATGGAACATTCACGACTTCCCTGGGCAACCCATTCCAGTGCCTCAGCACCCTTACAGCAAAGAATTTCTTTTTCATATCCAATCTAAACTTCCCCTGTTTAAGTTTGAACCCATCACCACTTGTCCTCTCACTACAGTCCCTCATCAGGAGTCCCTCCCCAGCATCCTTACAGACCCCTTTCAGATCCTGGAAGGATGCTAGGCGGTCTCCATGCAGCCTTCTCTTCTCCAGGCTGAACAGCCCCAACTTTCTCAGCCTATCTTCATATGGGAGGTGCTCCAGTCTCCTAGTCATCCTCATGGCCCTCCTCTGGACTTGTTCCAATAGTTCCATGTCCTTTTTATGTTGAGGATACCAGAACTGCACACAGTACTCCCAAGTGAGTTCTCACAAGAGCAGAGGTGCAGGATCACTTGCCTTGACTTGCTGGTCACACTCCTTTTGATGCAGCTCAGGATATGGTTGGCTTTCTGGGCTGCAAGCGCACAGTGCAGGCTCATGTTCATTTTCTCATCAACCAACACCCCCAAGGCTTGCTTGTGTAAATTTTCAGTCATGAATAAATCATGTTGACTTACCTTTTCAATTATGCTGCTTTTTTGTGTGAAATCTCATTTATGTGTGTGTGTGGACTGAGGCTGAGTGTATGTAGAATTGCATTCAATGCGTCAAACTTAATGTTGTATGGGGAGAATTTTTCAAATCTGCGAAAGTGAACAAATAGATTTTTTTTTACAAAAATTGATCATTTTTGGGAATGCTGATAATCTCATTTGCATGTCCAAATTCATAAATTCTGTTCTTTTGCTTTGCAAAATCTAAACTGGGTTAATATTATAGAAGGCTTGAGAGGTGAGAAAATCCTGACTATGTACGAAAGTGGTAGGAGCCTGGGTGATTTTTTTTAAATGCGTTGTGCTTACACCAGAGGTGTTTCTTTACTGTCTTTCCTTTTGTTTCATGAATATTTTCTTTTACTTCCTTTTCTTCTGCTACTGTATGCTTTTTCTAAAGCTAGAGAAAAATGTTGGTATACTGATACTAGCAGTGATATGGGATCTTGTAGTTAATGTGACTCACACTTAAGGGAGCACTTACAGTTGCATGTTTCATTTAACTTTGTCACTTCCAGACAATGGAATATTTTATTTAGTGCATGTAATGTTGTCCTAATAGTTTTTTTAAAAGTAAATCTGAAACATGAAAGAGGAATGAAGTAGCTATTAAGTTTTTATTTTAAAGGTGTCTTGCACATTAGAATGTTAATGTCAGGATATATAAACTTGCACATAATTACAGTGGTGGTGCTGCTGCAGGCTCAGTCATTTAAGAGATGTATTAATAAGGTGCTTAAATGAGTTAGTATTTTATCCTTACTTATACTGGGTTCTAGAGAATCTTCATCATATATCAGCAGAGTAGGGTTCTTGTGTGGCTGTCCTGGGTTCAGCAGTAGCAGTCATTTTTCTCCTTCGTAGTAGCTGGTGCAGTGCTGTGTTTTCAACTCTTGGTCTGGGATCAGCGCTGATAACACCGATGTTTATAGTTATGGCTTAGAATGTTTTGGCCTGACCAAGGACTTTCTGAGTCTCATGCTCTGCCAGGGAGGAGGGGAAGCCGTGAGGAATCAGAAACAGGATACCTGACCCAAAGTGACCAAAGAGCTATTCCATGCCACAGCACGTCATGCCCAGGATGTAAAACTGGGGGCAGGAAGCCGGAAGGATTCAGTTCACAGCTCGGTCGTTGAGTGGTGAACAGTTGTATCCTCTTCCCTTGTATTTCCCTGGTCATTATTATTATTGGTGGTAGCAGCAGTGGTTTGTGTTATACCTTAGTTGCTGGACTGTTTTTATCTCAACCCGTGGGAGTTACATTCTTTTGATTCTTCTCCCCATTCCCCCCCTGTCGGAGTGGGGGGGAAGAAGGAGGGGGAAGTGAGTGAACGGGCTGTGTGATTTACGGCTTAAACCACGACAGTTCTTTTTGGCGCCCAACATGGGGCACGAAGGGTTGAGATAACGACAGGATTGATAGTCACTCGTCACAATGCTGATTTATTGGCTCTCAAAGTTGTTGTTCTGGTTCTCACAGGTTCAGCCTATGTTACTTTACTTACAGCTGGTATTTCTTATCTTAACATTTTTGAGACATGGGTTTTTGGTTAAGGTTCTTGTTACATTGTACTTTATTGCACTGATTTTTAATACAATACACTCAGTGATCATGAAACTGACCTGGCTTTTGTTCCCAGTGTGGTCACCAACTCTATACTTTGGGAGGTATATAATAGAAGTTTTTAGCAATTACACATCTCTTTTCACCTCCTTGGGTGGTCAACCTGTGAAGGAGACATTCTTTTATGCTCCCAGGCCCCCCAGCAGACCGTTTACAGGATCGTTTGAGAATTTTGAAGGTTTTGAATGGCCTTTATATACCCTTGAGACCTGCCTGCTGATTGTGATGGGGATTGCTATGTTGACGCGCATACCGAATGTGTTTTACTCATGACCATTTCGTCTGGTCCCGAGAGTTATGCAGTGTCGGGTTTGGGCCTTGTCTAGGGTTAAACGACAATATAGGAGGTCCAAGAGATTTTCCCTGAAGCTGGCTGCACCAGCTACTACAAAGGACAAAAGTTGACTGCTACTGCTGAACCCATGACAGTGGCATATGATCTGGTAGTGTTAATTGGGACGTTTTCAGCTGATATCCAGAGAAAAGTGTAGATAGATACATTTGTATTCTAGAGATGTCTAAAATGTTACCTAGGTGATGCTGCTTCCTGTGTGCCGATATTAGAATTTGAATTTTAGCAGCCTGCCATTTTCTGTCAATAATCTGACTTTGACTGTAAAGGAAACTTTGAAGAGAATGTTCTTACATGAGTGTGGCTGACCAAGAAGTATGAGATACTTGTGCGATGATAAAAGTAAACACTGCTTTAAAATTGCCAGTCCAACTGGAGCTTAGTTTTTTTTTTTTTTTTTTTTTTCACCAGCAGATGTGAAAGTTTATGTTTGGGTGGATGAGTATGATCTTTGGTAGTGGTGCAACGTAAAGAACTGGCAGTTGTTACCAGGGCACTTGAAAAAGGACAACTTTAATACAAATATGATTAGAAGATTTGATAGAACTTTTGGGACTTTTTGTAATTACCCTATTTTCTTATAGTTGGTGTTGCATTGCTCTGTTAGGTTTTGAATACTGAATCAAGGAGTAAAAGATTAAGAAGATTTAAAGGAAAATTTCTCCAGTGTGAGTTTAGGTAAAGTTGGTTTTGCTTCATGGATTTTCTGTAGCAGCATATGTTTCCTAAATATATAATTTGTTCTTTTAGGTGATATTAGGAGCAATAGCTTCAAAGCTGTTGAATATATGGAATGTATAATAGAATAGAAAGCAGAATAGAACCTGAATATGTTTTTCTCACCCATTTATTCGCCATGTATATAATATTACATTGTTAGTTCCTTCAGGCAATTTTTCTTAGTCTAAGTAAATATTCTTTAAGTATAAATCATTCAGAGGTCATAATCTATTTGCTGGAGGAAAAAAAACCTTAATTTTTCCCACAGTGAATTCATTTGGAAGAGAGATATTTCCTTAATTTTAATTTCTATATGTTTAGTTCTGTGTGTATTCTTACGGAGTTTTCAGAGTTCTGAGTTCTTCAGAATTATACAACTGCACAACATCAGTTTACACAAAAAATAGAGTATGGTGGTGAATTGAAAGATTGTTTTTGTTTACACACCTATATAGTTCCATTAAAACTCATTCGTCATATAGAATTTTATGCAGCAGAGAGAGTGCAAAGCAAGCATTTCAAACAGGCTCAATTTTCCAAGTTGCAATCTCCTCATCTATTAAGAAGGCAAGCTTTGTGTGCAAATCATCGATATGTAAAACCTGTTCTGTAGAGTAAAAATGTCCCTTCAAAGAAGTAGCTCTCCATCTGTCTTCAAATATCACCAAATTACTTATCAAACCTTTATACAGTCTTAAGGGAATGGTCCCTTTAGTCCTTGCATTGGCTTTGTTGAAGAAGTATTTAATCACTTATTGCAACGCAGAATGAACGTTAATGAAGTTTTGAGGTCAAGTGTACAAAAAAGTCTTAAAGTGGTAATGCTTGTCGATTAATTATAGCATGTTCATTTAATGGAGCAGAGAACTGAGCAAATCCTGCTGAGCTAGCAGTAATTACTGTATTTCCAGAGTTAGCAGTTCAGTTACACCAATGTGTTGGTGAATCAAAGCTGATAAGTTTTGCTTTGACTTCTTGCATCAAATGTGGTAAAGCCAGTACTGGCCGAAATAGTTAATTCTGTACAGACCCAGAAATGCAATTGTCCTCATGTACTTCTTCATTGCAAATAGAGAATTTGTTTTGCGATGGTATTACTGTAGTCCTGTGGATAAGATTATATTTGTTTGGTTAATTTGACTATATGTTTTGTATTTAAGTCATGTGTTGACATGAACCAGTAGCCTGGCTGTCTTTTGCCACTGATTTTCATTTATGTTTCTAAAACTGAGCAGGTGTTAGGTGTGTAACTGCTGTAAGTCAGCTGAAACATGTCTAGCTAATGTCTTCACTGTTGCTTGTCTTCACCGTTGCTTGTCTTCACCGGTCCTCTACTTGCTTTTTGGGTAGTCTCTACAGTGGTTAGGAAAGTCTATTAAATTCCATCAAATAAATAACACCTCTATTAGCTGATGTTGATTTTGCATCTCAGTTACTCTCACTGCTTCCTTGTGGCTCTTCTAGTCTGTTACATCTTTTGTCCTCAACCTATGTGGGTTGTAGATCTAATTTCTAATTAAGATCTAATTACTTTTCTGGCTATGCAATCCAATAGTCGGCTTTTCCTCTAGAATGTGACCATTATGGTGAAGAAAAGATATTGCTATCAACAGTATTACTCTGTCATAGGTAGGTGCAGTGTAAATAAATAAAACCACAAATGCCTTTCGTATTTCTAAGGTAAATACTTCATAAAATGTTGTACAGGAGTTGTACAGGAATACGAAGACAGTCTTATGTGCTCTTGTAAGCTAAAATGCTAAGTTGTATATGAAAACCTCTCTGTTAATTGTAAGCTAAGATATTAGGTTGTAAATTGGGACTGCTCTGTTGATGAGAGCAAGATGTTACGTTGTAAATTGGGACCTCTCTATCGAGAGCAAGATGAGCTGGTGCAGCCTTGGGGTGTATATAAAACAAGGGTAGCCTTTGAAGATAAGGAAGGAGTAACCAAGACGAATCGGGCCAGTTCACCCCTCTGTAGTAAGCGGTTGTGAAGATAAGAGGAATGACTAAGACAGATGGGGCCAGTTCTTTACGATAAAGAAATAAGGAACAAATCGGAACAAACTCACCTAAAATGCAGACACAGATGTTAAGTAATTCACGAGTCTTTGCACATGCACAAGCACAGGGGTCAGTCAGTGGACACACTGAGGAAGACTATCAGCAACCACCAGAGACCCCTCAAGACCACCACTCAGCATGAAAGCGCATGTGTAGTTAAAATGCACATGCACATTAAAATTAGTTCCAGGAAATCTAGTGGATATATAAAGCATTTCCTGGAAAGGTTGTAAATATACATAAGGTCATTGGGTATATGGATGCTGCTTGTAGACTCCGGGCGTGCTCACCTTTGCAAAATGATTTGCGTGAGCACCCAGCGCCGCAATAAAGAATGCCTGCTTTCTAGAACTGCAAATCGAGTCTTAGAGAGTCTTCTACTGTCTGTTGCAGTAGCACTGTCGTGGTTTAAGTCCAGTCAGCCACGCAGTTTCGCTCTCTCACTCACTCCCTTCTCTTTCTTCCCCCCGCTTCCAGGTGGATGGGGAGGAGAATCAAAAGAATGCAACTCCCACAGGTTGGGATAAGAACAGTTTAGTAACTAAAGTATAACACAAGACCACTACTGCTACCACCAATAATAAGAATGACAAGGCAAATACAAGGAAAGAATACAATTGCTTACCCAGCCTGACCAAGCAGTGCACCCACCCACCCTTCTGGGTCTCTGCTCTCTGCTCTTCCATCCTGGGCATGATGTGCTGTGGTATGGAATAACCTCTTTGGTCAGTTTGGGTCAGGTGTCCTGTCTCTGCCTCCTCCCAGCTTCCCCTCCTCCCTGGCAGAGCATGAAACTCAGAAAGTCCTTGGCCGGACCAAAACATCACTAAGCAGTAACCAAAACACTGGTGTTATCAGCGCTGTTCCCAGGCCCAAAATCAAAAACACAGCACTGCACCAGCTACCAAGAAGGAGAAAGATGACTGCTGCTGCTGAACCCCGGACAAGAGCTCTACTTATTTCAAGTAGCTGCAGGTTATTTTGTTAGGAAGTACTGTAAAAGAGCATTAGTGTCTTGGAGAAACTTGTGACAGCAATGCTTGTGTGTCTTCTGACATGTAGCGTATGAAAAATGCACTGTGCTTACAATGTTTGTTTAGCAGGAATGTGATAAAAGGTGCTAGAGTTTAGCCATATAAGAAAGCATACCTGTAGTGTAATTGATATATCTGTTGAATGAGCAGCAAAAGTGGGAAGGCATAGGTTACCATAAGCAGATTTGTGCATGTAATAGGTACATTTTTAGAAACTGAAATATACATTTTTAATACATTTGATTTCATGCGGTGGTGTCTTAAATTTAAGTGAAGCAGTCAATAAAGTGTTACTTACACATTATGAGATTTTTTTTTTAGAAAAAAATTCAGTAATCAGTTTATTTACTACTTACTCTTAAGTATTTTATTGGGTTTTATTAGAGTGTTTTTTCTGCTTTGTAATTTGCTCTCAAAATGGTAGTACCACTTGCAAAACTAAGCTACTTAGTGAATACTGAAGCTAAAGCTTACATTTATTCCTTGAATGCATTGTAACTCATCTTTTCTATTACTGCATTCTCAGTTTTTAAAGTGTCACTTGGCAAACAGCTTGTGATGGGTCTGAGCGCAGACACAAAAGTTCTGGAAGCAGTGGATACTTAAATTGAAAAGTGCGTGATAGGCTATTTCTTCTAAGGAAAGCACTTGCGGCTTTCAAAAAGCAGTTACAGGTTTTGAAACTTCACAAATTTGAAAGACGTGAGTTATGAGTTTGTAAATGCATTGCGTGTCTGCACTCAGGTGCTGGTAGGGGGGCTGCAGTGGCATCTGTGAGGAGAGGCCAAGGCTGTCCTGTGCTGGACATGCTGCAGGGCACAGCTAAGCCCAGCAGTGAAGATGGTGGTATCTGCAGAAAAACATTTAAGAAAGGGTAAAAAAGGCTGCATAGCAGCTGTGAGAGAAACAGTCCTGCAGTTGCCAAGGCCAGTGCAGAAGGAGAGGAAGAGATGCTCCAGGCACCAGAGAAAAGATTCCCCTGCAGCCCATGGTGCAGACTATGGTGAGGCAGGCTGTGTCCCTGCAGCCCATGGTGTTCCACAGTGGAGCAGATATTCACGCTGCAGCCCATGGAGGACCCCACACCAGAGCAGGTGGATAGATCCTGAAGGAAGCTGCAGCCCATGGAGGGTCCATGCCAGAGCAGCCTTCTGGCAGGAGCTATGGCTTGTGAAGAAGAGCCCACACTGGAGCAGATTTTCTGGCAGGAATTGTGCTGCATGGGGAGGACCCATACTGGAGCAGCTCTTGAAGGTCTACTGTGGAGGGATCTCAAGCTGGTGCAGGGGAACAGCATGAGGAGGAAGGAGCAATAGAGAGGTGCTGTTATGGACTGACCATAACCCCCCATTCCCTGTCCCCTCTGCTACTTACAGAAGGGGATGGGGTGAAGAGGGGTGGGAAATGAAGGAGTGAAGTTGAGCCAGGGAAGAAGGGGTATGGGGGAAAGGTGCTTTCAAACCTTTGTTTTTGTTTCTTACTATCTTACCCGATTTTAATTGGCAATAAATCTTATCCAAGTCTAATCGGTTTTATCTGTGACTGTAATTGGTGGGTGATCTCCCTGTCTTGATCTTGACCATGAGCTCTTTCATTTTATTTTCATCTCTTTTTGATGAGGGGGAGTATCTTACTGGCTCTCCAGTGAGAAGGGGGAGTGAGAGTGTCGGGGTGGGCACCTCACTAAAGATAAAGATTAAACAAAAGGAGGGGAGTGCAAAAAGAGATTTGTCATAACTGAGCTCAGTTTTTGAAACTAAAACTTCCCTGCTGTAACTTCTGTTTCAGAATGAAGACTGGAATTAAAAAATACCGGCAATAGTTTCTTTTCAGGATTCTGTTCCAAATTTGCTGTTTCAATTAATATATTGTCTTGCAAATTGTCTGTTTTATTGTGGAAAAAGTTATTTGGGTGTGCACATAGGATATTTTTAAAATGAAGATTCTAAATGTAATGCAAGTCTTCATCTCTGGCAACTTAATACTGTTAAGGGGTGTGCTTGGTTATCATTCATACTTTCCAAATTGAAGCTCTTTCTATGATTATAGGTAGGTAAAAAAAACTTGTATTGTGCAAATTAATATCTTACTGGCAAAGCTTCAGTGTCTTCTTGACTGCTAGGGTTCTTCGGACAAGCATGCCCAGAGAGCAGCTAATAATGCTTTGGATAAATACTAAATAATCTGTCCTTCAGTTTCCAGCTTGGCTACATGAGCTGAAATAGTGTGACATTGGAAGCTTTTCCAGTGATAATAGACTTTCCTTGGTTTACAACTGGTTTAAGAGATCACTACTGCCTTAATGCTGCTACTGGATTTCTCACGTCCTTTGTCCTCCTGTTTCCTGTTTGCTAGTCCATGTTGCTGATGACTTCTCAGCACCCTCAGAACCCAGCCTGTTATAGCAAAGTTTTCTGCTCAGTGAGCCACATACTATGCTCAGGTGATAGTTAAATACAAAGACTAAAAGGGGAAATCTGAAATAAATGAGAAAATGAGGACTGTGTTATGCTTCTACGATGAAGTTATGTGTTAGAAGAATACAGTTTTAAATTCATTTGACGTGATATTGTATATGTGCTTTCAGGTAAGCTAAGGAAAGCTTAAAAGCTAAGAATCCTATTAGCTCTGAAATTGGATTTGGATTTCTTCAGGCTTGCCTACTCGCCCAGTCCCCTCTGTAGTCCTTGTGTTCTGTTGTAGAGCCCATTGGTATGAACTGTTAGAGCCTTTCAGTGTTTGGTGTTATGAAGATTTTGGTATGTGGAAAATAGTGACAGTTTGGCCTTTGACTGCTCCTGAGGTTACCAATGCATTGTGTTAACAAATCTATGCTTTTTTTACTCTTTGGTAATGATACTTATGTGCTGTACTTAGGTGCATTGCGGCTATTTGCCATGAAGCCTGTACATTGGCACTAAAAATCCTAGGATTGTGTACCTTTTTATTTCTCACTGGAGAGCCAGTAAGATACAGAACATAAGTCTATTTTCTTTGGTACTTTATGCATTCTGATGCATCAAATGTACTGGCCTTCTTTCTAAGTACTAAATGGTGCTCTTGAAGTCCTACCTTAGCACACTCCATTTCTAGTTTTCCTATTTCTTCCTTAGATTTTGTAGCATAGTGAATGAGAAAAATTGCCTATTACTTCCCCCTGAGTATATTCCTCTAAGATCAGTGATTTGGAAAGGGATTTTAGGGTATCTAGTGGTGGTGCTTGAGCTGTCAAGATTATGTTGTAGCCAAACATGCTTGTGTTTTTATCTTAAATGCCTCTGTCTATACCATACCATGCCACTGCATTCCTGACTCACTGCTGAAATCTTTTCCTTTGGATTAAATCTGCTTGGACTGGAACCTGTAATTATGTTTTTCGATTGTTCTCAAACCAAGTTTTAATTGTACAGGTTACGTGTTGGTCAGCTGTTGATTTAGTGGTTTTAAAATATTGCCTAGTTATGACCCGGCTGTGAATATTTGTGATTCAGAAGATGCAGTTATTTTTATGGTTGTTCATATTCTTTGGTATCTTTACTGGCTCTTTGATTTTTTTTTTTTTTTAATGCTGTAATAAGCTGTGATGGGAGTAATGACTTTATGAGAAGTGGATTTAAGAAATGAAGGGGTCTTCAGATCAAAGGGTTTAAAATATGCTGCTGATGACTATCTTTAAAATAGGCAGCACACAAATTACATTATTTTTAAAGGATATTTTTTTTACTGCAGTGTATTCTTGACATTGAAGCATATGTTGCAAAATAGTTATGGACAGATATTTAACTTACCCTGAAATTTTGCCTATCTAGTGGCCAACTGTCATCTTGATTTTAGGGTTTTAAACCACTGTTGACAAATAGAAAACAGTATCTGCTGTTGTTACGGATAACACAAAAATAAAAACTTTCTTGGGATTTCTTCGCATTCTTTATTGAAGTATTAAGCTGATACTATGCTTTTGCTGAAATCTGTATTGGAATTAGTGTCTAGGCAGTGATGCCAAATGGCGGACCAGGGGAGTGGGAAAGCAAATAATTAAGTGGGGCAAGGGAATGCCGGAGTTACTGAAAGAGCTGAAATGTCCTTGTCATGAGTTCATAAATTGTGCATCTCCAAAATTATAATTCAGAAAAGACAGTGGAATTGTTTGAAGTTAGAATATCTTTCTGTGTCTTCAATAACTGTGCAGCTTGAGCATTTCCTTAGATCAACAGATACTACTTCAGGGGGAGGGGGGGAGGAGCAAGAGATAAAATGCTTTCTTTTTGCAGAGCTGGCATAAGATACGATGAGTGTCTAGATGCCGATTTTAAGTGTGTTTACCTACTCAGGAAGTAGTTTTGTAGGGTTTGTGTTTTATCATGGGGTTTTTCTTTGTTTGTGGATTTTTTTTTTCAATTGTTTCATTAAGCCTTGAGAATTTTTAGCTCTTTTCAGTTATGCTAGTATCTCTTGCTAGAGAGATGGAGACTACAGTCAGAGACTTTAACCTTGCAATAGTACTTTTCATGAAGGATCTGTGGAGCAAATATAATGAGTCATAGCTTGATTGTATGATTAGTTGAAGGGAGGTGTAATTTGTACAAGAATCTACTATACTGAACACTGTGTTTTTCTTTTAACAGAATTCCTCTAAAAACTAGTAAATACTGCTGGTCGTGTGCATTCTGGAGATACGTTTTTACTACAGATACTACCAAAGTTTTGTGAATGGGATGAGCACGCTGCTGTTGACTGCTTACTGACAGTAGTCAGCTGGGCACTTCACTAGTGATGTTTCCGTCCTCACATTGTCCAACTGGAGTTTGCTTATACTGATTTTTAAAAGGAAGAAGAAATCAAGGTGGAGTACTGTAAACTTGGCATGGACAATAAAAAGAAAGACAAGGACAAGCCCGATGAAAGAATGGCATGGCCTAGTTGGAGGTCAGGCCACAATCCACGTGGAACTGGTTCTTCGAATTCTGGAGTGTTGATGGTTGGCCCAAACTTCAGAGTTGGTAAAAAAATTGGATGTGGCAATTTTGGAGAACTACGGTTAGGTAAGATTCTTTTTCCTTTATTTCATTTTACATTATTTGAGACCATTTTATGCAGCCCAGGCATGAAAATGTCTACATGAACACACCATATAGCTCTTCAAACTACTTTCAGGCTTCAGATAGGTTAAATTTGCCTTGCAGATCTTTTCTGGCTTGACCTTGTTAAGGGCAAGTTCTATCACATAAGGATCTCTGTAACAGTAGAATTTCTGGGACTAAAAATCTTCTGTAAACATGTGCTATGCTATTCTAAATTCAGTCAGTTGTCTTTTTCAAGATGCTAGAAATTACTTCATGGTTAGTGTATTTTGCTACCTTTCCTGGCTTTGTGAAGCAGTTTGTTTAGGTGTAGTTGGAGCTAGGTATATGTGAAACACGTCCTTCTGTAGGTCTTGCTTATAGAACTGTGGTTTGGAGGTCTCGCATAGGAGCTGCTGCAGTGTTTTTAATAGCAGCAAGCATGTGGATTTCTTGATTTCCTGTCTGTCAGCAGCCCTGTAGTGAGGCTGCAGTGTGAGCTGCTGTTACACAGGGGTTCTGAGAATCCATCTGTAGAGAGAATCTGGGAGATAAGTAATTCAGGCATTTAGTTCCCCATTGATTGATAAAATAGAGACTGCATGGTGGGTGTGTGCTTTTGGAAGAGTATATATTTAGTTTGGGGCCTTAAATTTACATATGATAGTATGATTAGCCGGGGTTTTCAATATCTGGGATTTTGGATGTGTTAGCAAATGTAACTTGACACTGAATGACATAAATTTATTCCAGTATTCCTGGAAGTCTTGAGTTAATGCACTGCTTCAAGGTTTAAAGAGAGATGGATTAGAAAGTAGCGTGGTGGGCTATGTAGCTGTTGTGTTTCTGTTATTTTCTGCCTCTGGTTACTACTCATTGGCCTTCAGACAATGTTTTTAGTATAGTGCGTGCATAAAATGTAATGTGTTTTTTAGTATAGTGCTTTCTGGGAATCTTACCAAGTCTGACTCAGGATGTAAACAAGTTTAGCTTGTTAATACTGTAGAGAAATGAAAGATAACATTGCTGGAGCTCTGACAGAGTTTAGTGAATTTAACACAGTCTCAATAAAAGGTGCTCTTGTTATTCCTACTAATAGTTAAACAAGATCGATATATTTTGACCTTTACAGTGTTATGTGCCACTGTGGGTGACAAGTCAAGCTGAAACTGCCTTCAGCTTTCCCTAAACTTTTCTAAACTGGCTTTGAATGGTAATTTTTCTTTCAAACCACTCCATGGACAAAATCAACAAGTAATGTCACATTTACTACTGAAGGCAACTATAAACTAATGAAGTTAATTTTTTTCCTGTCTGTTATCTTGGTTACAATGTACAGAGTTGATTATCTATTTCAGATCAATATCAGATTAACTCATTTGCCTGCAGCAGATACAGTGAAATAATCTATTTCATTCTAAATACAATATTGAAGTAGTTAAGACTTAAAGTCTGATAGTACTGAAATAAAATATGACAAACAAGTAAAAGAAATAGGAGGAAAATAATAGTGTAGTGTACTGTTCTCTATCAGCCATCAGGACAAGTTCAGCCTTTCTTTTTTTAATGTCTGCTTTATTTGCATATATAGTAGATATTTCAAATACGTACTGTTATTTGTGGGGCAAGATGTTTTAAATGTAAGTTGATGAAAGCAGGAGTTGAAATTTATTTTTGCATTTACATTACAGTAGCAAGTAACTTGAAGTGGGCATCCTTCCTACAAAGATGTACACAAGCACTTTGTTTTATGTACTCCTGCCAACAGGAATATCTTTTGAGCATGTATCTTAGGGTTGACTCTTAAAAACTTGAAGGAGGAATAAAGTTGTTAAAGCAGTGAATCTGTGCTTCAAACAAAGCACACTTTTTGTCAAAAACATAACTCAAATGATTATAAGAAATAAGTTGTCTGGATTTCCACTTGAGCCCCTGGGTAGGTCTTGGAATTATCAATGCTTTCAGTGGTCAGGTTAGGGCATGCTGCCTATGCTGATGCTATGTTTATTATTGTAGAGCCCTCAGGTAACTTGGTGCTTGTAAAGTTGATTCCTTAACAGTCATTTGATTTTAATGCTTTTTTTTTTTCAGCTTTGCAAAAGTATTTCATAAGTATTAGAGCTGAGATCATAGTCTTTGACTATAAATATAACTGCCTTCACAGGAAACCGTTTTGCCTTGGTCCTGATCTTTTCCCTGTTTTCTTTAACAAAACTGAGTTAAATATGGGATATTCAGATCTGAATAATAGTACAGAGAAAAGACAAAGGGTTCTCATTAAAAATAATACACTCGAAACTCATTTGAAGACTGTAGATAATTGAAAAGTGTTAGAAGTGACAACTTATTTTTTTCTTTGCCTGTTACTTGTTAATTCTGCACCTGTAAAGCTTGTTTGATACTTAGTCATTGCATATAATTTGAAGTAATGTTTGTTGAAATATGCTTATCCAGTTGCAGAATCACTTTAAAAGCAGAAGATGCATTTTCCAAATGGTATAAGCATTTAACTCATTAATATCCTTGCCCTGTTTGTCATAACTTTAAGTTTAGTAAGTAACAGAATTGAGGGGAAAAAAGAATCCTAGTTAATTCTAACTTTAATTAGTGTCTAGTGTTCCAAAATCGTATGAAAATTTTAAAATAAATGTTAAACAGTTTTCAGCAATAAATATGGAAATGTAGAATATCCCATTCTACTTATAGTAGTTTACCAATTTTCAACTCTTCTAGTGTATAAAAGTTTTGCAAACTTTATGAAATAGCTGAAACTGCTACTTTTTACACTATTCAAGAATAAAGTTCTCTTCAAAGTTTGGTATCTGGCTAATAAAGCCACATTTTTTTTTTAATCACTAGCAGAACACCTAACACCTTCAATCAAAAATATTTCGAAGGCTTTCTCAAGGTTTAAGTGGCATTTTACTTGAAAAGGAAAGCCGATGTCTCACATTTTTGGTTTTTGTTCTTTTTTTTCAAGGAAAAAATCTATACACAAATGAATATGTGGCAATTAAAATGGTAAGTAAATTATTTTTTTTTAAAGTATTCGGGATGAGAAACTAATCATGGTTTTCCTTTCATATATAGTGGTTTGATTTCCTTAATTGAAATTCTTAATAGTCTTGTATGTTCTCAATTGACTAGATGAAAGCAGTTAGTGATAGAAATTATATTCTTGGTCCACACTGAATAAAACCAGTGTTAACTGTCACTGTTCTCGCAGCTATGTCTGTATTTGTGAAGTTTATGATTAACTACTGCATCAAGGATAAGCTCAGCAGGTGGCTTAGTAGATTTCTTTTCTGTGCAACAAGTAGAGGAACACCAATTTTAACGTGAATCTGACTTCAGGCGACTACAGAGAAGTTCTGGAAATTCTGCAGATTGCCTGTTATTTTAACACCCTTATTCCTGCCCCAAAATAGTTTTAATTTGTAATCATTGGAATCGTACATCTGTTTTGGTAGACATGTTTTATTTGCAATGATGTGTAAAATGCTTACTTCACTTACAAGCATGGTCAATATGGATACTTTGTTAATACGTCATTGTTCTTCTTTTTCTGATGCTTTCATCCAAATTACGCAGTTTACTTCATGTTTTGCTCCTAGATACGTTTTAATATCTTGGTAAATGGCTTTTTTTTTTTTTTTGTAACCAATGTATTTCAAGGCAAAATTCCGTTGTTTACTTTTTGTTATTGAACGAATTTTAGGACTCCCATTAGAATTTTGCTTTTTTTGCTGTTTTTTCTTTTTCTCCTATTGGAGACAGTGCCAAGACTTTTTACTAACAGCTAAGTGGGTTGCACTTGCTTGTGGTATACAGTCCTCTCCATTTAAAAATGTAATCCTAACAGTTTTTTTCCCCTGTCTCTGGGCTTATTCCCTTTGTGCTTTGACAGCAGTTATTAGGCCTGTGTTCAGTATTTGTTATTCTAAACGAGTCACTCTTAATTTCCTCTGTTTTGTACCTCTATAGTTCAGGTTTAGCCCTCTTGAATGGGGCTGCTTGAATTATGTATGTATTATAGCTTGAGCAGTTACCCTTGGCATGTATGGCTGTGGTAATATCTGTCCTGCAGCATCCTAAAATAATATTCATCATGGGAGCATTCCATTGCTGACTTATTGTTTTCTTGTGAGTAGCAAGACGCTTCCTATGCCAGATGTTTTGTGTATTAATGGTAGCAGTGTACTCTAGTGCAGGAGGATTGTATAGGTTTCTCTCAAGAGCATGAGTTGTAATGACTGCATTTATACAGCAGCTTGCAGGAGTGCTTCTGATGTTAAATGTAAATGGATTTTATAACTACTCTTTCGACTTAAACTTTTCATGAGAATGAAGACCCTGGGCCCATTGTAGGAGAGGATCTGGTTCGAGACCATCTTAAGAACCTGAACGTGTACAAGTCCATGGGACCTGAGGAAATCCATCCGCAGGTCCTGAAGGAACTGACAAATGAAGTTGCTAAACCACTGTCCATCATATTTGAAAAATCATGGCAGTCAGGTGAAGTTCCCAACAACTGGAAAAAGGGAAATATAACCCCCATTTTCAAGAAGGGGAAAATGGATGAGCCGGGGAACTACAGACCAGTCAGCCTCACCTCTGTGCCTGGCAAAATCTTGGAGCGGATTCTCCTGGAAGGCATGCTGGGGCACATGAAAACAACAAGGTGGTTGGTGACAGCCAGCATGGCTTCACTAAGGGGAAATCCTGCCTGACCATTCTGGTGGCCTTCTATGATGGGGCTATGGGATTGATGGACAGGGGTAGAGCAGTTGATGTCATCTACCTGGACTTCTGCAAAGCGTTTGACACTGTCCCACATGACATCCTTGTCTCTAAGTTGGAGAGACATGAATTTGATAGACGGACCACTCGGTGGATAAAGAACTGGCTGGATGGCCGCACGCAAAGAGTTGTGGTCAATGGCTCAATGTCCAGCTGGAGACCAGTAATGAGTGGTGTCCCTCAGGGGTCGGTGTTGGGACCGGTCTTGTTCAACATCTTTGTTGGTGACATGGACAGTGGGATTTGAGCGCACCCTCAGCAAGTTTGCCGATGACACCAAGCTGTGTTGTTCGGTTGATGCGCTGGAGGGAAGGAATGCCATCCAGAGGGACCTTGGCACGCTTGTGAGGTGGGCTGATGTTAACCTGATGAAGTTTAACCATGCCAAGTGCAAGGTCCTCCACCTGGGTTGGGGCAATCCCAGGCACAGTTACAGGTTGGGCAGAGAAGAGATACAGACCAGTCCTGCAGAGAAAGACTTGGGAGTTTTGGTTGATGAGAAAATGAACATGAGCTGGCAGTGTGTGCTTGCAGCCCAGGATACGGTTGGCTTTCAGGGCTGCATCAAAAGGAGCGTGACCAGCAGGTCGAGGGAGGTGATCCTGCCCCTCTACTCTGCTCTTGTGAGACCTCCCTTGGAGTACTGTGTGCAGTTCTGGTGTCTTCAACATAAAAAGGACATGGAACTGTTGGAACAAGTCCAGAGGAGGGCCACGAGGATGATCAGGGGACTGGAGCACCTCCCATATGAAGATAGGCTGAGAAAGTTGGGGCTGTTGAGTCTGGAGAAGAGAAGGCTGCGTGGAGACCTCCTAGCATCCTTCCATTATCTGAAGGGGGCCTATAGGGATGCTGGGGAGGGACTCTTCATAGAATCATAGAATAGTTAGGGTTGGAAAGGACCTCAAGATCATCTAGTTCCAACCCCCCTGCCATGGGCAGGGACACTAAACCATGCCACCCAAGGCTCTGTCTAACTCAGCCTTGAACACCGCCAGTGATGGAGCATTCACAACTTCCCTGGGCAAGAAGCCCTATGATTCATTTAACTTAGATAAAATGGTTTGGGGTTTTTGGTTTTTAATTAATGTGTCTATGTCTGTCACAGAATTCAAAAGAGGTACCATTAAAAAGAAAAAATGCTCTAAGACTGCACCAAGGTTTTAAATTTGCTCAGCACGTTATTAGTGATGTTCCAAACAGTATCACACATTTGACTCCCATGGAAGACTCCTATGCACTTTGCACGTTTAAAAAGACCATGCTCTTGAGTACAGCCAAGTTTTAAATAACCTCAGAACAGAGTGTTAGCCCACAATGCTATGTACCAAGTGAAATATACATTTCATCTAAAGGAAGAGGATGTTGCTGATATGAAATCAAGTCCAAATGAGACAGCAAAGTGGCATGAACCTAGCTCTATCTGTACAAAGAAGGTGGTTATATTTGTGGTTAATTGTGCTGATGATCTGAGGAACAGATACTATTTATCATGACATTCTGAAATCACCCAAGTTATTGCCATCTGGATCTGCTTCTGTGAAGTAGGCAAAGAAATTCAGGCCTTGAACAAAGGCAGAATTAGTTGATATGGAAAAATAATGTTGTTATCAGGGAAGATGACATCTAGAAGTTTCAATACAAGTTAATCCAACTGAAAAGGTATTAACGAAGCCTGCCAAACATTCACTAGCATACCTCTCCACTTCAGGCCGAAGGGTCTTGTCTCTTTCCAGCATGGCAATAACAAGCTTTCCCCATTCTTTTTCTGTATCATTTGGATGGTAGCCTTGAGGAAGCTTGATGCGTCCAAATTCTGTCCAGTGAGAGGACAAGGGGTAACGGGTTCAAACATAAACAGGGTAAGTTTAGACTGGATATGAGGAAGAAATTCTTTACTGTAAGGGTGGTGAGGCACTGGAATGGGTTACCCAGGGAAGTTGTGAATGCTCCATCACTGGCGGTGTTCAAGGCTGGATTGGACATAGCCTTGCGTGGCATGGTTTAGTGGGAGGTGTCCCTGCCCCTGGCAGGGGGGTTGGAACTAGATGGTCTTAAGGTCGTTTCCAACCCTAACTATTCTATGATTCTATGATTGTGTTGAATTAATATTTCCACTGTGGACAAAATTATACCTGTGTGTTCCTGTTTATGATGCTTATGGCAACTTCAGGACTTACTGGTTTAAGGAAATTGTTTAAACAGTTTTTTTGTGTGAGGCCTGAGGGTTATACAATGTATGCATTTTGATATATAAAGTTTCTATGTAAAGGCATTTATTTATTCTGGTAAAATGGGTACAGTTCCTGGATCTTACTCTTAATCTGGCTTCTTTCATTATGGTCTGTTCTGATTGGGCAGATACTCAGTTTTGAAAGGTTAGGACAGACTTTTTAAGGAACTGGAATGAGACCCTTAAGACCTGGACTTTAATCAGTTGTGCACTGTCTAGTGGTGGTTGTGTGTTTCTGCTGGTCTATTAATATTCAAATTGGTTTCTTGTGATCTGGTAGTTCTTCAGCAATAAGGATTTGATATATGTGAATTATACCTTTCCTCCACTCCTCTTCATTTATTGTTAAATTTACTTCCTCTATTATATAACCCTCTTCTTCACTTAAACCTCCTATTTTGTATTCAGCTCTTCCGTCTCCCTCATTCTTTTTCCCTTTCCCTTTGACAAATTTCTGCATAGCCCAGACTTATCTCCTCTGCAGGATGCTTAGCCACTATTGAAATAATAAATAAATAAAATCTGCTTGATCTGCTTCTGGAAATAGGTCTGGTTTGCTTTCTGTCTTAATGTGAAAGATAGCAAGTGTGAGGTACTGCTCATTAATCTGTAATCTTGAACTCATTGATTTATTAATTATTATTTAACTGTTAAAATTTTAGTCCTTAAAATTTGAAGTGAGGAGTGTGGAAAGAATACAGTAGTTGGTTCCAAGGCTGGAATGCTTTTGTGGCTTTTTTTTTTTTTTATATTGTTTTTTAAATCCTTTGTTGTTTTAACTAAATCAGTGCAGTCTAGAATGACGGCATTCGAGAACCTCTCTTGCAGGCTGTAGTAAATCTAAATCAAGTGTAACTCTGTTTATTAAACTGATCTTTTCCTGTAACAAGAGCCCTGTCTCTTAAAGATATTTTTGCTGGAAATAGCTTTGTTTCCTGTTGCTTAAGAAAGTATGAAGTAGAGAGAAGATATACTGAGTTCTTATTGGATTGCTAATAACACAAAAATTAAGTAATAACTGTGTTTATATTGTGCTTTGGGTTAATGTCAGGGTTGTTGAAAATTTCTAACCTTAAGGTCAAAGTAAGTAAGCTGCCTCTTTTCTCAGAGCCCTTCAGCAGGGAAATGGCTTATCTTGAAAACTGTATAGTAGTTTGTTGCTTGTATTGGGCACAAAAATAACTGCAGAAACCCACCACACATTATGAACTGGAAACAGATTTCACATTTCAGGTGTCTTTATCCTTTTGTTTGAATGCATCCTACAAAAGGAAAAAAGGATAGAAAACACTGGGTTCAAAAGAACCTTTCTGAGGAACTGAGGAGCTCTTGTTCCTGCTGCTTAAGTAGCTGGTGCTTAGTAAATTACATATCAGTTCTTTGAAGGCAGCAAAACCCTCAGTCCCTCATTAAGAGAGAGAAATGCTGTTTTGCTGGGACAAAAGAAACTATTTTTTTAATATAGAAACTTTAAAATTATTAGACATGAATGTAAAAGTAGCGTAATGGAGGTCGTGTACAAAACATTACAGAAATCCTGGAACAGTTCTTTCTGGTTATTTCAGTAAGAAGGCTTGAGGTTTTTTTAAGTAAACAAAATACATTATTTTATTTTGGTATGAGGAAGAATTGGCTTCTAAGTCCTCTGGGATTAACATGATGTTTGAGCAGTTACATGTTCCCAAACTTATTTTTAGGTGCTAAAATACTAATAAAAAGGAAAGATCCATTATTTGCCGTTGTTCTAATTCTCCAGTAGCTTTTTAGACTAATTCATAAAAATTTAGTTATGGTGGTGTATTCTTCACTCTTATGGTGGAAGATTACATTTAACTTTGTCTTGATTTATCTTTATCCATCTGTCTTTTCTCATTTATAAGTAGTTCACTGCATACTGCAAAGTCAGAGGTACAGGAACAAAACAAATTTTATGTGAAGAACTTACAGTTCTTTCCCTCTCACAAGTTGTGTTGAACATAAGATTGTATTTTCTTAGTATGCTTGGAGTTACTCAACAGTAGGGAAGATACCTAAGCCTCGTTACAGAAATAAGGTAATTCCAGAAGACTTTTAGCCAGTAAGTGGACTACAGGTACACTACCACATATTTTCACCATTACTGGAGGCAGTAGAAGTATTGCCTATCTGCTAGACAGGGTTTAACTTCAGTCTTTGGCTGGTGTGCAGTTGTCAGGTAGACTTGCTAAACTATTTTAGAACATTTGCCTCTGGAGCCTCATCAGAACTGTTTCCTGCTGATGACTGGAACAGGTAGCATTGATTTGAAAATGTGTAGATGTATATGTCAAAAATCGGAAGCTGCTTCCTTTTGCTAGGACTTTGGTTTTTTTTTTCTATTTAAATAGGTTTAATATCTTGTCATGGTTTAAGCCCAGTCAGCAACTAGGCCATGTAGCTGCTCTCTCACTCCCCGTTTTCCTCCCCCTGGCTCCTGGAGGGATGGGGAGCAGAATCGAAAGAATGTAACTCCCACGGGTTAAGATAAGAACAGTCCAGTAACTAAGCTATAACACAAACAACTACTGCTACCACCAATAATAATAATGATAAGGGAAACAACAAGGGAAGCGAATATAACCACTCACCACCCACCAACCGATACCCAGCCCAACCCCAGCAGTGATCTAACCCTTCCAGGTAATTGGCCCTTGTTTATATACTGAGCATGATGTGCTGTGGTATGGAATATCTCTTTGGTTAGTTTGGGTCAGGTGTCCTGTCTATGCTTCCTCCTGGCTTCCCCTCCTCCCTGGCAGAGCATGAGACTGAGAAAGTCCTTGGTCAGCATAAACATTACTGAGCAACAACTAAAAACGTCGGTGTTATCAGTGCTGTTCCCAGGCCAAAAGTCAAAACTACAGCACTGTACCAGCTACTAAGTAGGAGAAAAATGACTGCTATAGCTGAACCCAGAGCATGATCCACCCCTTATTCCATACCATTCATACCATGCTCAGATCCCACATTTTCAATATACCGTCACTCTTATCTTATGTACATATACATATATATATATATATATATACACACACGTATATACATCCGCACAGAGAGAGAGCATTCCTTAGTGCATGGACCAATCCCCATAAGGCTGCTGTGTCCATCCGGTCCATCATGCCAGACTCCATCTCTTGTAACAGTCTTTCAGAGCAGGAGAGGCTCTGTGCAGTGTTGGATTGTTGCCTGCTAATGACACCGTAGAACTCATCTGGTCACTGCTGAGCTCATCTGGTTTTGTCAAAGTTCATTCTTTGTTGGGATGGTGGTCGGAGGGAAGTCAGGGGCAGTCGCTGGCGACCTGAAGACATCTAGTTGGTGGGCTATAAAAGTGTTACATAGCAGGCAACAGCATACAATTGAGTTCATTGGCTGTTTTCCCCTAAAGTCAAATCCCCTTGAGGTACACATCGGACTTCTTCATCTTCCCACATTACCCACTGTCCTGGGTTCAGCAGTAGCAGTCATTTTTCTCCTTCGTAGTAGCTGGTGCAGTGCTGTGTTTTCAACTCTTGGTCTGGGATCAGCGCTGATAACACTGATGTTTATAGTTATGGCTTAGAATGTTTTGGCCTGACCAAGGACTTTCTGAGTCTCATGCTCTGCCAGGGAGGAGGGGAAGCCGTGAGGAATCAGAAACAGGATACCTGACCCAAAGTGACCAAAGAGCTATTCCATGCCACAGCATGTCATGCCCAGGATGTAAAACTGGGGGCAGGAAGCCGGAAGGATTCAGTTCACAGCTCGGTCGTTGAGTGGTGAGCAGTTGTATCCTCTTCCCTTGTATTTCCCTGGTCATTATTATTATTGGTAGTAGCAGCAGTGGTTTGTGTTGTACCTTAGTTGCTGGACTGTTTTTATCTCAACCCGTGGGAGTTACATTCTTTTGATTCTTCTCCCCATTCCCCCCCTGTCGGAGTGGGGGGGAAGAAGGAGGGGGAAGTGAGTGAACGGGCTGTGTGATTTACGGCTTAAACCACGACACCCACCAAGCACATCCGGGTCTCTGAGCAAAAGCAATCCCACAAGTGGTTTTGCCTTTACCTGAAGCAAGAATAACCTGGACTGTCTTCCCAGCAAATTCTTTATGTGCACCACAGGAGCTTCGTCCCCTTCTTCAGTATGTAAAAGTTCTGACTTGGCTGGGCCAGCCCTGTTGACAGATCCTCTGGTGTTGACCAGCCAGGTGGCTTTTGGTAAATGTGTATCCCAAGGTTTGAAAGTCCTACCACCCATTGCTCTCAGTGTTATTTTTAACAGCCCATTGTACCGTTCGTTTTTCCCAGAGGCTGGTGCATGGTAGGGGATGTGATATACCCACTCAATGCCATGCTCTTTGGCCCAAGTGTCTATAAGGCTGTCTCATTGTCTGACTCAGTTCTCTCTGGGGTGCTGTGTTGCCACAAAATCCGTTTCTTGAGGCCCAGAATAGTGTTCTGGGAATCTACATGGTGTACCTTCACCACCAGGTTCTGCACTCGGGCTGCGAGTCTGGATGGGTTTTCCTCTGCATTGCCAGTTGCTCTGCTTCCATTTCTGCAGCCACCCTCACAGGACATTTGCCTCATTCATGTGTCAGTATAGGGATAAAGTACTGGCCACTTTTCTCATTCAGCAATGTCCAAGGCCGGTTGAATGGCTTTTACCTTGGCAAACTGACTCGATTCACCCTCTTCTGCAGCAGTTTCTGCAACTTCTTGTTGGGGACTCCATACAGCTGCTTTACATCTCTGATGCTTTCCCACAATACGGCAGGACTCATCAGTAAACAGGGCATACTGCTTTTCACTTTCTGACAGTTCATGCTGTGGGGGGGTCTCTTCAGCATGCATCACCTCCTCCTCCTCTGGTGACATTCCAAAATCTTTGCCCTCTGGCCAGTCCGTGATGACTTCTAGAATTCCTGGATGGCTGGGATTTCCTATTTGAGCTCATTGTGTAATTAGTGTAGGCCACTTACTCCATGTAGCATCGGTTGCATGATGTGGAGAGGAGACCTTGTCTTTGAACATCCAGCCCAGCATGGGCAACCACCGTGCCAGGAGGAGCTGTGCTTCAGTGCCAGTCACTTCCAAAGGAGCTCGAAACCCTTCATAGGCTGCCGGTATCTCTTTTTCAGTTGGGGTATAGCTGGCCTCAGATCCTCTGTATTCCCGACTCCAAAAGCTGAGGGGTCGACCTCAAGTCTCCCCTGGAGCTTTCTGCCAGAGGCTCCAGGTAGGACCATTCTCCCCAACAGGTGTAGAGTACGTTTTTTATATCTGGCCCAGTCCGAACTGGTCCAAGGGCTACTGCATAAACTCTCTCTTGTTTAATTTGCTCAAAGGCTTGTTGTTGCTCAGAGGCCCATTTAAAATCACTTCCAGGTCACATGATAGAGCTTACAATCAAACTGTAATTTAGGATGTGCATCCTCCAGAACCCCACAGTGCACAAGAAAGCTTGTGTTTCTTTCTTATTAGTTGGTGGAGACATTGCTGTTGTCTTGTTGATCACATCTGTGGGGATCTGGCGATGTCCATGTTGCCATTTTATTCCCAAAAATTGAATCTCCTGTGCAAGTCCCTTGACCTTACTCCCTTTCAGCAGGGTTTGGATTATTTTCCTGCCTTTCTCAAAAACTTCTTCCCCTGTATCGCCCCACACGATAATGTCATGAATGTATTGCAGGTGTTCTGGAGCTTGCCCCTGTGCCAGTGCAATCTGGATCAGTCCATGGCAGATGGTAGGGCTGTGTTTCCACCCCTGGGGCAGTCGGTTTCAAGTGTACTGGACGCCCCTCCAAGTAAAAGCGAACTGTGTCCTGCACTCTGCTGCCAAAGGAATTGAGAAAAATGCATTGGCAGTATCAATCGTGGTATACCACCCACCATGTCAAAGAGAAGGTTCAAGCACTATGAATCCTGAAGTGTGACCCAGAAGAAAAATGATTTTAAATGGGCCCTGAGCAGCAAGCTGCTTTTCACCCTTACAGTGGGACCATCTTGTAACATTGAGTGGCAATTAAGTTATTAATATACTATCAGTTGAAGGCAAAACTGTACAATTGAACAAAATCTAACTGCCCATAAGCCAGTGTTTTGTCTTAGTATATTCAGCGGACATGCACCAGACAGTTTTATGGGCTAAAATATTTTCTTCCTAACAGGCAGAATTACAAGCTTTATTTAGAGTCTGTTTAGGGAGTGGTATGCAGACTTGTGTAATACTACTCAAGGCAAACTTGTAATTACGCCGGTGTGGTTTTGCAATAGGCTCAAATGTTTCAGTAGCATGCTTCATAGTGGATTTACTTACACCTCTGAAAGCTAAGTACTAAAAGTTGATAGTTATGCTGATTTGATTGGGCCTATGCTTACAGTGAAGCATTTTGTTAAGGGATATCTGTCTTTAATACCTGACAGTAAATTTCATGTGTTTTTATAAACTTCAAGCTTTTGGTGGCTCAGTTAGTCTTGCCTTAGTAATTCAGTTTGTGAAGGATCAGCACCTCTTTGTTTTAAAAAATTTGTGCTCCATTTCGGCAAATAATTCCAGTGCTCAGCTAGGATGAATGCACTGGAGCACAAAAAGCATATGTTATGTTTTATTTACTTATTTATTTACTCTATCTATCTAGCTTAGAAACTGTTACATTGACACCTCTACTTCTGGGCCACAACCTCTGGTAAAATCAAATGCATAAATGTACAGTAGCAGGGACTACTTGTACTACTTGTACTGCTTGGCTGTAATAGTAGTGCAGTTTGAAACACCTGCATGTTGGAAGGAGATGGGTTGAGGAGGAGGAGTAAGTTTCTTGTGATTGCACATTTGTTTATGGTTTCTATGGCCTGGATGTGCTGCTGGGAAACAACACCGGGTAATGAGCTGTGGGTTTCTAGAGAAGATGGTATAATGAAAAAGATGAGCACCTTACTCAAACTTAATAATACGCTATTAATGTCTGGATTATCACTGATGCATTGGAAGATGTTACATATTGCAAGAAACCAGGCATATATTCTAAAAGATGATGTAGGAAACTGTTTTAAGAATCTTGCTATAGGTATCTTTACTTTGCTAAGGGAAATACTCGAGAAGTGAGTGCATTCATTTAGGCTGCTTGTGTGTTCCTGTGCTTGATCTCAGTCACTTTATTCTGTGAGACTGTTACATCTGTGTACGTAGAACACAGAACTAAGATTTCATTAACTTATCTAAATTATGTGGGGAGAAGAAAGCTTTAAACTAAAAACTTATTCTGGTGCATTTTTTGTTGGTTTGGATTTACAGCGTACAATAATGCTACTTAATTTCTGCTAAACTGTTACTCTTTGGTGGAAAGATTACCCCCCCCCCCAACATCCTAGGATAAAACTTCTCTTTTTACTAAGATTTAGCTATTATGTATAATAGGTTTATGGAGAGTATTTTTGATCTGTTAAGCTGTGTATCAGTGTCACCTTTCGAGAGCTGCGTGGTGCATCACCCACATGATTTCAAGAGACAGATTATTAACTATTCCATTGTGGGCCTGTGATTGGTTTTGCATGTTGGACCCCAGTCCTGTGGAGCAATACAAGATGTAAATGTCCCTATATGCTCTAGTCTCACCTAACTGAGATTTAAGTTTTTTACTTGCTTAATTTCCAGTCATTTTGGAAGAAACATTCAACCTTTCCATGTGACTTGGAAGCCGTAGGGTTAGTTTGGCTGGTAGTAGGTAACTATTAGTTTTTAGGCTTTGGCCGAGAGGCTTTGTTTTAAATGTTGTTTTTGTTTTTAAATCAGGAGCCAATGAAGTCGAGAGCACCACAGCTACATTTGGAATACAGATTCTACAAGCAGCTAGGATCTGGAGGTAAAAAGCTGTATCATGCATTTTACTGTGACATAATCCAGGATCAGTTTTTGACAGTTTTCTGATTTAGGGGGATAAGTCTATTTAATAATATCATAGAACAGTTTGGTTTGGAAGGAACCTTAACGCTCATCTAGTTCCAACCCCTCTGTCATGGGCAGGGACACTTTCCACTAGACTAGGTTGCTCCAAGCCCCATCCAGCCTGGCCTTGAGTAACGCTAGGGATGGGACAGCCACAACTTCCCTGGGCTGTATGTTCCAAGGTAGAAGAAAGCCCCATGAGTCAGTGGATAATGTATATATTTTTTCTAATATTGTTAGAATCTTTGTTCTACTCTTTAAAGTGTGTCTCTGAAATCGTCAGGCTTATTTAATAAGTCTTAAATATTACAGGATGTGTGTGCATATGGGTATACCTAAAACTAAGCAGTCTTAGACTATTCCCAGTGTGGTCTCCTTGAATAAGCGCAATAAATGATCAAACTGCTAATCTACTAATCACATTTTTGTTTAAAGTGCTATGATATTTGAATAACTTCAGTCCCAGTTTTATTTACTTCCGGTATTTACATACAGTATATGTTGCTGATTACTAATTTTAAGCATCTTAATACTTTTCTAACAAGTTTAAATGCAGTGTAAGTTTTTAATTTCTCATTTCACTCTCCTTGGTGCCTTTACACCCAGAAGTATTCTTATAATGGTTGCCTCAATGATCCTTTTATTACCCTTTTGCTTTTACATGTGAGCTATATCTAAAACTTCTCACGTATTTTTGTACCTTTCACAAAATTGTATGCAGTCAGCAGGATTTTTTTTTTATTATCAAAGGCAACGTGGATTTTTAACAGTGATTTTAAAGTTATGCTTAAACTTACAATAAAATATTGTTTAAGCTGAAAAGTCATCTCTGAAAGCCAGGAAATACAAAATGAGCATGTCTGTCTCACTTTCATTTTGTTGCCTTGAAAGTGAGTGTCAGAATGAATTTTAATACTTTTTAAATACTACCTTTACTTTTTTTACTCAAAATTCAGGATTGTATATTAATTGATGACAGACTGGATAGTGTTTCCCTATTTAGGTATCTTTTAAAATTTTGTACTCTTCTCTTTAGGGAAACATACTTTCCAATACTCTTGATTCATATAGATTTTTTTTTTTTTTTGCATAATTTAGTAGGAATGCTCTGCAACTAGGAGTCTTTAGAGATAACTCTTTGCAAGACATGACATTGTTTATTTCTGTTCATGGTTGGAAAATCAAGTTGCAGAATGACTGTTGAGTCTTATGTGCTTGCTAATTGGAGAAAGTCATCAGGGTATATAATGTCTGGTTTTTGTAAGTAGTTGTACAAAGTCAGCATACTCTAGACTAGCATTGTGAAATAACCAGTAAGTGTAAAGCAGAGATCTTAACTGCTTAACTAATGAGACATAGCCATCCACAAGTTAGGGACATTACCCAACTGTGAAAACCAAGTGTAACTATATAAAATAGCAAAAGACATAGTAGGGGAAAGTGATAAATTCAGGAAGCAGCTAATACTTCCTATATAGAACAGGAGATTCTAAATGCAGATCTGCCCATATAGATGGTGTTGCTTAATAGGCAGTGGTTGTACTTTTGTAAGAGAGTAAACTGAGGAAAGTTTATATAAAAGAAATATCTTCCTGACAGCAAGTAAAGAAAATTTATTGAGCAGCAGATTATCTTACCTTCTAAATGTTTACCTGCACATTGTACAGGTGGCAGAAGAGTCCATTCTAGGAGGTGTAAAACGGCTATTGTTGGTGGATGAAATTTGAAGTATGTTATTGTGAGCAGATAGGTTTCTCTGATAAGTAATTACTCACTGTACTAGCAGTTCCAGTTGTCTGGAGCCTTCTTGCTTCTAGGCTTACAGAAATCTACATTTATAGGCTTTCTTAATCATCGTGAAATAGTCTTTTCCTTAGCTTTTTTTTGTTTATACACACAAGATTTGCTGTAGTTTGACTGATAGCTTTATAGTTATGTGTGGACTTAATTATATTAAATAGCCTTCTCAGTCTTCTCATGTATATATGCATACATGTGTATTAATAGCAAGTAACTATTAAAAAATGGTTTCAGAAGCAACTTGTGATTAAAAGGAAATAGTAATCCCTTTTATGTCACTATTTGCTAAGCAGAGCAATTATTTCATAGAAGCAAAACTTCATTTTTCACAAATAAGAACTATTAATTCCACAGTTTATGCTACAGGCAGATTCATGCTTGGTGTGAAGTAACCTGAAGCCTATGGGATGCAATACCTTTAGCCCCTATGAAATACTAGTTTAGTTGGGGGTAGCATGGGGAGGAGGCAGAGGCATTAACATGTGAAGGAAGGTTTTCTAGAAGAAAATAAGGTTATTTTTCCAAAATATCTTCCTGACGGCAAGTAAAGAAAATTTATTGAGCAGCAGATTATCTTACCTTCTAAATGTTTTTAAAAGAGCATCTTAGTTCTTATTCTGATCTTTTCAGTGCCATTGATGGAACACGTAGGCATTTGTCTTCCACAAAGTATTCGCCTACTACAAGTTTACTTACTTATTCTTGAAATGTCTGTTTTTCTTATTTTCTAATGATATTCTGACTTAGATTTTTTTCCTTTTTTATTTTTTTATTTTAAATTAATTTCTGTCACAAGAGTCTTGCTGTTCTGCATCTTGAATGACAGGAAGATGGAAGACATTCTTGAGTGAAAAAAAAATGAGGGGATCTTTTAATAGTTCTGTTGCCTGAAAGAAAAAGGGAAAAATGCATGAAATATGACAGATGTGCAGTTTCTATACAAAGGACTTTTGAACTAAGAGTATTACTTCTTTCTGTTTAATAAAAAGTACTTTTTGACTTGTATGAGAAAGCATTAACATTTCAGAACTGTTCCTTTGGAGTGAATCTACTCTGAAAGCAGGTTTATGATCTGTAACTTTACTCTCCAATATGCCTTTTAGCGAACATGCCTGTGAATGTGCAGTATCATGTAGGTGTTAACAAAAAAAAAAAAGTGAGGAATCTTAAACAGGAAACATTTTATGTACTTCTGAGGCTTTTTTGAAACATTTTAAATTATTCAGGGGAATGGATCTAAAACCTATTAATAAGGGTTCATAAATTAGTTTAAATATGTGACTTAGTTTAGTCATGTCATTATTTAGCTTTTGTTCAAGTTTTCATTTAATTTATCAATAGAGATTTTTATGCACATTGCTGCCTTTTCTGCCATGATTTTGTTATTCAGTAACTGTGAGCATGTTCTCCTCATGAAGTTTGAGATCCTTTAGTCAGTATGCAGAAATTTCTACTCAGCTGAAAGAGAAAACTACAAATAGATTTTAAAATGTCTGTAGTTTTAATCAAATTTTAGTTGAAAGTGTATTTTCTTAATATCCAAATATAAAGTATAAGAAAAACTGATACATTATCATAAATGCAGTATTTAAAATTAAACTGTATCTAAAATCTTACCAGAAATTGCCCTGACTTCTGAAATTAATAGAAACCAGTTTTATATTTTTTATTGATTTTTTTTTTTAATTCATTTGAGAGGCTTAAACCACTACAATCTTTTATGGTATCAGTCTTTCTTCTCATAGTAAGAAGACAAGCTGTGAATTTATTTGATGGAAAGTGCTTATAATTTAATTGCACCTATGTTCTGCGTTCTTTCTTACTAGGTACTAGGGAAGCACTGGGGGGGTGGGGAATTGGTAACTGCTGACTCAATTTCAGTATTGAACAGTAAAGCTCAGTAATTTTTTTAATTTTTCAAATTTTAAAACTTTACTGTGAAACCTTCTAAAATACTTTATTTCTTTGACAGGCAGATATTTACAGTATGGTTCAATTGCCTTTTGCAATAAAGTGTCTGTCTACACATTAAAGAATTTATGTATTGTTCTTGTTGAAGACTAAGAACTATTTAACTTTTATGGTCTGATTTTTCTAACATCTCTCAGTAACTCTGTAGGTCATTAATCATAATGGCTGGAAGCCTTTACAAGCGAATGAGGACTCTTGTACTTGCCCATCTTAGAAGCAGAACAAAAGAATGGCAGGCAGTTCTTGGTGCTTAACCTGCCTTAGTACAGCTTGTGTCTGAAATGCTGCTATTTTACTAAGAACAGGCTGTTACTATAGTGCTTGTCTATAGCAACAAGGGGTGTATATTGTCAGATTTATTTTTTTCGTTTGAGGTAATTTTTTGAAAGAGACAAAAGATCTGTTCACCTGTGGATTGTCTGACTTCTGAAACTGCTGCATTAACGTTTCAAAAGAGGCAGATGTTCAGTATTGTTAATGTTATTTATTTTTTCTTTTGTACTTCTGTTTTTTTAGTTGAAGTCTAGTTAACACTTCCAGTCTTAAAACTGGAAGTCAAACATTTTTCTTGCAGGGTAACTATTAGCCAGTGCATGTATAACTTGCGTATTTGTGCACTACGAAGAAAGGTGTTGATTTTAAAAGCTTATGGCCAACGTGAAATGAGTACTAAGTATTACATTCTGTACATGAGAATCTCCTTCATGGTTTGGTACTATCAGTTGCATGGGGAATGTCCTCTGCATTGCTATCTAAAATAAGTTGTTCCATTTTGTGGTCATGAGGGCCTGCCTTAGACACAACAGAATTATACCAGTTAGACAGTGGTAGGGAAGTAGTTACTGTTGGGTTAGAAGATACAAAAATTGTTACCAGGTGTTTGGGTAATATCAGTAGTAAAGGCTGTTTGTATAAGAACAAGTCTGTTTGTAATCTTGAGAAGTTGCAGCCATGGAAATACTAAACATTTGTGCATAGTGGTCAACTGCTGTTGTAGAAGAGTGCAGTCAGGTCACTATTCTGGTAATTAAGCATTTTGAGCATGTTAAGATTCTCCAGATGGGTGGATTTTGTTGGGAATCTAGTTAAGTCAGTTTGAAATATTTTGGATTTCTGATTCGTTATACGATGTATTATACACAGTTTTGTGTTGACTGTGTATGAAAGTAACATAGTTCATGTTTTTTTTCCCTTGTTTTCTGAGTTGAAGAAGGTATCTCATATGTTTAAGATAGTGCTAGGTGATTTTATTTATTTATTTAATTTTTAAATCTTTCACTGTGAACCACTAAAAATGCTACTTTTGTGTGGAAGAATCCAGTGGGATTTCAGATTGCAATTAAGATCATCTTAGCTCTTCCCCTGCCTTCCACTTCAGCCCATGGACAAAAATGCAGCACAGCGCATAGTTTCATTGCAGTGTATCAGCATCTGTGTTCTGATATAACTTTTCCCAAGATAAAATTTTCATCGCTTTATTGTGATTTTTTAATTCTTTTTTCAGTTGGTAGATTGTAATTTATTTACTGGATTGATTTTTACAATATCATGAAGAAGCGCATTAATAACAATTCTGCTTTATTGTAGTGCTAGAAGTAAGTTGTAGCTAGATTAATGTGACAACTGATTATTTTTGTTTGTGGGTCTTATAGAAACAATGTAAAATAATTTATGTAATTTTACATTTTTTGAAATATTTTGGGATTAGCATCTTGTACTTGCTGCTGTTGTATGATTAAAATTAGGGACGTTACAGGTGTTTGAAGTGAGTTTGAAAAGAAGATTATGATACATGTGTGAACGTATTAATTAATTGAATGCTCCCAGTCCATAACTAAATATAGTAATAATTCAGTAGAATTTCAGATTTTAGAATATAATTTCTTTTCTAAATCAATTGCATTGTGTGTCTAACAGTCAGTAATAATGAAAGTTGAAGACAAAATGCTGTGAACTGCAGAGTTAGCAAGTAACTCAGTTCAGGGTAATCTTAGTTTTCCATATGTAAATAATATTTTATGAGTTCTTATTTGTGTGTCTGAGTTCTCTCACTTCATAAGCTGTCTGTATATCTTGCTAACAGTCAGTATAAATGCAGAGTGAATTTTCTTTTTTTTTCATAATTTCACGTGAAATATACATAGGTAACTGAGAATTTGCTTTTAAATGGAAAACTGCTTTTTTAATTTTATTTTTTTAATAACGCTGTACTATTTTTTTTCTTGTTCTACTTTGACTGGAATTATTATGTAGGAGAATGAGCAGTAAGCAGTTAGTTGAAGTATTTTTTAATCTCTGTTAAATAACTATGAATCTCTTGACTGAAGAGGTATCTGTTCACATGCATTGTTACTCTACTGATGACTGCTGTGGTTTTGTGGTGAGTTGTTTGGGGAAAAACCTGAGTCAGCTACTGACACACTTTTAACAGGAAAGTTAAGCTGCTCAATTATTAATATGAAAGTGATAATATTTATTTCTAAGTGAATTATGATAACTCAATTTGGTTTATTTTATTTTTAAGTGTATTCCAACAAAAGCTAGAGGAAATGCTGCTGGCAGTCTTTTTATGCCAGTGCTTTCTAGCATTTGGCTTAAGGAAATGTAAAGATTTTTTCTCAATTTATATTTAAAGTACTTTTTTATTCCTGACAGTAAGTGAAAGGGATCTGGTAAGAATGGTAGCTGCTTAAATTCAGCTGTAGCTTACATAGGTGCATGTTAATGTTTCTGAGAAACAATAATCATTTGCCATAAGTCTGGCAGAATGCAAACATTTGTATTAATTTTTGAATGTGACATCACGTACAGATTTCAGAGTTCAATCAGTGTTTTTTATATAAAATATAATAAGTAGCTGTAATTTTGAAGGAGGCTCTATTGTACAGTTCATGGGCCACAATGTTAGATGGGTATTTGATTTAATAAAATTTATAATAAAAATGTATGATCAATTCTGTTCTAGTAATTTAAATAACTGGTTATATTGGATGTATTGTACTAGAAAAATCTTTCTCTGCTGTTTTCTATTTTTTGCAAACTTATTCCTATATTTGTAAAGGAGAAATATAGTGTAAGTATTGTGTACATACCTCAAGCATGGCATTTTAGCAGTGCTGAAGTCATACTTCTTACATGGCATCTTATTCCATGTTTAGAGTTTTACACTGCCATGAATCATCATGGTTTCAGTAGCCATAAAGTGCTTGTCATGGGTTCAGCAGCAGCAGTCATTTTACTCCTTTGTAGTAGCTGGTGCAGCGCTGTGTTTTCAATTTTCGGCCTGGGAACAGCGCTGATAACACCGATGTTTATAGTTATGGCTTAGAATGTTTTGGCCTGACCAAGGACTTTCTGAGTCTCATGCTCTGCCAGGGAGGAGGGGAAGCCATGAGGAAGCAGAAACAGGATACCTGACCCAAATTGACCAAAGAGCTATTCCATGCCACAGCACGTCATGCCCAGGATGTAAAAGTGGGGGTGCACTGCTTGGTCGGGCTGGGCATAGGTGGTGAGCGATTGTATTCTTTCCTTGTATTTGCCTTGTCATTATTATTATTGGTAGTAGCAGTACTGGTCTTGTGTTACACTTTAGTTACGAAACTGTTCTTATCTCAACCTGTGGGAGTTGCATTCTTTTGATTCTCCTTCCCATTCCCCCGGGAACAGGGGAAAGAAAGAGGGGGGAGTGAGTCAGCAAAACTGCGTGAGTTATAGCGGCTTAAACCACGATAGTGCTAAATTTCTGGAGATTGTGTGGCCTTCTTTGTATGCTGCTTTGGTTTTTTGTAAGCTTGGTTTTGTGTATGCTTTTTCAGTTCAAGTAAAGAACCATATATGCCACTATGCTGGATTTTGCAATCAGTTACTTTCAGAGGATTCAGGCCAGATTCTGCAGGCTTAGTAGGAATACTTGTGTTTGTGGCAAGATGTTGAACTGTGTCCTTGCAGAGTACTGGTACAAATGTGCCATAAAAGCTGACTGTTGTTGCAGATCTTCAGTCTTTTCAGTTTAGGGTTTTTTGTTGTGTCCAATGAATTGCTACATCTGAAAATTAAAGCAAAAAATAAGTCAGTGAATACGAAACAGCTTGTTCTGCAGGTGGAGTCTTGTGGATTTTACTGGCAATTATGGATCTGATTTAACAGACAATCTGAGCAATAAGAACGTAAGTCACATCAATAGGTGTGTTTCTTGACTGGTTTAGAGGAAACTCTACAAGGAAAGTAGCATTACGAGAAAGCATTGAAAAGTTGCTTACTTGCTTAATAGCTTTACAAATTCAGGTTTTGTTTTATAGAGATATTTTGCCAATATACGGTTGAAAAGTAAGTCAGTGGTAGGTTTGGGACACAAGGTTAAGTACAAGTGGTATTGCCATTGACCTATGTGTTTATGTATTTCTTTGGCAGTCAGTCTCTGGTACTTGTTTATCAAGAGGTTTTTTTGGTGTGGGGTTGTTTTTTTTTGTGTGTGTGTGTATGTGTGTGCTTTGTTTCGTGTTTTTTTTTGTTTTTGTTTTTTTTTTTTTTTTTGTGTGTTTTTTTTTTTTTTTTTTTTAACTCCCTGAGTGAGAACACAAACATGCAATAATTGGGGCTGTATATGTAATATCTGTGTTAAAGCAAAAAGCTTTAACAAGGATCTGTGTTCATGCTAGTTGTGTATATTGCATTAGATAATTGCAGTGAACAGCATGTTCAGCCTTAGATTTAAATCAGGTTTGATACTGAAGTTCTTGAAAAAGATGACAGTTTTTCAAGAAATTGTGTCTTGAGCCATTGTGGATAACAGTCACGAACTATAAATAACTTCTATTTGGATTTTTTTAAAGATGTTTGGCAGATACATTTGTAATCTACTAGTAATGTTTTCTTTATTCTAATGTTTATATCTTGTCATCATTTATAGAGGAAGTCAGCCCTATCAGCTTTAAAAACTTTCTGGACATCATGTCCATAAACATGGTGGACTAAAGCATTTGAATGATAAACCCATCTTGACAGATGACAGAGGTGGTTCCATTCAGTTGCTCATTACTCCCGGCTAAGCTGAAAACAGGAGAAAAGGGCACAACACTTGTTTTCTGTTTCAGCTTTCTTAATGTAAAGCAAAAGTCTGACTTACTAATAGTAAAATACCAGAGGGACTGCAAAGTATAGAGTTATGGACAAAATTACTAACTGGAGCCCTTATTTTGTATTTTTTTCATTATTTTCATATTTTGATAATATTTTTTAATTTGATGCGCAGGTTTTTTTATCTTAACATGATAATTTATGCACAGTCACATAAAGCATTGTAAATGGCTTTAGTAAATTCAGTCCATTAAAATTAAAATGTTTTACTTGTGAGCGAGTGTAAGTATCTTGAGATAAGGAGATGTGACTCAAATCTGAAAATAAGGACACTTTATTGAGCTGTAAGCATAGAAAGGAATTAGGTGTTTTAGTAATGAAGTGGGAGTATGTGACACTATTTTTTGGCCACAGGTAAGTTTCTTCATTGGTGAAAGAATAGGAAGTTACTTGTAACTTTGTAGTGATATCAATGTGACAGGTACTGAATTCTGCACATAATTTAGGTACCTCTTTTAAAAAAACCCTGGTTTTGAGCAAGATACCTAAGAACACTGACTTCTGTAATTTCACAGAAGGAAGGCTGGAATGTGTGTTGCAAGTTCCCAATATTTCCTTATATTCTTACACCAGAGGGCTTCAGTGTTGAAGCCAAACTAATTAAAAATGGAAATAAAATACATGCTTTTAATTGGTGATAAGTATTGCAATATCCTGTCAATAAAAGAGTTCTTCATTTCCTTGTTTTTCTTACTTAACCCAGTTTTCTTAAGGACTTTTATAAAAGAGCTTGCATTTGCATATCTGTCATGGGGAAAAAAATACCTTAGAGAACGCTTTTCCTAACACTACTTTCTGACTTTTCTTCTGGCAATCTAGGGAGAGGAAGAAATAATGCAAATAACAGAAGGATTTTAGGTAATTGTTTTTAAGCAAAAGCAATGAGACTATTTTGATTTAAAAACATCACAAACTTCTAGTACTTTGAACTCTTAATATAAAATTATATTATAAACATGGGGAACTTTAGACATAGTACTCCGTAGCTGCCTTGTGGAAGCTGGTAACAACAGTCCTCTGGCTTTTGTATTTTTGAAGTGTGTTTAATATTTTAAAATATTACAAAGAGGCGCAGAGGAGATGCGGTTGTAATAGAAGAAACTGATGTCTCTTGAGAATGATTTGGAGTTAATGTCTTTAAACGTGCAAATACAGGAACAGAGATTCTCAGAATATGACTCAGGCCATTACACCTCCTTCCAAATTCCCAGTGTTTTCTCTTTATATGCTTCGGTGGTTTGTGGTAGGTTTTATTTGTTTGGATTTTTTTTTAGTTTTTTGATTGAAGTTTCCGTACATCTATTGGATAACTTAATTTGCTGCTGTAGATACATCCACATTTCTATGTGTAGAAAGTGAAGGCAGAAAATTTGAATTCTAGAGTTATGATATCCCTTTATGTGTACAAATATATTTTCTGATCCATTATTATTATAGATAATTATATTATAATTAGGGATGGTATTTTTAAAATTAAGAACACTACTTTGTACCATGTTCTGATGTGCAATGTGGTCTGTGCTCTTTTGTTAGTAGCAACAGGCTACTCTTGTGCAGTCTTTCTGAAATGGTTATGATTATGTGTGTTAAGTATATTAGTATAGATATGAGTATGAATTTACATATTTTAAAAATAAATGGAAGCTCTACTCTGCAGATAATTGAACAATCAAACTGGATTTTTAGGGGTTATGTTTTCATTATTCTCACTCCTAGGAAAAGAGATTAGTGAAAATGCTCTCAAAAATGCTGCATTAATTTGCTTTTAGTTTGCTAAAACAGTAAGGGTTTAGGGTTTTTAGGTGTGGGGTTTTTTGGTTTTGGTTTTTTTTTTTTTTTTTTCTTTGTTTAACCCAGAGCTATTGTGGACACAACTGTAAATCTGTGCCATGAGTGTAAGTAGTACTGTAATAAGGTATGAAAAACTTGGGATTTTGATGTAACTCAGAAACCACACAGAGTTAGGGATGGTTTTATTTTTAGACTTGCATCGGATCTACAGAGAAGGAAAGTGAAATCCAGTGTTTCATTAGGGGGTATTCTCAAAATAGATTTTGTAATTCTGTGTAGTACAGTATTGCAACAGTGAGCACCATAAAAAACCTCACATTGAATGAAAAATACGTTTCAGAGTACTGCATATTTAGAGTAAATGAGACACAGAGGATGTATACTGAAGAGCAAAAAAAAAAAAATTAAAATCTCAACTAACCAGCTTTAAGTGAAGAAAATTTATTCTGCTGAATGAGGAAGAGGTCCTGTGTGTATGAGGAAGTGCAAGATCAATAGAGACAATGATATCAAGTTATTTTGAATTATATAGGTACACAATCCATATGTACAAAAAGGCAAAAGTGAAATTGGATCATAAGTCTTTGAATATTGATACTTTCAAACTTCGAGACTGCCTGGTTTCTAAAGGTAGCTGATAATATAAAGCTATAAAGTCTAGACTTAATGTCTCCTTAAACTTGAGGAGTCAATAATCTTTTTTTGATTTTTAAATTATTTCTGTAGATATGGTAGTTTTATTCCTGAATGTACATCTGTTGTAGCCTTAATTTAAAAAGTTTAGTGCTTTTTTTTTTTTTTAAGAAGGAGCTTATTTAAACCTCTCTTCATACCTTTTTAAAATCCTGCTTCAATTTACAGTTAACCTAAAACCCTCTTTTTTTTATTTTTTAAGTCTTTCACAAGTTAAACATGTAATACTCATAAAATATTTAATGAAACTTGTGCTACTTTCATTACTCCTGTTTTATCTTTTACCTGTAGTTTTTATGAGGTTTTACTGTTGCTTTTGTGTGAAAAACATACATATTTTTAGCTTCAGATCAGCTTGAAATCAGGTAGGAATTTTATTGGTATGTTCATTGATCTTATTTGATCCCTTATAATTACTTCGTATCTTCATTTTACAGATGGAATACCTCAGGTTTACTATTTTGGCCCATGTGGCAAATATAATGCTATGGTGCTAGAACTACTCGGACCTAGTCTGGAAGATTTATTTGACTTGTGTGGTAGGACATTTTCTCTTAAAACCGTTCTTATGATAGCCATACAGTTGGTAAGTAGAATAGATCTTAATTTGAGTTTTCGTTAGAATAACTTAGTCAGTCTTCAATAGATTAAATGCTTATTTCATTTAAGAGGCTTGCACTGCCCATGTTTGAAATTGGTGTCAGTGGCTTTTAAAGAGCCACCATGCAGTTTTCGTAGGAAGACTGCCTTACGTCACTTTCAGTTACTTTGTTCTGGTTACTTTGTTCAAGAACCATTGCATGAATATAGTTTCATTGTGTCTTCTGAGTTCTCATAATCACAATCTGAAATAATGAATTTTAGCTTGATATACTCAATTAAAAAAAATCCCAAATATTCCTGAAATAAAAATAATTTTAATTCACAAAAGCAGTTGGATGATGGGACACCTAAAGTAGCACAAATATTTTTCCTAGTCATTCTCAGAAAGCAACCAAGCAAACAAAAAATCAAATTCCCAAACCCATCTAGAAATACTAAAATAGGATAGGATTATTAAACACAGAATTATTTTTTTTTTCTGATTTGGTTCCCATCTGATGATAGGTGGCTATGGAAAGAGAGAAAAAGGGAAATAAGACTTGCATTGTTTGCTTTGGTAGTGTGTCTTTTAAATAAGTTCTTATGAAAAATTAATGATACTTAACCTCCACTTCTCTAAATAGGTAGTGATATTTTTACCCAGGCAGGGTAAAAATAGCTGTTTAAAACATGACTGTAATGGTATAACAGGCCTGCAACTATAGACACATTCAGCTTATTTACAGCCAGAATGGCGAAGTTCATTTTTCAAAATGCTCAGATTATCACAGGTCATCTTTATTCAATGCTTGCTGTTCTTCCTGAATATATATATTTTGATAGAAAATGATCCAGCTAGAATTGAGGTTATATGCATACTGGTGAGCTCCCATTGCTTCTCTTGTTTATACCTTTAACAGGTAATAGATCCAAATGGAACTCTGCTGCTCAGTACTTGATGGCATAATTTTTGGTTTTAGTTTTAATGTGCACAAAATATGCTTGGTACCAGCTGTTCTTAAAGAAGATAGCTTCTATTATATACTTGATTTGTGTCTAGTGTATACCATGTACTGTATCTTCTTAAAGGATGTGCACAATTTTCAATGACTTTAAATGGGAGATACCTTCTTCAGATCAATTGCTCTTAGGTTTTCAGGTGGTGTGAAGGGTGTTTTCCTCTAAATATAAAGTCTGTGTAAGTTATTTAGCTTCTACCACAACTTAATGTGGCAGCCAGAAGCTTAAGCTAAACTATTGTTTCTTTCTTTTATTAAAGATTTCTCGTATGGAATATGTCCATTCAAAGAACGTGATATACAGAGATGTAAAACCTGAGAACTTCTTAATAGGACGACCTGGAAACAAAACACAGCAAATCATTCATATTATAGATTTTGGTTTGGCAAAGGAGTATATAGATCCAGAAACAAAGAAGCACATACCATATCGAGAACACAAGAGCCTTACAGGAACAGCTAGATACATGAGTATAAATACACATTTAGGAAAAGGTATGTGTGCTTTTTAAGTGCAGAAAGAATGCAACGCTGTCATTTGTCAGAAATCATCATGTTTTCAAGTTGTAATTTTTCTCAGTCTGTAGTCATAATAACTGCAAGTTTTGTGTACTCTGCAAAATTACAGTTTGTCCTTGCAGAAATACTGTTTATGGGAATATGGTGTTCTGAGTTGCTAGTCATCATGGTCATGTCTCAGCAAACAATAGTTATTTTTGTCAGATATCTATAAAAGAAAGATGATATGTATCTTTCTGTGTCATAACATCCTCGCATTAGAAACATACCATAGCAGGTTGGGTGGGTAGCAGGTAGGTATGCTTATTAAAGATGCCAAAGTGAAAAGGTTGCAAGAACATATGTTTTCAATTCTACTGTGCCGGTTTTTTGAGCCCTTTGAAATGCACCAGCTAGTATAACGTAAGTAGTTTTTATTTTATGCTAATTTCTTGATTTTCTTGGTTGTTTTTAATGTTTATACTGTTAATGAAGTTTTATCGGACTAGTTAAAAGTTATGCTAGTGTTGTAAATATGATGCACTAAAGAAATTGCAGGAGATATAGATAGAGAAGTTGTTATTATTGAATAATAATGTGTGAGCACTCAAAGCAGTCTTTTTTTAGATTTGTTTATTCCAGTTATATAGAGGTTTTCTAGTGAAAACTGGTTTCACACCTTTGAATTTGTGTAAACAAGTTGCTTGGCATTGCATGGTAACCACTTTAGATTGCTCTCAAAGTTACTTTGTATTAATATGGCAAATGAGAAACCGTTCACATTTTCTAAATAGTAATAAGGTGCTTTATCAATAAAGTCAGACTGTGGTAGTTTGTTGTTAGCAGCTGTAGCTGGTGACTTGATGTTAACATGTTGAAACATAGACTCGTTTATGTTGGAAAATACCCAGCTGCTAAGTGCCAACCCTTTACACTATCACTGCCGAGTCCACCATGAAACCATGTCCCTCATTGCCTCGTCTACACGTCTTTCAAATGTCTTCAGGTATGGTGACTCCACCACTTCACTGGGCAGCCTGTTCCAGTGCTTGACAACCCTTTTGGTGAAGAATGTTTTCCTAATTGCCAATCTAAATCTCCCTTGGTCCAACTTGAGGTTTTGTCTTGTCCTATCTCATGTTACTTGAGGAAGAGACCAACACCCACCTCACTCAATCTCCTTTCAGGTAGCTATAGAGAGTGATAAGGTCTCCTCTGAGCCTTCTTTTCTCTAGAGTAAACAATCCTTCCCCATCCTCCCCCCCCCCCAGATTACTTCTGTGGAAAGGGTAGTATTAATTAAAGTTACAGGTATTTGAGAGCGCTTCTGATAAGTATATGAAGCACTGGTGTATATTTTTTTACTTATACCTGAGGAATATTAAAATTTCAACAATATTTTTGTCAAAGAAACACATTTAATATCTAGTATTTAACCAGGTCTTGTGAAAAGCAACTGAGAGCTTTCTGGAATGCAGCTTGCTTGGCTAAACATAGTAAAGTGGATTTATAGCCGTGGAGCAGCCGAGAAGCAATTACCCAGTTTGCTCTTCTGCTGCAGTTTCAGGGAGGCCAAACTCAGTATCAAAACACCTGATATTTGTCTTCCACAGTCAGAGACCAGTAACCTCCAAAAGTTGATTTTGTTAGATACTAGCTACTTCAGAGTTGACAGCTATCTTTGCTTTCAACTGTATACCCACAAAAAAGACTCAGGGTGTTGATTGATGAGAAACAAAACATGAGCCGGCAGTGTGCACTTGCAGCCCTGAAGACAACTGTGTGCTGGGCTGCCTCAAAAGGAGCATGGCCAGCAGGTCAAGGGAGGTGATCCTGCCCCTCTTCTCCACTGTCATAACGTTCAGCATTCATCTTTGGGGTCCCCAACAGAAGAGGGATGTGGAACTGTTAGAGGGAGTCCAGAGTAGGGCCACGTAGATGATGAGAGGGCTGGAGCACCTCTCCTGTGAAGACAGGCTGAGAGAGCTGGGCTTCTCCATCCTGGAGAAGAGAAGGCTCAAGGGATACCTTACTGTGGCCTTTCAGTAGCTAAGTCTGCATGAAAACTGGAGAGGGACTTTTTACAAGGGTGTGTAGTAATAGGACAAGGAGAAATGGCTTTAAGGTGACAGGGGAAATTTAGATTACAACTTAGAAGTTCTTTACTGTGAGGGTGGTGAGGTTGCCCTGAGAAGCTGAGGCTGCCCCATCCCTGCAAGTGTTCAAGACCAGGTTAGATGTGGCTTTAGGAAACCCTGCCCATGGCAGAGAGGTTGGAACTAGATGATTTTTTAAGGTCCATTCTTACCCAAACCATTCTATGATTCTATGACGTGTGGAGAAATTTTGTCCCTGAGAGAAATTACCTCATAGAAGCAAGGACACCAGTCACATGCTAAGGGTTGCAGAATATTTATATTTCCTTCAAATAGCGATCTGAATAAAGCTACATTATTTTTCACATAAAAAAATTATTTTAGATGCAGTTTCCCAGCTTGGCACAAAATAACCAGAAACGCTTGATTAGAAGTCAGTTTCTGGAACAAAAGTTTATTGAATCTATTGTCTACACAAAGTTCAGTGGCTCTGTGTCACCTTCTATATATTACTCAGAAGAGTGTACCTTGGCAATTTTCTGTAAGTTTTGATGGCGTTCTATATGTCCTACCTCACAAATTAAAGAAATACTACATTTTTAAAGGGGAGTCACAAGCATACAGCAAAAACAAACTCCACATGGAGGAGAGGCTATGAAAATTGAGAGCTCCCATTCGTAGTGTTCAGCTTTTGTTAGACCTCAGAGATCTTGATGATGAGTTGTCACCCAAGAAATGCCTGCAGAATAATCAGGTCAGAAACCACAGATCTGAGTCTGAACTGAAGCAGTGTCATTGCATTAGGTCATGCTTCTCTGCATGGTTTACCAATTTCACTGTAAAGATTTCAAAAAGGCACAGCACTGGTTCGAGCACCGACCCCTGAGGAGCATCACTGGTCTCCACTTGAACAGCGAGCTTTTGACTCCAGCTGTTTGAGTCAAGCCAATTCCTTATCTACCAGGTGGTCTATCCATCGAATCCATACTTTTCTAATTTACAGACAACGATGTCATGTGGGACAGTGTCGAATGCTTTGCACAAGTAAAGGTAGATGACATCAGTCACTCTTTCCTTATCCACCAACACTGTAGCTCCATCATAAAAGGCCACCACATTTGTCAGGCTTGATTTGCCCTTAGTGAAGCCCTGTTGGCTGTCACCAGTGACCCCTTTATTGTCCAAGTGCCTTAGCATGGTTTCCAAGAGGATCTGCTCCATGACCTTGCCAGGCACTGAGGTGAGACTGATTAGCCCTTCATCTTCCTTTTTTCCCCTTTTAAAAAAGAGTGTTAAATTTACCCTTTTCCAGTCAGCAGGGACTTTTCTGGTCCCATGAACTTGTGCACCTTCACGTTCTTTACATGATCTTGAATCTGATCTTCTCCTACAGCAGGTAGTTCTTCATTTTCCCAGTCCCTGCTTTTGCCTTCTGTGTCTTGGGCAGCATGACTGGAGCTCTTCTGTTGGAGACCAAGGCAAAAAAGTCATTGAGTATCTTTGCCTTCTCCATGTCGTAGGTGACTGTGTCACCCATTTCCTTCTGGAGAGGGCCTACATTTTCTCTAGCCTTCCTTTTACCACCAATATACCTACAGAAGCTCTTCTTGTTGCCCTTGATGTCACTGGCCAGATTTAATTCTGTCAGGGCTTTAACTCCTGGCTGCTCTATTTCTCTGCATTCCTCCCAGCCTACCTGTCCTTATTTCTACCCTCTGTAGGTCTCCTTTTTTATGCTGAAGTTTGTCCAGGAGCTACTTGTTTATCCACACAGGCCTCTTGATGTTCCTGCCTGACTTGCTTTTGTCAGCATGCATCTCTCTTGAGTTTGGAGAAGGTGATCTTTGAATATTGACAAGCTTTCTTGGGCCCCTTTTCTCTCCCAGGCTTTATCCAATGGTACTCTACCAAGCAGATCCTTCAAGATGCCAAAGTCAGTTCTCCTGAACTCAAGGGTAGCAAGGATGCTGCACAGCACCTCTCTCCACAATTGGATTCTCACTTGAAGAAGGATGTTATGATCAAGGCATTCCAGGAACCTCCTGGATTGCTTGTGCCCTGTTGCGTTGTCCCTTCAACAGATACAGGAGTGGTTGAATTTCCCCATGAAGGCAGGGCTTGTGAATGTGGGGGTGCTCCTGTCTGCCTGTAGAGGACCTCATCTGCTCGGTCATCCTGGTCTAGTGGCCTGTAACAGACTCCCACTGTAATGCCCTCCCTTTAATCCTGACCCATAAGCTTTCGACTGGCTCCTCATCCATCTCCAGGCAGAACTCTGTGCACTCCAGCTGGTCATTGACATAGTGTGTGACATCCCCTCCTTGTCTCCCCAGCCTGCCCTTCCTTATAGAGCCTGTGGCCTTCTGTTCCAACACTCCAATCATAGGAGCCATCTCACCACATGTCTGTGATGCCACTAAGATTGTAGCCCTGCAGGCCTGTGCACATCTCTAACTCTTTTTAGTTTCCCATGCTGTATGTGTTTAGGTTGAGCCTCTTCATATACAGGAAAGAAGAGGGGGATCCCAGAGAATGTAGGTTCTGACTGGAAGCTTAAGGAAGACAAAAATGTGCATCTGTAAAAGTCCTACAATTTTCTGTATTTACTGGAAATCTAAGTTGGTGATAGTTTAGGGATTTCTCTAAATCCAGAAAAACAGTGTACTGAATTGTTGTCTAAGATACTTGGCTACAGAAAGTATAGTCACATGAATTTGCTTTAATATGGCTATCTCTAATGGTCTCTGTAAGAACCACTGTCCTTGGTTATATTGGTCTTTTCTTTGTAGTGCTAAGGTGTAAAGGTTAGTTATTTTACATTGGGTCCCTGAGACTCTTTTGGGAATGAAACAGCTCAGTTCTTCTAAATGCTTGTTGAAAGGCCAATGGTGTCAATTAGTTTAGACAGTACTTCTGGTACAAAATCAAAAGAACCCCAGCCTTAGCTTTATACTCTGCTATCAGTCATGGTGTAGATTTAACATCAGTTTTCTAGGGGACAGACTTCTTTGTAATCTAAACCAGCAAAAAATAATTCTACATTGGCTCAATTTTAATACATTGTTTTATTATAAATAAATGTATTAGCCTAAATCACAGAGTTTTTCCAGAAACTTGGAGAAAACCAGTGTTTTTGCAGGTACAGGCTGTGCTTTGTGATGATAGGCCTCCAGGAATCCTAGCAATTTCTACATGTCACTGAGCCAGTGGTGCAAAGTCCTCTTCCAGATCTAGGACCCCCATGGGAAGTCCCCCAGTCTCCTTCTTTTACCCGCGGAGTTATCACTGGACCTGAGGGACAGGAATTTAGCTGCCATAGACAAATACCTTTTTCCGTGTAAGCTAACCTTGTAAATCCATAATCACATGAAACAATGCTTCTAATACAAACTGAGCTAAATAAATCTTTGCTTCCTTAATTAAGGATACAAATTATTTTTTTTTCCCCATTATTCTTAACAGCATGGCATACGATGTGTCCTTACAATAAAATGGGTGTAGAACTTCATTATTATATTTGAATCTTTGATTTCAGGATTCCTGATTTTATTTGGGAAGGAGTGCTACTCTTTCTCTCAAATTATGTTATTGTATGGAATCATATTATTTTTAGAAAAACTACAAATTCTGGATGATAACTTTCAAATTTATTTTTGCTAAATTTTATAGACTGACAGTTCAGGATGTGTAGATTTGATGTCTACTTTGTGATTACAGTAATAAGTCTGTGTATCAAGCTGTGTAATCATTCAGGCAGCTAATAATGTGTTTTCTGATCCAGATAGTATGTTTCTGCACTTTCATCATTCCTATAGGAAGTATTAGAACTTTATTTGGTGGGGAATGCAGTGTTATAATGAATGACCAAATGTCTGTTGACCTGTGTTATGGTTAGTTTACTGTGTATGCTTAAAAAGGGATAATTTCTGGAAATAGTATGCTAAATGAGGTTCTAGTTTTTACTAAAATCAACCCATTGAGATGATTATTTTTTCTATAGCTTTTCAACTAAATATAAAGTTACTAGTTTATTACTTGTTTAGCTAGGTTCAGGTGACCTCCTTGAAAGAAAAGAGACTGTGTACCCTAAAATTTTATTGTGTGTTTGTCATCTTGTGATTGTATTACCCTTTATAGAATCATAGAGTAATTGGGGGTGGAAAGGATCTTAAGGTCATCTAGTTGGAACCCTCAGTGTCTTCGGCAGGGACACCACGCACTAGATCGTGTCACTCAAAACTCCTTCAAACCTGGTCTTGGACACTGCCAGGGATGGAGATTTACCACTTTTTAGGCAACCTCCGCAGTGCCTCACCAGCTTCACAGTAAAGAACTTCTTCTTTATATCTAACCTGAACTTCCCCTATTTAAGTTTGAGCCCGTTACCCCTTGTCCTGTCACTACAGCCCCTAATGAATAGTCCCTCTCTGTCATCCTTCTAGTCCCCCTTCAAATACTGGAAGGCTACCATGAGTTCTCCACGCAGCCTTCTCTTCTTCAGGATGAACAGCCCCAATTTTTTCAGCATGTCTTCATTACGAGAGTTGCTCCAGACCCCTGATCATCCTTATGACCCTCCTCTGGACTTGTTCCAACAGCTCCATGTTTTTCTTATGTTGAGAGCCCCAGAACTGTATGCAGTGATCCAAGTGGGATCTCACGAGAGTAGAGCAGAGCGGCAGGATCAACTCCTTCGACCTGGAAGTCACGCTCCTTTTGATGCAGCCCAGGATATGGCTGACTTTCTCAGCTGTGAGTACACACTGAAGCCAGCTCATGTTCAGTTTCTCATCAACCAACACCCCCAAGTCCTTCTCCGCAGGGCTGCTCTCAATCTCTTCTCTGCCCAACCTGTAGCTGTGCCTGGGATTGCCCTGACCCAGGTGAAGAACCTTGCCCTTGGCTTGGTTGAACTTCACGAGGTTGGCATCAGCCTACCTCTCAAGCGTGTCAAGGTCCCTCTGGATCCCATCCTTTCCTTCCAGCATATCAACCGCACCACACAGCTTGGTGTCATCAGCAAATTTGCTGAGGCTGCATCAGTCCCACTGTCCATGTCACCATCAAAAAAGCTATTGAACATGATCAGTCCCAACACTGACCCCTGATGAGCACCATTCCTCTCCGGTTGGACACTGAGCCATTGACCACAACTCTTTGCATGCTGCCATCCAGCCAATTCTTTATCCACTGAGTGGTTCATCTATCAAATTGATGTCTCTCCAGTTTAGAGAGACGGGTGTCCTGTGGGGCAGTGTCAAATGCTTTGCACAAGTCCACGTAGATGATGTCAGCTGCTCTGCCCCTGTCCATCATTTCTGTAGCCCCATCATAGAAGGCCATCAGATTGGTCAGGCAGGATTTCCCCTTAGTGAAGCCATGTTGGCTATCATCAATCACCTCATTGTTTTTCATGTGCCTTAGCATGCTTTCCAGGAGATGTGGATCCAAGATTTTGCCAAGTTCAGAGGTGAGACTTGACTGGTTTGTAGTTTCCCGGGTCTTCCATTTTCTCCTCCTTGCAAATGGGATTATTTTTCCCTTTTGCTAATCATTAGGAACTTCACTGATTGCCATGATTTTTCAAATATGATGGGCAGTGGCTTAGCAACTTCACTTGCCAACTCCTTCAAGACCTGTGGAAGGATTTCATCAGGTCTCATGGACTTGTGCACGTTCAGGTTCCTAAGATGATCTTGAACCTGATTCTCTCCTATGACATGTTAAGTCTTTATTGTCCCAGTTCCTGCATCTGCCTTCCAAGACTTGAGCATTGTGGTCAGAGCATTTGCCAGTGAAGACTGAGGCAAAGAAATCATTGAGAAGCTCAGCCTTCTCCAAATCCAGGGTAGCTTCCGGAGAGAGCCCACATTATCCCTAGTCTGTCTTTTGTTTGCTACATACCTGTAGACGCCTTTCCTGTTATCTTTGACATCCCTTGCCAGACTCAATTCTAACCGGGCCTTAGCTTTCCTGACCTGGTCCCTAGGTTCCCGGACAATGTCCCTGTATTCTTCCCAGGCTGCCTGTCCTCCCTTCCACCTTTTATCAGCTTCTTTTTAACTTCTAAGTTTTCTCAGCAGCTTCTTATCCATCCATGGGGGACTCCTGCCCCATTTCTTTCTAGTCAGGATGCAACACTCCTGAGTTTGGAGCAGGTGATCCTTGAATATCAATCACCATTCTTGGGCCCCCTGCCCTCTAGGTCTTTTTCCCATGGAACCTTACTAAGCAGGTTCCCAAAGAGGCTAAAGTCTGCCTCTCTAAGTCCAGGGTGGTGAGCTTGCTGCATCCCCTTCTGACTGTCCTGAGGATCAGGAACTCAACCATCTTATGATCACTGCAGCCAAGGCTGCCTTCGAGTATCACATTCCAACCAGCACCTCCCTGTTGGTGAGTACAAGGTCAAGCATGGCACCTGTCCTTGTCGGCAAATCTATTACTAGGTAGATGAAGTTGTCTTCCACACTGTCGAGGAACTACATGAATTGCTTGTGCAACAGAACCTCAGTCTCATTGGATAGTGATGGACTAGGTTCAGTAGCCCTTACTCCAGCTTCTCAGGTTTATCTTGAAGAAATCCATAATTCCATCCCTGGGAAAGGATATCTGATTCCTGTTTTTTAATTGCTCCTGATTGATCATTGAAGAGCTCAAGTGGATTTAAATAACAATACCCTTTCCACCAAATTGAAACAAACAACAAAATTCTTTCACATAGAGGAATCTTGAGGGCATTGTGAATTCAGTGATGTATCCTGGAAGTATTTCCCACAGAACTATCCTACAGAAATATTTTCAATGGTCCAAAGCTTATAAAAAAAATTAAAAAATCTTCTTAATTAGAAATCATTTCAGGGTAAAGATTGAGAGTTTCTTATTTTGTAGAAAGGACTCCCAGTAAAGGAGCAATTGCCTCAATAAGGGCTGGTTTATTTGTTGGGGTTTTTTTGGATTTTTTTAAGAGGTTGATATCAGCGTGACCTGTAGAAGTTAATGCAAAAGAGAGGAATTATTACCCCTTAGGAAAGACCAAATAGAACTTTCCAATACATTTTTGTGTTGTGTCCAGTACCTTAGTGTTGCCATAGATGGGCCATATGTTACACACTAGTTACATTTTGTATGCTTGATTTTTTATTTATTTATTTTTTTTACATAAAACACACTGCATTGCATAAAACATTTATCGTGAACAGTGCTTATGAAATACTCACTTCCTGTACAGCCTATCCCATAAAGAGTACAGGATTTGTACGGTCTACTAGAATCAATGTTTCCTTTACTACAGTTCATGAGAGGCACAGACCTCTGCTGCTTATTCCTGCATTCTTCTTAATCTATGTGATTGCATCAGGATAGCATATGGACTAACACTGCTCTACAACAGATGAAAAATTGTAACCATGCCAGATGTTGTCTTTTGTAACTTAGCTTTTAACTCAGCTGGAGTGAGAGCAGGCTGTACATACATGCCTCTCTGTGTGTTGCTTTTGGATCAAACAATAAGACTTGTGAGCCTTCTGCAGGCCACCTTTAGCTTACTCAGAAATTCCATAAGTGTTCCTGAGGAGCAGACTGTCTTTTTCATGATTTTATAGAGGAAAAATGAGTTCATTTAAAGCTGTCTTACATTGTTTCATGTTCACAAGTAATGGATAAAATATATATGAGTTAAAACCCAATCGTGTATGTAAAGGTTCAAAATACATTTTAAAATAAAAGTTTATTTCAGCAAGATAATCCATTTCAAGTACTGTTGAGATTAATATATCTGCAGTCTGCATCTGCTTTTTTTTGTTTTAGCTATGTTCTTAAGTCCATAATACACAAGAAGCCCCCCATATGCTCAGTTTGACTTCAAGTACTTCGCACTCCCAATTATTTTTACATAATGTGGAAGCTAATTTTTTAAATATAATGTAAAATTCTGCAGATTAAATGTTCTAATAAAATCTGAATTTTGTTTCAGAGCAAAGTAGAAGAGATGATTTGGAAGCTTTAGGTCATATGTTTATGTATTTCCTCAGAGGAAGCCTTCCATGGCAAGGTTTAAAGGTAGTGGTTTTTGATATCTTCCTCTATCCTGTTTTCAGATCATCAGCTTTTCTTTTTATGATCTTTTTCTTTTTGAAAGTTTGCCTGCAAACTGTATAACTTCATAAACTTCTTTTGTTCTTGTGTCATAGGCTGATACATTAAAAGAACGCTACCAGAAAATTGGGGACACAAAAAGAGCAACCCCTGTAGAAGTATTGTGTGAAAGCTTTCCAGGTAATGTACACTGTTGATGAAAATTGATGTCATGACATTGATTTAGAAAACAAAACTGGCATAGGTAGTTTTAACATATGATTTTAAAAATAAATATAATAGTGCTTCCAAATATGTGTATTGTGTACTATGGTAATAGATACAGGAATAATTTTTTGAAGTGGCGGTAAGCTAATGCTGGTATTCTTCAAAGATAGTTTCTTCTAAAAGAAACATTCGAAAAATATATATACACTTATGATGATCAGTTTGACTACACTTGTATCTTCACATGTAAAAGTTTGCATCTCAAATTTGATAGCAAGCCCCTTCTTAAAACAAGCGGCATTAGGAACAGCTTGAAATGATATTTAACTTGCAAGTAGTTTTAGGTGTCACTTCTAGTTCTTTTTAAGTGCACAGAGAATTGATGAGGCATTGGAAAATTGGAGAGAAACAAATTTGACATTTTTAAAAAGTTGGGCTAATCAGCTTGGCACAGGGGGGACATGCACATGACACTGACATGATTTTTCCAAAATAAACACTCTGAAAAGTAACTGTAATATCATTGATAGGCTGAGAATATCATTGGATTTGCTGAGAATACCTCTGCATGGTTTGATTTCCTTTTGTTGAAGGAATTCCTGTTCATAGTGGGCCCTGTGGACAGGAGGCAGATGTTTAATGTCATGACATTAAGCATTTGTTCTTGATGCTCTTTTTAAATAAAGAATCATAGAATCATAGAATAGTTAGGGTCGAAAAGGACCTTAAGATCATCTAGTTCCAGCACCCCTGCCAGGGGCAGGGACACCTCCCACTAAACCATGCCACCCAAAGCTATGTCCAGTCCAGCCTTGAGCACCGCTAGCGATGGAGCATTCGCAACTTCCCTAGGTAACCCATTCCAGTGCCTCACCACCCTTACAGTAAAGAATTTCTTCCTCATATCCAGTCTAAACTTCCCCTGTTTAAGTTTGAACCCCTCACCCCTTGTCCTCTCACTACAGTTCCTCATGAAGAGTCCCTCCCCAGCATCCCTGTAGGCCCCCTTCAGATACTGAAAGGCTGCTATGAGGTCTCCACGCAACCTTCTCTTCTCGAGGCTGAACAGCCCCAACTTTCTCATCTTATCTTCATACGGGAGGTGCTCCAGTCCCCTGATCATCCTCGTGGCCCTCCTCTGGACTTGTTCCAACAGTTCCATGTCCTTTTTCTGTTGAGTACACCAGAACTGCACATAATACTCTAAGTGAGGTCTCACAAGAGCAGAGTAGAGGGGCAGGAACACCTCCCTCGACCGGCTGGTCACGCTCCTTTTGATGCAGCCCAGGATACGGTTGCCTTTCAGGGCTGCAAGTGCACACTGCTGGCTCATGTTCATTTTTTAATCAACCAAAACCCCCAAGTCCTTCTCTGCAGGACTGCTTTGTATCTCTTCTCTGCCCAACCTGGAGCTGTGCCTGGGATTGCTCCGACCCAGGTGTAGGACCTTGCACTTGTCATGGTTAAACTTCATCAGGTTGGCATCAGCCCACCTCACAAGCGTGTCAAGGTCCCTCTGGATGGCATTCCTTCCCTCCAACGTATCAACCAAACCGTAATCAAGATGAATGTACTATAGGAAGAATTGTGTAAACCAATTTGAAATGAAGTACATTGTTGCTGAATTTCAAACATTAAATGGTATTGGATAGACATCTGTGTTGTATCTGTTCGGTATTTGAGAGCCTTGTGTAATTGAGAATGTTTGTTAAACTTGCATATGGTAAGTTTGAAATTTGTAGGCTTGACAGTGGGGATAGAATTGAAGGATCCTGACAGATTACAAATATAGCCTTAAAAATATAAGTGCAATTCAGTAAATCATTTTCAAGGTACTATATGAAGGTAAGATTGAATCCAAATTAAGAATTATTTGGTATGGAATGATTCCTTAAGTAATGACTTAAAATCAATTCCAAAGTAAGTGCAAGTGAACAGTATCACGCTTCTGTATTAAAAAAAGGAAAAAAAAAAAAAGAAAAACCGTATACTAAATCAGATTATATGAACAGGATATAGCCTGATAGACACATGAATTGCCATTTCCACTCTACTTGATTCTGCAAAGCAAAGTATGTTCAATTCTGGGGACTCTACTTAAAGAAAATACATGTTATTTTAAGGGTATCTCATAGAGAAGTGGGAGTTCTTATGTGCAATATTTGTTAGACTTATCACCAAAGACTTGAAGAAATAAAGATTGTTTTAGTCAAGATTGTGAGGGAAAGAATTTCTTCCATAACTTTTGCCTGCCACAGACATGAAAGGAATCACTTTGCTACATCCACAGCAGCTCAACAATGTAATGGATGTAATTCAAAACAGTTTAGATTTGAACTCCTCCTGTGTTTCAGGTATAGTGTGAACATGAAGGGATTGCCATTGCAAGGAAGACTGTGGAGCTTCTCTCACTAGGCTGTGTGAAAGCAAGCCAGACAGACAAGGCTGCGGGATAGGGTGGTGTAGTTGATGACCTTTTGAGTCCACTATCAATTTTTCTTATGTTTTTCATTTCACTTTCTTCTATGTATTAAAAAAAAAAAAAGAAGTAAAATTGACTTTGATTACAGAAATTAGAGCAAGTGTCTGAACATATGTTTGGTGAATTGGTGAAAGTTTAAATGCAGGGGAAAAAGCCTGTTCTATAGTGTAAGTCATTTGCATTCCGGAACGCATGCATGTCTTGCATGTTGATTTTTACCTAGTTGCTAGAATCCTTTAAATATGTAATTTAAGATGTATATGGTGCAATTCCTGGAAATAATAACGCATGAGTAGCTCCATATATCTAGTGACTGTTTCCACCAAATTTAATCAAGTACATGCTTGTTGACAGGATTGAAAATGGAACAGGGAAATGGTATTTGATCTTGGAGAACACAAAAGATAAACTTCTTTGATAGCACATATGTACATTTTTATAATAAATATATTCTTGTATGTGGAAGTTTTTGCATGTTAGATGTCTGGGGAGTTTCCATATTTTCCTATCCTTCTTGTCGCTCAAAACTTTAAAAAATTTCAGTTGTTTTCAGTCAGCCTGCGGATTGAGATAGCTGATTGATGTCCTTAAAGCAAGAGAACTCTAGCATCAGTGAAGGATATTTTGGTCTCTGTCACATGTAAAACACCTACCGTTTTCATCCTGTATTCTGTGGAATTGTACTGTCTTTGAGTGTGCAACACTGCTGCTGTTTAAAGCTTCGTATAAAATATGAGCAAGGATTTAAACTCTGGAATTTCTGCATCCAATACATGATAAGGGTGGTATTTGATTTTTGGAGTCAGCCAGCTGTGGCACATTCAGCTGAATTAAATGTCTCTGATCCAGCCTTCATTACTCTGAAGACATACCTTGCATGCTTTGGTTTCTACTTTACATTGAGAAGGTATGGTTAAAGAGGTCCCTAGCAATGTCTCAATATTTCTCCTTGCCTTCTTGAAATGCTGACGTCCTTGGCTAGAATTTCTGAAGAGTTTTGCTTGTATGCTGAGGTAGCCCTCAGATGCCACGGAATTCCTTCTATCCAGTGCTCCATCTGCTAAAAAATAGCACTTAATACTCTGTTTTTGTCAGAAATAAGTAATTTGGGTTTTCTAAGCACACTGGTCCTGAGGTGCATTCTTGACAGCACCAACATGATGTTGCCTCACAACTTTTTGTTATCAAGCTGGCCTCAAACCTTCACTTGTCCCTCTTTCAACCCCATTCTTTCTGAAGAAGTTTAACTTAGAATAGCTCCGTCTTAGCACTGCCTCTGCACTTCTCAGACATCTTCTGTGAGAAGATGGGTTTCCTACACCACCTTGTTTGTAGCATAAAATGTAAGGTTCTCCAAATTTACTGGAATGTGATGTAGGTGAGTGTGCAGTGATACTACTGTGCTGCTTCTGACATACATACCTCTTTCATAGGATCAGTGAGTGCATGTGGCATCTACTTTTGACGTCATTCATCTTGTGACTTTTGTCACATACAGGTGACTCCTCTTGTACTTTGGGACCATGCGAAAGCCTTTTTGACTTGAGAATGAGTTGTTGCTTTTCTCAGAATGGCTTGCCAGCGGGTGGTTTCCCACTCTTTCATGAGCTACAAAGCTTCCTAAACAAGTTAGATTTTAAGAGATTTGTCCACCTGGAAATAATGTCCCAGGGCTCAGGTCAAGTGCTTCACCTGATCCATATCAGACTGTGAGAAGCTGTTGCAGTACTCTGTTTCAAACCACTACAATGTGAATACCTTCTACAGCGGAAGGACCTGTAAAACTTGGTCTTTTGTGAAAGTTTATTAATATTTATCTCTTATTACCATCTGCTGTTTTCTCAGACTTGTATTTCCATGTCCCTAATTTCACTGACTCCTGAAGGAGTTACTGAAAGCATACATTTGTCGTATAGTATTGTACATAGTCACATATCTGAGCAGTTTCTCTACGGGAGTTGAAGCTTGTACTTCAGATATTCATGGGTTCTCCCTTTCAGCCCTTGGATTCTTGTATTATTCTGCCCATTAGGATGCTTGTTCCTTACAGCTATTTTCTCAGAAGCCTTTCATGGCTTAAACCCATCATCAAGAATGGAACTTCTGTATGCTTTACTAACCTGCCAAGAAGTTTGCCCTGGAACTTCTGTCTTAGCTAGCTTAGTTAGGTTGTGGCAGCTAGTATGCAGGCTGTACTTCATACACTTTAATTACTGGGAAGGTTCTTTCCTGTTATCTTTACAGGTCCAGGCCCTTTCAGAATCTCCCTGGTTCTCTCCGCTACTGGAGAATCTTATAGTATCCATGTAACATCTACCCAAATGCATCTCCATTTGTATGCTGATATGGTATTTAAACAGTGATATTAAACTGACAGATATTTATATCTGACCAGATATAAACTGGTCAGATATTGTTCTGCAAAAGCTCAGGTAACCTTAGTATTTCTCTGCAGTGTTTCTGTGTCGGATAATTGCCGTTTCTGCTCAACACCTTCACATAGCGTGATGCCTGAAGCATTCAGCACTGTTTCAGCCTTCCATTGTCATACTACAGTTACAACTCAACAGAGCCTATACTGAATTATTTGTGGGGAAAATTGGCATTGCCCAATTGTGATACATGTGGATCATCTAAAGAAAGAATGGTTAGACTCCAGTAGCAGATTTTCTTTGAGACACAAGACTACCTTGTAGATTCGTATACTCCCTTCTTTCCTCTTCTTAAGCTTTTCTTTGTAAAATTAATTGGAAAAGAAAAATAAAATTGGAAAGTAGAGGTGTTTCCACACTTTTTTGGCACACTGCATCAGGATTGGAAGGTTGAATGGAAGATCTTGACAGGTAAATTAGTGTGGGGATTGCTTGGTAAGATATGTTTAGAATATGGCAATTTATTTTGAAGAATATTTTTCTTTCTGGTAAGTCACACATCCATGGTGAACAACTATTCAGATGTTATGGTCACAGATAGAAGTTACTTTAAAATGTAGTAGTAAGTGCTGACTTTTGAGTGCCTTTTAAACAGGTATGGCAATTATGTACATTTTTTATTTATGTAGAGGAAATGGCTACATACCTACATTATGTAAGAAGGCTTGATTTTTTTGAAAAGCCAGACTATGACTACTTAAGGAAGCTCTTCACAGACTTACTTGATCGGAAAGGCTATGTGTTTGATTATGAATATGACTGGATTGGCAAACAGTTGGTGAGTACAGTATAAGGTACTAGTTACATGCAAGGTTTTTTTGTGTGATCAGTTTTGAGCCATTGTTAATCTTGAGTTTCAGAAGTTGTACATCTCATGGCTGCTGCTACAGTTGTGAACAGCTGCTATGACAAACCCATTTTCAGATGCATTTTCAAACATAGTTATTAAGCTTGAGATGTTTCATATTGAGTCTCTTTTCAAACATATACTCTTTAACATCAAAGTAAATCTGTTCAATCCAAAATGAGGTTATAGGAACTATAGGTTTTTGTGTTGAAGAAGGAGTTTAAAGCAAAGGAGCTTAAAACTTTGTAGGTGATTGTCATTTTTGCATGCATGTTCCTGCTTTGGGGACTTGCTTGCTCCCAGTATTCTCAACATGTAGAGCAACTGCTTCTCAGCACCTGAGGTATATATATAATACTCCAGATATTTATCAGTTTGTTATGAAGAAACTGTCTATATGCATTGTTTTATTGAAGTATGATGTAGAAGATCAGTCTCCATTGCAGTGCATCTAAAGTTACAGAAAATGTGTGTTTATGGGTAAAAGATTAATTTTACAGCACCTCAGATTCTTCCTTATTTCTTTTTGATAAATAGGGAAGGGAGTTCTGTGTGTAAGTTGAACAATTTCAGATTATACATTTTACCCTAAAGTTTCTTGTGTAATTCTCTGAAAGCGTCATAGTATTTTATTGCTAAATCTTTTTTCAGTGTTTAGCATTAAAAATCACTTCAAGCCTTTCTTTCAGGCTTTTACCAGAATGTCCTAAGGGGTACCTGCAGAAAATAATCAGCCTAGAGTCTTTCAGAAAATTAATGTCTGATGTAGTCGAGAATTGCTAATTCTAAAATTATGTCAGTCTTGGTTTGCCCTCTTTTTCTTACTGGTGTTGGCAAATGCCTAGTAAAGATTTTGCTTTAGTATGATAATTTTCATTAATTTCTATTGCAAACCAGTAACTTTTGGTAAGACAGAATTACCATTTGCTACATATTATTTATATTTATAGCCTACTCCAGTGGGTTCAATACATTCGGACCCTGCACTGTCTTCAAACAGAGAAGCATATCAGCACAGAGGTAAAATGCAACAATCTAAAAATCAGGTAAAGTACTCATATAAGATTATCAGCATTGCTTTGTCTTTTGCCTAATGATTTGTGCTATATTGTTGCTTTTGTTAAAACTCCAAAATAAAATTGACTCTTTGTCTTTTCTTTGGTTTGAGTAGAACTTTCTTAGTGTATTTCTACATCTCTAGACCTTAAAATGTCCTAAAAGGTTGCTTGTTTGGTGCTATGATGCAACATACTGATACTTCTTTCAATTTTAATCACTGCTTCTTCCCCATATGCTAAATCACCTCTTGGGGTGCTAACATGCATGTAAAATGTTTTCACTTTCATTCCATTTTTTTTTTTTTTTTTTTTTTTTTAGCCAGCGTGACATGGAAGGTGGTAAAAGCATTAGGAATTTAGATCTGTGTCCATTTTTCTGAGCTAAGTAACAGGGTTGTGTTGGACTTCATTTCTTAGTTTCATCTACTTTACTGCTGTGTGAAAATTCATGTGTAGGCATACATAAGTATTCATAAAATCTTGATGTACAGCATATAGAGGAATTATAGTGCTTCTGTGCTTTTTAAAAATAATACGAATATAATTGTTAATTTTTGGAATCTTTGTTTCTTTTTTTTTTTTTTTGCATATATTCCTCATGCATTGAAAAATGATAGTCAACAGACCGTAGGGCAGCTTGGGACTCACAGCAAGCCAATCCAGATCATCTGAGGGCTCATCTAGGTGCTGACAAACATGGTGGCTCAGTACAGGTATTTTCATCTTCTTTGCGTGACTTAATCAATCGTCTTACATTATGTAGTACTAGTTTCCTGTAGTGCATGACATGATTACTATTTTCATATTAAGCTCTCTTTCCAGTAATGTTCAGAATGTTCATGTTATTCCCTACTCCACAGTTGCCTAGCTGAAATTAAATCACATGCAGAAAACTGTGTGTCTTTATGTATGTGGAATTTCTGCTATGTGTTTCTTAGTGACAGCTAAACCAATGGAGCTATCTTTTTTTGAAGGAATATAGATTTAGATCAGTGCAAGCAACTGAAATTTAGACTTTTGATGTGTTGTTTGGTTGCATTAACAACTAAACCACTGTGGACTGAATCCAGTGTTGACCAACATTTCCCCACCCCTGCCATTGCAGGGTGTTGGAACTCCATGATCTTCCAACACAAACCATTTATGGTTATGATTTTTGCTTTATAAGCAAACCTCAAATTAAAGTGTTAAGTAGTAATTTTTGCTTAAACTCTGCTACTTTTCTTCAAACAATAGTTAACTAGAAGAATGTTTCACAGGGCAATACTTAACACTTATCAGTGGAAAATGAATAGAAACCAGCATTTTTTCCTTTGTTATTAGTGTATTTCATCTTTAAAGAGCTTTTTTTCCTGGCTTGCTCTTTATTTTATTATTTGGTGTCTTGTTCTTTGAATATATTTAGGGGTAAGATGATTGGAATAATATTTCAAGAACTAGAAGTTTTTTATAGAAGGATTCAAAATGCCAGCTGTGAAGTCTATATGAAGTTTTGGGCTGTCACTCCAAAATTAAAATAATTTAGCTTTGTAAAGTGTTATCTGGGGAAATGTCATGGTTTAACCACAGCTGGCAGGCGAGTACTGTGCAACCACTCTCTCACACTGCCTTCCTCCCTTCTTGGGCAGGATGGGGAGGAGAATCCAAAAAATGTTAAACCCATGGTTGATGTAAGAACAGCTTAATAATTGAAATAAAGTGCAATATAATACTAATAACGATAGGGGGAAATAGCAAGGAGAAGAATATAAAACTAAAATGGAAAAAGGAAAAAAAAAACAATAAACAGCAGTGACGCACAATGCGATTGCTCACCACCCACCGATTGATACCCTGCCTGACCTGGGCAGTGATCTGGGCCTTCCGGGTAACTCCCCCCATGATGTACTGTGATATGGAGTACCCCCTTTGGCTAGTTTGGGTCAGGTGTCCTGTTTCTGCTTCCTCCCAGCTTCTTGTGCCCCTCCTCACTGGCAGAGCATGAAAGACTGAAAAGTCCTTGATCAGGGTAGAAACAACTGAGCACCAACTAAGACTTCAGTATGTTATTGTCATTGCTCTCAGACTGAAGCCAAAACACAGAACTATGCCAGTTACTAGGAATAGAATTAACTCTATCACAGAGGAAACCAGGACAGGAAAAAAAAATACTTTCTTTGTCTGCTGTATTTTTGATTCTGACAATCCTAAGTTACATATGTTTCTCATGAAGTTTTACTTTGGATAAAAATTGACAATGCTTGAAGAACGAGAAATCCAGGGGTAAAGAAAACTGCTGTAGTCTCATCAGTGTGATAATTCCATATCTTTTAAATTCTTTGAAATCCAATTCAAACTTTGCAGTTTCTAAACTTTGCTGCTTTAGAAACTGCTGTCATACAAGAAAATTATCAGATAATAATTAATCACTGTGTATCAGGAAAAATTTGCAAATTGTTCTGTGCTTGCCTTAAGAGGTATTTTTAAAACTACCTGGATATTTAACTTGAATTGCATTAGTTCCCTCAATAACATTAGTTTTAAAGGTAGTAATTTATCTTTTGAGAAGTGTATTAATGTGGAATCAAAACTAGATTCAAAATCACATCTTCTAAAATTATTAAATTTCTTATTTTTTTTTTAACTTTTAGGTTAGAAAAATACATACTTAACTTGTTAAATTCCAGTTACTGAAACTTCCAAATTTTATAACATATTGCTCTTTTGGCAGTTGGAGCACTTAAGAAACCTTTTCTTTTTTCTCAGGTAGAATGTAACAATTGCAGGAGAATTTATTCCATTGTAATAGATGTTAAACACTCTTAGGGAGTGGAAGAATATTTTCTAGGAAATAGCAGTAGTATTCCTTTATGTTAATATAATGTTCCTCCTTTCATTCTCAAAGAATATGGGCATTCTGAAATCAGATCCCTTAGATCAGCTACGACTAAGCAGTTGCCATGTAAAAAGCAATTTTCAGAAGTGCAGCTACTTGGTCTGTGTCTTTGAAGATTAAGTGTATTTTCAAGACATCTTAATTGTGGAGCTGTCATACTTCCTCATTAAAGGCACTCATGAAGCTACATAATGTCTTCAGTTTTGTTTTGATGTTTGAGCCTTTGACTGTTGTCAAATACCACTTTGTTGTAGTGATACTAACTGAATCATGCTGTTAAGTTGGACAGTTAGCTGGCTAGTTTAGCTGAATTCCTAATTGCCCCCAAGAAGACAAGTTCTAAAGGCGCCACAGATAATTGTTCAAAGGAAAGTTGAGTCTAAAGTATGAAATTAAAGTGTATTGATTTTTCATTTTTTTTTCTGTGACATTAGTGAGTCAGTGCTCATCTTTGAGATCCATTGAATTATCCATTTCTCTGTAAGAAGAAAAAAACCCTGGCAGGTAATTTGGAAGTGACAGAATGTTTTTCAGGGCTCTGCTACTAGTCATTTGCAATACTACTGTTGGTGTTGTCTCTAAGATCCTTTTTTAGAAGATTGTTAAAATATGTTAGTGATATGAACCTGTTGGAGCAAGTCCAGAGTGGGGCCAAAAAGATGGTCAGAGGGCTGGAGCACCTCTGCTATGAAGGTGGGCTGAGAGAAGCTAGGCTTGCTCAGCCTGGAGAAGAGAGAGTTCAAAGGAGATCTTCCAGTACCAAAACAGGGTCTGCAAGAAACCTGGAGAGAGACTTTTTACAAGGGCATGTAGGGACAGGACAAGGGGGAATGATTTTAAACTGAGTGAGGGGAAATTTAGATAAGATATGAGGAAGAAGTTCTTCAGAACTATAAAGGTAGTGAACCACTGCAACAGGTTGCCCAAGGAAGCTGTGGCTGTCCCATCCCTGGCAGTGTTCAAGTCCAGGTTGGATGGGGCTTGGAGTAATCTAGTCTACTGGAAGGTGTTCCTGCCTGTAGCAGCAGGGTTGGAACTAGGTGATCTTTAAGGTCCCTTCTAACTCAAACCATTCTATGATTCTTTGCTGTGACATTTAAAACTGAAGTGAACTGAATGTTGGTATGTGTGTAGTATAGCAGCCTGTTTTTCTAGTTGTTCTAGCCTTATAAATGAAAGCAACTTGTACCTACCCACAGTTCATTCAGCTACTTCCTGTGTCTGTCTTCTTGTAAACTTGCCTCAGTTCCCAAAAATGTCAGTTGTACAACACCAAATTGTTTCCTTCTCTGCATGAACTCCCAGAAAGCCAACCGTATCCTGTGCTGCATCAAAAGGAGCGTGACCAGCAGGTCGAGAGAGGTGATCCTGCCCCTCTACTGTGCTCTTGTGAGACCTCACTTGGAGTATTGTGTGCAGTTCTGGTGTCGTCAGCATAAAAAGGACATGGAACTGTTGGAACAAGTCCAGAGGAGGGCCACGAGGATGATCAGGGGACTGGAGCACCTCCCGTATGAAGATAGGATGAGAGAATTGGGGCTGTTCAGCCTGGAGAAGAGAGAGAAGGTTGCGTGGAGACCTCATAGCATCCTTCCAGTATCTGAAGGGGGCCTATAGGGATGCTGGGGAGGGACTCTTCATGAGGGACTGTAGTGAGAGGACAAGGGGTAATGGGTTCAAACTTGAACAGGGGAAGTTTAGATTGGATATGAGGAAGAAATTCTTTCCTGTAAGGGTGGTGAGGCACTGGAATGGGTTACCTAGGGAGGTTGTGAATGCTCCGTCGCTGGCGGTGTTCAAGGCTGGATTGGACAGAGGCTTGGGTGGCGTGGTTTAGTGGGAGGTGTCCCTGCCCCTGGCAGGGGTGTTGGAACTAGATGATCTTAAGGTCCTTTCCAACCCTAACTATTCTATGATTCTATGAACTGCAAACTGCTTATGCACTCGTAAAGACTGTACTAATCTGTTCATTACTTCTTTTTTTTTTTTCATGACTTGCTAAATGATCTCCTTTCTCTTATTCTTTCTCTTTCTATTTTCCCATTTGGTAATTCTTAAAAAGGAGGTTAAATTAAAAGATCAGGTTAAAGAGTTCCCTGTGCAATGCCACAGGACTTGAAAGGTCCTTAGGAACTGCCTGAAAGGTTAGATATTTGATGTAAATTGCAAGACATCTCTCCTTAAAGAAGTCAAGATAGCAGTGAATTAGATGAAACAAATCCATTTCCCTAAGCTTTTATGAATTAAAAAAAGTTAATTCTAGTGTGACTATTTTTTATTTTTTATTATTCATTTTTGTCTTAACTGGAAACTTTTTTCAAGGTAAAATACAGCATTCTGTAGTATCACTAAAGATTTGCTTGGGCTTGGAGGCTGGCTTTATTATTTGAAGAGTAGATAATTCAGTGACTGAGATGGGTAAAGAAACAAAGGATTATTTCTGTGTCTTTTTCAAAGTATTGCATTTTTGTATTGTAATTGTAAGCATGAAAATCAGCAAAATTTTGTTTTATGAGAGACTTTTTGACTTATTTTTCAACATAGCAAGTAAAAGATTAGTTTACATACTAATCCAAAACAAATCATGGGACTAGCCAGATTTACTGTTACTATCTGAGGAACTGGTATTCAGGCTTGCCTTTGTTGTCTTTTAAGTGGCCCTTATCAGGCTTCTGAAGGACCGTATATTTAAGAAACTAATCTTTTCCACAATTAATATGTCTCCTTATTAGGTAGCAGGGCTAGTATTTTGTTTGCCATATGCCTAGAGGATACCAAGAAACATGGTGCATCTGCTTCTTCATGTATGTGCTTTTCAAATTAAAGTTTTAAAGAACTGATTAAATTTGAAGAAACTAAATTTAAACCATGATAAGATCTGTTATCAAAGTGCTTAAAGTTGTTTCATATTTTTCCATTTAGTGATTAATCTTCCATCTATATAGAGAGTATTTTAAGTTAATCTTCAGCATTGCAGCACTTCTAATTTGAAACTTAGTCTTCAGAAACTGAATTATGTGAAATTTGGTGACTTTTCATTGAAAAATGTTCATGTAGTCAACAAAATTTTTAGTTGCAAAAATGCAGCTTCGATATCCGCGTTTATCTCTACAACTGTATACAAATCTAGTAAGAGATTAATTATGCCTCCCATCTTTTATTAGGCTGCTGAGGAAATCCAGTCCAACTCAAGTCATGAGTAGAGAAATGAAATTAAAAGTTTCTGTTTAAGCAGTATTAGTTTTGTGTATTGGTTCTTCTCTCTCCTTTTCGAAAGTTACAGCTTTTTATGTAGATCCACTATGATGCATTTTGTTTGTACCTCATTTATGATAAGTACGTGCTGGCTACAGAATTTAGTGTACCATACCTTCAGTGCAAACACTCTTCCAGGTGACTTACTCTGGTTCAGTTTTGTTACATTCCCGTATCTTTCCACCTGTGTCATGATAATTTTTGATATGATTGGCATGTAGTTAGAGAGAAGTGTAATGGTTGGTGTAACTTAAGCCTGTGTGCACCAAGCTCAGGAGTATACAGGTGTTTCCACTGCTTCTTTTATCGTGCATTATCAATTTATTACCAAATGCACTTTTCAGTCAAATTGCAAAATAATTTACTGATGTCACAGGGAATTAAATTCTGGCATTGTAGGTTATTTTAGCAAATTACAGAACTTTCAGTTGTAAGATCATACAGTCAAATCACCTTACTGCTACAGGAACTAGAGCAGTCCTGCCTGCCTCTTGTTGTGCTTTTGAATGAATCTTTGTTATTTTTTAAAAAATGTAAATATTTTGCTCTGTTGCAGGTGTATTAATTTTTGGTTCTGCATCTTACTGAGACCATTCTTGTAGTTCTTTTCAGCAGTAGTAGACTAGATTGAAACTCAGGCCATTTGTGATTCTGGAGAAGCATGACTGATACTGGGTTTCTGACTACCAGTAAATAATACCCTTTGGTTCATTTACACTTTCAGAAGTCTCAACTCTTTCCAGAAGGATGAGCATCATTTCCTTTTATCTAAACTAAGCCATACAACAGGCAGTTATACTTGATTGTTTGGTTGTGTATTTGGTGGATGTGTCAGCTGTTCATATATGGGAAGGACTGAAGACTCCTTGATCTCTGTCTCCTTGATAGAGACCAACCAGAGCAAGGCAGGACAGTCTTCCACTCACTGATTCAAAGATTCGTACAAAGTTTGTACCAAAGATTCTTAGAGAAAACAGTCAAATTAATTAAAAAACACCTTAGGGCAAATGCTGCCTTGAAAAGAAAGACTTCTCCCACAAATGATTTGCTAAAGTAGAATTCCTACCTGTTTCTGACGCTGAATGTTTAGTGCTTCTGCCATCCCCAGTGATATGAAACTAAGCTTAAACCACCTTATTGAAACTGTATTGATGTACCTGGCATCACAGAAATAAAGTCCAATCTCCCAGAATTCCTTCAGTTATATTGTCCAGGATTCAAATAACTAGTCTTGGAATCTCACATTTCATTTTGCTTTATCACTGGGCTGCACAGGGGTTTTGGTATTCCTATTCTAGTGAAACTTGAAAAAGAAGAAAACTCAGCCTGTTGTAGGCATGTGGCATGAAAAATGGGTTAAGTTCAGCAGTCTTCTGAAGCTCTGTACTTGGTTGCAATAGGAACCACAAAGCAAACCTCAATAGGCAAGGCTCTGTTAGCTCAGATTATAAATAGATGAGGCATAACTCCTATGTTAGGAGGAGAGCTAGGAAGGGTGAGGGGAATAGTAACATTATGATGATCATGACTTTCCTTCTTTTTGCTTTCTTCTACCTTAATCTCTGATAATGTTTTCCAGATGTTTTCTGAAGGCTTTTATATTACTTCACCGGAATGATATTTTTATTTTTATTTATTTTGTGTTCCTTGGCCAGTAATTTTGCTGATACTTTGTACCTAGTAGACTTCTTGGTACTCTAATGAGTCAGTCAGCACTGTCAGCTGCCCTGACCAGATTTGCACTTGTCTGTATCTAGTTAACCATCTTCCTGGCAGATTCTGTGAGGTGAATAAGCAAGATGCCACTGGAATATCTTCACACAGAAAAGCTGAGAGAGAATGCTGGGTTACATTTAGTTTAAAGTCAAAACAGACATTCCCAGAGAACCAGAGCTGTCCTGATGGCTCAACAATTTACAAAGGAATTTGAGAATAAATTAATTGGAATGAAGATGAATCTAATTTTTTTTTTTTATGGTAGTAGGTGTGGTCGTGCTCTGATAGTGAAAAACAAACACCACCAACACTCTTAGGTCTAGAAAATGTTTTAAATTTCCCTTCCTTTGGTGAGTACTCTTTGAGGTACAGCTGAAACAAGCCACACAGAAAAGAAAACTAAGAATCTTAAATGCACTAAAGAAACAGAGATAGGGTAAGACAAGACTGGCTGAATTGATATCAGGAAAGAGGCTTGTACCTTCCCTTAAGGCTCTGAAGAGACATGAGGGAGATGAGCAAACCTGATAACAGAATTGCTTTGCTTAGTTTGTTCACTTTGAGTCTGCCATGTAGTTGTCAGTTCCACTGGTAGATATGAAAGAAAAATGGCAGGAGTGCAGGGATGCAGGAATAAAACGTGGAAAAGATATTGTTACTGGAATAAAAAGAATTATGGAATAAACAAAAATTACCATCTTTTTGAAGATGTATCTATAGCACTAGCATAATTTCAGGTATTTCTGGTAATTTCAGGTAGTAAGCTCAACAAATGGAGAACTGAACGCAGATGACCCAACTGCAGGCCATTCAAATGCACCCATCACAGCTCCTGCAGAAGTAGAAGTACTGGATGAAACAAAGTATGTCCATCTTTTTATTTTCTTAGGATCTTGTGTGCTCAGCTACTTCAAAATTTTTATTGAAATTTTTATTTAAATACCACTGGTGGGGACAAAACTATAGTGCTATACTCAATTTTGGCTTTAAATATTTAAATAATAGATTTTCTCTAACTTGTGCTTTTTAAGCACTAAGCCCTCAGTAACACATCTCTACACTAGAGAAGTGCATGTGTTTTTGATGTTTCAACTAATTTTGAAATAATCATTGAAGATAGTTTTCTGACTATCAAATTATGTGTGCAAGATGGAAAATTCTTTGTCTGTGTTCGTTCTGATTCTCTTTTTTCCCCTTACTCTCTTTCTGTATAGCTGCCAGAAAGTGTTGAACATGTGGTGAGTTCTACAGCACATGCAGGCAAAAATAGCCCTAAGGGCATAATTTTTGTTAGTTGGTTTAAAACTAATGTCAGAGATCTTTAAAATAACAAATCCACTTGAAAATCACATAATAATGTTTTAATATTATTAAACAACTGTTTTTACAGTTACACCTTCAGGAGCTATTTTGCCTGCTTCAGATCTTCCTTGCTTTTAAGTTGTGTAGTCTGTAGTGTACTTTATTTAATCCTCTTAAGTGAGTAGTAGAATATTTTCTTACTTGCTATCCTGTTTTAGAGGGAAAAACATTCTTTTCAGATGTAACATTCAACTACTATTTTAACATCTAGACAATAACTCACTTATATAAGCAAGTAATAAATGCTAGCAAATACTTGAAATTTGCCTGTTATCTCTGAAGTATTTACCAGAGCATTAGTCTTTGACAACCTGCTAGCAAATTACAAAAACATAACTTCAGGGTTCCTGAAAGTTACAGTGTAATGAAAATCAGAAAATATTAAGGTCTGTTAACATGGGATGGACAACTTACGTATATGTGTTTGAGTGCTAAAGTCAGACTTGCAAAGTATTCTTCATAGTTAAAGGCAGTATAATTTTCAAGATTTTTTTTTTCTATAATATTGCTTGGAATAGGATTTTACAAAGGCATGGATCTAGTTCATCATAAAATAGAGGCACCTAAGTATGAAAGATATATTACTAGCCTATCAGTCCAGTAACCATTCCTTAATAACAATAAATTTTGTAGGAGCTATTTTCCTAAGTTTTAGATAAAAGGAAATATCTCAAAGTATATTTTTTTCTTGAAGTTATCGTTCGTCAGGTTCTGTTTTTTGTATGTAAGATTTATGTGCATGTGTAGTTAAAAATTGTGAATGGAGGTGTCTCTTGTGCTGCACTTGTGCACTAGCTTTCTGTGAGCACTGCGAAGACCACTTCTGTACCTTCCATCTTGCAGAGTATTGTATTATTATTGTTCTGGCAAGAATTCAGTTTTCTTATTTATATATATTAAAAAAAAAAAGAAGACCCCAAAAAGCAAGGATGTTGATTGCACATAGAGCAATTCCCTATCCCTTCCTTTTGGATAAATGCAGTGATAACCTTCCTTTTGTCCAGTTTATGTACACACAGGAAAAGACTGAATTTCTAAAGTTTTGAGTACTGCTTACAACAGTTTAAATTTATACTTAGTTATCCATAGAAAGTAAGAGAATTCTCAGAAGCCAAGGTGCTGCAGCTGCTTTAGAAGTGTAGAAGCTCATTTCCTCTGATAGGAATAACTGATAGACAAATATGCTATCCTTTATAGCATAGTCTTTACAGGTTTTGTTACAGACAAAACACCTAGTCTCAGTATCCTACTCTTTAGATTAATCTTTTTCAATATGAAACACACAGATGAGTTTTCTAGTGGTGTCTATTTAAACTGCAATTTCCTCATTCACTATTTTGTTGTTTTTTTTCCAGTTAGATTAGTTTTTATATTTTGGCAGTAACTGAAGAAACACACACACACAGCATTGCTGTCAGATATCAGTGTATAGGTATGCATCTTTTTATCAGGAGTAGTACTTTAGAAAGTTTAAGTACTTTTGCATTTTAATATGATAGTTACAAGCTTGATATCAAAAGGTATTGTGAGACATTTTAACATCCATTTGTAGATCTTACACTGCTGAAGATTATGCGGAAATGCAAGTGTCAGTATTTTTTATGTCTGTGATATAGACATTTCCTTTTTAAGAAGACGTTGTTTTATCAAAAGGCTCTCACTTTGTGCCTCTTCCATAATCTTTTCTCCATCTGAAAATATTAACAAAGCTACCATCTCTAGGTGATACCTCATTTGTAACATTTCCTCATACTCAGAGGAGACAAGCATAAATATTTTTTAGAAACACTTAATTCTTTGCTCTAGATGTTTTTGTGGCTTTAGAAGCTTAGCATGACTATGTCTTCATTTAAAAGTCTGAAGAAAGGGTGCCCTATTGTGTGATTCTTAACTATGAACACAAATATTGTTTAGCTGAATATTAGGTCTTCTGTTACAACTTCAGTGGGATGCTGTAAATCAGAAAAGATAAGGATTTTTTTTCAGTAAGCATTTTATTGTTTTGGGACATTCACCCAACACTTCCGTTGTTTGATGTGTATTTATGCACTCACATGCGGTATATATTCTTAATCTTATGCTGCATGCATCTTTGCTGTTGCTGTGTAAAAGTAGCAAGCATGAGTTAACAGTGGGGTTAAGCACTGGGTTTTTCAGTGGGCTGTGGGAGTTTATGTGTGTGTGTGTGTGTGGTTTTTTTTTGTTTGTTTGTTTTTTTTTTTTTTTTTGTTTTGTTTTTTTTTGTTTTTTTCTCAAAAGTAGCTTTCATCCCTATTTCAGGTACTACTGAGTGTAACAACTAGCGTCGTAAAGTAGGGAGAAAACTAACCTGATCACTGTTCTGAACTGGTACTTGTAGCTCTTAATCTTCTACAGATGGTCTTCCAGTTATCACTGATCAGTTAGCCTTTCGTCCTTAACTCTTTGCTAGCCTTAACTCTTTGCTAACCATCAGAGCAGTTGCTTCTATGAAGCATGTGTGATTTGGATAAGCAAAAGGCTTATATAGGATGACAGAGAAGGTCAAACAGGAAAAGATGGTTTGATCTGTCCTTTTTGCATTTTGCATTCTTTTTGTCTCTTTACTGCAAGACTATTAATAGGTGTTTAAAGTGCTGCACCATTTAGAAGACGAATATGAAAACACAGCTATCTAAACACAAATGAGAACTGAAGTTGATTTAGCCTGTTGTGCCAAGGAACTACTCAAGTGGTAGAGGGAAGGATATTTAACAGAAAAAAGGTATGATAATGTAGTAGGACAAGAAATGTTCATAACCATAATACTGAGATTGCTACCTTAGCTAATATTTGAAAAGTCACTTTAGATTCTACCAGAAAAGTTGTTTCTTGAGTTTTATAAATTGGTATTATACAGCCTGCTATAGAAATGTTTTATATCATATAGAGGAAGAGGTTGGTGGTCATTAAATATTTTCTTTAAAAAGAAATGAAAGACCATTTCCTAGAAATAGAAATTTTCAAATCATATCTATTATACATTTGGAATGCGTATTGAATACTATGATAAATTTGTGCTTTAATACTCATTAATAATGCCCCTATCTGTAGTTTTAAGTATGGTTTCAAGCAGTGTAATGAGTGTTGAAAGTGGTAATGACACCCCCTCTAATGGCAGTATTCTTGGGAATATGTCTACATTTCTATGATAAATTATGTTCTTCAAGAGATTATGCATATGGATCTCTAATATCAGGGTTACGTTTCTTTCATAAAGTTTATTATCAGGCACTGTAGTCTGATCTATCTTACTCCTGTGTTAATGTGTATATATTTTAAAGTGACATTTATTTGGCCTTGGAAAGTTTGACAAGTCTAGCACTTCTTGGTTGATAAATACACATTTCAGTAAGTTTCCAAGCCAGTCCTCTCGTTTGCAGTGCTCTATGGAATTTGCATTCTTTTAACAATTTTTAGCTATAATATATATTAATAAGGGATTTATTTTCTCACGCCAAATACAGTCGTCAGCATTTAGTGAAATTCCGTGAACTATAATACAGTTGAGTAGTTGTTACACAAAAACTAACAAACAAGCTACACAAATGAAAAAACCCAAAACAAGCAAGAAACCACAAAACCAAGCCAAAGCAAAAAAGCCCAACCAACAACAGAAAAAAAACAATCCTAACCAATAACATGACACAACTCTTAACAGAAATTATAGTATTATGCTAACTCCAGAAGACCAGGAGATAAAAAAAGCAGTGCTTTATGTTGGTTGAAGATAGAACTCTTGAATTCCCCATGCGTGATGCCATTCTTCTCTGGTTGATAGAGAAGTAGCAAACTAAACTGGCTATGGAAAAGAATAAAGGGCAGTATCGGATTTGCAGCAGGGATGGATCAAAATTTTCTGGATAGGAAAGCAAGAAAATCTAAGATGTCCATGAATTACACAGCAGATCCACTCAGTCCTGAACATTTGAAAAGTGTGATCTGCTATTCTTTGAGTCATGCTCCATATAAGCAAAATACAGTTAAACAGTGAAGAGTTAAAATTCCAGATTGTTTTTCTAGAATATCAATTAAGTGTCTGCACACTTAATCTCCCTGCCGTTATTTGTAACCTGTGTTCTGTATGTAGTAAAATTATGAATCAAGGGAAAAATTTTCTGTAAGCTTCCTTTAAGGCTTTCTAATATGAAATAGGTACAAAAGGGATTTACCATCACAGTCCGAGGTAGGATTTCCTCATTCACGGGATCACAGGATAATTCACATTGAAAGAGAGGGGGTACTGTACTTTTTTTTTTTTATATATATATTAATGTCTGTTATGTATACATATACAAAATACTTTGGAAAAGATTGGGGTGAAAGATGGATTAAATGAATTTGGACTCCGTGTGTGTGCATATAAATTCAAAGCTTAAGTGATGGTGTTAGTGGCTGTAGACAGAAGCTAGGAAAAAGGCTTAATAGGGTGATATTTCAGTTTCAGTTGGTGGTCTTGAAAAACAATAATGACTGTCTTAGAAGTACTTTAAAGTTCATATGGTATATTTCTGCTAGCTGTAAAAAAATATGTATCTATGTAGTTGCCCCTACTGAATTTTAATTTTGGGCTTCCTTTCCACCAATAACCAATTTTTTTTTCCTACTCAAAGTTATATAACTCTCAGAGCAGCTCTGGTCTGTTTCTACCCACTGCTACTTTTTCAGTGACTGAGCAACAGGGTGCCTTGGATGTTTTGAGAAGGTAACTTCTGTGTCGCCTTACTTTGGATGTTGTTCTGTTGCTCGTAGAACTTTACTGTCAGACCCTTATTGTCCCTCATTTTCAAATGCTTTGCCCATTTCCCATATTCCAAACTAAACCAACAGGATTACTTTTGAATTTTAGTGACATAAAATGCATAGTAAACTCAAGAACTTATAGATAGTGTATTCATGGTTTAACACACTTGAGTGTATAGCATCTGGAAGGGAGCATTCTGTTACCAAACTGCAGAACTCCATGGGGCAACCTTAGGTACGCAGCTTGCATGTTCACTTTTGGTTGAAGACTGTGAATACTTTCCCAAGTGGAATTTCTGTTTTTAAAGGTGGTGGTCAGGAGCTGGGTTTTGCATAAAAAGAAGTAATGGGGCAAGAAGGCCAGGAAGTTTCCATGGATGGATGAGGAGCTTCTGAGAAAACTTAGAAGTTAAAAAGAAGCTTATAGAAGGTGGAAGGGAGGACAGGCAGTCTGGGAAGAATACAGGGACATTGTTTGGGAACCTAGGGACCAGGTCAGGAAAGCTAAGGCCTGGTTAGAATTGAGTCTGGCAAGGGATGTCAAAGATAACAAGAAAAGTGTCTATAGGTATGAAACAAACAAAAGACAGAGTAGGGGTAATGTGGGCTCCCTCCAGAAGCTATCAGGAGAATTGGCTTCACTGGATTTGGAGAAGGCTGAGCTTCTCAATGATTTCTTTGCCTCAGTCTTCACTGGCAAATGCTCTGACCACAATGCTCAAGTCTTGGAAGGCAGATGCAGGAACTGGGACAATAAAGACTTAACATGTCATAGGAGAGAATCAGGTTCAAGATCATCTTAGGAACCTGAACGTGCACAAGTCCATGAGACCTGATGAAATCCTTCCACAGGTCTTGAAGGAGTTGGCAAGTGAAGTTGCTAAGCCACTGCCCATCATATTTGAAAAATCATGGCAATCAGTGAAGTTCCTAATGATTAGCAAAAGGGAAAAATAATCCCATTTGCAAGGAGGAGAAAATGGAAGACCCGGGAAACTACAAACCAGTCAAGTCTCACCTCTGAACTTGGCAAAATCTTGGATCCACATCTCCTGGAAAGCATGCTAAGGCACATGAAAAACAATGAGGTGATTGATGATAGCCAACATGGCTTCACTAAGGGGAAATCCTGCCTGACCAATCTGATGGCCTTCTATGATGGGGCTACAGAAATGATGGACAGGGGCAGAGCAGCTGACATCATCTACGTGGACTTGTGCAAAGCATTTGACACTGCCCCACAGGACACCCGTCTCTCTAAACTGGAGAGACATCAATTTGATAGATGAACCACTCAGTGGATAAAGAATTGGCTGGATGGCAGCATGCAAAGAGTTGTGGTCAATGGCTCAGTGTCCAACCGGAGAGGAATGGTGCTCATCAGGGGTCAGTGTTGGGACTGATCATGTTCAATAGCTTTTTTGATGGTGACATGGACAGTGGGACTGATGCAGCCTCAGCAAATTTGCTGATGACACCAAGCTGTGTGGTGCGGTTGATATGCTGGAAGGAAAGGATGGGATCCAGAGGGACCTTGACACACTTGAGAGGTAGGCTGATGCCAACCTCGTGAAGTTCAACCAAGCCAAGGGCGAGGTTCTTCACCTGGGTCAGGGCAATCCCAGGCACAGCTACAGGTTGGGCAGAGAAGAGGTTGAGAGCAGCCCTGCGGAGAAGGACTTGGGGGTGTTGGTTGATGAGAAACTGAACATGAGCTGGCTTCAGTGTGTACTCACAGCTGAGAAAGTCAGCCATATCCTGGGCTGCATCAAAAGGAGCGTGACCAGCCGGTCGAAGGAGTTGATCCTGCCGCTCTGCTCTACTCTCGTGAGATCCCACTTGGATCACTGCATACAGTTCTGGTGTTCTCAACATGAGAAGGATATGGAATTGTTGGAACAAGTCCAGAGGAGGGCCATGAGGATGATCAGGGGTCTGGAGCACCTCCCGTATGAAGACATGGTGAAAAAAATTGGGGCTCTTCAGCTTGGAGAAGAGGAGGCTGCGTGGAGAACTCATAGCAGCCTTCCCATATCTGCAGGGGGCCTATAGGGATGCTGGGGAGGGACTCTTCATTAGGGACTGTAGCAACAGTACACAGGTGTATGGGTTCAAACTTAAATAGGGGAAGTTCAGGTTAGATATAAAGAAGAAGTTCTTTACTGTGAAGTTGGTGACACATTGGAACAGGTTGCCCAAGGAAGTGGTAAATGCTCCATCCCTGTCAGTGTTCAAGGCCAGGTTGGATGGAGTCTTGGGCAACATGGTCTGGTGTGAGGCAACCCTGCATGTGGCAGGGGGGTTGGAACTAGATGATCTTCAGGTCCTTTCCAACCTTAACCATTCTATGATTCTATGACCAAGTGATCTGTAGCTGGCCGTCTAATTGTGAGGCATTTGCTGCACAGTAATTTCTAAATCATTTCATAGCAGATTTATAATAGAAAAAATCTGTCTGGTCTCAAGAAGTGGATTTGTTCAAATCTCTGCAATAAGGGAAATTTTTAAGGACTCATTCCCTGTTATATTGCTCCAAAGGCTTAGGTATTTACCTGTGGGAACTGTGCTGACTGATGAGTGTAAGTCAGCATTCCTGCCCATGGCAGGGAGGTTGGAACTACATGATCGTCAAGGTCCCTTCCAGCTCAGTCCGTTCTATGATTCTGTAAGGCTAAAATTACATGTAAATGAAATAGTTTTCTTTGTGCATTTATTGTTTTCGTCTTCATTTTCAAAAACACTTCCTGGACTTCTGTAATCCGCCTCTATATTATCTATCTCTAACTCCCACTAATTCTTTTTCCTTTTGTAGTGGGGTGGGTTTGTTTTCTTTTGTTTTTTCAGTTACTTTCAGATTGCGTCTATTTGCTAAGTGAAATTTGCAGTTTGCCAATTTTAGTTTCATTCATGTATTATTCAATAAGGCAGTAGAAATAATGTCAGTATATCTCAATATACTTAAAGGTGTGATTTTTTTCACTGTAGTAGTATCATCACAGCGCTGAATCAGAACATTGATTATGTTGTTATGAACATCTTCTTTAATGTTATTTTGGGGAATAACCTTCAGGAAAGTTTTCCGAAGTTTTGGATGAGGAAGGAAGGTCAAATTGTTTTCTTATATTAACAACAGGTGATACAATCTGAAGCTCAGGCTTCAATGTGGTGTATTACCCGTTAATGTGAAAGAGTACTGAGGTAATAGAACATTCCTTAGTCTTACAATTTTAAGTCAGCTTTATTTATTAAATGCTCATGCTTTTGATACTGTCATACAATTTTCTAAACTTAATATCCATTTTTATTATAGCTTTCTTTATGCATTACTTGTTTGAAGTAAAGGTGAAATGTGTCAAAAATACCTCTACTTCAGTGTCTTTCACTAATAAATCAATCACCTGCAATAGAGCTTAATGTGTTCCATATAGTGGCTATACCTGAACCACGTACTTCAGATGAAACAAGTAAACAGTTTAGTTTTGTGATTTCTTTTTATATCATATGTAATTCATGTCACATCTGCAGGTGCTGCTGTTTTTTCAAGCGGAGGAAAAGGAAAGCCATTCAGCGCCACGAATGACTAGAACCAGGCAGAACACGGAAAATGGCTTATTTGTTCAACTGCTGTCTTATGATGTTAAAAAAAAAAAGATCCCACCAAGCCTCTGTAATGACCACATGTTTTCCAGGGGCTCCCTTAGAAACAATGCCATGCCTGTGTGCTTTGATTTGATTCTCCTGCATCCATCTTTTGTTTCTTTAATTTACCTTTTCTGAAAGCTTTAAGATTTTGTCAAGTATGAATGCTTCTTTGACCATCAGTAAGTGGACCAATGAAATGGTAGAAATTAACAGTATCTTCAGCAAAAGTAAACTTGAAAAGTATTTCTCCTGTCTTAGGAAGTACTAGCACTGTCTTAGCTGAAGACAGATGTCATAAATCTGTTACTTGCTTTTGATACGCTGCTACAAACTCAAGATTTGTTTTTTGACACCTGCATTGATTTCTTTTTGTCCCAGTTTTACAGTACTGGGGACACAGTAATCAATTTGTATCTGCATTAAACCCTCTCTGTGATATCGTGGTACAGTCACTGTCTAAAGATACTGTGGAGGCTGATTTAACTGTTGATAGTTGTCTAAATACTATTTAAACTAATGAAAAGAAAGTATGTCTTTGGGTTTGAAAGCCTATTGCCATTATGCTACAATGGAATTGCAGAAAAGTTCATATAACAAAGAGTTTTTACATAAATAATACAAAGTTTGTATAACTTAAGTTGTGCTTCCAGTAATAATAGCAAAATTGAAATACCTTGATAAGAAATCTACAGAGGAATTCTAACAGAAGAAAGAAATATGAATCCGGTTTAAGAAGAATCAGTATTAAAGCCTATTCGTTCACTAAGGTAATTGATGATTGACATCTTTAAGATATGAATGTGCCGTGTAATGTTAGACATCTGTTTGAAAATTATTCTACTCTTTAATTTAGAAAACAAAGGCAATGGAAGCGAATTAGATTTTTTCCTTCTCTGAGTACTGGCCTATAGCACCAAAAATTTCCCAAGAGTTTTTTTCCTGGAAACTTCTTGTCATTCAGTGTAATGTCACTACTGCAGTAGGATGGAAAACATGTGTCAGCTACTGCCTCACTGTCCAATAAAGAGCCTGCAATAAGAACAATGCAGCAGTTCTGTGGACAAGGCAGCCCATTCTGTATTTTCTTCCTTAGAAAATATGTGCTTCTTCTAAAGCCATAATGACAGAGATGTGCTTTTGTTTAGCTGTCAGATTGTGGTAGTATAAGCCCAGCCAGTAATTCAGAACCACACAGCCGCTCGCTCACTCCCTCTCCTTCTTCCTTCCCTGCTCCCGGAGGGATGGGGAGGAGAATGGAAAGAATGTAACTCCCACATGTTGAGATAAGAACAGTCCGGTAACTAAGGTATAACACAAACCACTACTGCTACCACCAATAATAATAATGATAAGGGAAATAACAAGGGAAGAGAATACAACTACTCACCACCCACCAACCGATGCTCAGCCCAACCCCGGCAGTGATCTAGCCCTTCTGGGTAACTCTCCCTGGTTTATATAGTGGGAATGACATGCTGTGGTATGGAGTACCTCTTTGGCTAGTTTGGGTCAGGTGTCCTGTCTCTGCTTCCTCCCAGCTTCCTCTCTTCCCTGGCAGAGCATGAGGCTCAGAAAGTCCTTCCTTGGTCAGCGTAAACATTACTGAGCAACAACTAAAAACATTGGTGTTATCAGCGTTGTTCCCAGGCTGAAAGTCAAAACCACAGCACTTCACCAGCTACTGAGAAGGAGAAAAATGTCTGCTACTGCTGAACCCAGGACAGTATCCACCCCTTATTCCATACCATTCATGTTATGCTCAGATCTCAATTTTTTCAATATACCATCACTCCTGGCTCTCATATATATATATGTATATATATACATAAATACATATACACACACCCACAGTCACACAAAGAGAGAGATATCACTCCTTAGTTCATGGACCAATCCCTAGAAAGCTGCTGAGTTCATCTGGTCCGTGAAGTCGGCTGTGAGGAAGCAGAGACAGGAGACCTGACCCAAGCTAGCCAAAGGGGTATTTCATGCCAGACCACGTTATGCCCAGTATATAAAATTGGGGGAGTTACCTGGGAAGGGCTAGATCGCTGCTGGGTTTGGGCTGGGTATCGGTTGGAAGGTGGTGAGCGGCTGATTTTCTTCCCTTGTTATTTCCCTTATCATTATCATTATTGGTGGTAGCAGTAGTGGTTTGTGTTATACCTTAGTTACTGGGCTGTTCTTATCTTCACCTGTGGGAGTTACATTCTTTTGATTCTTCTCCCCATCCCTTTGGAAGCTGGGGGAGGAAGAAGGGGGTGGAGTGAGTGAGCGGCTGTGTGGTTCTGAGTTACTGGCTGGGCTTAAACCACTACAGTTCCTTGTGGTGCCCAATGTGGGGTGATGTGCCAGGTTGTCTGATCCGCACAGTCCAGTAAATCCCATTGTCCCTTTCCTCCACCTGCCTGGAGGCAGGGCTTCTCTAATACTGATCACAATATTGGTCTCTTACATTTTGTAGAAAGAGATTAGTCTTCGTTATCACAGGAGCTGGAGTAAAGTTAGCTCTTCCTGAATCATCTGAGAACCTGCTCACCAGAGACTGAAGCTGCATCTTTCATGGTATGATCATCCTTGACCTTTGTTCTCCTCTTCAATTCACATGCCCCTTCCTCCAGAGCTGAGGTGGGTTATCCATCCCACTTCCTCATGTCTTCTCCGTGATCCTGCAGGTAAAACCATGAAGTATTCCTCATATATCTTCTCTGTCGAGCAGTAGGATGCCTTTTGTTAACAGCTGAAACATGGATTGGTGCACGTGGGGAGCTGGATAGATAGGATAGATAGTCTCTCAATTGTTTGAACTCCTAGGACAGTTTTTTCCACAGCTGAAATGATGGAAGGGGTGAGATTGTCTTCGAACTCTTGGAGTTGATGAATCACTTCATCCACTGTTGATGGTACTACATCATAGAATCATAGAATCAACCAGGTTGGAAAAGACCTTAAAGATCATGAAGTCCAATCATTCCCTCAGCACTGCCAAGGCCACCACCAAACCATGTCGCTGAGGGCCTCATCTGCACGGTTTGTGAACACTTCCAGGGACGATGATTCCACCACTGCCCTGGGCAGCCTGTTCCAATGCCTGACTGCCCTTTGGGGAAGAAATTGTTCCTAATCTCCAGTCTAAATCTCCCCTGGTGCTGCTAGAGGCCATTTCCTCGTCCTATCCGTTGTTCCTTGGGAGCAGAGACCAGCCACCTCCTGGCTCCATCGTCCTTTCAGGCAGTTGTAGAGAACGATAAGGTGCTCCTTGAGCCTTCTCTTCTCCAGACTAAACCCCCCCAGTTCCCTCAGCCATTTGTGCTGGTATTTATTGGCAGGAATGGCACAAGGTGTTACAGAAGCCCTGAGTATAAGAGAAGAACTGAAAGAAGATCTCACCCTAGGTGTGCTGTTCTGACAGCTTTCTGAAAGTGCACTTAATGCTAAAGTCAAATGAGGTGTATTCCTCACCAGGAATAACAGCAGAAATGATGTACACAATAGACCTTAACACTGAAAAAGAAAGAATTATTCTATCTCCAAGTGTTCATTTCACTCTCAGTAAGCAATAAATCCAGCTGACCTCATGTTGGAGGTGGGTATAACTGAAGCTACACAGGGGTATTAAAATAGAGTGCTCTGCCTGCATGCTCGACTGAATGGAGGTGGATCAATCTGGTTTATTGAACCTGCAGTCGAAAATGCCAGGTTATTGATGCCAATGAGTGGGCATATGATGTGGTGCACTCCGTGTAAATTTCCACCACATGGGTCGTGTACATTCAACTTCATCTGGATCTACAGATGCATTCCCAGCATCTGGCCTACGATAGATCATCTTTACAATGGCTGATTCCCTCAGAGCGTGGATGCCTTTCTCTGTCGTGGTCCAGTTGGCCAAACAACTCATAACATCGTCCTTGTACGAAAACGTTTCTTTCACAGCTGCCATCAGCCGCCTCCAAAGGCTGAGGAACTGTTTCTCTTTTGCAATTGCTTTGTCAGTTCCCCCTTCCCTAGCAAGTGATCCCAGCTGCTTGGCTTCCCTACCTTCTAGTTCGTGACTGTCAGCCCCATTGTCTCAGCATCGGAGCAACCAGGTGATGGTGTGCTCCCCTGGATGACAGGTGAAATCTCTTCACATATTCCATAGCTCGGTTGAGGTCCAGGGTCGAGAAGTCACCTCTTCTTCTTCCTCTTACTCTGATCCACATAATATTAACTCTTGTTCAGATGCTATCCCATATAATAAGTGCATTGGTTCTTCATCTTTCTTCACTGTACGGGCTGCTTTTTGTGCCTCTTGTTTGCTTTTCACCTTGCCTACAGGGGCAACCGATATTGGCACGAACTGGTCCTTTGGTTTAGCTGCGGTGATAATCACTGTGGTTGGAGTGGCTGCAGTATCTGTTGTTGGGGTTGGTGCAGCTGCTGTGCTTGGGGGTTGAGTAGTACCAGCAGCTGAGCTGTCTGTTGCTGTCGTGACAAGCTGCTGTACTTGTCACTGGGGCTGCTGTACTTGGAGTAGCTGCATAGCCACGTTGTCTGTTGTAGGCAGAGTTTGAGTAGCTGCTGTACTTGTCACTAGGGTTGGTGTAGGTGCTGTACTTGGAGTACAGTGTTGTTTGTTGCTTTGCCATCAGATCCAGAGATATATTTTTCCCTTTGAAGGTGCTGGATAGTGTTGAACAGGGCTCTGTTATAGGCCAGGCATAGCCATAGCATCTGCATAGGCCACGCCCCAGCACATTGCCATGATTTGTCCGTCCCTGGTCTGACCAGAATGACAACACACCTCATTTAAGTATTTTACTAATTTTTCTGGATTTTGCACTTGTTCAGTGGTGAAGTTCCAAAGCACTGGAGGGGCCCACTGGCCTAGATACTTGCCCATACTGTCCCACACACCCTGCCACTCATGACTGTCCAGCCTTGGGGAAAATCTCTTGGTCCTCCTATATCATTGTCTAACCCTAGACAAGACCCAACCCCGACTCTGCTTAACTTTCAAGATCAGATGAAATAGTCATGGGTAAAACACACTGTGTGTCAACATGGTGATCCCATCACAATCAGCAGGCAGGTCTCAAGGGTACTCAAAGGCCATTGAAAACCTTCAGAACTCTCAAATCATGCTATAAATAGTCTGGTGGGGAAGCTGGGGGTGTAAGGGAATGTCTCTTTCACAGGTTGACCACCCAGGGAGGGAAAATCAGATGTGTAATTGCTAAATACTTCCTTTGTATACCTCCTGAAGTATAGAGGGGATGACCACACTGGGAATGCAAGCCAGATCAGTTTCATGATCAATGGGTCTATTGTCTTACAAGTCATTACCATAGAGTACAGTGAAACAAGAACTTTAGCCCAGGCCCCCCAGCAGATAAACACTAAACCAGCAAATACTGGCTGTGAGCAAGGTACGACATGCTGAAACTCTGAGATCAGGAGCAACAACTTTGAGAGGCAATAAATCAGCATTGTGACAAGTGACTATTAGTCTGAAGCAATGAATGCTTATCACAAATATGATTAGACACACCCTGGTCAGATCTGTTGTTATCTCGACCCTTCGTGCCCCACATTGGGCGCCACAATGAAATGTAGTGGTTTAAGCCCAGCTGTAACTCAGAACCATGCAGCCCTTCTTTCTTCACTCCCCACTCTTTCTTCTTCCCCCTGCTCCTGGAGGGATGGGGAGGAGAGTCAAAAGAATGTAGGTCCCGCAGATTAAGATAAGAAGAGTCCAGTAACTAAGGTATAACACAAACCACTGCTGCTACCACCAATAATAATAATGATAAGGGAAACAACAAGGGAAGAGAATGCAACTGCTCACCACCCACCAACCGATACCCAGCCCAACCCTGGCAGCGATCTAGCGCTTCCAGGTAACTGCCCCCAGTTTATATAGTGAGCATGACATGCTGTGGTGTGGAATATCTCTTTGGCTAGTCTGGGTCAGGTGTACTGTCTCTGCTTCCTCTTGGCTTCCCTCCTCCCTGGCAGAGCATGAGACTGAGAAAGTCCTTGGTCAGCGTAAACGTTACTGAGTAACAACTAAAAACATTGGTGTTATCAGCATTGTTCTCAGGTTGAAAGTCAAAACCACAGCTCTGCACCAGCTACTAAGAAGGAGAAAAATGTCTGCTACTGCTGAACCCAGGACACAGTTATTGTAGAAGGTGTGTGAAAGAAGAGACTAGATGTATTTGTTGACCAGAACTCAGATTATCTCAAGTTTTTAGAATTCTTTGAACTAAGTAGCTGGTTTTTGTTTTTAATCCACTCATGCCTTTTGACTTACTTATTTATTTTTAATTTGTTTTGTTGTAGGATTTAGAATATGTATTAAAAGAAAGGCACACCTTTGAATTCATTATTTCATTTACAAGGATTTAAAGTGTATTTTGTAATTTATTTTTCCGTAACAGCCAAAAGTGTATTTTATCATTTAGATTAAGTGCTCATATGTATACTTTGATCTTTGTCATTATTACTGGTTTTGATCTAAACTTTGTCTTTCAAATACCCGAACTTGGCCTACAAAAATATTCTGTATAACAGGTTGTAAGTTTCCACTCCACCAGTTTGTGTTACTGACTGTCTCAAAATCATGAAATTATTTCTATGTTTTTATTTGAGCTGAAGAGGTAGGTTACTTGACCATTATTAAACCAGAAGACATCCTTCTTTTTCATACTTGATAAAATTTGTTGCTTCATAAGGTTTGATTTGTAATTTTCTCCCACACTTGTTTTGAGTTTTTTGATCTGTACAGTGTTTCTATGATCTGAACTTCATGCACATGATAAGAAAGTATGTGTATTATGAACTTAAAATGTTTGAATACATGAAAGCTGTGTTTTTTTGCTGAAATTATTAGTATCTGGGCACTTTTCAGCAATATTTTTTTAAGTGCTTGATTTTAATGCTGAAGAAGGTTTTCTTCTAGTAAAGCAGTCAGTACTAATGCAGGTATGTTCAGGTTATGCCAGCATGATCTGCATTTATATCCTTTTTTTCCTCACTAACGAAGTAAATATTGGCTGGATATCTAAAAATGAAGTACATATCTGTTTAAATGTAAGACAAAAAAATAAAGATAGTTTTTTAAAACTTGCCTTTTTCCCCCCTTTCCTACAGTCTTGGATGAAATAATGGAAGCTGTTATTTGTTATGAATAGTTTTAAACTTTTTGGACAGCAAGGAATTAAAAAACATGTTACTCAAAATGCTACCTCAAAATTACTGTTATATTTGCTTATTTAGCAGGTGTTATTGTTATATGATTTAATATACCTAATGATAACAATAGAGTGAAGAGACATCAATGCACATGTTTGTAACTAGGAAATCTACTCAGGGTCTATGTAGATTAAAGTCTATGCTGTCTGTGCCTGATAGAATAAAAACCATTACAGATACTGTGACATACGCAGTAAATGTGTCTTTAATTTTGCCAGGTATCTTTATCTAGGAAAGAAAGACTGGTAATTAGTTCTTCAATCACAACCTTTTTTTCAGTAGAGATGATTGCTTGTTTATATGATTTGATATGATATAAAAAGGGCATATTTACTTGAGAACAATGTTAATATGTAAAATCAGTTGCTAGGCTTCTAGTTATGACTCTTAGCACTTTGCTTCATAAGCAAATATTTTCATTTGCTTGTATTTTTACAGATCTACAGAATCATTGCAAGTAAAAATGTTTTGAAGTTCATGGTGGATTTTTTTTTTTATTCAAACTGAAGTTTTCTTTTTGAGACTTCAATTTTAACACCTGAATGCTTAAAAGTACACCAACCACCATGTGTTTTTCAGTAGCTTTTTATGAGGTTTCTGTAGCTTTTTTGGAGGATGTTTCAAATGTGAGATTGCAGAATCATCATTGCAGAATCATTAATCAAGAATTAAGCCACACTGCACCTTCATTGATTGTTTTATCAAATTAAATAGAGTATTTTCTGAGCATATCTTTCACATTAAGTTTTCAGGATGAATGATAGTAACTGAGATTTTTAAGGACATAATCAGTTCTCATATGCTCAGGTTTTTTTTTCCTTGTAATGTAGGCTTTTCCATTTCTTATTACCATATCTGAACCTTACTCAAAATACAGCTTTGCTGAATATTTGTGGGGCTTCCTGTGGTAGCACATACTATCATATGGGGCATTCAAGATAAATATTTCTGACTTCACGCAGCTTCTCCTTGAAATAGTATCCTATTTAATGATACTGGATTGAATCTTTAAAAGCTGCTGAATCTAAAAGTACTGCTGAAAAAAAAAAACAAAACAGCCAACTGAACCAAAACCAACTTCATTGACTAGTTTGAGATGCCAGTTATTTTTATTGTCTTTTCTCATGTCCTGAAAAGCCCTTGCAGATGAAGCTAGCCCTGAGGACTTGCAATAGACAACCAAAAATATGAAACACAAAAAAACTGCCTGTAAAGATATGAGTGGTTAGGCTATTGTCATGTTTATGGCAGAGTCTAGTATTTAAATTTTAGAAAGGTGTTTTGTACACTACTGGTCTCTACTTCAGTGCTCTGAGCCATGGCATTGTTCAAGAAGGTGACTGCGGAGGTGCAAGACAGGACAGGGTGTTTCCCACCTTCCTGGGCCAACCACTAATCTTTATGGTGTGGCACTTAAGGACATGATTTAGTGGTGGACTTGGTAGTGTTAGGTTTGCAGCTGGAATTGATAATTGTCTAAGGGTCTTTTCCCATCTAAATGATTCTGTGGTTTTGCGAACAGGATGAGCAGAACAGGGATGACTGCAAGGACTTCATAGAATTGTATGGTCAGGGTTGGAAAGGACCTTAAGATGGTGGGCAGGTACGTGTCCCACTAGACCAGGTTGTTCAAGGCCCTGTTCAGCCTGGTCTTGGACACTGCCAAGGCTTTGGCTGATATCCTCTGCCCACAGGAGTCGCTGGGAGGGAGCATGGCTTGCAGGAGTGCCTGAGCCTTGGCTGAGGGAGCCTCCCTTGGCCATAGGGGTAAGGGCTCTGCTGGACTCCTCCAGGCTGAGAGCACAGGCAGCACTGCCCTCAGCTGACCAGCCCCTGGCTGCTCATGGTGCAGAAGGAGAAGCTGCTGCCAGGGTCAGGCTGCAACCGGACTCTTGGTCCTGCTGAGGTGCCACCGGCAGTCTGTTGCACAGCCTCCCAGGAGGGAGCCCCTGTGTGCCCAGGGCATGGCCGCCAGAGGCAGGGACAGCCCCAGCCCCCAGGCACAGGGACCACTTTGGGGCCAGCAGCCCAAAGGCCTTCCTCCTGTGTGGGCCTCGAGTGACATGGTCCTGCCGCCTGCAAGCCACAGAGCAAGTGCCTGACAACGCAGCATCCCTGTGCATGGGCAGGATAAAAGGGGAGCTTCCTGTGCCCAGCACCAGCCTGCCAGGCTGCTCCATCAGGACAGAGCTGGCCAGGAGCCTCGCCAGGGCCTGGAGAGGATGTCTCTGAGGTGCCATGGGTTTAACTGGAGGGGCTGAGGAGGGAGACGCGGGGCTGGACAGGGCTGCTGGAGGTCCTCTGCTGCAATCTCAGCTTGTAGCAGGGCCACCTTCAAATGACAATGATGCTTCAACATGCCTTCAGGGGCTGGAGAGAAGCTCCTAGGGAGATGAGAAGCACACAGACACCTGGAGGTGCCCAAGGCTGCCTTTTCACTGGATATTGTTTTATCAGAGCCAGCACCTTCCCAGTGCTTTGGTGCACCCACTGCTGTCCTGCAGGGCACAGGAAGGATTCTCATCCCTAAGTCTGAAGTGTCCAGGGGCTTTTTGCCATTCTGGGATACCCCTGAGGTGAATGCAGGTTGCAGGAGTGAAGAGGTCAGGCAATGGTACTGTCCCTGGTAGGTGTGACCACCCTGTGGGGCCAGGAGGCAGGTCCTGCTCACATGCTTAGGGAACAGCTGATCCCCAATTTGGGGTCAGGAACGAGTTTTACCCTGGGTCAAATTGGCACCAGTCCCCAGGGTTTTTTTGCCTTCCTGTGTAGCACTGAGCAGAGTCTCTTGCCAGGGCTCCTCTGGGCTGTTGTGGGCAAGTTCCTGCTGCCCTTGCAGCAATTAGATGCTGCTTCTGTGACCTGAAGACACCACTGGAGCCCTGGGTTTGCAGTCAAAAGGACTTTTCCCCAGGGATACTGGCTTTGGTCCCCAGTCATGGTTTGCCTTGCTTGGCTGCACTTCATGCTTGTTTGCTTTGCACTGAGACGCTCCTGTCCTTTGCTACTCACAGATGGTGGGAGAGTAGAGAAGGAAACAAAGGGAGAGTGCCTTCCACCTTAGAGCACTCAAGATGGTGTTTGTGCAATGGGGACAAAGAGGGAGCCCCCATGAACACCAGCCTGATGCCATCTTTGTCAGTTAATGCAAGGTGGTGGTCAGCAAAGGGTGCTTTCTTAGGCTGGTTTTTCTTCTCAAGAACCAAGGCCTCAGCAGGGTTCACAGCTTAAAGCATCAATGACTTCAGACTGTGCATAAGGAAGGCATTTTTTATGATAAGGGTGGTGAGGCACTGGAACAGGTTGCCCGAGGATGCTGTGGATGCCCCATTCCTAAAAATGTTCAAAGGTTTGATGAAGCTTCAAGCAATCTGATCTTCTGAGAGATGTGCCTGCCCTTGGCAGGGGGGGTTGACTAGGTGATATTCAAGGTTTTTTTCAACCTAAACCATTCTAGGGTTGTATGACAGATATGGCTCATAATTCTAGTTCACATCTGATGGCAGTTCAGGGGCTGTGCTGCTGGGATTCCTCCTGTCCACTTTGCAAATAGCAGGTAGGTGAGTATTCTAGAAAGAAAAACAACAAAAAAGTAAACAAAAGGTATTCTGGGGCATTTTTGTTTGTGATAAACTAATTTTAGATATCCTGTTTTCAGATATCTTGTAGTTATTTTTTTACTAGCTATGTATATACCTTTTTATTTATTTGCTCAATTCTGTTATTTTTTGGGGTTTTCTGTTTTAGTTCACCTTTTAAGAATATATGCTATAACTTTTGAAACAATTACGATAACTATTGTGAAAGAGTATTTTGACATCAGAATGACAGGTGAGATTTCATGTTTTGTAAATACCATATTGTTTTACAAAGCAATTGCTAACTGCTTTTTCAAAAAACAGCTGCAAATTTTGAAGAAACTGTCAATATGCCAGGTAGTTCCTCTTAGCAGATGTATTAACACAGGGTGCAATTTACTGTGCAGATGAGCAATGCAAAGCTTTTTCTTTAATGTCATGGAGGCTGGATTCATATTGAGTCTGATTTTGACTACATGACACTCAATCTCTTGAGATTTCTTGTCAGTGCTTACAAATCTGATGTGTTATGAGGACAGTACAGAGTAACTGGTCTCAGTTGGTTTGTTGTGTTGATAGGTGTAAGAACTACCAAGATAGACCTTCCAAAAAGATAAATGCAATGATTGGTACCAAGTCTTGCGATAAATGTCTAGTTTGCTCAGAGACCATTGTATACACAATGGTTTTAAAACAAATCTTTCTGAGTAGTATTAATACATTTTACTTGATAGCTATGGATAATTAAATCAAATTAAATGGACACCAAAAGCACAGTTATCTGACTGAATTTAAAGCAACTCCAAGAAAGAAGATGCCAAAAATGCAAAGTCATTTTTCTTTTTACTTTTTTTCTCTTACTATTTCTTAGCATAAGTTAAGAACTTATGAAATGTGTGGTTATTTTCCCTCAGTATCACTTTGAACAGTTTATGGCCATATTAAAGAAAAATGGGGTTTTTTTTAGAGAAAACATGCAGAAATTTCTGCTTAATTTTGCTATTACTCTGATTGGCCTCATTGATCAGATTGGGAAGTCCAAAAATAATATTTACATAATATTATGTGAATAATTAATAAGTATGATGGACCTATTAATACTTGTTTCTTCTTTTATTTGAGAAACTTGGATTAATGGTTTTATTCCAAAGACTGCTGGAGTGCTAGACTCTTTCACCTAACAGATATGTGTTCTCTTCAGTTTTTATGAAGAATAATATTTACAAAATTCAGTGCAAAAATTTCGACTGTATGTATTGGTCTGAAGAAATGTTTCCCAGTAAGGATAGCATTCTTGAGAAGAGTCTCTGTGAGGAAGCTATGCTATTGAATTAGTACTTACCACATGTGTGCTGTACTACATTACACATCTTACTGCACTGTACAAAACTACAGTTAAAAGTACAGTCTTAACTTCAACCTGATGAGAAGGTTTAATGATTTGTTATGATCATTTTTGGTAAATCTGATAGTTTAAAATTTTTATTCATCATAACACACAAAATTTATGTCTAGAAGTTTTACCTGGTTAAGAAGTGCATCTTGTCTGCATAGCAGATGAATTGGTAAATGGGTGCGTCATTTCTGAGATCTGAATCATATTTCGTCATTCCAGTACCTTATAAAGTCATGACTTCATAATATGGACTATAATTGTGATGGCAGTTCATTCCAGTCCTACATTGCTGTTATACTTTAGAGATTAAGGCATCAAACATTTTTTGTGACCAAAGTCAGATTTTAAAATTCATATATATTTGTGCACATAGCACACACAGTTATTGCTGTTTCAAAGGCAAAACCTCTGCACTAAGATTGAGTGTGATTGTTGTATAAAACTAATTGAATTAAGCATACTGTCTGTAAAGGAATAGGAGGGGGAAAATTAAGAGACAGTAGGTTAAAAGCCTGCTAGAATTTGATGTATTTAAAAGAAGAAAATATCCAATCCTTATGTATGTCCTTTTCAAAAACAGCACAATATTGCCTAGTGTTCATCTGGATGATCCAGAAAATGAAGCCAATTCAATACTAGTATTAAAGTTCAACCATTTTAGAGTTATTTCTATTGATTGGTAATTTTGTGTTCTGATAGAAATTATTTTATTCAGGCTTTTGGCCACAAAGATTTTCTTTGGGGTATGCCTATTATAAATGAACTTGAATGAGCTATTGGCACACTAAATAAATATGATCTATGCAACTACAAACCTGATGTGGAAGTTGTTTAATAGTCATATGCAACTGCTGTGTTTTTAATACAGGAAGCATATTAAAGGTTCTTCACAGTGATATTTGATTTCTTGTTGGAATTGCCATCTAACAGGTCATCCATGCAAATGATAGCATATAGAACTCACTGGTCTGTATTCTTACAAAGTCAAATAATTTTTAAGGGGCTTATTCTAGAGAAGAGTTATAACACTATGTAGGTGTTGAATTTGGTCCATGAGGCAGAATTTAACTGTGCCAAGGAGCATGTCTGTAGCAGCCAAACTGTTTTGGCTGTTTGTGTAATCCTGTCTAGGAGCACTCCGTAACCATTCTGAAATACTGCTTATCAATGCTAAGTCTACAAATACCATACATAACAGTGAACATCCATGTCTTGGAAGTATGGCATTCAGTATTGTCGTTTAGCTCCACAGTTAATATGCTAGCAGGTTTCTAGATGCATTTTCATGGGTGAGCTCAAAACTTGAATTATGGGCTGAAATACTATGCATTCATTTGTTTGAATTATCTATGTACATATTAATACATATTGATCATTTAATATATATACATTTTAATACATACTTATATAGATGTATATTAATGCATATTAATATTATACTACATGTACATACTGATATACACGTATTTGAATGTATAATATTTTATCCTATTATAATTATAAATTGTATATGAGTGCGACAGTGGGCAATGATGTACTGCAACTAATTGCAATTTGTGTACAGACCAGTCAGTCTCACCTCTGTGCCTGCCAAAATCTTGGAGTGGAATCTCCTGGAAGGCATGCTGAGGCACATGAAAAACAACAAGGTGCTTGATGACAGCCAGCATGGCTTCACTAAGGGGAAATCCTGCCTGACCAATTTGGTGGCCTTCTATGATGGGGCTATGGAACTGATGGACAGGGGTAGAGCAGTTATGTCACCTGGATTTGTGCAAAGCGTTCGACACTGTCTCACATGACATCCTTATCTCTAAGTTGGAGAGATATCAATTTTATAGGTGGACCACTCAGTGTGGTGTTGCTGGATGGCCACATGCAAAGAGTTGTGGTCAATGGCTCAATGTCCAGCTGGAGACCAGCAGTGAGTGGTGTCCCTCAGGGATCGGTGTTGGAACCCGTCTTTTTCGACATCTTTGTCAGTGACATGAGCAGTGGGATTGAGCGCACCCTCAGCAAGTTTGCCGATGGCAGCAAGCTGTGTGGTTCGGTTGATATGTTGCAGGGAAGGAATGCCATCCAGAGGGACCTTGACACGCTTGTGAGGTGGGATGATGCCAACCTGATGGAGTTTAACCATGCCAAGTGCAAGGTCCTCCTCCTGGGTCGGAGCAATCCCAGGCACAGTTACAGGTTAGGCAGAGAAGAGATACAGAGCAGCACTGCAGAGAAAGACTTGGGAGTTTTGGTTGATGAAAAAATGAACATGAGCCGGCAGTGTGCACTTGCAGCCCAGAAAGCCAACCGTATCCTGCATCAAAAGGAGCATGACCAGCAGGTCAAAGGAGTTGATCCTGCCCCTCTTCTCTTATGAGATCTCACTTGTAGTGTTGTGTGCAGTTCTGGTGTCCTCAACATGAGAAGGATATGGGATTGTTGGAAGAAGTCGAGAGGAGGGCCATGAGGATGATCAGGGGATGGAGCACCTCCTGTATGAAGATAGGCTGGGAAAGTTGGGGCTGTTGAGTCTGGAGAAGAGAAGGCTGTGTGGAGACCTCATTGCAGCCTTCCAGTATCTGCAGGGGGCCTACAGGGATGGTGGGGAGAGACTCCTCATTAGGGACTGTAGTGCTAGGACAAGGGGTAATGGCTTCAAACTGAAATTGGGGAAGTTTAGACTGGATATGAGGAAGAAATTCTTTACTGTATGGGTGGTGAGGCACTGGAATGGGTTGCCCAGGGAAGTTGTGAATGCTTCATCGCTGGCAGTGTTCAAGCCGGGTTGGAGAGAGCCTTGGGTGGCACGGTTTAGTGGGAGGTGTCCCTGCCCATGACAGGGGGGTTGAAACTAGATGATCTTAAGATCTTCTCCAACCTTAACTATTCCATGATTTTATGATTCTATTTCCTGTCAAAACAACAGTAATGACCTCAGCACCATCTCCATATAATGTTTTTTTTCGCCAGTGCTGCTGGATTACATTGGCTACAGCTGACGCGCTTTGGTGGGATTGCCGTTAGTTTTGAGGTTGTTCCCATCAAGTTCCATATTTTCACAAATACAGTATTTGCCTCAGCTGATATCTATCCTTGTATGAGTGTAACCCCTTGACAGCAAGCATTTGTACAACCATACTCACCAGATGCTCATGTTTCGCTCTTTTTTCCCAAGCAGGTAGATTTCCAGCTTCTTAGTGGGGTTAATTCCCTGTGTGAAGGGAGGAGTATGGAGGTATTGATTGTTGTATCAGAGGAGCTGGGCTATGTAGGATAGCTGGCGTTGAGCTATTGAGGGAGAGAACCTGGACCAAAACATTTTGTGTTTGGTGGATCAAAACCACTTGTGCAGACACAAAACTAACTTGTTTGTTTGTTTTGTACAAAATTCCTTCTATTCTGTAAAAAATAAAGGAAATTCCTTTATTTCAAGGAAATTCCTTTATTTCAGCTGTGCTACAATGCTGTCCTGCAGACATTTGAAAGTCCCAGTGTATGTGCTTTGTAGCTGAAATAGTAAGTTAATTCCAAATAAAAGATGCTTTATTAGGAACTGCACCAGGAATGGAATAAAAGCTTCAGAAAGTACTCCATTTTGTAGCTAAACTGCATTGCTTACAAAGCCCCAAACAACATGCACACACAAACCACCAACCCAATTACTGATCTTGTGTTCAGTATGTTAAACTGCTGTGAATGTTGATACCCATGAATAGGCATTCAATAGGTGTCTTATATAACTAGTCTACACAAAAAGACTAAATTTGTTTTTTAAAAACTATCTTACAAATATTTGTAAGGTTCACAACTCATTGAAATGGTATTATTTTAAATTGTACAGCAGAGCATTTTTGGTGAGCATGCAAGCATGCTTAAAGAGCTCAAATAATGACATCTACATATGTCTGCATTTATCTGCTGAAAGAAAAAACATCTGATTTTTTAACTAGAAAAATGGGATCAAAATCTCAGTAGCTGTCTTTTTATGATAGCAATATCTATTGCTCTGAGCCTTCTAATAACTTTGGAATTCTACTGTACAAATGTGTAATGCAAGAATTAACACAGTAGCTATGGTTACTGTGTAGAGATGCCCGGCTAGGACCTGAGGTACAAGTGTGCAGATAAACTGAATTAGAAATCAACCATGTCTTTCATTCTGGAACTAGATTTGTGCAGTTATTTTTATTGATCTGGTTGAATAAGAACATGAAGCTTAACAGCTTATAGATCTCTCTGGGTTCCTTTCTTTGAATGCTTAGTCTAGAAAGGAAAAATTATTTTGCCAGTGGGATAAGAATGCAAGAATAGAACTCAGGCAATTTATTTGGGCTTTTTTTTGTTTCAACTGTGTTGCTCAGTAAGTTTTGAATCTGAATATTTGGTATTTTCATTCTGTAGGCAGGGCAGTACTGACAGTAATCTATATGCCGGTTTTAAAAGACAAAAAAGGGAGCTGGGAAAAAAAGCAGTTTTGGCCAACATTCTACTATAGGTGATTATAACAAGGATTTTAAAATGTATGCCACAACTGAAAAACATGAAAAAGTACATTTCCTTTTATGTGAAGCTGGCATGGCCTTCATTGTCAGAAATAGCAGGAAATATTATTTCTACAGTAACTATACTACACTTTCAACCCCACAGCTGTTAAGCAGAAAGCTTGGCATGAATAAATATAGATAGAAATGGTGAGGTCACATTTCAGTGAGAGTTCATGTTAAGCAGTAATATAAATGTAAGAGCATACAATGAAATGGAATTCATAATGTAAAGATCAAACCTGCCTATGAAAGTCTTTTAAGGAAAGCCGTTAGACTGAAAATATTCCAATTTTGTTTTAATAGATGGTAATGTAGTACAACAAAACTTGGGCATTTCTGCTGGATATAATGTGGGATAAGTTAGGGCCCAATTTGGCAAAAAATGTGCATCTGCTTCAATGTGGATGATCTTACCATGCAAGAGAAACAAACTATCTTTCTTTTTAAACATGAGTGTTTAAAATGATCAAAACAAAATAAAACAAAAGCATAGATAAATAGCCAGCTGCTATAATTTTTAACTTTAAAATACTCATACACTGAACTTTATGGTTGCTGAAGTGTCTCAGAGATTTAAATTTAAACATTGCTTATTAACGTAAGTAAAACATCATTTTTTTCACTGATGCTGTGTGCTCATTAGTACTTTCCTTTAGAAAGCATGATAACTAAGACCAGTGTAGGAGGGAGCTATCATAATCTACTGACGAACGTACAGAGCTAAAGGCACATAATCAGTTTGTGTGGAAACTCAGCAGATCAGTTCTAGTCAGTGTTTCATGTGATGACACTGGTTGTCTGACTCAACAGCTGTGAAGCTTTTAGTGAAGTGTATTTAAACTAAGATGGCTATCAGAAACCATGAGCAGGTCTCAGGTGCTAGACAGGTAATTACAGGGGCATTTCTAATGATTTGTTGTGACTTTTCCAAATGTAGTTTTTCTAAATATGCTTAATTCAAATTAAGAACGAAGAGTGAAAATAGATAATGTTTTGAAAGTCACACTGGAAGAACAGCCCTATTGCAGCAGACTCCCTGCGTATTTAGCAGAGTCATCTATCATCCTCAGTGATCATTATCAGATACCTAAGAAAGAATGACAGAAAATCACAGAATTATAGAATGGGTTGGGTGGGAAGCTTATAGTGATGCTTCCCCCAGTAGCTGCCTCTTTCAGCATTCCACAGTTCAGATGCATTCTCAGTCACAAGCAGTATTTATCAGTTTAATAACCTCAGTGAATTTTATTTCTTTCTTCTGTTACATTGCCTGATTGCTTTCTGAACTCCAACTTCTATATGTATCCAGAGCTTCTTTGACTTCAGCTCTTCTGTTCTACACTGTGTTAACTGTCATGTACCTCTTTTAGAAGTACATGCTTGGAAAATCTTGCTGTTAAACTTCCTAGATTAGTTCAGCAGAGTTTATCCAAGCCCTCATCTCTCTGTTTCTTTTGATTTCTTTTTTTTTTTTTTTTTTTGCTTCTGAAAATATGCATTAACCCTACTGTATGAAAAAACTTGTAATTCTGTGCAATAATAGTAGAACTTCAGAGGCTGGTACTCAAAATACAATTTCAAAAAATGCTACCACTTGACTGAGGTTGTTCTGATACCTGTGAAATGTCCAACCACTTATCACAGGTTCAGCTCTTGCATAATAGCAGTGAAAGCTCTAAGGCACACAAAGCTTGTCAGGCCACACCTCAATACTGTGTTCAGTTTTGTTCCCTGCTATACAAAAAAGATATAGACATGCTGGAGAAGGTCCAGTGAAGGTCCACAAAGATGATCCAAGGGCTGGGAAGCTGCTTGAGAAAAGGCTGAGAGAGATGGATTTGTTCAGCCTGGAGAAAAGAAGGATCAGGGGAGACCTTATCACCATGTTCCAGTATTTAAAGGCTGGATAGAGAGAAGATGGAGACTCCCATTTTGCAAGGAGTCACATGGAAAAGATGAGGGGTGATGGGCACAAGTTACTCCTGGGGACATTTCAGTTGGATACAGAAGGAAAATTTTTCACGCTGAGAGCAATCAGCCATTGGAATAATCTCACCAGAGAAGAGGTGAATTCTGCAATGTTGGACACTTTTAAGATTTGGCTGGACAGGGTGATGGGGCATCTAACCTAGGTTATGCTTACCTAGAAAGGTTTGAGCAGATTATCCTTGAGGTCGCTTCCCACCTGGTATTCTATGATTCTGTGTTCTGTCCTCTGTTGTTGTGACACAGCAGTGGTAGGGAAATTCAGAAACAGCTGCAACGTCAGCTGAATTGGTAGGTTCTAATCGTAGTCTTGGTTGCACTGTCATGTTAACCAGCCCTAACATTCAGTGCTACATTCTTTTTCATATTTGTTTTTGCTCTAGGGTTGTTGTTTCATTTTTTGTTTTGTTTGGGTTTTTGTGTTTTTTTTTTTTTTTTTTTTTTTTTTTAATTGCTGTTGATAATGCATTGCAGTATTTTACAATGTCAGGAAAAATAATCTGGAATAGACAATCAAAACCCTTTTTATATTTGGAATGTCTATTTTGACAACTTGCATATTTTATCTGTACTTAGTTTCTCATTTTTCACATTTGCTTACACTGTGCAAACCAGTTAGATTTGTCTTCAACTAGTCATTTTTTGGAACATTTAGTAAAGAGTGAATGTCTTTGTTTCTGGGAAAAAAAATTAATATTCAGTTGTCTTCTAATTAAAAACTTTGTTTAAAAGTACTCAAGACAGAAATTCAAGATGTCAGTGATTCGAGTTGTGATCTTGGAACACATGAAAGGAACAATACTAATGCTGCAGCATACGCACCCCATTTCAGGGGAGTTTTGGTTTTTTTGTGATGTTCATGGCTCATTTAGCTACAGGGCTCCTAGAGTGAACTTTTTTTCAGGAATCTTTCTTTTCTGTCAATGTGAATTCTTGGCTGAAGTCTTGATAAAGATTTCTAAGTGTTGGTTATTTTGGTTTTTTGACCATCTGACAATTATATCCCCTAATTCCTTTTAAACAACAGTGGAAATTTACACTGTAGTTACAGAAAGTGCTATTAACTACCATTATGCATACGTGTCTGTAACTAATTCTATTTTGTTCATTTTGTCTGTCTTCATGATGCTGTTTTCCCTTCTGTTTCAGTACTCATTTTAGCCTGTGTATTCAGTGACAGAGGCTTGCCTTCACTTGCAAGGTGAAGTATCATGCTACAGCATTAATATTTATAGAGTAAATTGTCTTCCGACACTATATGTAACAATGCTCAGTAATAACAGACACAATGCAAGTTTCTTGCCTGCTGTCTTAACGCTATAACTTAAGGATTAGGAACTGTTTGCAGTTAGGCATATGAAAGCAAAATTCTGGAATCATAATAACTGGTTTCAGTAAACCCAGTCTTCTACTATATCAGCAATTAGCTACTTTAAGCTTCTGGTTGTAAAACATTAGAGAGCACCTAATAATGCTGTAACTTCATAATGGTTGTATTGGCTGCATTTGCCATTCACTATGTATGATGCTTTCATGGATCATGCCTTCAGCAGTTTGGCTGGTGATGTGTTACATTTGTAGGCATATGTTACATAGTTGGCTTAGATCACCCTTTCTTCGTGAGGAAGATACACTTCATTGCAAAAAAAAAAAAAAAGGCAGTAATTATGCATGGAGGAAAAAGTAATCAAGCCCACTTAAATTAATCTGATTGTTTCACAGGCAAACCAAATAAAGAAAACAAGACTTTCCCCAATCAACTTTTCTAGTAGAAAAATGGCTATTTTATTTCCCACATCTATATATTTCTTATTAGACAAAAGCTATAAAATGGTTTCAAACATGCTTCAGCCACAAAATGTTTATTTAAGTTTATTGTCTAAGGAAAGTCTTGTCACCTGTTCCAGTCAAGCTCAATTTGTTTTGGAAAAGTAAACCGGACTTTTGTGTTTTGGATATCCTGTTCTACCTAGCTCATGGGAATGCCACGAACAGCCTTGTCTGTAAATATTTTGGAGATGGTCATATGATGAGGATTGAGGGTCCTTTTCTCTCTCTAACACCTGAAACTTATGGACTATTGTATAGCACTTTAAATTATGGTCTTCATACAACTGCAAAGTGTTTGCCTTTTTTTCCTTGACTGTATGTGTAATCAAGTTTATTTCAGAATGTGACAAGAGCCTGTTCGTTGGACAAGAGAATGAAATGTACTTGCAGATGTTTTGAGTGATTTTGAATGTATGTACATAGATGACAGTCCAAGATACATTGAAGGAACCAATAACCTCTTCTGGCCTGTCCAGTCCTTGAGGGGAGGCCTGTCTGGTTCAAATCATCACGGGGTACATGCTGCCTTTTGTTACACCCCTGACCATGTTAGATGGTAATAGGCTGAGTTTCAGGTGCCCAGCAAAGCTGAGGGAGCTTAGGCAACAGCAGTACCTGCACTCTTGAAGGGCTGCTTGGACCTCAGAATACGTAGGACATGCATGGAAACATACATGGCATGCATGAAAATATAAATGCTTGCATGGAAAATACACTGGGATTTAAAAAATATATTGTACATTCTGCCAAATGCTTGTTTTTGCGTACCTCCCATTCTAAAGCAATAATGAGTTTGATGAAAGGATTTTGCATCCCTGCCATCTTGTGTATAGTAGCTGGGAAACGAGAATGAGCGAGAAGCCCGAGCTGAAATCGCTTTTTTTCCGCTTTTTCCACTTGATGGCAGCATTGACTAGGAGTTTGCAGCGAGTTTCAGCGTCGAAAGCTAGGCTGAGCTCTTGTTCAGCCTCGTTAAACATCAGTCGTGTAAAAGATTGATAGCAATGCAAATGTATTTATAACCACTAGAGATAGTCACCTTCCACCCCAATTAGCCTTTGAATTGATTTAGTGAGAAAAACATCTATTATGGAATAAAAGTCTTAGAGATTAGTGTTGCATTATTTCACTACGTTTGAAATAGCTGTAGGTAAAAGGGCCTTACAGACATCAATAAGCTTCAATATAATAAAGTGCTTTTAGGCTACATCAGAAGCAAATTGCAAGTCGAAGGTTTGTTTGCTGAGTAAATATAGCCACAGGTATGTTGGGTTATCCTGGCTTCTGTGGCGTTTACAAAATTAATCTTATAAAACTTTTCTTTTTGTTGTTTTATTTTTAAAAGGGATTAGTTCATGAGAAGTTGCTTACAATAAAATAATTGATGACAAGAACATGTTTATTTTTCCAGGGTAACAGAAATCAATTATGTTTTGAAGTTGTCTATTCTTTTCGTTTTTTTGTATGTCTTCTTTTCCCAAATACAGTTTGCTGAAAAGATCCTGGAGTGAGAGGGGTGGTAGTGGCTCACTGTGGAGTGTCAGCCCTAAGTACATCCTGATGACTAACTGGTGCTGCTAGGAAAGGATCCAAGAAAGAAGAGAGTTCTTTACTTATCATGGAGCAAAAAGAAATTATTAAAAAAGGCTAGTATGGTTTAATGCTTCTAATTTAAAGACCTAATTTAGGTCATGTTGAGTTTTCATTGCAGGTGAGAAATACTATTCCTTTGACAGGCAAAATTTCCCTACTCTTTTACAATACTGTACTGGTTTTGCTACTTTGCATCTATGATGTAAATAAGCTTTCTTGCTAAGGAGTACATGAATAGCTTTTGAAAACAAAACTGGAGCTGTAGCTGGCTGCTTCCTGATTAAGATTCCCTTCCCCCCTTTTCTAGTGTAAAATCTGTGCAACACTTTGCTTTCTATTTATGTATTCATTTGTGTTTATAAAAAGGATGAAGCTTAATGAAGTCTATGCAGTCACAGCAGGATAAACCACTGCGAGATCAGATGAGGCCCTGTGCTGTGGGTGAGAGCAAGACCTTTGAGCTGTGTGTTCTCATTCTTTTCATTGTTCCTCAATTCATCTTTATTTAGTACGTAGCTTCTGTTGTTAGCACCATTTGAACATAAAAGGTAATTTCAAAGTACACTTCTATCCTTTTTACATTTATGAAAAATTTAGAAGTTATTGTGATTTTTATGACAATAGAAAAATATTTTATGCAATTCAGCATGCTCAGTTTGGGGGATGGGATTACAAAGATTCACTTCAACTCCCCACAAAAGCAGCTCCTATGACTGTTTCAAAAGCTAGTCTGAAATGTACCTGAATTCATAAAAAATACCTGTTTCCAGATGAAAAAATATTTTTTTATTGGTGCCAAACAAAAACATCCTCTTTGGTATGATGTTATAACTGTATTTGTAGTTTGCTTTCTAGCACTTATTCTATGAGCATGGGGACAAAGAAAAATGATAAAATAAGAAAGAAACAAATTAGCAATATTTGTTTTTCTTTGAAAGCGCAACAGGACTGCTTGCTAAATATAGATTACCCTTTAAAAATTGGAGGGAAAAAAGTAAAGTGAATAACTACTTTTATTTTCTTTTGTAACCCTCCTTTGGATATCTGCGGTGCACTGCAACATTGGTACTGGATCATAAAATGGTAGTCATTGTGAAGCATGCTCGACAGTCAATCAAAAATCAGCTGAAAGTAAAATCTCCTGAAGGCAGCCTAGATCTGATGAGATTTGTCTTTATGTGTGTGTACATAGTTGTGAGATATGCAAGTGTTTAGCATAAACGGCATGCATACAAACTACACTAGGATTTAAAACATATATTGTACATTCTGCAAAGTATTTGCTTCTGCATATCTCTGATTCTTAAGAAATAACCAGTTCAATAAAAATAGTGTCCAGGGAGCTAAAATTGTCATTGATTTTTAATTTAGACAAAAGTTATTACAAATATATATCCATGTCAATTAAAGCAGTTTCATTGCTTACAGCACAGAGGAAATAAAATTCCATAATTACATTGCCATGTGGATAGTAGCACAACTTCCGAGGTTCAAAGGTCACTGACAGTTAGCATAAAATTTAAATTAAAATACACTAAATATTGCTCACTTTTATTGCTTGAAAATTTGACAGGAGATTATGAATGTTAAATATACATAATACATTCTGGCAGAAAACCTTAGTTGTCTTTTTTTTCCTGAGGTTTGCATTTTTAGATGTTTAGTTTTGTGTTTCGTTCATAGGAACGGGTTTATGTTGCGCTTAGGTAACCAGATAGTGCTTATTTACCGTATAGACAAGGCTTTATGCAAAGTTTGTAGTAGCCTGGGAACACAACAGTGCAAATAAGATTGACGAAAGGGCAAAGATAATAATCCAGCTCTGGTTAAACATTTCACAGGATAGCAACAAAAAAAAAAAAAAAAAACAACCCAGTTCAATCTGTATCAGGAAGGTTCTATTTATATTTGTTCAATTTTGTTTATCTGATTTTTCCATACAGAATTGTTTTCTTCAGTTTCTTCTCAAATTTCATTATATTGGTAGTGGTTAAAATACGTGTTCTAAGTCTAGCAGAGGCTATTCCAAAGAATTGTGGAAGGCCTTTCTACAAGGACATGATTTTAAACCAGGTGTTTGGATAGTAGTAGGTAGATTCAAAGAAGAGACACTATTTCAATTTTCTCTGTAGATGTAATATGAATGCTTATAGGATGGTTTCCACAGCAGTATAAAGATATGAAGGCAGGGGCATGTCACGCAGAACCTACCTTAACTTAATTTTGTCTTGTGTCCTGATTGACAATCTCGGATGTGCTAAGAGGATCAGCACAGCCAGCTGAATCCTGAATCTATGCCCTTTATATGGCTGTGGAAAAGGAGTGGACCTTTTGTTGATAGGCATTGCTAATGCTTCTTTAAATGAGGGCAAGTGGTTAGCTGTTGTCAGAGATGTGATGGCTCAGTCTCTCATCATCTGTGGAACTGTTGCTTGATGCTAATATCCTTTTTAGATGTTTGTTTTCTGAGAGACTGGAAGATTTTAGTCTATGGTGTTTCCCCATGTGTTAGTGAAAGTTATTTATGTCTAGCGAAAACAGGGGTATGACTGGAAGTTAGCTGGCTAAAAAGGCACTTTTCAGGGGTTGAAATCTACAGCAGCTCAGCTGAGTGAACATGTTTTCAGACTATACAAGAGACCACAAAAAGTACCTCCCATGTCCAAACCTTTGAGAGGAGAAACGCAAAACACGAAACCCATAGATAACTCAAAAAGCTTTCCCATTCTTAGCAGATGAGAATATTATGACAGATGTGCAATATTTTACATATACAAGATATTGGTTTAAACTTAAACTTATTGGTTTAAATATTGGTTTAGGTATTAGTTAAATGTTCATTTAAATATTGGTTTAAATTTAAGCATATTAGTTTAAACTTAAAAATGCATAGGAATCTTCTATGTTTCAGAATGTGATCAAGCCTTGAACTAAGGAAACAAGGCAACATACCTTTATCTGGGTTAGTCTACTACAGATTTGTAGGATTATGCATAAGGAAATTATTAATGAATTTCTTGTTTAACTCCTAATGCATCAGAATATGTCTTGTAACTGGCTATTTGAAATCACTGCAAAATGTTTCTGGATAAAATTTGTGGTAAAATTAACATGTTTTAATCTCAGTGGAGACATGATTTCTACTGAGAAAATAAATGAGCCTGAAGCAGAGGTGAAGCAAACTCTCAAGAAACACAATAGAGATGCAGAGTGATGATGATATTATACTTGAAGGTCAGATTGAGGTAATTTCAGGACTGTAGTTCAAAAATGGAAAAAATTTGTTTGCTAGAAAATCAAAGGCTATGTTGGTCCTAGATGATTATTCTAAAATGACAAAAATAACGTTGTAAACTTGTATGTGTATTCATTGCTAGACATCAGTTGCTATGGAAGATAATGGGGCAAATTATTAATTACTTGAAATGAATTGCTAAATCATATGACTATTAATGTTGGGTCAGGTGCATGTGTGCACCCTACTGCTCTGTGAAAAAACAGTGTCAAAATCTGTAATCCTTTCAAAATTGTACAGTACCCTTTTTATAAAAGCACAGATCAGTGAAGATTTTCTTATTTCTTTTCAGCTTAACAGAAGATTGGGTGTTGTGTCTTCAGCCTCAGAATAACAGTTACAGGTGATCATACTGTATCAGGAGAATGAACTCAAGAAGTACAATGCAGAGGTGCCTTAAAGATTTATAAAACAAGGAAGATTGAAACAGAGACTAATTTTTTTTTTTAATCATGATTACTGTATACTTTTTTTGTAGAGAAAGAAGCAAAATTATCTTACTCCCTGAAGCTTTGGCTGACATAGAATCATAGAACAGTTAGGCTTGGAAAGGACCTTAAGAGCATCTAGTTCCAACCCCCCTGCCATGGGCAGGGACACCTCCCACTAAACCATGTCACCCAAGCCTCTGTCCAATCCAGAACTGAACACCGCCAGTGATGGAGCATTCACAACTTCCCTGGGTAACCCATTCCAGGGCCTCACCACCCTTACAGGAAAGAATTTCTTCCTCATATCCAATCTAAACTTCCTCTGTTTAAGTTTGACCCCGTTACCCCTTGTCCTATCACTACACTCCCTAATGAAGAGTCCCTCCCCAGCATCCCTATAGGCCCCCTTCAGATACTGGAAGGCTGCTATGAGGTCTCCACGCAGCCTTCTCTTCTCCAGGCTGAACAGCCCCAACTCTCTCATCCTATCTTCATACGGGAGGTGCTCCAGTCCCCTGATCATCCTCGTGGCCCTCCTCTGGACTCGTTCCAACAGTTCCATGTCGTTTGTACGTTGAGGACACCAGAACTGCACACAATACTCCAAGTGAGGTCTCACAAGAGCAGAGCAGAGGGGCAGGATCACCTCCCTCGACCTGCTGGTCACTCTCCTTTTGAGGCAGCCCAGGATGCGGTTGGCTTTCTGGACTGCGAGCGCACACTGCCGGCTCATGTTCATTTTCTCATCAACCAAAACCCCCAAGTCCTTCTCTGCAGGGCTGCTCTGTATCTCTTCTCTGACATATAACACCCTTAGAATATTCTGGTTTATATGGTATTAGTTAATCGGCGTCCTTTGTGCCGTATCTCTTGGGAAACATGCAATTCTCTGTAGTTGCCTTTCCACTCTTTCCTTTAGTATCTATTATGCTTTTCTTTCAAGATGCTAGAAATTTTTTTAGTTATAAGCTCTGTCACTGACTTTTCTTCAATGACCAGGGACAGTAACTATTCTGAAACTTGGAGGATGTCTTAAAGCTGCATGAACACATAAATATTTCTCATCTGAAAATGTTGAAGCATACCTCTAAGTAGGAGAAGTAACTGTTTATCTTGTGCAGACAGCACTAGGAAATGTGATTGAATTTGTGATTACAGTTGGTCTCTACGAAGCCAAAATAGCCTGTAGCATTTTGGTAATTTGCATTTTTTATGCCAAAAATAGCATATTCCTTCTTGAGTTTTGTTGGGGTAAAGTTTTTTAGAATCATAGAATTATAGAATAGTTAGGGTTGGAAAGGACCTTAAGATTAGAGGTGTTCAAGGCTGGATTGGACATAGCCTTGGGAGACATGGTTTAGTGGGAGGTGTCCCTGCCCCTGGCAGGGGTTTGGAACTAGATGATCTTAAGGTCCTTTCCAACCATAACTATTCTATGATTCTATGATTCTATGATTCTATAGTTCCAAGCCCCTGCCATGGGCAGGGACGCTCCACACTAGACTGTATCACCCAAGGCTCTGTCCAACCTGGCCTTGAACACTATCTTGGATGGAGCATTTACCACCTCTTTGGGAAACCTGTGCAGTGCCTCACGACCCTCAGAGTAAAGAACTTATTCCTTATATCTAACCTGAACCTCTTTAAGTCTGAGCACATTTTAGAACAAAAGAAGACTAAAATGATATATAACAACATGTTTGATTTTACTAACTGCCATGTATAAGACTGATTTCAATTTCTATAAATAGTTTCACCATTTTCACTGAGACATCATGGAAGAATAATACTGAGGACTTAAGACCTGCCATTGTATCCATATTTATTTTTGAGGAGAATGGGAAAAAATCTTCCTCTAATGCGCAATTTAAAGTAAACAAATTCAATCACTGTAACACTTAACTACATTTTCAACAAAGAAATGTAAGATTCTATAAGTATTTGTTGTTTTCTTTGTAGGTTTATTGTTTTACAATTAAGACAGAAGAAATCACTTGTTTTATAAGAAACTTTCTAAACTATGAAGAAGGAATTGTAAAAAAAAAAAAAGGCAGAAATGAGATTTCCCTTCCCTCCCCCCCCCCCCCACCCCCCGTGTATTTTTTCTGATGCAGGATAGAGCTGCAATGCATTCCAAAGATGTGTTGACTCCTAGTTAACTCCTGATTTTAAACTTTTTCAGTAGCTTTCCTATACAAGTTCAAAAGTCCTGACGAATAGCTTGCCATAGTTTAAAGATCTTTTAGAAATGACCCCTGAAAAGAAAAAAAAAGTGAAAAACCTGAATACAACTGTTAAACATTGTGTTTACAAATTTGGTTCAGGTTAAGAACAGATACTGTCTGATGTACTTTAGTGTTATTAGTGCTTTGAAACTAATTTATAATTGACAGGGATTCACATAGCATAGACCGTTATCAGGACTGTCACATTCATTAGCATTCTCAGAAGACAAAATATTTAAAATCAATATAGTGATTAAAAACGGTTAAAATGAATGAGGAGCATTTAGAGGATAAATTAGATGTCAAGCTGGAGGGGAGTACAATGCTCCCCCCCCCCCCCCCCCAATTATTTTTATAATAATATCATCCATAAGCAGGACATTTGTTAATCAAATTTCCTTATCAGAGCTATTTCTGATTGTTTTTATGTCTTATGGATAAGTAAAGGACTCCTGGAGTAAAAAGAATTCCAGTACTAATTCATCCAATAGTACAAATTCCAGGGACTTAAGTATCTCAAGGATAACTAAACCCTAGTTGTGCATGTTCTTGGCTTCTAGCCTTTGTGTTTTGATTTTTCATATGCTCTTAGGTCATGTATAATCTGAAATGTATCAGACTTTGCTTTAAAATAGGTATCAGGAGATGCATCTGTTCACCTCTGTAGACGTAAGAGATGACCTTGGGGGTTACAGCTTCTTTGTGTTGCTCAAGGTCACAGATAAACACATCATGGAATATAAATAGAGCACAATATGGCAATTGTATGATGTTGCATGATTAGATAGCCATGCAGATAAACATTAAGCAGCATGTTTCCCAAGTATTATCTGCTATTACAAGCGTTGCCATCACCATTTTAAGATAGGAAAAGAGCTGTGAGAGATTAAATCTTTCTATAATTCTCTGATGTAGGCAACACTTTGATTGTATGCAGGTTAAATGTAAAGCTTCAGCCAGCAGTTCTGAATCCACTTAGGTTACAGGATAGTTTGCGGTTTAGTGGCACTCTTATCACACGTTAACAGTTACAATGGCATGTTGTAAATACACTGTAAAAATGCTTCTTTGGAAGAAATAATGATTTTATTTATTTATTTATTCATTTATTTATTTATTAAGAAAATCTTATGAGAGACATGCTACTTCGGGTCCCTGAATAATTTATTAATTGAGTGTCACTCTCATTGTTCTTGACTGCTTAAAAGCTTAAAAAGCTGTTGCCATGATCCTACTTTGAAGAAGGCATAGTTAGCAATGAATTCATATCTTTTTTAGTTTTGTTTTGTTTTTAACTGGCTTTTCCAATTGTGGAAATGTAGAATTTGTTTCCATGGTAACTTTTAGACTCTAAGGCTTGTGGGAAGAAGACTGGTAAGTGTATGATTTAGATTATGGTTGCTGACTTTTATTGGGTTTAAAATGTGGTTAAGTTGGAGCAATTTACAGTGGTGAGATTTGGAAGGTCTGACAGAAATAGTTTGCTAACATCTTTGTTATTCTGAGGCACAAAAAAATTGACAGACTAGGAAATTTTTTTTAATGAAGTGAGCTTATTATGCAATAGTTATATGTGTGGACTGAAATGCTATTTGCATGCTGCCATTTCAGCAGAAACACATTCTGTTGTTAAATCTGAACTTTTTATAGGTAAATATTCAACTTGAAAGCCTGATAAATTCCTTGTCTTGTTGTTGGTACTTTTATATAGAAGATATTTGTTTCTTTATTACTAATTCAGCTGCCAAAATTACCAGAAAGACCCCCAACGTGAAAATAGTCAAAAGAAAGCTCTTGAAATCTGGAAATAGTTCTTCCGCTCTGACCTACAGTCTTGTGATTTCAGTATTATCAGATCCAAATGTGAACACATTTTTACTAAGCTTCAAACTAATGTGAGTATGGTCACTATCTTTTTTAACTTGATTTTCTTGTAGACATTGTTAATACAAAAAACCACTTGTAGTCTTCAAGGTTATGTGTGTACAGATGGTCTTCAGGGCAGGATTCAGTTCACCCAAGGAAACATCATACATCCCTAATATTTCCATGTTAGAAGAGATTATGATCAATTTTGAGATCTGACAGAGGTCTAGGGTCCAAAAAGTTATGAAACTCATGGTATATGCTAAGTACTAGCTATTTTTTATGTCCTTTGATGTCAGATATTATCTATGACCATGCAACTTGATTGAACTCAAACACAGCATCTGAACAGTCTTAGTAAGAGAAATGTTTGTTTTTCTTTAGCTTACTTTTCTTTGGTTAGACAATTTTAAAATGTTTTTCTTCAGATTTCATAACAGAAAAGTTGCATTTAGAAGCATCTGCTCATGGTATGGAAAACATTAATTTTTCATAACACCGGAGGCCTTATGAAAAGTAAGAAAACATAACACAGTAAGATCATGGAAGATAAATCATTCAGCTGCACAGGATTTGGCACTGCCTGAAGTTGGGGCAATATAATCCAATTTTACCTCACAATTTATTTGGATCCTCTCTTTACTTTCCTTTTTTTTTTTTTTTTTTTTTGTGGGGGGGAGTGAATGTGCATTTGAGTCTGCAGAATGGTTACCAAATCTTTCCATTTGCTACTGAAATGTGCAAGATTAGGATGACTACTTAGATGGTATTAAGTATGCCTAATTGTATGTCACGGTGGGTTCACCCTGGCTGGAGGCCAGGTGTCCACCAAAGAGACTGTGTAGGTGAGAGCGAATATAACAAAAACCTTGTGAGTAGAGATAAGGACAGAGTTACTCAGCAATTACATTCATGGGCAAAACAGACAAAAAAAAATTAATTTGTTGCCAATCAAATCAGAGCATGGTAATAAGAAAATAAAAAGAAATATTAAAACAATTTCCTCCCACCCCTCCCTTCTTCGTCAGCTCAACTTCAGCTTCTTTCCCCCATAAGGCACAGGTGGAAGAATGTGGGTTATGGTCAGTTCATTGCATTCTGTCTCTGCTGCTCCTTCCTTCTCAGGAGGGGACTCTTCACACTCTTTCTCTGTTCCAGCATGGAGTCCCTCCCATAAGAGGCAGTTCTCCATGAACTTCTCCAGTGTGAGTCTTTCCCACAGGCTGTCCTTCACTAACTCCTTCAGCATGGGTCCCTTCAATGGGGTGCAGTCCTTCAGGAACAGACTTCTCCAGCATGATTTCCCTGTGAGGTCAAAGGTCCTACAGCAAACCTGCTCCAGCACGGGCTCCTCTCTTCATGAGGTCACAGCTCCTCCAGGACCCTGCTCCAGTGCAGGCTGCTCGTGGGGTCACAGCCTCCTTCAGGACATATCCTCCTGCTCTGGTGTGGGGTCCTGCATGGGCTGCAGGTGGAATCTGCTCCACCATGGATCTCCCAGGGCTTCAGGGGCACAGCTGCCTCACCATGGGCTGCACCATGGGCTGCAGGGGAACTTCTGCTCTGGTCCCTGGGGCACTTCCTCCCCACCTTCTGCGCTGACCTGGGTGTCAGCAAGGCTGTTTGTCTTACATACTCCCATTCCTCTTTCCCGGCTGCTGTTGCACAGCAGTTTTTTTCCCCATAAATATCTTATCCCAGAGGTGCCGCCACTGTCACTGGTGAGCTTGTCCTTGGCTAGTGGTGGGTCTGTCTTGGAGTCACCTGGCACTGGTTCCACTGAAGATGGATAAAGGTTCTAGCAGCTTCCTACAAAAACCACCCTGGTAGCCCCCGTTACCAAAATCTTACCATGCAAATCCAGTACATATGTGCTTGAAATTGTGATGCTTTTGCCAGTTTAGAGGTTAAATTGAGATATATTTGTTGTATCTTACTTTTGATCTTTTTTTTTTTTTTTGTTGCTCTGCTTCCTTTCAAATTTAAATACATGATCTATGTCTGCTAAAAATTTTTCAGGTAGTGCTATTCTTGCAACTTTCTTCTCCAAAGCATGTGCTTTGAATATATATATCAAATATATCAAGAACACCTGCAGATGTAGTACTGTACACATATTTTGAAACCTAGAAAGAAACATGAAACATTGTTATGCAAAAGTAGTGGATTTTTTTGTTGGTTTTTATGCACATAATGCAGTTGAATCATGTCCCTTGGGTATCTGTATGCAGTTACAATGGTGCTACTGCTCATAAATAAATTTTTGAAACAGAATGAGTTTGAATTAGAAGTCAGGACAAATTGGATTAATAACTTCACCCCTTCAGGTAATGGTAGCAAAAGTTGTATCTTTGAGTAGTCACCAGCCTAGATACTTTGAGCACTCAAAAAACCTGGGAAACCAATAACATATAAGCAACATAACACCCATAATTCTCTATCATTTCATTACATACATGAGTTATTGTTAAAAGACCTAGAAGATAAAAGGAAGCCATATTTCTGTCAGATTCCTTCATACCTTCCAAAAATTGGCCAGTTTCAAACAAATATGAAAGAAAGATTTCTCAAAGATAATTACAGTATTTCAAGATTTATGAAAATCAATGGAAAGAGAATGATGGCAGGAACAGTATGCAGAGCTAGAACATTAGCTATTCGTCATCAGTTTCAGCAAGCACTTGCTCCTCACTACTGGAAATAAAATGTAGTGACTGTAAGGAAGATCAAGGCTGTAAGTAAAGAAAGATCAGAGAAAACAGTAGGAAATAATCTCAAGCATTTCGGTCTTTAAAGGGCTACTTGTAGCTACAAGACTACTTGTTAGCTTATAGCTAGCCAATGACCATTTAAAAATATTCTCCATAACATCACAGATACGAGTGTGTCAACATCTGCAGGTCTCTGAACTAGGTCTCTGAATTTTCAGGCCTTTTCTCGGTCACTGCTATTTTATGCCCCCTTCTTTTTTCTCTCACCTCAGTATAACATTAAATTTTGATGCACTACTTTTCATTTTACAGTTCAAGGAGATGGAAAAAACAGCTACAATAAATTAATGGTTAGCTATTGTAAAAATGATGTAACTGTCCAACTTGTTTCTTTTGTGCCATTTGCTTAGTCTAGGAGCAAAAATACACCTGCAATTAGGAAAAGGAGGCTGTGGCAGAGATGAATATCCCAGCTTTGGCTAATTAGAGAGACTTCTGACTTAGTTTCACATCAGTGAATAATATTATTTTATGGTTATAGACAATGCTGTTGGATAATGATTTTTTTGGATGGATAGTCATATATTAATTTATTGAACACTTAAGGGAAAATCAGAGGCAAACTTCAGTTCTGGAGGGTTTTTTCTTTTGCACTGATGTTATACTTTTATTGATGGATTACATTTCTGCGATAAAGGAGGTTTCAAGATAAGTCGCATATTCTTTCAAATTGAAAAATATGAAATGTGGTAAGAGTTCCTGGGGACCTGACTGTGAATAATCAGTAGTGGGAGCTTTGCTTGCCTGTAAGAGTCTATTGGTCCTTAGGCCCTAAAAAGAAGCAAATGTTGACAGCAGTGCTTAAATCAGTGTAGTGTTTTTTACTGCACGCTTTTTTTTGTTTGCAGAGGAATAATGGTCATGCTGTTGTTTGGGTTGTTTCTTTTTTCTTATCATACATTAGATTTTCCAGGTGAATAGAACTTCAAGTACTCACCTGACACAGCAGTCCTCCAAGAAAATATGTAAACATGTTAGAATAGTTTCTGAACATTACAAAATAAAATCACTTTCTCAACAAAAAAACTTGCTAGCAGTAAATACCTCCAAGCCATTGTTGCACAAACATTAATGGATTATGCTGTCCAAGTTTGTATAATGTTTGTGGCAGATAGCGCAAAATAAAGAACCCGCTGTTTTGATTCCTCCATGCTTTGATTGTTTGTGCAAATAAGCAATAGATGTAGCTTATGTTTAGGCCCCAAAATACCTTGGGTGAGTGGCTGTACTTGTTCTGCCGAAGTGTGTATTCTGGATAATTGTTTTCCTATCACAAACCACAAAACAACTATACCCCCTGGCATGGCTGTGGTAGTTGACTCTCTGACCAATACACAGTATATTTTGGTATGTGCTGATAAAGCATTCAGTGTCATCTGTTACAAGGAGACTCTTTTTGCTTAGTCTGCTATTTTGCTTTTTTTTTCCTCCTTCATGCTTTCCACAGCAATCAGGGGAAAAAAATTCCTTTTATGCTTGTTCTTGCTAAAATAATAACCAAATCTGTGTTTTAAAATGTCTTTGTATCATCCCAATCCATTCTTTTTCTTATGCTTCATTCCAAAATCAATTCATAGGGAAATTTAACTGGACTATTATTTGACTACAAGATAAAAAATTACTTTGTGGTAGGCAATTCCAATTGGTGCTGATGTGTTTGCTTTTTGAAATATTGAACAGCTGAATGTTTGATTGCTTAGGATCAGATTGGAAGTAATTTCCTTGATTTTCTTTGATAGCCAAAGGCAGCAGGAATTTACCTTTTTGAATGCCACTTAAATGTAGATTAAAAAAAAATAAAATCTTGTGTGAATATCAGGGCAAATTATATCCTGAATGACCTGCACTGCTATTACAATGCTAAGCACAACTTGTTCTGTCCTCAGTAAATACAAATATTTAATTCAAATACATGTATGAAAATTGCCATTTGTAGGATTTGTCATGACCATTCAACTATTATAGTCAGAATTGATTGTCCAAGTCTTTGTAACTTGGTTCCATGGTAACAGTTTGGATATTAATGTGTTTCAATGAAATTGCCATTGCTGTAGCTACACTGACTGATGTCTTGATCTTAAAATGAACTTTAAGTGAGAGCAGAGACTTACACTTGTCTTATCACTGGCATTTTCATACTCTGTTAAAATCAGCTGGCAAAACAGCTGGGTATGAGCAAGAAAGATTGCTGCTCACAAACACTTTAGTGTTAATCTCTCTGCACCAAGGTCAGTGGAAGACTTTTTAGGAATAATTTTCTAACAGTTTTAGAAATTCAGTAATGGTTGAATAGAGAGTTGGTAATGGGTTGGTGTTTATGTAATAAGGAGTGACTGCATGATAAACAAGACAAAGGTTTTTTCCTAATGTGAATGAGCAAGACTTTTGAAATCTATTTATTCTTACTGGCTCCAGCTGACCATTGATCAGGCCTTCACCATAGCAGATGTACTTCTATTCTTTTCCTGAGCTGCTGTCACAGGATACATGGTCCTTCTCACTGAATATTTAGCACTCTCTGCTAGAGCAAGTTCAGCTTAGTGTTACCTGACGAGGATGATGAGACGTCAGATAAATATGATGAATAGAGAAAATAAGAGAATTAGAATCTATTTGAGGGAAGAAAGGCCTTTGAAGTGTCTCTTAAGAGGGTTCCTAGAGAAGATAGTTACTGTCTGGGAACCTTTCACTCGTTCTGAACTGTCACGGGTGATCTCTTATGTTCTGTCCGCATTTGATATTGAAAACTGTATACAGTAACTATTGAAAATGGAACAGTAAGAATTTAAACAATCATTTAGCATATATGAATAACCATTACAGGCTGATTAGGTCAATTTAGCTTTGCTTAGATTAAGTGAAAGCAAAATTACCGCAGTGTGAAGTAAGAGAGAAAAGCTGCAGCTTTCTACAGACAAAGATTACAAAAAACAGCTTCCGTGTGAAGTTGACAATAGGATTCAATTTTGGGGTCTTATTTGGCTTAAAAGATGACAACCAGAAATCTGATTACCTTAAGTAGATAATGAACATCTTTTAAGACAGTAGGGAGGGACTCAATTTTTCAAAAAATGATACTTCAAAAAGCCTGCTTGAGCAGCATGAGGATGAAGGGAGATGATTCCCCCAAATAAAGAACCAGGGTAGTTCCTGCTTGTGAGAGCATTGGCTGAAGGAGAAGATCTGATAAAAAAGCAACGGTAAATGTGCCTATATATTGCATATTCGTGAGTCTGAGGTTATGATATACAATTCAGTGTGGTGTTATGCAAAGATAATTGAGCTAATCAAAGCCCTGAAAACTGTATAGCAGCATCAGTACTATTTAATCAGTACTATTGACCCAGTTAATCCTGTTTCTCAGGGTGAATACCACTATACTTCTGCAAACTGAGCTACCATCTCTGCCTAGCTTTATTCTCTGCCTTGTAGATACAGTAGGCTGTAATTTCTATATCTTTTGCATGGTATACACTGGCCTGATAAGGAGAAAAAGATCAAATCAAAAGTCTGAAGGTTAAGAATTTAAATTGTGTTTTTCTTACTGAAGCTACTGTAAGACTAGGAAAGCGTTGGGCGAAGTCCTCAAGGTGCTCAGAATAGAGAGAATGCAAAGACACTTGTAGATCCCCTTTCTGTAGAACCCCTAGCTCTGAAGAGATGAGGAAGGAGAGACCGCACCAGGGTTTTTTTATACTGCTGAACTGAAGAGAGATTCTTCTGTCCCATCATGCAAAGAACTTGTTTTCTGTTAGCAGATGCTCCTAAGAGGTTATATATGTGTTTCTGAAAATTGAGTTAATTCCTGTTTTCTAACCGTTTAACTCTAATGCAAACACTTTCAATTTTTTTTCATTTGACTGAAATAATCTCCTTTTAATTTAAGCTTTGCAATTCATGAGCTTGTTAACCAGATTTACTTATCTGAAAATTTCCAATTTGACTCAAATCAGCATCACTGTTTGAAGTAATGTTGATAGTGCATATGAAATGACATTTTTAGATGTCTCCAATGAATTGGAAGTTTTATTGTTAAATGACTTGTTAGCAGAATGTCTTGTTAGCTGGTTTATAGTTGCTCATAATGCTTTTAGACTTCCAGTTGATTTATAGCTTATACCATTAATAATATGCAGAAGAAAAGAATGCAAAACCATGGAAGTTATTTCTGAAGTAGTTGAAGAAGTGATGACAAACTGATAATAAGCTGTCACTGTTTCTCAATTGAAAAACATTTCTTTAAGAAACAGTTTTTTCACCATTATCTAGAAAATAGCACTTTTGTCTTCTAGGCATCAATATTAATCTTTGTGTGTATGAATACAACAGAGTGCTTACTGGGAGTAACAACGGGTCGAGGGATTAGCTGTAAACGAAAGGAAATATTTAAAGCTTTTCAAATAAAAAACCCCAACAGTCTTTTACAACACACAGTGAAATTGTGCATGGTGTTAGAATCTTTTTAGTTTGAAGCCAACATTAACTGACTTTCTCTGTTCAAGTACTGAAGTGATGTTTTTTCAGAAAGGCTGAAATCTTTCTTGATTTCAGGCTTAGATGTTCTACTCTGTTCAAGTGCCTCAATTTTGAGATGAAACTTCATGCTTCTGCCTTTGCTGAGATGGCATCATGTGAATCTCCTGTGCTCAGGAGACAGTAATTGGGAGAGGAAGCCTTCTGTACCTAAAACTTCTTATGTGGTTTGGCACCCATCAACATTCTTTGCGAACAGTGATCAGAGTAACCAAGCTACCTTTACTGACTAAAGTATTTTGTCCAACTGAAGGAGTAGGAAAATAGATTAACACAAGGGAAGTCAGTGTTATTTGGAAGACAATGAGCATAAGTGTCCCCTAAACAGGAGTCCTGTAATTTTCACATTGAGAACTGAGATGAATGCTCACTCTTCTGTTTAGTCTTAGCTTCAGAAGGCTGAATTTGGGCCTATTTATTTTCTCTATCCCTTCTAAAGTCTGGTTAATTTTTAATACAGGCAGATATACTTTGTTAACTCAGGGATTTTCCAACTTTTTTGTGTGGTTGATCAAAACTTACAGAAAGTATTCTATGGAAAGCTGACCCGGACCTTTCAAAGTCTAGGAAAGCTCATTATCCTTCTATTGCAAGTTGTAAGCGTTTAACAGAGAGAAGGGAAGATTCTTTTTGAACCAACTAGAAACAACTTGTCAAGATGATTTCCAGAAGTTTTTTTGGTTTAGTACAACAGTTTGACAATAGCAAGGCCAGGTACACTAACAATGTCTTGCCAAGTGGCTCTGCATCTACTGTGGTTGAAAACAAATGGCAAATTATGGAAGTTAGTAATGAAAAACCTGATGTTCTTGGTGTGAAAGTACAGTTCTTTTCAAGATAAGACAGGATGTGAATATACAATGTAAAACTAGCTCAAACTGAATAGAAGCATCCAGAATTTTAGTTTAGAGGATTAGAAGGAAAGTTTAGTAAGGAATGGAAAATCAAGCATTGTTTGGTATCATACAGTACAGCAAAATAATATCTATCTTACTCATATTTGTGACTGTAAATGCTATTCAGTTCTGAAGCTTATAAGGTTTTTTTCTGCTATATTGTTGTCATACAATCATAGAATAGTTAGGGTTGGAAAAGACCTTAAGATCATCCAGTTCCAACCCACCTGCCAGGGGCAGGGGCACGACACACTTGACCGTGTCATCCAAAACTCCGTCCAACCTGGCCTTGAACACTGCTAGGGGTGGAGCATTTGCCACCTCTTTGGGCAACATGTTCCAGTGCCTCACTACCCTCAGAGTGAAGAACTTCTTCTTTATATCTATCCTGAACTTCCCCTATTTAAGTTTGAACCCATTCCCCCTTGTCCTATCTCGACAGTCCCAGATGAAGAGTCCCTCTTCAGCACCCTTTTAGGCCCCCTTCAGATACTGGAAGGCTGCACTTGAGTTCTCCAAGCAGCCTTCTCTTCTCCAAGCTGAACAGCCCCAACTTTCTCAGCCTGTCTTCATACAGAAGGTGCTCCAGCCCACTGATCATCCTCGTGCCCCTCCTCTGGACTTGTTCCAACAGCTCCATGTCTTTCTTATGTTGAGGACACCAGAACTGCCCACAGTACTCTAAATGAGGTCATGTGAGAGCAGAGTAAAGGGGCAGGATCACCTCCTTCGACCTGCTGGTCATGCTCCTTTTGATGCAGCCCAGCAAGAATCTGTGAGTGCACACTGAAGTTGGCTCATGTTGAACTTCTCATTGACCAACACCCCAAGTCCTTCTCCGCAGGGCTGCTTTGAATCTCTTCTCTGCCCAACCTGTAGCTGTGCCTGGGATTGCTGTGACCCAGGTGTAGGACCTTGCACTTGGCTTGGTTGAACTTTATGAGGCTGGCACTGGCCCACCTCTCAAGCATGTCAAGGCTCCCTTTATTTTCTCAGTATTTTAAACACAAAAAAATTTAATTTAAATCTTGTCAGTAATATTTTCAAATAGCAGTTTTTTTCTATGATGCTGGTTTACTCTAAGAACTTTCAAATCACCAGTCTTTGTTATTTCTGTATTTCTTTTGACCCATATTTCAGTTGTCAAAATGCAAGTGTATTCATGATCTTATTTACAGTTCAACACACAAATTGCTAAATCATTTAGGAAGAAGAAAATAAAAAAGTCACATAAGCAGTTGTTATTATGCATGCATATTTTCAATATCTGATTTTCAGCATAACTTTAGATTACAATGTGGATTAAATTTCCCTTGCTGATTTATAAGTATAATGTAAACTCTAGGCTCAGCTAATGATATTGCAATATAAAACAGTTCTGTTGCAAAGTAAAGACCTTGCTTAGCACTGCAAAGCTCTGGGTGCATTTCAATGTGATCAGTCAGGCACTATGGAGGGATTATGCTTTTATTGTATTTTTTTTCATGAATACATGAATGAATAATAAGTTCAACAAGCAAGAGTTCCCTACTGGTTATGTCAAAGAAATAATTTTGTAAGATATTCCGAATTTGAATCAATCATCCTCAACACTCCTTCTCCTGCTGAGGTGTATGTTTTAACAAAGTCAGCATTTTGGAACTACTGTAGATGGCCTTAAGTATTAAGCAGAATGTACAAGATTAGGAAGTTGAAGAGAAGTGTGAGAGAGGAAGCATCTTTTGTGTATTTGTGTATATTTTGGTTGTACCTACCTCTTCACACTACAAGCATTGCATGTGTTGCATTTGCACGTCCAGAAAATGTGCTTTTTTTTGTGTCTTCACTTTCAATAAGTTATTTCCCCTAACAGGAATTTTTAAAGTACTACAGCCAAAAATTTATAAAAATGAATATACACACACACAAATGATTGAGATTCAGCAAATGCAGGATGGAAGAGCACAAAGAATGAGGACTTTATGTAGAACACTATGGTCTTCTTCTGTCTCTGTGGAATTTCATGGGTGTAATGGTAAAATACTAGTTCTTTAGAAGTGTGACAGGAAATAAAAACGGATTGACAAGGAGGCCAAAACTTTGCAATATTTGCATGTAGGATGGCATCAGTATCAAAGTAATGTGTCTAATGTGTTTATGCCCTTTACAATAAATAGGAATAGATACATAGTACAGCATATCACAGTACATTTTATGCCCTGTTCCTGAGGCTACATGTCCTGTGGATGTATCAATTAAGAATTAAAAAAAAGGGGAGTATTAAAAGATTTCCCAAAGGAGATATGGGTACCAAAAAGCAAAGATATATTCTAATGGAATACATAGTCTACTACAAGATGTTAAATTCTGTATCTTGCCCTATTTTCATCCCTACTCTTTAGAGAAGAGAAAGGCTTTCTGATCTTCTATTCTCTACACTCCCCTACACCTTTCCTATCTCAGACTACTGCTGAGGTCTTTTTTTTGGTGTTTATTGCTTCTGGATAAGATCAAAACATATCCATACACTATAGTTTTGCTTAAGTATATATCGACAAGTTTTTAATATCTATTCTTCAACAAAAACATACTATTTAACCACCGGGTTATAACTGTGGAAGTTGAAAGTGATGATTGGATATATTGCACAGAAGCTAAGCCTTGTTATACTTTTTACATACTTTTACTAGTAGATAACTGATCAGCAATAAACTCTCCAAGGATGTAGATTCCATATCATGTCATGTCCACCCCTCTCCCTTTGATATTCCTCCAGGATGTACTGCTAGCATCTTGCCCTTTGAATTTGCCAGACTAGTTATGCCAACAAGTACAGTAATTTGACAACTTACTGCTTTTTACAGGATTTTTCTTACCCCCAGCTGGTAAATATGATTCTTATGCCTTCTTTTTTATCACTGAGATGTAAGTACAGCCTCACAGCACAGTTCTCAGATTGTTTAAAGAGGCTTCAAAGAATTTTGCAGTTTTGCAAGATGTCTTTTTTTTTCAACTGGACATTTTTATAGAGTCATAGAACCACAGAATTGTTTAGGTGGGAAAAGACCTTTAAGATCATTGAGTCCAACTGCTAGCCTAGCACTGCCATATCCATCACTTAACCGTGTCCCATACCTACATGTGCTATATCTACAAATCTTTCAAATACTTCCAGGGATGGTGACTCCAAGTAGCCTGTAACCCAGGTGCATGAACCTGACACTAAGCCTTATTGAACCTCATACGACTGGCCTCGACTCATCGATTCAGCCTATCCAGATCCCTCTGTAGAACCTTGCTTGCTTCAAGCAGATCAATGCTCCCTCCCAGTGTGATGTTGTCGTCTGCAAACTCACTAAGAGTACACTCAAATCCCCTCATCTAGATCATCAGTAGAGAGATTAAACAGAACTGGCCCTTGTACTGAGAGCTGGGGAGCACCATTTGTGACCAGCCGCCAACTGGATTTAACTCCATTCACCACCACTCTTTGAGCCTGGCCATCCAGACAATTTTCTGTCTAGCAAAGAGTAAGTCCTTCCATGCAGTGACCCATCAGTTTCTCCAGGAGAATGCTGTGGGAAATGGTGTCAGGGGCTTTACTAAAAGGTATGACAACATCCAAAGCCTTTTCCTTATCCACTAAAGGGTTATCTTGTCATTTTGGATGTATACATTTGAACTGAAGTATTTGGAAAGTGGTGTCTACAGATGATACAGTCACTTTGTCTGAATAATAAGTAGTTTGCTGTCCTGATATGAGTTCTTATTTTTCTTGCTTATGTTACAGAATTGAGGTTTTGGTAACTAGATGGCTGAGAGCAATATGGAATTGCCAATGTAAATCAAGCAGACCATTTTTTATTGATATGTTGACTAATTTAATTTTGTCAGATCCCCTTCAAAGTGCTTGTCACCACTTCTTTGCTTTGGTACTCTGTTCCATATACAACCACTGTTCATGCAAATGAAGTCAGAAGGGGCTTTTTCCCCTCTCCCTTTTAAATGCAAAAGGACTACTTCAGCTTACTTAGTGATCCAAAAAATCTTATAGGTTTGCCTCAAGAAGTTTGTCATTAGTCTCTTAATTTTAGATGCCAACTTGTATCCTCCTTGAATAATTCTGGGAGATGTTGTGAGACCTCACTTGGAGTATTGTGTTCCGTTCTGGTGTCCTCAACAGAAAAAGGACATGGAACTGTTGGAACAAGTCCAAAGGAGGGCCACGAGGATGATCAGGCGACTGGAGCACCTCCCATATGAAGATAGGCTGAGAAAGTTGGGGCTGCTCAGCCTCGAGAAGAGAAGGTTGCGTGAAGACCTCCTTGCAGCCTTCCAGTATCTGAAGGGGGCCTATAAGGATGCTGGGGAGGGACTCTTCATTAGGGACTGCGGTGAGAGGACAAGGGGTAACAGGTTCAAACTTAAACAGGGGAAGTTTAGATTGGATATGAGGAAGAAATTATTTCCTGTAAGGGTGGTGAGGCACTGGAATGGGTTACCCAGGGAAGTTGTGAATGCTCCATCGCTGGCGGTGTTCAAGGCAGGACTGGATATAGCCTTGGGTGGCATGGTTTAGTGGGAGGTGTCCCTGCCTGTGGCAGGGGGGCTGGAACTAGATGCTCTTAAGGTCCTTTCCAACCCTAACTATTCTGATTCTATGTCTGCAATCTTATTGTTATTCTTTTTGTAGTAGGTTGACCAAAATTAATAAAGTATATAAAGTGAAGTCTCATTAATGCTAGAAGACAGCAACCATATTTGGATTTTATTTAAATGCTGTCTTTCCCTTTGGTAATTTCTTAGTCTTGTTCACTGATAAACTTTTGTCTGTTCAAGCTCAATGCAGAAAGAACTTTTCTTTCCACTAAGGGACTATGATGATTTATGCTAGTATGTAATAAACCTGGATTTTATAAAAATGCGCCCACATGCCTATTTGGCTCATTGTGATTAACCTCATTAGAAAAAGCTTCTTATTTAACAGGGCTTGCAGTACTCCATAGTACTGGAGGAAGAAATACTAGACTTATGGCCTACCTTTCTTTCTTTATTTTTCTTCTCTTATGCAAACTGTCTACAAACAACCACATCTTAACATTAGTAACTCCTTTTAAAATCACTAGCTAGTCACATAAATCCTTGAGGAGGTGGGCCTTTCTCTCTATAAAAATTTCATTTACCTCTGAACATTTGTTCAGAGTTTTCTCATGTGCTTTGAGACTAGAACATCTTAGTGTATGGGAAGCTGATTAATACTGCTTGTGGTTTTACTGTTTAGTGATGTCCCAGTACCTTAGATAAAAGTCAACTACACTGTGCTCTGCAAAGAAAGCTGCTGTGTTAAAGACCTCACAGTCTTCTGATCATGGCATTGAGCAGAGGGGAAGAATTATCATAATATGGAGGAGGTAGGAAGAAAAAAAGGTGATTAAGTGACTCACAGGATATAGGTAATAAAATTGTTTTAACTGGAAAAAGTCCTTTCTGAATATGGTAATCTTAAAGGCCAGAATGTGCTTCAAACTGTTTTCCCTTAGAAAAAGTAACCAAGTAATTGTTTTATACAGGTTGCCCTTTCAAACATTTAGTGCAATTGTTGCTTCTGGATAATGTCTTTGTGGATTCATACAGGTGACTCATTTTTCACAAGGTGCCCAGGGTACATTGCTTTTATTTACCAGCAAAGGGAGTTGCATGGACAATGCACCGATAATTTTCTAACTCATCTTCAGGTTCAAGGAATTGCATATTTGTTTGTTTTGGTGGTTTGAGAAATCCTTCTTTTTCATGTCTAAAATGGTTCATATTAAAGCTTTCATAATACCTTTCAGTCTGTGTTAAATTGATGTTTAAATTGGAATGAAAGTAGAAACCTTGGCAGTTTAGATAATTCACCTCATCTGGTGGCCAGCTATGTTAACAATCACATCATATGCCAGCACTTACACTAGATGAAAGGAGTCCCTAGGGCACTTGAACTGCATTTTAGAAGCAGACTGAAAATACAGTTATGGTCTTTGTTTCATCATTCTGTTCTGTAAAATGGTAAATTATTTTAACTGGAATTTTACAGTGTTAAAAGAATAATTTAAAGGTTATGTTGAGGGCTATTTTGTGTGGATTAGCTTTGGAAGCTGAATGACAATTGATCAGTATTTTGGACAGGAAGTGTTCAGCACAATGTCAACAAATTATGTCTTTTTATTCCAATGTATTGAGCAATTGGAGGAAATGGTATATTGTTAGCATATGAATACATCAAAGACCCACATTGCAAGATGTATTCCAGTCTTCTGATATAAAATGCATGGTCTTCTTTTCATGCATTTAAGTGCCTCCCCTTGTAATAAAGCTCATGCTTGAACCCAAAAGCTTTTTCTTGCCTAGCATGGACAAACTGAATTTCAGGATTCGATTGTTAGTGCATGACTGCACATTCCATCACTTAGCAAAAACATTTGCAACAGCAAATTGGCTTCCTGCTTGAAAAGTAAAGTGTATTTGATTAAAAATAAGATTCTTGTAGGAAAAGTGGGTTTTTTCTTTTGCATTTTCAAGAGCAATTCTCACAGAATACACTTATATCATCTGTATTTCCCTGATAATAGCAATGCCTATAAATACCCTATGTGAAAACACTGAGTTTAAACAGTTATATGCATCTCAGTCTATTCTGATTTGGCATTCATTATTGTCAATTCAAATGTGAATACATTTCTAAAATTGAGCCAAATTAAAAAAGGAAAAAGTAAATCCCACAGATTTACTGAACTGCTGTCTTCTGCAATGAATATGCTTTTCCTTTTTTTCTTCTCCCCTAACAAAGACAAGGAAGACAAGGAAGTAAAGGAAGCATTCTTTTACCTTTTTTTTTTTTTTTTTGTTTGCTTATTTTTTGATTTTTGTTTCAGAGCTGGCATACTGTGAATAAAAAGAAATTCTTATAACTTGAAAATCTCAGCTAGTCTGCATCTGTGGGATGAAAGCCTGTTTGACAGCCTATCACAAAGTAATTTAAAATGCTTAAACTATTTATTCCATTTGTTCAAATGCTATGGAGGTGAGAAAGTTTATTTACAATAACCAGCAGCTACTCATTTGCAGATATGTTTGTGTGATGGAGATTTTGTTTATTTGCTATAGTAAATTTGTTTACTGGTGGAGTAGAAAACCAGTTTGAGGGTCTGTATAAGAAATTGAGGGTCAACATAGGTCAAATTAAAAACATTTAACACTAGTATTAAACTAGTAGAAATTGGAGACTCAGCACCTGTCAGGAAATTTTCTGAATTATGAACCCATCATCTCAGTTCACACCAAAGGTGTGTCTGTCTCAGGTAGATTTGTTTGTCAAATCAGCACTGGTTTCTCTGCTTTTTAACATTAGTAATTATAAAGTTTCTTTTATTCTAATAATCTTTTTTAAAATAACAAAATTATGTATTTCACAATTCCCTTTGCATTTAAATTTGTTATTAAAAATTCAAAAGCCACTGTTCCTGAAAAACTGTACATTATTATTGCAGCATTTCCAGCAGTAGAGGCTCTGCTTGGCTGCCCTTGCTCAGTAGCACTCTGATCTACAAAAGCGCTTAAACACGTTTCATTATGGGCCCATGAATAATGCTGCTGAAGTCAAGGAGACTACAAATGCTTAAGTGCTCTGCTGGACAGGGGACAAAGGGTGTCCTTCACTTCAAATGACAATAGGAATGGAGAAAGGGGGATCTGATTTGTCTCATGGTTATTAAAAATGGTGTTGCTTACACTGTCATTTTATTACCAATATGAAATACCATTCAGATACTTGGGAAATAATTTTTAAAAGTAAATTTTGAAAGATAGTTTTTCTAAAGTAGTAACCGCATGATATATATCTTTAGCTCATAACCACACTCATAAAACTAAACAAATAACTGATGCTGTCACACACTTGACATAAAGTTCTTGTTTCATGCAAGGCAAAGAGTGTGAAAGAAAAAAAATTTACTTGGCTCTGGAAGATCCATCAATTTATTGTGCACACATGGCCTTGCTTTAAAATAAAATTTAAAAAATCACTGTCTTTCCAAGTATTTCTCCATCACTTCATTGATAAAAAGATTCACAACAAATCATTTTTATTTTTTAAAAAGACATTTAGGAAAAATAGTTGCCTGAAATGAATCTATGGCTTTAAAGGCTGAATCAACCAATTGTGTGATGATTGCGTATTTGGGCTAATGGCTGGTTTTGCTGCAGCTAAACATGTGCTGAAGATTTAAAGACATCTCAGGTGGTCTAAAACTCTTACCATCCAGCCTGATTTTGGTTTTAGTGTACTATAAATAAATGTCAGAAACTACACATCATTATTAAGCAGTGCTATGGTAACTCTTTGAACTGGCAATAAGTCAGTGGAAATGGGGTGTTAAAATGAACTAACATAAGACTAGTGTTATGTTTTTAAACGAATAACTCCTCATCACAGTAGCTCAGCTCTACTCCTATACATCATTTGATTAAGAAAGTTGTGATTAAAGGTTATGCTAACTGACTGTCAAATGTGTATGAATGCAATAAATGAGAATCTACAAGATAAAGTACTCTTCAGAGCTAGAAACATTACTTAATATTATTTGCATCAATTTTCAAATGATCAGATCTGTGGGAAGTGCCTCTACAAGAAATGTACATGTATTTTCAACAAGATCTTGAAAAATGTCAAAGACATTTTTGGCTTTAAAAGGGCTATAAGCTGTTAAGCAAAAACTTATCCTAGCAAATCCCAGTTAAGGAAACACCTGTGCTAAAGGGCTTTGTGCTGATCTGCTGTGAAAGTTGGCAGAGCACTCTGACACTTGCAGAGTAAAACTGGGATAAGAAAGTTTCCAATGAATTTTTAAGACAATCTTTTTGAGATCTATACAACCTTCATAATATTTGCTAAATACAATTGAATATGCAAAATCCTGCATTGAGTTACTGGTAAAGTGATTGAAGTGGGCCTAAAACAGAGCTAAAGACTTTGCTTGCCTGCACAGAAGAAACAAATAACTATGCAGATTCATTTTTAGTGTTTTTATATGTCAGAGATAACTGAAGGAATAATTAAGGATTAGAAAAGTCACTGATGGTTGCTATAAGGACCTATGCTTTGTTGAAGGAATATAGCTTATTACTAAATCCACACAGAAAAAAAGTAGATAAAAATATTTTCCTTTGAGTTTGTACACTAATTTCTGTTTATGATTTGTCTAAACCCTAAAATGCCAAGTCAGCAGGAGGGGTTAGGAGAAGCAGATAACAAAGATAAGAATGAGTTCGTACTCCTTAAGAGTGGATAACCACATTTTAGTCTCCTTCTCTCCCAGTCTTGTTCACTCAGACAGAAAATAAATATTTCTTCTTTAATTCTGTTGAGAATGTGAAAAAGCTGGAGGAAACTTCAACTGTGTTAAGCTTGCTGGTGCAGGGTACCCAGCAATCACCTCAAGGATTCTGGATTTGTTTCAGTCACTCATAAGATCTTTGAACTATCCCTTCTATTGGTTTCTGTCATTTGAACCAGCAGGAGACTGAAAAGGACAAGGCTATAGCTTCCTGATGTGTTCAGAGGACTACAGTCTTGTGAATTCTGTTTCCCGCTGACATGAAGAATAGGATGCAAGAGAAGAGCAGAGAAGCGGTACAATATATCATGATGGTATCAAACCCCTGCGCTCTGGATGGTTTTTTTTTGATCACCTTGTAAAAGGTCTGTAATTTTAACATTATTGTGACCCTTTCTCTAGGTCAGTGGAAGAGGACTTCTGACCTTGCTCCTGCCCTTCTTATCTTTCAGTGTTGTCTAAAGGTGATGTTTTTTTTCAGGACTGCTGGGAATGACAGTAAAGCTATAAAGGGAAAAAGTAATGAGAAGTTGGGAAGAAAATACATCAGTAAATAAATCAGGGATAAAGCTAAACCTGCTCAGAGGTTGCTTCCTTGAGATTATGTTACAAAGAGAGATCAGATTGCTTGTGATAAAAGGTCTGAGGAGGCTTGCAACCTTGCCAGCTACGTGGGTCTAGGCAAATTAAAAAACATGGATTTGTTTATAGTGTTAGGGTAATTTAATCTGAAATTATTCTTTACAGCAAGGTGTATCAAACCTGGCATTTGTTAATAGAACTTCCTTTAGATCCCAAGTATGAACTTGTCATTATTTGAATTAATAAAAAAGAAAAAGTCAATATTCAGATGAATGACCCCTACAATGGGTCATGAAGAAGAAACAACACTAAAGCACGATCTCATTTCTTAACTCATCAGTTTACTTTCGTCTCATATCTATGGTTATCTTAGGTCTCAGCCTTGGAGAGAAGGAGTAAACATTTCTCTATATAATCTTCGGTTGAAGTAGATGGTACCTGGAGAGCAGAGGAATTTAATCCAAATTAAGAATGTTTCTTCATGGCCAGCAAGTCAATGTGTCAGACAAGGAAAACCATAAAGACTACGGGAAGAAAGTTCAGCCTGATGTCATAAGATGATAATTATTCTGAAGACTGCTTTTTTGTTTTACTTTAAGTACTGATGATAAAAAATAATAAGCAGAGAACCTTAGATTTACTCTTCTTTGCTAGTGCTGAACTTTACTTATGACAAAGCATAAGTCAGTGGTGACCACATCAAGCAGAACAAGGGCCATAATCAGAATTTTGTGATAAGCTCTGTGTTCTTTGTATAGCAGTTCATTAAACAGTGTTTAGCTGAGTAAGTTCTCCTATGTCCTGTGATTTTTACCTCTATTTGAATAAATGTTGCTCAGTGAGAAATATTATATATGTGAAAGAAACCTGTCACATATATAATATGTGACAATTAGCTTACAAACTTGACTGTAGAGCATGGTCTGATTATAGTATTAATGTGAATTTAGTTGTTGCATTTGTACATATGGCCTACATTTTACTTGTGCTACTGCTGTGTAAACTACCTGATGTCTAGTAGTATATAAAGTCAAATAGTAATGGGACAAATGGTAGAAAGTAATCTATTGTTATTTTCAGTGTAAATCCCATGTACTAAGAAACTAGCCTTTGTTGGTGCTTATACTTTTCATTTTTCACATGACCTTGTTTAGGTTTCTTAAAATTATATCAATGTGCAGGTAAGTTGATTTGAAAAAAATATTAAACCTCACCCTCCTCCCCCAAACCAGAAGTGCTCATATTTACTTGGAGGGTAATTGAACCAGGATAGTAACCTAGCTTTTTTTTTTCTCTCTGAACTTTTGAGTTACTATTTATTTACTACTATGCACCAGTATGGAGCTGATGGTATTCTCTCGTAGCACCAGAAATATAGGTTGAGTATGTGCCAAGTGCTGCTTTGGTTCTTTAAGAGAAAATGGAAAAATTATTCACATGTATCAGGTATTCCAGAACTAACTACAACCTAAGCAGGGATGGCCTTTAATTTTCTTACTACTAGTTTTGTTTAATAGAGTTTGTTATTGAGAGATAATAGTGGCTTTTTTGTTTGCTTTTTTGTTTCTGCGTAAATTACAGTCTCACTAAATCATTAAGGCTGGGTCCCATTGCCATAATATTATTGATTGTGTGTATGTGTTAACAAGCAGAAAATGCTAATCAATTACATCAAGTGGCTTCATGGCTTATTGGTTGCTTTTCTGATAGCAAATGACTTTCAGGAGTATGATTTTGACCAGCTGGTAATATAGCAGGTAAATTTTGACATACCTTCTGCTTTTAGTTCTGCTCGAAGTCTGAGGGAAGTGACTTAGTTTTCAACTCTTGAAGAGCTCAGAAATGGTGTTGCTAGAGCAGCAGTAAGAGACCTGGGTACCAAGTGACTCACTACAGTGTGTGATGAAGTAGCTGAGTGATGAATTTTATTACATTGAGTCCACTGTGAAAAGTGTAACAGTGAAAAAAAGCCCTACCCTGTGAGGTGAGGTGTATATTTCACTACTGGTTACACACACAAAATGCAGGAGATCAAATATGACAACGTGAAAATTAATATGTATTGGTGATCTTCAGACAATGGCGGTACTGTGTGTACTAAAGTCTGGAGTTTCTGCAGTGAGCTTCCATAAAGCTTATTGGCCTTTCATGCAGCATGTCCCATAAATCAGTGAGGTTTAAATTGCGTTGCCCTCTTGAACACCTGCTTATCTGCCTTGAGAAAATTCTGTAGTGTTTTAAACGTCACTTTATGACATTGTAAGTAATGCCTGCTCCAGAAGCACTTGAAGAGCCATTAAAGTTAAGTGTCTATCAGCATTTCATTATAAAACTTGATTTCAAGGGGTTTATAACTCAGCCATTTAAAAATGCATTCGACTGAAACCTGGTACGTGAGTCATTGCGGGTTTTTAGTGTCAGACAAATTATTTCAGGTGGTCTTTTTATTTGTAGGAGGAGGAGCAGGGAAAGATTGTAGGTATAAATATTTTTTCTCACAGAAGAAATTTTTTCTTGCAGGCAATGAGCCTTGAATATCCATATTTTATTTTCATTCTAAATATATTTCTGATTATGCACTTTGAAATATCTTATTATGTCATAAGAACTAATAGCTTGCAGTTATCATACCTACATGTGCATCCTTAATGAATATGTAACTTTTTAATTCTTTTTCAAAGAGCATTTGAAAAGAGCTTTTATATTGATTGTAGTTTTAATAAATTGTATTAGATACTTCATGTAATGGCAGATGATATTGAACTTATAAGGTAAGTGTTTTAATGATTTTATTTCTTGCCACGAGTTTGGTTTTGTATTTTTTTTTTAGTCTATGAGATGACATCTTTATCAGCTGCCAAGTACATCAATGCTATTCTTTGCTGAACTGTCCTATTTGATCTTTGATAGGTATGCAAAATGGACAAGAAAAAGAAACAACTCTGTTCTGAATTGCTGACAAACATTCCAAACTTTATAGATGAAAAAGCACTTGAAGTTCACCTGTAAACTCACTGACAGTGGTCCAAGAAGGTAAGCATAATGTACCCTCAACGCAAAGCGCTGCTATTAGGCTGTTGCACTGCATGCTGTTTTCAGTGTCAAAATTATCTTGAGCTATAGCTCTCTTTGAAGGGCAGCACTGCAAAAAGTCACGGTTTGGAGATACCTTAGCTGAAGTGCTAAGAAATTATTATTATTGTTTTATAAAGCTGTTGTACCATTACTTTAAAGCTTTATGTTTTTAACATGACATATTGCCATTTAAATGACCCTGATTTTGCAGGAATGGGAAGCTATGATTTGCTCAGTTTGGTGAAAAGTTGATTTAGAAGTTGTTTAGGTCTTTTTTTCCTCTTTTTTCCACTTGTTCTTTCAACTTAAAATCTGAATAATTGCAATTCAAACTGTGTGTTTGCTCTTTGTGTGTGAAGATGGATTATATAAAGGCTACTTACAGTTACTTTGCATTTGCTTAATGGAGAACAAAGGAATTTGAAGGTGAATTGATGATTTAAAGTGGTTTGAATTGTGCTTGAGTTCAGCCAGCTGCCTGCAGAGCTGTAATTCAGTCAATATATTTTTGCCATATTTTAGGTTCCCTTTAGCATATCCATATCTTACAAAATCACAGGTTGGGGAGGGTCTTCAAAATGTGTCAGGTCTGGTATGACTAATTGTAGGATGTTTTTGATGAACAGGAACTTAGGCACCATACAGAACAACTAGAAGCCCATTCTGGATGGGAAAAGATATTTTGTTTTCTCCTTTGGCCAGTATCAGAAAATGAAGTTTCAGCACAAACTGGCATAGATCTGTGGATGGATAGTTGTGCACATGTTTATGCATGCTTCTTGGTAATGTTGAGATAAATTATGAATTTAAATTATGAATTATGAAAGTGTCTTTGTATGTTTAATGAAATTTTTTGTGTATCTTAGTTTTTCTTCTTGCTAAGCTGCTTTTGCAGACCCTTTGACCATTTAGCCAGATGTAAATTTAACATTTTTCATTGAGTGGACAGATGAAAAACAGAAGCCACTCCTCACCAGTTAGAGACTGCTTGTGTTTTCCAGCATTGTTATTATATGTTTGGCAGTCCAACTGAAATCAACTTGTTTTCTCATCTATCTGTTGCATCTGTTATATTGTTCTATTATAAATTCATTACAGAATTTAGCAAGGCTTCCTTCCATACTCCAGAGGCCTGTCAGTTTACAGAGACAAACATTCAGTGTTTGTATTTCACATTGCCTGTGGCATTTCTGCACTGCACAGTCCAGCTGAGCTTGAACACAAAATGCACCATTGCTCCTTGGTTAGGGAGATGCACTAAATGACCTCCAGGAAGCTATCTAATCCTTTAACGCTGTGAACACATTGTTTGCCTGTGAAGGATTTACAGAAAAGTAAAAAGAAAAGTAAAGCACATTGACAGCACAATGGTAGTTCCCTATTGATCTGGCCTTGTACAAGGACTTAAACATACCCCAAGAACAGAGCAATATGCCTCAGTTGTCAAGTTAGTGAAACCAAAGTTTTATTTACCTTTTTAAAAAATCTGTTGCAGTAATTCATATTTGGAACCAGACCATGAAAGCAAATGTATGAATTACCTTAAACAAATGACATCATCTGGGTGATGTTAGGTTAATTTCGAGGGTTAGACTGGAGCTAATACTGTTGTTTGGTACGAGACTGGCAACAAATCGGGGGGGGATAGATCTTAGGGATTCACCTGTTTATGACCAGTGTAGTTGTAGTTTTGACTACTTTTTCTGATCTGGGGCTCCTGTTGCATTAATCAACTTTGCTACCAGTTTCTGAGGAATGTATGCAGGTAAAGTGTCAGTGCAAAAGTAGTAAAAACATTTAACAGACAACTAGTGATTTATTCTAGTGAAGAATTAACTGGCTGCTCCTAACAAGCTTACTTGAAGCTGAGATTTCAGGCTTAGAAAAAACAGGAATGCATAGCTAAATGTATATCCATGTATAGTGATTATAACTGTAATACTGCTACTAGCGTTATGGCAGTGTCCCAGATAGAAGGTGTATAAAATTCCCTGTTATACTAAATGGAAAGAGAAGCCTTTAGTGTTGACAATGACTGCTCTCAAACAAACTTGCTTCATAGCTCTTCTTCCTTTAAGTGGAAGAGAAAAAGAGGCAAAAAATAATAATTAATCAATTTGTTGTTTGTTATCTGAGTGTAATAGTTGTTGATCTCATTCTTACCCGAGATATTTTCTTCCCAGTATTCAGAAAAAGTGACGTAAAATACAGCAGATGCCTACACCTTTAAACTTCTAATCATCTTCAATTACTGATTTTCTGTTCAGTCACCAGGCATTGAAATATGTTTGGCTTAGACAGTCTAATTTCTACCATGGGCCTGGAAGTGAATCCCTGCTGATCTGTCATGAAATGTTTGCTGCTACTACGTCTCCCTCAGTGCAAGTGTATGCACACTCCCTCCCTGCAGCGTGTCCTGGGTTCAGCAATAGCAGTCGCTTTTCTCCTTCTCAGTAGCTGGTGCATGCTGTGGTTTTGACTTTCAGTCTGGGAACAACACTGATAACACCGATGTTTTTAGTTGCTGCTCAGTAAAGTCTACGCTGACCAAGGACTTTCTGAGTCTCATGCTCTGCCAGGGAGCAGGGGAAGCCATGAGGAAGCAGAGACAGGACACCTGACCCAAACTAGCCAAAGAGGTATTCCATACCACAGCACTTCATGCCCACTATATAAACTGGGGGTAGTTACCTGGAAGGCCAGGATCGCTGTTCGGGTCAGGCTGGGTACCATTCAGCGGATGGTGAGTAGTTGTATTCTCTTCTGTAGTTATTTCCCTTATCTTTATTATTATTGGTGGTCACAACAGTGGTTTGTGTTATACCTTAGTTACTGGACTGTTCCTATCTCAACCCATGGGAGTTACATGCTTTCAATTTTCCTCCCCACCCTCTGGGAGTGGGGGGAAGAAGAAGAGGGTGAGTGAGTGAGCAGCTGCATGATTCTGAGTTACCGTCTGGGCTTAAACCACAACACAATGCAATCTGGCTTTTCCCTGAAAAAGGTAAAGTGGAGTGGAAAGCTAACTCATTGTGTGGATTGGTGACCTGGAATGCCATGGTTTCTGATAAGCAAAGGTATGGATACATATATTGGTAGCTATCATTCCTTGTCATTGTACTACAGAAAGCAAGATGACCAGAAATAATAACGATAGATGCTCTGCTATTGTCTTGGCAGTGACTTCTTCTCTGCAACATTGGAAAGGACACAGCACTGGTTGCCAGTCAGGCTGACGCATGGATAAAAAATAACAATGGTCAATAACATACTTTAGTACTCTGCTTCCCTTGGCAGCCTTAATTCGTATTATTAATTTCCTGTGCTGTGGTCAATGCTGGAAAGCCTTTAGGGCAGCAAGACAATAGCAGACTGTTGCCTTAAGAGATGATGGCTCTTTCAGCTAGCTCGTAATCTGTGGACCTCAGTACTATCAGTGTTGCATACCCCTCTGCTGTGGAGCTCCAGTGAAGTTGCTCGCACAGTTTTGGCCTGACTGATCTGTATAATCTATCCAGAAGCTCTTGGTATAGAAATACATTTTTGAAAACTATACATATGAACCAGTGCTTAGTTCTCAGCCCTGCTTACTCCTTCTGTGTATGCCTAATTCCATTGCCATAGAAGCCAGCATCACTATGGCATTCATTGCAGTTCTTATTTTCTAGTACCTTATACTTTTGCTGCCAGCTGGTTTTTTTTCTGATTGTCAGGTGTAAGGTGAGTGTTTATATCCGGAAACAGACCAAGTCAATTATTATCTAACTCAAATCACTGAACAGCCTTTGCTGACATATGAAACTGATCCACTTTTTCATAATTCTTTTCCCTGAGATCCGAGTGTAAAAACTGTCCTTAATATGCATTTTAGTGAAGCATCTGACTCCTCTGGATTAGTACCTCTTGGAACTATGCTCTTTTGGCATATAGAATCCTCTGATTTCAGTTAAGACATTTGTTTGTCAGCTAACAGTTATATCCCATTTTCAGGAACATTAAGGACAGTCACAAATGAAAGTCTGCTACAGAAAGATGAGGGAATGGAATGTACTTCGGTTTTCCCTGCCCAGCAGAAAACTGGAAATGCTGCAAGTCAGCACTTTAAACAAAGCACCCTCTTTGGAATGGTGATGTATTCATCAGCAGCTCAGGAAAGGTGCAAGTGAAAATGTACCAGATGGTAGTAGTTGCTGAATACTGAAATCTGAATTTACTTCATTGTACGCATATGTATTCACAGGTCATTCTATCATTTTATAAATAATGGAGGAAATGGCTTATATTTCCCTACATAACACACTAAGAACATGGAATAGTCATTACATCGTCTGAATTTCTGAGTGCAAAATACTTTATAAAAACAAATGTACCCATGGGAGACTCTGACTTTATATAGACCAGAAACCATAGATGCTTTACATAGACCAGCAACCATAGTTGCTTTACAGAATCATAATTCTTTTACTTTTTTTAAGAAAACTGGGATTTATTGGAAAAAAAAAAAAAAAGAAACAAGACAAGCATAGGGAATGGAGGTAGGAAGAGAAGACATAATTCTCAGTGTTAAGGATATGACATACACATGGTTATGTGATTTTGATATGCGGATAGGATGCTACTGATTTCTCATGCATGTCTTGATAGGAAGATAGTGCAGATTCATGGATGTGATATGCAGGCAAGATGTATTGGCTGAAGTCACATCTGTCACATCTGTACTTTACTCTGTTATAAAATGAATACTTCTAATTATGGATTCAGAGAGCATATCCTTATTGTTTGTTCTTCCCAATCAGAAACACCAAAACCATAAAGCCCAGAGAAGCCCTGGCAAGGGTTGATTGTCCATACAGGAGAGGAAAACAAAAAAGACCTGATGTTACAAATGCCCAAATTTCTTCCCATCCAGGTCAGCTTTGGCACTTGGATGGTGCACCACATGGGTAGGCAAAGCCCTTTTGCACATCACACGCTCACCCCCTGTTCTGCTCTCCCCTGCCAGCTTTGCCCTGAGATGCTCCTGCCCTTTGCTATACACAGATGGTGGAAAAGTAGAGAGCGGAAATAAGGAGAGTGCCTTCTCATCCCCATGACTTCTATTGAGAGCACTCAAAATGGTATTTGTGCAATGGGGACAGAGGGAAGTCCCAGGCAAATTGAGCCTCCCTCCATCATTGCAGCTCTGTGCAAGGTCGCAGATGGCAAAGGGGCTGGCCTGCTTTCCGAGGTCAGCTTTCCCTTTGGAGGGCTGGGTTCTCAGCTGAGTTCACAACAAAAAGACTCAGAGCAATGCAGATCCGTGCTTTGTTCCTTGAAGCATTGCCCTCAAGTGTAGCAGCCCTCTACTTGCCACAGGCACTGGCTGCTCTCCTGCAGGAGTCAAGGCCATGGCTCAGGAAGGTGACTGCGGAGGTGCAAGACAGGACAGGATGTTTCCCGCCTTCCTGGGCCAACCACTAATCTTTATGGTGTAGCACTTAAGGACATGATTTAGTGGTGGACTTGGTAGTGTTAGGTTTGCAGCTGGAATTGATAATCATAAGGGTCTTTTCCATCTAAATGATTCTGTGGTTTTGCGAACAGGATGAGCAGAACAGGGATGACTGCAAGGACTTCATAGAATTGTATGGTCAGGGTTGGAAAGGACCTTAAGATGGTGGGCAGGTACGTGTCCCACTAGACCAGGTTGTTCAAGGCCCTGTTCAGCCTGGTCTTGGACACTGCCAAGGCTTTGGCTGACATCCTCTGCCCACAGGAGTCGCTGGGAGGGAGCATGGCTTGCAGGAGTGCCTGAGCCTTGGCTGAGGGAGCCTCCCTTGGCCATAGGGGTAAGGGCTCTGCTGGACTCCTCCAGGCTGAGAGCACAGGCAGCACTGCCCTCAGCTGACCAGCCCCTGGCTGCTCATGGTGCAGAAGGAGAAGCTGCTGCCAGGGTCAGGCTGCAACCGGACTCTTGGTCCTGCTGAGGTGCCACCGGCAGTCTGTTGCACAGCCTCCCAGGAGGGAGCCCCTGTGTGCCCAGGGCATGGCCGCCAGAGGCAGGGACAGCCCCAGCCCCCAGGCACAGGGACCACTTTGGGGCCAGCAGCCCAAAGGCCTTCCTCCTGTGTGGGCCTCGAGTGACATGGTCCTGCCGCCTGCAAGCCACAGAGCAAGTGCCTGACAACGCAGCATCCCTGTGCATGGGCAGGATAAAAGGGGAGCTTCCTGTGCCCAGCACCAGCCTGCCAGGCTGCTCCATCAGGACAGAGCTGGCCAGGAGCCTCGCCAGGGCCTGGAGAGGATGTCTCTGAGGTGCCATGGGTTTAACTGGAGGGGCTGAGGAGGGAGACGCGGGGCTGGACAGGGCTGCTGGAGGTCCTCTGCTGCAATCTCAGCATGTAGCAGGGCCACCTTCAAATGACAATGATGCTTCAACATGCCTTCAGGGGCTGGAGAGAAGCTCCTAGGGAGATGAGAAGCACACAGACACCTGGAGGTGCCCAAGTGTCGTGGTTTAAGCCGCTATAACTCATGCAGTCATCCTCTCACTCACTCCCCCCTCTTTCTTCCCCCCCGCTCCCGGAGGGATGGGAAGGAGAATCGAAAAAATGCAACTCCCACAGGTTGAGATAAGAACAGTTTAGTAACTAAGGTGTAACATAAATCACTACTGCTATCACCTATAATCATACAAGAGAAAACACAAGGAAAGAATACAATTGCTCACCACCTATACACAACCCAACCGAGCAGTGCACCCCCACCCTTCCAGGTCTCCGCTGTCACATCCTAGGCATGATGTGCTGTGGCATGGAATACCTCTTTGGTCAGTTTGAGTCAGGTATCCTGTTTCTCCTTCCTCCTGGCTTCCCCTCTTCCCAGGCAGAGCATGAGACTCAGAAAGTCCTTGGTCAGACCAAAACATTACCAAGCAGTAACCGAAACACTGGTGTTATCAGCGCTGTTCCCAGGCCCAAAGTCAAAAACACAGTGCTGCACCAGCTACCAAGAAGGTGAAAAATGACTGCTACTGCTGAACCCATGATACCAAGGCTGCTTTTTCACTGGATATTGTTGTATCAGAGCCAGCACCTTCCCAGTGCTTTGGTGCACCCACTGCTGTCCTGCAGGGCACAGGAAGGATTCTCATCCCTAAGTCTGAAGTGTCCAGGGGCTTTTTGCCATTCTGGGATACCCCTGAGGTGAATGCAGGTTGCAGGAGTGAAGAGGTCAGGCAATGGTACTGTCCCTGGTAGGTGTGACCACCCTGTGGGTCCAGGAGGCAGGTCCTGCTCACATGCTTAGGGAACAGCTGATCCTCAATTTGGGGTCAGGAAGGAATTTTACCCTGGGGCAGATTGGCACAGCTTGATATATCAGGAGCATCTGAGGAGACCAGATTTGTCAAGCATGGAGGAGTCTAATGGATGACTTTATTGCTATCTACAACTTCCTCATGAGGTGGAGCAGAAAGGGGGGGAATGGGAAGTTCAGACTGGGTATTAAGAAGATTCTTCTTCACTGAGAGGTTCATCAGGCACTGGAGCAAGCTCTCTAGAGAAGTCAGTATTTAATCAAGCCTGTTGGTGTTCAAGACACAGTTGGACAATCCTCTTAGATACATGGTTTAAGTTTTAGGTTACTCAGTGTACAGACAGGAGTTAAGACTCAGTGATCTTGTGAGTTCCTTCCAGCTCAGGGGATTTTATGATTCTAAGTACCTCATTGACACTGTCTACTTTATAATTGAGATTCATGGACATGAAAAATGCAGTTTCCTTTTCTACTTGCACTTCTGGGACAAAAAATGCATTACTTCTGCTGTTTTTGACGTCCCTCAACTACAGGATTACACACTTATTCTCCAGGGTTGTGCATTCTTATTGAGCCATTCTTTTCAGTTTGCAAGCCAATGTTAATATATCAGTCATTTATGTTTCTTTGTGGCAGAACACAGTACACTGGCTTAACTGTGCTCAAAAATAGTTTTAAAAAATTTTCTTATCCCTTAAAGCTAGTTTCAGATTAGAGATTGGCATTGAAACTATACATTCTTCATGATTTCTGTGGTTTTGTTTGCCAACTCTGCAGTGAAAAAATAAGAAACTACCCTTTGGTGTCTTGAGGAGGAGTTTGTGTGTATGTGTTCACATGTTCATGTGCATGTGGAGACAGCATGTTCAGATTTTCAGTTTTAAGTGTCATGTTAGGAAGCAATTGTGTATAAGATTCTGATTGAAAGTAAGACACTGTTTTTCCTTCATCAAATAGGGATTTGCTTGCACGATGCAGATTGAGATTTGAACTAGGATGCTTAAGGACTTTTTAGATGGGAAAGGATCTGTAGTATTAGGGTCACCAGAATAAGACTGATAATTCTGGGAAGTATACTTATTGAATATGGTGAGATGAACCAGGCCTGGATGAATTTTCAGTGTGTCTTAAGGACTCTGTAGTAGCTGCAGTACCTCTTCTACATTGTGCGTCTTGGAGTAGGCTTTAACTCTGAAAGGTTTCTGTGGGAGGTGCAGTCTTCTAAAGATACTTTTTAGCTTCTCTCTACACTAGAAATCTGATGGTTTGTGACTAATTTTTAACGTACTTATTCTAAACAGTTGTCTGTTCAATCACCACTGTGCTCTTAGTTAAGGCTACCAACCAGTGATTTTAGGTGAAGAGAAATTGAGCAATATGAGTAACAGTCCTTTGGATACTGAGGTGGTTTCATTCATCAATGTATTTGAAATGAGATTCTTATTTATTCCACATTTATTCAGGCTTCACCTGACTAACAAGTCACAAGCATGCACGTTATTTCATTTCCTGTGTTTGTTTTCCACACTGGAAAGTAAAATTGCAGAAAGATGTCAGACATCTTGTTACAGCTTCAGGCCATGTCTTGTCGACATTACAAAACCACGCCAGTGCACAGCTAACTGTATCTATACCAGTCACACATTCATGTCAGCTCTGCTGGAACTGTTGCGTTGACAGGTGCTGAGCACAAAAATGAAAACTGTGGAAGAAGCAGTTTCTCCCATTTTCTTTCATAAGTTAATTTGATTTGGAAAAATAACAGCAAAGTACAAGTTTTGCACATTTTTTTAAAGTGCTTGATATGAATCTTTTTCTTTTAGATTTCTTTCATATACAGGTTTGCAAATGTAATTTTTGTTCCAATCTGTTATTTAATGTAATGGTCTGATCTTACTCTTAAGGACAGGGAATTTAGAATGGATCAGAGTGGCTCCTTGTGAGAAGAAACTTCAGCAGGAGAAAATGATTTTGAGTCTGTCTCTGGTCTGTTTTTGAGAGTCTCTCCGTGCAGCTTACATGGTCTGTATGTACAGTGTGAAAGGCATGATCTCACATGCTAGTATCTGTTATCTGTTTAGTTTGGGCAAACATGTGTGTGCTGGGGTTTACTTGGGACTATAAAAATTTGGTGAATTGGAGTATTGGAGAGGAATGAATAGTTTTCATCATATGACTTCCTTTGAGTCTTAATTCAGTGATGTTCTTTTGTATACAACAGAATAAATTACCAAGTTTTTGTTCCCTGCGTGTGTTAAAATTTAGTGCAAAAATATAGTTTATTATCATAAAATCAGCTCCTTCCTTACATATCAGAAGCTGCTGACAATGAAGTGGAAAAAATACATCTTTGTTTCGTAGTCTAATAATTATTTTGTGCTTATTTTTGAAGCCTAATTTTTCTGGTAATGCAGTCTTATTTTGATTGATACTTTAAACAGATTGACATTGTTAGTGTAAGTAACTGTATGCAACATAAACCTAGAGGACCTTTCTGTTATAAAGGAACGTTTTGTTGAATTTTTTGAATCTTACTGGTCAAGCCTAGTATTTTTCTGAATGTTAGTATTTTTGAGAGATTTTCAGAATTTCCAACATTTTATTATGTGAATGAGTATACTAATCTCTCTTCTTACACTCTGGCAAATATAAAATTTGCAAGTCTTATTGCTTAAATTACATCTGTCGAATTATCAAATCATACTGGACACAGTGCAGATATTTTATGCATATCCAATTGACAAAATGCCAGTTATGATGAGCTTTTAAAGCTGGTAAATACTTCTGCACAGAAAGGAAATTCAATACAGAAAGCCTTACATTTCTTACAACTTCTTGCATCTGGTAAATTGTGTCTGTGTGCGTCTATGTGCGTGTATAATATGTACGTACTTTTTGCCTTCCTGAGGGAATTAGGATTTAAAAGATTACTTTGCCACGTATTGTAGGAAAACACACATCATTTTTGTGTGAGGAAACCTTTTGTGTTCAAGGGCTTTATTAATCACAGACATCACTCACCAGTTTGAAAACTGATGGATTTATGGGAGTCATTCTTTAAGAATGGTTGGAGATGACTACAGCATGTTTATCTGAAATAACCTGGTTATTGTTTACTTACATCCCCTGTTTTTGTTTACTTACAAGTTTAATGTTTAATGTCTGTAGAAAGTCTTTGGATCCACTGTGCTGAAAATATGTCTCTAATCTTTAAATGTTTGTTCATGTGAAAAGTTCTTTTTGAGGTGATTAGTTGAAATAAATGTAGGAGAAGAGGCTGCCACATCATGTCTTATCTGATCTGGGCTGCGGCGTTTTTTTCTTCCAGGTATGTGCTTTGTTGAAAGATCAAACAAAGCCATGCATACGATGGTAACATACTGTACAGAAGAGTGTGTCTTAATATTTCTATAATCTTGTATCATGCACCAAAGAGACAGCTATTTTCTCCCCTACTAGGAAGACATAGATTAATATTAAACTGTGGTTTCTGGCTGCTTTTCAGAACAATAAGAAACTACACACCTGTCAGCTCTTGGCAAGCAAGAATAGTAAAATTACTAACTTTGTTTCCACAGCATTCTCTCACTGACAAACACACCATTGACCTCATTTTTCTCTCCATCACTTCTCAAAAGGCTTAGATCTCTCCCTAGAGCACAGAAGAATTAAGCAGGTTTACTACTGCTTCTCATAAACTGCTTACTTTTTAGAAAGGGTACGTTTTCATGCTAGGCTTGCTTTATTACTGCTCTTCTTCTGGAACATCTTTTTTTGCCAATCAGTGTTTTGCATCTGTTAGCCTTTGTGCTATATAGCACCCTCCTTTCCTAAGGCAATCAAAAAACCCTGCAAAATAATGGCTCATTTAGTGATCAATTTGTTGAATGATGTTCACAGATGTTTTTCTTGTAGTACAGTGCAGGTAATACCCATATGAATGATTCCTTCTCATAAGTGGCTGGGTAGAGGATTTGTTTTGTAAAGAGTAGTATATTGTTCTCCAGCAGCCAAGTTTCCATCCTGTCTGTCAAGCTTTTAATCATGGCATTCACTTTTAAATAGAGAAATGTGAATGAGCATAGGGGTTCTTAAGCACAGGTCTTTAAGCAGCTGCAATTGATTCCTAGGGTGAACTTAAGGGCTGACTTTCAATCTTGGTTCTGCGCCTCTAGAGTTTGTGGTCTTAGGTGAATCATTAAAGTTATAAAAAAGTCATAAGTATTTTTATTGTTTGGGGTTTTTTGTTTTGTTGCTGGTTTGTTTTGTTGGGGTTTTTTTTTGTTGTTTTTTTTTTTAATCTTTTTTTTACTTGTTATATTAGCAATAAAACTAAATTGAAAAAAAAGATGGTTCAAGACTTAGCAAAATGATTTAAAACTTCCCCATGTCATTCCTGCCCCCACTTCCTCTCTCTTCCCAATTCTTACAGCTTCCTCCCACCGCTCCCCAGATTAAAACCACATTCCTCAGAAAGCCTTTGACAAGGAATGTTAAAACTTTGAAGACATTAATCTGAAGTGATCTGTCAAAGATCCAGAAGAATGGAATCTAACTGGACTTTAACTACTTTATCCTGCTTAAGCTGGAACAGAAATGCTGAGCTGAGCAATTTAAGATTCCCACAGCTGCACTAGCTATATTTCCATTCATGGTACTAAATTGTTTCCATTAGCCTGAAAAGGGTTATAAAACCTACAATCAGTTTAGTTTCTGGGCATTGTGTTTTGAATACCGTTTAATAGGGTGTGACAAAAACACATAATTTCTCCACATGTTCTTACATTGCAAGCAGATTTTTCTTGGTACTAGGCAGTGCACCAAATATTCTGGACACAGTGATGTTTGGCAGAGAAAGCACTGGAATTGGAAATAAAAGAACAGTACCAGACAGCTAGAATACCCAGGGCATGACAAGAATCTTAAGTGCAAGGGATGAGCACAAAGGAATGATAGGAATTTTTATCATCCATTTGCTCATCAGCTCCACGTTTGCTATGGATGGAAATTATTAGATTTGTTTAAAATAGGGGAAAACAATAGATTCAAAACCTGGAAACATGAGTGAATCCGGTTGGATAAGAATACATTTAATACTAATATTAATAACCAGAGATGGCTGAATATGATGAACAGCTGTGGGCAGAATGATGAGGATTCTTACTTTCTTCCAATGAGCTCAATGACTTGGATTATTTGCTGAGCCTAATACATCTATAGCATGTTTGTTACATGAACAACCACCTCTATTTTAATAAGACTTCTTGATAGAAGAGAACAGATGGATTTACTTCCCTTACTAATACTCCTAATCTGTTTATATACCGTACCTTCTTACAGTGCAAGCACTTCCACTTGTGTTCTGTATTCACAGTGTATATTTAATCATTTTATTGCAGGGGAAAATGAGACTCTTTAATCAGGAATTGTGAGTAAACATGTTCAAGCAAGTTATATGATAAGGCATTTCTAAATGGCGATGAGAAAAAAAACCCCACATTTTTCCATGACAGCATGTGTATAATAGTGTATTTTGATGGTTCTGTAATCGTGTGTTGTGGTACACTGTAAAACATGCTAATGCTGACCATCAGAAAGTGACTTAATGCTATTTCTGACACTGGATTGTCTTTCCTTAATTTATGCTTCACACTGTTTAAATTGAAGCAAAAGAAATTTTACGAATTTCGAGTCTAGAAATATATTACATTGCCAAGCCAGCTGCTTGCCAAAGAGTGCTGTAAGGTAAGATATGAGCAATGATCAGTGTGAAATTGGATTGTGTTGGTTGTAGTGCACTGATTTCAAGGAGTCTTTTTTTATCTGATTTGTTCTTGCAAGTGTTTTTGTGGACCCTTATAGAGATCTTAAAAATTAACTGAGAACTTTTCCAGAATGAATTTTTAAGCAGAGAAAATCAGGTGCTGCTAAAAGAATGTATCGGAGACATTTCTAAGATTCTTCTCACTAGTACGTATTGTGGTATTTAAGTAACTGTTGTATGGCAATAGGTGATATTTTGTAAGATGATGGTAATAAAAGCCTAATATGCTTTATGTGATGTGTAAAATTAGCAAGCATTAAACCGAATGAGAATTGCTACATAGTCTTCTCATGTAACAATATTTAAGACGTCAAAATGTTGCTTCAGATGTTTAGCTCAGTGGCCTAACTGAAGCTAGCTGTTTTCCAGCCACTCTTTCCTCAGCCTGTAGCATTGCATGAGGCTGTTGCTTCCCAGGCGCAAGACACAGCACTTTGCCTTGTTGAATGTTATGCAGTTGGCCATAGCTCATCAAAACAGCCTGCCCAGGTCCCTCTGCAGAGCCTTCCTACCCTCCAGTAGATCAAGACTCCCAACCTGATGTTGTAGTTTTCTATCTGTCTCATCACTGTTATGCTCTTTTTTCTGTTGAGCACATTTTACAGACCATCAGCATCTTCTAGGGCAGGACACAGGGATTGCTCTGTGTCTGTGCTGCATTCCAGCATGTAGTCATGGTCCTTCACCTCCTGTTTGTGGTCTCTGCTTATCCCCAGAGCCAGAGTTACTACTTGGCTAGTGTAATATATCTAATATATGGTTATCCCAAGTAAAGGCAGAATTTTACTTCTGTCTTTATTGAACTGAACTTTTTTTTTCATTGCCATATTACCAATCTAATTGAATTTTTAGGAATTCAAATCCTATTCTCCAGTGAGATTTCAATATACTTGTAGGCTGGCAAATTTAAATACTGGGGTATCTTTTTTGTGTTATACATTACTGAAAACTACATGCAGTTCTGAACATGCATTCTGAGTGATGCATGCCTACTAAATTGCTGAACTAGCACCTAGTTGTGTCAGTGAAAGGGTCATTCTAGAGAAATTTAACAGTTGTAAATAATAAATAAGTTCTACCTGAACTAAAACAATTCAAGTTTTTTGTTGTTGCTGTTTTTTGGTTGTTTTTTTTAGGTTTGTTTTTTTTTGTTGGGTTTTTTGTTTGTTTGTTTTGTTTCTTGTTGTTCCCCCCCCCCCCCCCCCCCCCCCCGGAAAGAATTGCTTGCATGTGTGAGATTTTCAAGGCATGTTGTTTTCAGTTGTCGCCTCATTTTTTTTGGTACTTTAGTCATTATTACTGAACTGAGAGCACTGATAATTTCTCACTGTTGCTGGTTTCCAATATTTTTGTAAATAAGGTGCATCTGGGAGAACAGAGACTCTGCTATCATAATTGAACTTGTTCAAGGACAACACACTGTCTGCAGGCCACATATTCATGAAGTAATTCTTTTGGCTTATGTGACACAGCTCATAGGGCACACTGGCAGAGCAGTGAAAGGCAGTGAAAGTTTGTGGCTTGTCTTTGTCCCCTCATCCAATTTGCAGCATCGGCATGATTCCACTGCTTGAAACATTACTTTTGGTGAGGATACACAGTAGGAAGCAGGGCTTAAGAAGCTGAGAGGAGAATAAGAAATCAAACCAGAGTTTTTCAGACCCAGAGTTGAAAAAAGTTGGAGTTTTTATTGGCTTATCTTCTTTTTTTTTAATCATATGCCTCTCCACTAAAAAGCTATTACATAAAATATGTGAAGAATATAAAGACAATAGCAAATAAAGGGATACGGTTTGATGTTCTAAGAGACTTTGATGGTGCAGGACAAAAGAAGGTCCATGCTATAGTTTCTTCTGAACATAACTTTCTTGCTCTCAGACCTGAGGAGGAGAGAGGTCATAAATTTAATGTTGGAGGTAAAATTAATATTAATGGAAAGTCATCCGTGAAGTACAAGTTCATGAGAGTTAGTCTTGCCGATTTTATTACAATACTATATGAACACTACATAATAATTCTTTTAAGTCTTTAATAAATAGTTCTGTCAGTATGAACTAACTTTAAGTTCAGCGCATTTACTGCATTGCTGAATGGGATGTGCTGTGATTGGAATGAGAGTTTATGAGTTGGTAGATTCCACCAAAAAATATTGATTTTAATCGTTCTTATGGAAATATAAAAATTTAGAAGAACACAACTTATTTGAAATATCTGCCTAAATGCTACTCAGGAACATAAATAGAACTTGTATGTCTTTTTTCTAAATTAATAATATGCAAGATGTTCATTGATAGTCACAGTACTATTTCTCTGAGAAATCATTTCCAAGTAGGTATAGTGGAAAGAGACTGTGAAAAAAACAGAAAGCAAATTTTCTAAAAAGACATTAAAAATAATTGTTAAAACTTTATGAGAATCTGAATACCAGAAATCAAATAGCTTGAAATGTCTTGAAGCTGTTAGCTCCTTTTAGATCTTAGATTTTGCTATTATCATAAAGCCTTTGGCCTAAAGGCAAAGGCAAGAAATTTTTAGTACAAAATTCACAATCACATATGTGACTTGGTCATGATGTGATATACCCTATTTATGTCCTATTTTTATTATGTTAATGGGTTTACTGATTTAATCATCCTTGAAGATGCAAATTTTTTTGGCCAAGTTTTACAAAATGCACTCCCAAAGCATGATTATAACAATAAGCATGCTAGTTGCATGCAGAAAAGTAGCAATTACAAAATCACAGAATGGTTTCGGTTGGAAAGGACCTTAAGATCATCCAGTTCCAACCCCCTGCCATGGACAGGGACACCTCCCACTAAACCATGACACCCAAGGTTGTTCAAAGTCCTGTTCAACCTGCCCTTAAGCACTGCCGGGGATGGAGCATTCACAACTTCCTTAAGCAGTCTGGAGGAACTTACAAAGCTTGTCATTACGTACAGCCACATAGCTGTATTTGCATACTGGATATAAGATGAACTATTGGATGCTTGCACAGTCTAACTTCTATGCAAACATTAGACCTCTCGCATTGCAAAATTGGCTTTGTATTTCTACTAGAATGAGAAACAGACACAATAAAGTATTTGACATGTAACTATACACAGTTGGAGCACTTTTATGGCATGTAGATAATGAATAGAAATTTGAAAAGTTGAATGGAGTATATTTTAGAATCATAGAATCATAGAATAGTTAGGGTTGGAAAGGACCTTAGCACAAGTCCAGGTAGAGGACATCAACTGCTCTACCCCTGTCCATCAGTTCATAGCCCCATCATAGAAGGCCACCAAATTGGTCAGGCAGGATTTCCCCTTAGTGAAGCCATGCTGGCTGTCACCAACCACCTTGTTGTTTCTCATGTGCCTCAACATGCCTTCCAGGAGAATCTGCTCCAAGATTTTGCCAGGCACAGAGGTGAGATTGACTGGTCTGTAGTTCCCTGGCTCATCCATTTTCCCCTTCTTGAAAATGAGGGTTATATTTCCTTTTTTCCAGTCGTCGGGAACTTCACCTGACTGCCATGATTTTTCAAATACAATGGACAGTGGCTTAGCAACTTCATTCACCAGCTCCTTCAGGACCCACGGATGGATTTCCTCAGATCCCATGGACTTGTATACATTCAGGTTCCTAAGATGGTCTCAAACCAGAACCTCTCCTACAGTGGGCCCAGGGTCTTCATTCTCACTGTCCCTGCGTCTGCCTTCCAAGACTTGGGTGCTGTGGTCAGAGCATTTTCCGGTGAAGACTGAGGCAAAGGAGTTGTTAAGAACCTCAGCCTTCTCCAAATCCAGGGTAGCCAGTTCTCCCGATAGCTTCTGGAGAGGGCCCACATTGTCCCTAGCCTGTCTTTTATTTGCAGTGTACCTGTAGAATCCCTTCCTGTTATCCTTAACATCCCTAGCCAAGTTTAACTCTAAGTGGGCCTTAGCTTTCCTAACCTGGTCCTTAGCTTCCCAGACAACATCCCTGTATTCTTCCAGTTCACCTATCCTTGCTTCCACCTTTTATAAGCCTCTTTTTCCCTTCCAATTTTCCTCAGCAGCTCCTTATCCATCCAAGGAGGTCTCCTGGCCCTCCTACAGCACTTCCTTCTAGTAGGGATGTATCGCTCCTGAGCTTGCAGCAGGTGATCCTTGCATATCAACCAACAGTCTTGAGCCCCCCTGCCCTCTAGGGCTATATCCCATGGAATCTTGCTGAGCAGGTTCCTGAAGAGGCCAAAGTCTGCTTTCTTGAAGTCCAGGGCAGTGAGCTTGCTGCACGCTCTTCTCACTGTCCTGAGGATCTCGAATTCGACCATCTCATGATCGCTGCAATCAAGGCTGCCCTGGAGCATCACATTTCCAACCAGCCCTTCCCTGTTAGTGAGCACAAAGTCAAGCATGGCACCTCTCCTTGTAGGCTCTTCTATTACTTGCAGAAGGAAGCTGTCTTCCACACAATTGAGGAACTTCCTGGATTGCTTGTGCCAGGCCGTACCATCCCTCCAACAGATATCAGAGTGGTTGAAGTTCCCCATGAGAACAAGGGCCTGACAGTGTGAAGCTATTCCTATCTGTCTATAGAGCGCTTAATCCACCGAGTCCTCTTGATCAGGCGGCCTGTAACAGATCCCCATAATAACATCTCCCACCACTGTTCTCCCTTTAACCCTGACCCACAAACTCTCTATTGACTTCTCACCTGTCCCCAGAAAGAGTTCTCTAATCTCCAGCCTATCCCTAACATAAACACCAAGTCCCCCTCTCTGCCTACCGGGCCTGTCTTTCCTAAAGAGCCTGTAACCTTCCATTCCAGCACACCTTCTATCAAGAAGGTACAAATCATCTTAAGGAGTTTTGTTGTGTTATAAAATGTTAGTTATAACAACTGAGTTAGCTCATATCTTTGTAGTAAAATGATCCTCTATAGAGGATCATGTTGTCCTTAAAAAAGATAGCTTATTCAAAGAGCATGTTGACTTCTTGATGACACCAGCTGTAGCAGAGTCAAGCAGATACCACAAAAGATCAAATATCTGTTTAAAATAAAAAAAAATCTGCTAATGTATGAGCCTTATTTGCTACACAGATCCTAGACCACCATGCATAGGATGTAAGTAACCACTGTTTTCTTGCATCATCCTAGTTTTCAAGCTTGTCGAAAGAGGGGTCAACTATTCAGTCAGTACCCTCATTCATTCGAAAATCATCTGAGTTAAACTGAATATTGCCATCTTCTGGTCCTCATACTTTGTCGTCTATATTCTCTCAATCACTGGCAATCTTGTAAGTAGCTGCTTCAAAGAACAGACAGGTTACTTAATTCTTTTTTATCTTCTTGCAATATGAGTAGCATTCTGTCTGTCTTGTACCAAGTGTAATTCGATTTGTTATGGTTTATTTTGCATGTTATAATTTTAAGCATATTGGATGTTTTTAATTCTTGCTACATGTGTGTTATTGAATGTGTATCATGTTGTTTGTGCAAGCTGGGTTTTGAAATGTTGGTAGTGAGGAGTTTACTGGGTCAAAGAATTTTTTTTAAAGCAGTGTCTCAGTTTTTGAGACTTTGGATGACATGAAATAAAAATACCACAAAGGTAATGGAAAACAAAAAAGTATTGGAAAGAAAAAAAAAAAAACAAAATCGAGTTGGAGCAAATGAGAATTATTCAGGCATATGCAGTTATTACTGGTTTGTGTTGGAAATGAGCCTGAGTATTATAATTAAAAGGTGATTTTAGATTTATCCACAGCTTTCTTTTTAACATGAAAAATATACATGTGAAAAACACATGTGAATTAAACTATTGGAAAGAAGATTATTTTCCCAAAATTACAAATTCTTTTTCCAGAAATAAGAGTAGGAGTTTGCTCTAATGCAGCTGTTGCTTCCAGGGCTGCAGTTGAAATCTCTGTTTACTTTCTCCAATTTTCTCTGGAGCATGAGACACTAGTTCTTCTGCTGTTCTCTATGGTCTGACCAAACAATTTAGCTTTTTTTTTTTTTAAAGGAAGGTACCAAAGAAACACTGATCTGTTTTTCTTCATAAATCTCAAAGACTATTAACTTCAGTGCATTAGCAAAAAGACTTTTAATTGCATAAGAGGTGTAAGAAGTTCAATGCACATGTGTGTGTTTGTTTTAATTATTCTGATCTTTATTTTAGAAACTTGTAATTTTGATCTGTTGAATTGCAGAAATTTTTCCTCCAACTAACTTTCTCAAGCCTACAGACACCTGGGGCCATTTTTCCTTTGCGCATGTATTCTGGCTGTAATCCCTGGTTTTGCTCAAAAAAATGTTCTCCAGAAGCAATTTGGGGGTACCTGTAACTTTTACACTATTTAAGTCAAGTACAGCCTGAGGCCCTGTTATGTCCTGGCACAAATAATTTTAAAGGGTGTGGAATATAAGCACAAACTAACTGCTCACTACCTTTTATCTCACAAAATGTTGCTGCAGGAAAAGAATCAAAAGAACACTCTGCAGCACCAGTGTACCTCTTGTGGGGTCCAGAAAGCAGGTACTGAAACTGCCAGCACTTTTAATCTGGTATTGTATTGGGTCTTTGTCTCCAGACTCCTACCTGTCCAGTCAGGCTTTTGTTGAAAATGTCCCTTCAGCCTTTAAAAAGGTGAAGTTGTTAACAGTCTTCCTTTTGTAGTTCATGTGCCAGTCCTTTCCTTCTTTTTCTCTCCATTTTATAACTGAGTTTAGAAGGAATTTTCTTTGCCCCTTAATGACTGACTGAACTCAGCTGGGAAGTTGAAGGTGTAAGCTACTATGCTTTTCTGTCAATTGCCTCAATTATGCACTTGTTAATATTGAACTTTCCTGAAATTACCTCCTTTGGTCTTTACTACCCTTTTGCACTTTACCCTCAATATGAGTCTTAAAGTTTGTGCCATTTTTGATAGTAATGAGTTAATAGGGAAAATATACCAAGTTACAAGTCAAATGAGCATGTATATAATGAGCCAAAGTATCAATGCTTGTGTAATAGCTTGGTGTAGTTCTAGAGGTATGTAAATAATCACTGAGAGTATACTGAAGCCCACTTTATTTTGACAGTGATGGCCTTGTTGGTTAGAAATTTTCAGATGACCATTATCTAATGGTAGGTTGTAGATACCCTTCTAAAGTTGTGGTGCAGGAATACTGCACTTTGTGGCATAGTGTAATGATAATACAGCAACATCAGCTCTTCCCATCATTTCAGAATATTTTTCAGTGTCTACAATTGTGTGTAAATCCATGAGGAGCTGGGTTATGCTAGGAAAATATTGTAAGGCAGATATGTCTGAAAAAGCAAAGCTGTTGAACTACTTTTTCTATCCAGATTCTTAAAGCTAATAGTTATTACAAGTAACAGCAATGTGTCGGCTCTTCCCTGACAAGGTGACAGTCTTTCAAAATCTTCCCTGACTGGCAACACAGAATAAATGCATGCTGAAGTATAGTGATTGTATTATAGTTGTGTTTATCTAAAACTGTGAAGAAAAGTTTTGAGATTGGTTAAACCAAGTAATGTAGCTGGAAAACCAGAAAATCCATTATATATTGAAATAAGATTGCATTTCCAAAACTTCAGAAAACACTGGAGGTTTTTCTATGATGTTTAGAGAATACATACTTTCATTTACAGTGACACATCTTTTTCTTCAAACATAGGTGCATATATTACTTTGCAAATAAGGCAAGACTGTAAAAGTGAGATTGCTAGGATTTCTTTGTGTTCAAGAACATCTACATTTTACACAAATGGATGTTGTGTTTTCTGAAGAAAGCATAAAAAATTGCAGGATGAATAATGATAATCTGTCTAATTTATTTTCTGAGAATGTAGCGTACTGGCTGATTAACCATATTGGAATCATTCTTCTTCCACTTGCAGGGTGTAACTCTGGAAAGTGATTAAATGAGAGACAAAGATTTTGGTTTTGAGAAAATGCGCATTCAGAGTTTTTAATTGGAAAACAGAGATACGCAGTATGATCGTGTGTGTATGGGTGCTTCTACATGAATGGGAGTTGCATATCTATGGGCATGTGCTTGATATCTAAAATCTTTAGGAATTCTGTTGTGGGAGAGGTGGGGGCAAAGAAGTAAGGAGTTTCTGACAGAAATATGAGACTCCCAGTAAAGACAGTCATTTCAGCTGGGGACAGTAGCATTTTTGGAATGCAGACCACACAACTGGGATTTGTATGTGTATTTGGTTTAAAGGTAGAGCAAAATGGGAAGGCTTAAAGAAAGATGTGGGCAATGACCAGTCTCAGTAACTTGTATGGCTTTTCCATGTTTTGTGGAACAAATAGCTATTGAAAACAGAGCACACTAAGCATGTAGTAGGTTTAGTGATGACAAACAATGTCAACACACTATAATTATCATAGGGTGGTATAATTCATAAGAAATGTACTATGTGGTTTAACACCAATGCAGAGAGAAGAGGAGGAGAGAAAGAATTGTTGGTCTGAAAAATCAAAAGTGTCTCTTATCCTTAGATGTAAACATGTTATTTTTCAAATGCCCATTACAGTTTTTGTCACTGACAAAAGGCCTCTGTCATTTTGAGTTAATGCAAGCAAAAATGAATCACGAAGATGACCTCTGTCCTTATGCCTCCATAATAATCTGAAAGCGAAAGTCTCAGCAGACTGTTTTTACTGTACTTAATTAAGCAATTCTGAATGCTCAGTGAAACTTGAATGGTATGGCATAGAGCCTCGTAATATGACAGTTAATGAGATGAGACTTACACTTATTCCGCAGCTATAATAAGTAAAAGCTTTTGCCTTCAGATTGAGGGCAGGCAGATACTGAAGTATTCATTAAAAATGCTAAATCCAACAACAAGGACACTGTTCTGCGTCTCTGTTTTATGACTCTCTCAAAGAAAAGAGTAACTAGATGAAATTGTTTCTTAATTATACTTATTCAGTAGCTGTAATAAGCTGTGATATTTGCATTCATGATAGAGAAAACTAAAAATGAGACATTCGGGGAACTGCTAACAAGAACAGGGAGTGATTTATGCTGCTGTATCTTTCTTTCAGATTCCGAAATATTCAGACTGGCTGAAGCTACATAATTAATTTCACTCTGTGTGTAATAAGAAGATAATATTGCCTTGAAAAGACCTTGTTGCCTTTTTCTCTGCTGCCTGTCCATGTTCGTATACTAAATAATTTTGCTTGGTGCGAGTCTTCTATATGCCACTTGTTTTTCTTGCATATTTGCAGCATGATATTCTTTGCGGCTATGTATAATACATACTTTGGGAGGGGTTTTCCAATGAATCACCCAGTTTAGATGATATGGAGAAAACATATTATCTGAATTTTTATAATTGCCTACATTAATGTTGGTAAACACAATTACATTTAGTTTTTGTATTAAAAAAAAGATGTGTTGTGCATGATTTTCTAAATGGAAATCTAATTAACTACCTGGGGTTATCTAACATGGTTATGTATATTTTGCTGCAATCACAAAAGTCCAGACACCTTCCCAGAGAACAGTGACATGACCATGTCTACATCTAAAAATGTTATCAACATTTAACACAGCAAGCCTACTGAGACATGACTGTTGTGATGAAATTAGGGCTTTTAGTCTTAGACTGAAGGAAGCAGCTGGGGCACATTCTTCTCCACGCTGCTCTGTTCCCCCAGTGACTTGAACTAACCTCTGATTTCTCTCTTAAACTGTTTACAACCCAGAAGTATTCAGAGTCTCTCTTACCCGGTGTTGCTGGCCCTCCTCCAGCTGGGGAGATTCTGAGATGCTGTGTTGAGACTATTCAGCCCCCAGATCATGGTCTAACTGCTGAAAAAGACTGTGGATGAGGATGCAAACCCAAACTTAGACCCAGGCATATATTTATTCAAGGAGCACTATATTGTTCAGTAATTCAGAATCCTCAAAATTCAGAGGACTTTTGATGTACTGCTCAGTGCTGGATCACACAAGCTTACTATCACTGCTTTTTTTACTAAAGTGCAAGTGAAAGCCAACCTATTTAAAATGTTTTGAGCTCTAAAGATTCACTGGTTGATAAATGACATATAAACTACTGAGAGATTAGTCTTTACCAGATGGAATTATCTCATGAACTTCTGATCTACTGAGATTTTTCCTGTTCCATGTTTTTCTTAAACCAAAGGGTACTCTTGCAAAAAATGACCAGGAACTGCACGTGCCTAAGAAGCACATTTTTGTTATTTTGCAATGACTTTTTTTTCTAAATTATTTTGTTTCAGTATTTTACATTCAAATACGTAACAAAAAGAAATCCATTAAGCATAAAGTTTTACTGTAGCACCAGCAGAGGGGCTTAATTCAGATGTGTTATATTTTAGAGTACTTTGAGATGTTAGATTTGAACTCAGATAAGTGGAACTTGAGGCATTGTGCCATGTAAACTTTGCCTGAGAAAGGGTTGCAAGACTAGAGGTGTTACAGTATTTGTTTTTCACTGACACTTCAGGAGGGAGAAATGCCCTTTGCTGTTGAACACTTTTTTTTCTGCCTTGATTATTGTAAATGCCACAAACAGCAAGTGAATTTGTGGAGGAGGGGAACCGAAAACATTCTGTAATTCTTGAAAGGTTAATTGTACTATTTATAGACTTAACTGCAAAGGGAAAAAACTCTCAGTGTGACCCAGCAAGGTCAGCATAGTAATAGCAACCTAAATGGAGCTCTGACCAGTCATGAATTACTGTCTGTGATACTGAGAATGCTGACAGTTCAATCACAGCACTGTTTCAATAAAGAACTCCATATATTTAAAGCGCTGATACTGTTTTCCCTCTAAATGACAGGCTTGACAGATGGGCCGAAAGCACTGCAGACATTTGAACAAGGAAATAGAGAGGGAGCCTGCTGGAAGCAGGGCTTCACGCAGCCAGCCGCGGATGATGAATAGAGTGTGATTGTGTCTGACAGGTAGTAATATAACTATTCATTCACCACAGAACACCTGGAGCACACTATATTAAACGGTACAAGATGGAGAGATTCTGTGACAGGAATGGGAAATGTGAATCTCATGCTGAGTTTAGGTACAGCAATATAAAAGGTCAGGGGTTGCGTAATACAAACTGCCTGAAAAAAGGATGTAATTAAATTATTTGCTCACTAAAGTCTTTCTAATGTTTTGCTAACATATTGCCAGGAATCATTATTTCAGCATGTCTGTGTAGCTGTAATGAAAATTGCAAATGCTGATTCCTGACTACTGTGCTCCCATTTTGCTTCTGGAGGCTGGCTAATAAAAATGCCATCATAATTGCACAAGGCTGCATCAGAGAGCAAGGGTGAGAAGGGGCAGAAATGTCTACTGGCATTGCGAGTCCTAGAAGCTGTGGGCTGTGTTTTGTCTCGTATTTTGAAGCTTGTAGCTGACCTTACTTTAAGGCATTTGGAGCCAAAAATCTGCTGTGAGTGACAGCCCCCAGGGAACAAAAGATACTACACTCATGGGTAATGTGGGCTATGAAGCTATGTAACTTCACAATCTTGTCTTCTGTACCGTAGCTTTAAGTTTCAGCTTATCAGAGCTGAAAGAAGCTGCCATTTGCATCTTGTTATGAGAGAACTGTAATTCTAAGTCAGAGAAAGTTCACTTTGCGAATATGTCATAGAATAGAATCACAGAATGGTTTTGATTGGAAGGGACCTTAAAGATCATCTAGCTCCAGCACTGTTGACATGGACACATTCCACTAGACCAGGATGCTCAAGGCCCTGTCCAGCCTGGCCTTGTACACTTCCAGGGATGGGACATCCACAACTTTTCTGGGAGACCTGTTCCAGTGCCCCTCCACCCTCACAGGGCAGAATTTTTTCCCAGTATATAATTTAAATCTCCCTTCTTTCACCTTAAGTCATTTCCTCTTGTCCTGTCACTACATGTACTTGTAAAAAGTCCCTCTCCAGTTTTCTTGCAGGCCCCATAGGTATTGCAAGGCTGAGGCCTTCTGTTCTCCAGGCTGAACAAGCCAAGCTCTCTCAGCCTGTCTTCATAGGAGAGGTGCTTCAGCCCTCTGATCATCTTCATGGTCCTCCTCTGATCTTGCTCCAACAAGCCCACGTCCTCTTTCTGCTGAGTGCCACAGAGCTGGACACAGTAGTGGGGGTGAGGTCTCATGAGAGCAGGAGGCAGAATCACCTCCCTTGACCTGCTGATGCAGCCCAGCACACAGTTGGTTTCTGGTCTGTGAGCACACACTTAAGCTAGCTCATGTTCAGGTTCTCATCAATCAACACCCCAAAGTCCTTCTCCTCAGGGCTGCTCTCAATCCACCCAGCCTGTATTTGTGCTTGGGATTGCCCCAAACCAGGAGTAGGACCTTGCACTTGGCTTCGTTGAACTTCATGATGCTCACACAGGCCCACCTCTCCAGGCTGTCAAGGTCTCTCTGGATGACATCTCTTCTCTCCAGTTTGTTAGCTGCACCACACAGTCTGGTGTCACCAGCAGAATTGCTGGGGGCACGTCAATCCCACTGTCCAGGTCACCTGCAAAGATGTTGAACAGCACCGGTACCAACACTGACCCCTGAGGAACACCACTCACTGCTGGTGTCCATTTGGACATTCAGCCAAGTCTTTGAGTGCTACCATCCAGCTGACTCCTTATCCACAAAGTGGTCCATCCACTGAAGTTTTGAGACAAGGATGTCATTGTAGGACAGTATCAAATGATTTGCCCAAGTCCAGATGGCATCAAGATGACATCAGTTGCTCTTCCATTATCCACCAACACTGTAACAACCCAAGCAATATTTATTTCATTCTTCTTCTTTACTGAGAAACAAATCATGTTTAAAGTCTAGAATTGTTCTTTACATATATAAAATTATAACCTGAGACTAGATCTGATGTCAGAATGAGTTAAAAATGAGTAGCAATAAGTTGGCTTATTATTATTACTGAATATTTTCCAGACAGAAGCTATTGGAAACTTCAGAAACACTTGTTAATCTTTTGGGGAGTATACCTGCGATAGTCAGAAACTTTCTGGAAGGTTTCAGTGGGCATTATTGTGTGAGAATATGTGCTTCCACTAAACAATGTTAAAAAGGAAATTTGGCTAGTAGTCATGTTCAAGTGAAGATTTGTACTGCAGTTCATGTCTTGCGGAACAGGAGCACTAACCAGCTTTTTCCAGTGTGCTTGTCATCTACCTGACCATTAACAACTTGTAAAATGTATTGAGAAAAATACAGTGTTCTTTTGAAAATATGGACAGGTAATGCACATTTAGTCCCCTCTCTTTTGTATCCAAATGAGGGCTTTAATATTGCAAGAATAGGTGAAAGAGCAAATGAAACCCAAGCATGCTTAGATTCTGTTTATTCATTTAGTATTTCACTTACAGGGAGTCTGACTTATTGTATAATCAGAAATTTTATTGTGGAAGTGGTCATGCGTGATATCGCTGACCTTTGACCTCAGATTTTTGAAAAATTTGGCTAGAAAGATTTACATTAAAAAAAAGTCTTTTGCTAAATTTCAGTGTCTAATGCATGTATTGATATGTTTTTTTAAACTCAACACTGTCAAAAAGGATGACTAACTAAAACCACTGCTTTTTGCTAGTTCAAACATCTTTTTTATGTTAGATTCTTAAGAGAAATATTTTAATTTTATCCCTCACACTCCAAAATCATTTGACAAAATATGGGTAAATTATTTAATGTTAAATATTTGTGTTTTCAAAGCAACAAAATGTATGATGTCAATTATTTATTGATTGATTTACATGTACTAAATGTATAAGTAGATTTTAATAACGGTTTGAAATAAAAATCAGAGTTACATTCTGGAAAAAAATGATGTTTCAAGTTCTTTTTAATGTAAACTAGCTAGTGAGGTAAACCTTGTTTTCAGTGTAGCTAAACTCTTTCGTGTGTGAATGTATTCTGCTTCTTCTTTTGCTTCTAATTTGCTTCAATATCTTATTACAGCAATAAGGACATATTTTCAATTGTTTTGAAATTGTCCTGCAAGATGTTGACTCCGTTTGGTATTGTCAAACACTTTCTTTCCTTAATTCAATTTTATTTTTATTTTATTTTATTTTATTTTATTTTATTTTATTTTATTTTATTTTATTTTATTTTATTTTATTTTATTTTATTTTATTTTATTTTATTTTATACAAAATGAGAAGTATTCGCAGTCAGCAAGTCAAAAGGGTCTATGCTACATTTCTTTGTCCACCATCAGACTGGGAATATTCACATTCAGTGTGTTTGTAACTCTAAACTGAGGCTGCACCTTCCATGGAGAAATTGCTTGGGTTTTTTAGATGGTTTTTACAGTTGTTATTTTAACAAGCAGTTTATCACAATTCATTGTGTAAATTAATAGAAATATCTGTTATATTAATTTGCTTGCTTTCCTCAATAAAGAAAGGGACATCTGATTACTTGTACAAAACAGTGTCACTGAGCATGAGTGAAGATTTCTGCTGAGGGAATTGAGGGCAACCACAGCCTTGCATTAACATAATCTTAATTATCAAATAACATTGTTTTGCCAGGAGCAGAGATAGTTTTTTTACCCTCTCAGTGTCTGCCAGCTTCTTTTAGTATTAGAGGAGGCTGCAGATATGGCTGAATAAAATATACTTGATAAATTCATAATATTTTGTGGATATTTAAAAAAATCCATCTAGCAGGAAAAAAAATATTAAAATGGGTGATGTCATTATTTCAATGTTTTGTAGTAGGATGCAGTGACAAGAAATGAGAAAAATTGTACTGAAGCTTATAAGCATTTTACTTTTCAATGTGTATAAGAAGTTATATAGCAATGGTCACCAAAACAAGTTTATACATGGTTTACAAAGACTGCTGTGACTGAAGAAGAGCAAAGAGTAAGGCATAGAATGAGGCTATCCTCCCTGTCTACCAGAGTTTCCCCTCAGTAGAAAGATGTGCTCTACTTCCATTCCAGTTAGTTCTTCCCTAAATGTTGGATATAGTTAGGTCAGCAGTTCCATAGAACACAAACAAAATTTTTAATCTCATTTTGTTAGTGAGTCTGTCAACATCACCACATATCCACATCAAAGGAACTTTTTAGCACTATGGTGATGCTTCCCTACAAAAATATGAAAAGAGGGAAGAGAAGATCAAAGGTTTAACACCAATTATAGAATCACACAATCAACTAGGTTGGAAAAGACCTTTAAGATCATTAAGTCCAACCTTTACCCCAGGACTGCCAAGTCCATCACTAAACCATGTCACTAAGGGCCTCACAAGGTTTGTGAACACTTCCAGGGACGATGATGCCACCACTGCCCTGGGCAGCCTGTCCCAGCACCTGACTACGCTTCGGTGAAGGAATTTTTGTAATATTCAGTCCAAGCCTCTCCTGGTGCAGCTTGAGGCCACTTCCTCTTGTCCTATCAGTTGTTTATTGGGATAAGAGACCAGCCACTTGTTCACTAGAACCTCCTTGCAGGTAATTTTAGAGAGTGATAAGGTCCCTCCTCAGCCTTCTCCAGGTTAAACACACCCAGTTCTCTCAGCTCTTCCCCATCAGACTTGTGATCCAGGCCGTTCACCAGCTTCATTGCCCTTCTCTGGGCCTGCTCCAGCAACTCTGTATCTCTCTTACAATGAAGGGGCCAGAAATATCTCATGTGGATCTGCATTTAGTGCATATTATGTGCAAGACAGAATATGCACTAAATAAGATATAGTATACTTTACATAATAGTGCTTGCATACTATTATGTAAAAGATTCAAAATAATTTCATTGTCTTTTCTAATTTCAACAGTCTGATGTGTCCAGACGAAACTGTCACAAATGGCATTCCAAAAAGATGCTTGAAAGTTGAACACCTTTGTTTTTCATATCTCCTAAATGTGCAGAACTTCTTTGCATGTCTGAGTGTTTGCTACTAAATTGGATGCAGGGATGCATGTGGCATGTGCTCAACATTTTAGGACAAGAAGAATATCACCACCTACTGAATAAACTAGTGGATAGGGATTTCCCTTAGCCTACCAATTGCTCACAAATGTAATTGAGCCATGTTCTCTGTTTCCATCAATGTCTATAACTGTGAAAGAGGAACTTTCTTTGAAGTAAATCTCTTCAGGTTCCTGCCCTAACTGAGCAGTATAACAGTTAGTAAAGGGCAGTCAGTAAAGATCCACTTGGCTTGGTCAGGACCACATGAATATCAGCATGTCTGCTCAGGATTCATTGGATCATGCAGGTGTTCTTTCATCTGCATTTTCTGTGTCCTTAATACAATTAATATTCTCACTTCATACATTATTTCAGGACAGAATCAGGCTCTCTAAAGTTGCATTTTTCCTTTTTACTTTTGGATCTGTTTAGAGAAGGGATAAGATCAGAAGGAAGGGATGTGATGAGGTATAATGTGGTACCCACCTTTACACAATAGTTTATTACTCATCCACATGTAGAAATAGTCACTGCTGGAAAAAAAGCAGAACCTGGGATTTGCTTCTTCCAGTGGGTGCAGTAACAACTAGTCTACAAAACTATCCTATTCTTCATTGCTCTGCACATATTGCCCAATAGGACTGCTTCCTTCCTCTGATGAACAGTCAGCTTGCTAGTTACATTTTTTATCTTGATAGTTAAAACCCGTGGATTTAAACTTAAACTGAATTTGGAAAATATTTCTTTTACTTTTCATAAAAATGCAAATCCTGTACTTTCAATGCCATGAATATATTCTTTTATATCTTTTGTGATGTACAGCTAAGACAGCTTGGCTGTTGAATACAGTCCAAGTGGCATGTGCAGGCCACCATCTAGAGCTATGATTTGACTGAAAGGACAAGAATGTTCTTTACCAAAGGGGATATAGCTGATCAATCAAAGACAGAAAAAATCTGCTTAACATCAGCTGTGTTCCACAGATTTTCTGTCCCAGTGCAAAGTGGCCCAGTGTAAACATAAATGCATTATAAGGAATTACATAAACAAGTAAATGTTGTGTATCCTCCTCCTTCTTTTTCCTCTTCCCACAAAAATGACTAGCAAAGATGCTCTCATGTTGAGGCATACATTTATGGTTGTTCTGTCATTCAGTACCTTGGGTAGGAGCTTTCCTAAGGAAAAATTATGGAGCAGCTGGGCTCTGGCATTTTCTGTAACACCTCTGTTAGTTTCCTCTGCAATTGCTACAGGCACATTTTCCTCCTGCCCTCCTTAAAACACAACCTTTTCCATGCATTCATCGGCCTGACACACTCTTGATCTTTTTTCCTCCACCTCTTTGACAAATTACTTTGTTAATTTTTCCTTTACCCAGATATTTTTAGTTCATGTATCCCCCAAAGGCACTTTATCCAATTACCCACTGATGTTTGTGGCTTTCATTTTTGTGTTAACATTGCTGGGTTTGTCAAGGCCCTATCTTTTGCATCATCGCTCCATTGCTCCCTTTGAAAGCAATAGATGTCCTGCTTTTTTTTTTTTTTTTTTTTTTTTTTTTTTTTAGTGCACACAGATCTGTTTTCTCTCATTCATAGACAGCCTGTCTGAACTAGCTCAGGTACTGCAATTCTTTTTTTCAAATTACATATTTATCTGCAGCTTGCAAATTTTTGCTAAGTGATGTAATCTATTACATTTCTTGAACCTTTTTTCCTGTCTCTAGGCCTATCTTGGCCTATGTTTATCGCTTCCCAATGATAAAATATTTTTATTATGTCCATGTGCTTTGTCACTTTGATCCTAATTTCCAAATGCCTTTCTTCTTCAAATGTCTTTTCTTGTAATAATAACATTTTACTTTCTGAGCAATGTCTTCCAAGCATATCATATCATATCAATCATATCATATCTCATATCATAGCATATCAAATCATATCATGGCTTGAGAACAGAAACCATGAGATAGTGACGCAACGGATACATTCTAGTTAGTGGCTTTGCAGCTTAACATGCCTTTATAAAGTGTGAACCTGGTTCTTGATGCTGCTTTTCATCTTTCCAGTTCTCAAGTACACAGAGGGCCTACTGGCCAGGAAGTCTGCTGAGGTCTTCGTTTTGCCAAAGTGAACTCCCAATAGTTAGGAAAAAAAATAAGACAACCATTATTGTTTGAGTGGAAAAGGCAAAGGAATTGCTGATAACTCAAGACCTTTGTTTTATGCTGAGTGGTTTTGTGTCCACCAAGTTTTTAACTGCTATAGTTGAAGTTTTGCACATGGTGCAGCACTTGATTGCTTTTCTTGTAGGGGAGACCTATGGCAATCAACTTAGAGACTTAAGGAGAGACACTCCTACCTGACTGGTGAGTTGACAGATTCATCTACACCCTGAAAGCCTGAAAAACTTAAATGTGTATCCTCTCTGCAATACACTATGTTGCAAGAACCTCTTATACAGTGCAGGTTGAGCTAACATTGTAACAGGAAACAGAACAGCTGTTATGGTACAGTGTTACATTAATGTTGTGCCTCAGAGGTGCAGTAGTTTATTGAGTGTCCTTGTTGCTGCTTCTTGCCATATACACAAGATTTTAATCTTATCTTAATTCTTAGCCTATCACTTTTATTGGACAAAAGCTTAAAATCTTTAAGCCTGCCTCAAAGTAGGTAATATTTGCCTTTTGTTGTAGCTTAAAGGGCGGTAGTCTGCTTGTCTTTTTCATCCTGTACTTAGCTTTGAAGGAAGTGCTCCAGTAAGTAGACAATTACACAGATTTAGGTAGAAAATTATAGATTTTTATGTGGCAGGGTTCAAGCCAGGTTGGATGGAGATTGAAGCAACCTGATCTAGTGTAAGGTGTTGGAACTAGATGATATTTAAGGTCCCTTTCAACCCAAACTGTTCTATAATTTTGTTACAGACTCTTCAGGTTTTTATAATGGTTCATCTTTATTGACTGGAGGAAGTGATGAAGAGTAAATATCATTTGTGGTGAATGTTGCTACTGAGGAATCTTCCAGCTTCTCTGAAATGTCACCCTAACTGTTTATAACTTTCTTTCCTCTTCTCAAGTCTGCAAAATCTATCACTGCCATCTGGAATTTTAATTTTAATAAATAATTTCTTTTGCATTTTTCACAATGGATTTTTTGTTTAGGTTTTCTCTAGCCTTCCTGATTCCTTTCTTCTGTTTTATCTTGTACAACTTTTTATGCAACTAATTTGAACTGTTTGAGTCTTCTTAACTTTCATGCCAGTCTTGTGCAACTCTTTCAACTGAGTTTTTACAGTATTGTCGTGATCTTGCTTTTGTGTTTCTGTGTTGCTATTTTGCCTAAGAGGATGTATCTCTCCTATGATTTCATGCTGGTATGGTTAATCCCATTTCAGAGAGTTTCAGACTCCAAATTTTTAATCTGGGATGTTCTTGCTTAGGTTTTTGACCAAAGTTTAGGTCAATAGTTCTTGGTTTCAGTATTTCATCCTAAAATGAAGGTTAATTTATGCAGGTTGTGGTCAATATTATGCAATGGATGACCTGAAGATACTCCCTAATCTTTAATAATACTCCCTAATCTTTAATAATAGCAAGTCCTCTTGTACACTACAGAACTAGGTTTTCTGAGCAGAAAAATACAGACATAGATTCTGAAAAGAAGTTTTGTTATTTAAGAAAGATTTTTCTCTCAAGTCAAATTGGCAACTGTGTGAGCAGATTAAAGGACTACATATTTATTTACTGTCTTACTGTGTGGTATGGGACACGGAGACATGCTGTGTCTTTTTAATGTATGAAGAAATATTTTGCTGCTTATGTGCAGACAGTGTTGGAAAATATATCCAGTGGCCTCATCTGTAGTAAATGTCTATTGCATAATGACCTCTAATTTTGGGGAAAAGGTTCAGTGATCTTGAGGACCAGCCTCATGGTGTGTCTATTCCAGTTCTATGAACCTCACCTGAACATGCAGTTTGACCTGTTCTAATCTATAATATAGTGTTTATTTTTCATTGCTTTGGTCCCACTTATCGCTGTGATCTGCAGATTTCTCATGATCTGAAGATTACCAGTGATACCTCTTGTAATTGTAACATTCTGGGGACTTTGTAATCTTTCTATTCAGAAAAAGATCTAATTAGCTAACACTGTAGTATCAGTTACATAATAATAATGACACTTCAATAAGTAAATCCAGTGTCATTCAACTGTCTATACTGGCAGCATAGTATCACTGAAATGTTTCTGATCATGTCTTACATTTCTCTATTTCGTGGCTATGGAGACTGTAATTTGTGTGTTTTACAAGTGAATGTATTTTATCCCTTTTCCTTTCTACTCTGCATGCATTGTTCAGCAGTATGCTTGAGATGGGAATTTATGTTCATAGACTCTAAGCATGAGACATTGCTACAGTCCATAATCCAGTCATTAGCATTCTGCTCATGCAAACCAGTGTAAGCAGAATTTTCAGTGGCCTAATGTAACAGGTAATCATAAATTAGTATTTGCTTTAAAACAACACCAGATTACACAGCCTGCATGCTTAAGGAGAATGACTCAGTAAGTAGTGCAGTTCTGCAATGAAGTGGGAGCTCATTAAACAGATGCTATCTACTTCAATGATCTACATAAGCAGCAAACAAACCAAATGTAAATCTTTCAACAGAACATTGCAGTCAACCAGAACAAGTTCAGGTTCATTTACTGTGGCACCATCTACAGGAATTAGTCACAGTAATAACTGAATAGTTTCTTGCTAATTTATCATTTTATGTTGTTATTGCATTTGCATAATGTGTTGATTTTTTATGTTTTTGGTTACATTAAAATGCCCTCATCTGGGTATATAAAACCAGAACACAGTGGGTGATTTTAAGATTCATCAAACTGGTAGTGTTCAATGTTCAGTGCTTGGACTGTGTTTTTTAACAAATGTCTCTTCTTTTTTTTTTTTTTTCTTCTGGTTTATGTGCTATATGTTTGCACATACAGACTTGTAAATAGTACTTAGGAAAAATGAAATGTTTATTTCTTTATGACATATGGGTAGAGCCATGCAGATAAGAGTCATGACTAAGCATCCAGTCTTTCAAGGAATGATGTGATAGAATTGAAATAGGGTGCTTTTTAAGTAGGTGGAATAGCCAGAAATAGCAGTCACTTAGAACTGGGCTCCATGCTTATGCATGAAATTATTAATTAATTGAAATTAATTAAGAATTAATTGAAATTATTTTCAAAAACTAACTGAAATTACTTTAAGTATTAGTTTTATAGTGTATTACCTGAATGATATTTTGCTGACCTTAGAGGCTTTGCAGCTGCCAGGGAACAACAATTCTGAATAACATTGTTAAGCAATTTTCTTTGAGATGAATGAGATGGAAAAATATTAATTAATAGAATCTGAAAAATAAAAATAATTTTTTATATAGTTTTGACAATTGCTGATGCATATTAGTTGTAGGTTTTATACAGTAAGTGAACTATAGCTATTAAAATGGAGATAGATGGGTTCTTACTTTTTGTATGGTTTTTTTTTTATTAGACTCTGTTTCTGGTAAGTGTTGATGCATTGAGATACTATTCAGTGATACAACACCAGCCAGAATACTTTGCTGCTTCACTGAGATTTTTAACATTGTTACACACTTTCAAAATGTGTTGTTTTTTCTTTTTTAATTTTTAATCTTTTGTTGTGATCTATGTCTTCATTTCTAGGAGAGCTTTGTTCCCCCAGATACATGAGTTGTCCTGTGATTTCTGACATGCTTATGGTTTTGTGTCCTCTGCAAAATTTCTTGCAGCTGTGAGCACTTGTCAAAATTAGCTATTTTACAAGTACACAAACATAATGCTTGTGACCTGTATCCAGACTGTGTGCAGAGTAAATATAATAGCTTTCTTTTTCTGTGCAGATTAGTCATATGTAGAGTTCTAATCATCAAGAGTGTGTGGATGAACTCACTGTTGGTGAGGAAAAGAGAAAAAATTACGAAACACTAGTGGTTAGCTAAAAAAAAATGTTTAGACAAAGTATATCGTTATCAAACACCTTCCAGCAAAACTGGTTAGACTTCTTTGGAAATGAAAGCCATATACTTGCTAGTAAGGCACAAAGTGAATTGTCAAAGTGAAAAGCACTTTCTATTAAATGTTCACAAAACATTTTCAGGACACATTTTCTGTAAGTTCATTCATGTGCTGCACAGAAAACATAGATTTAGTAGACCTCTACATTTATAGCTAGCTCTGCTTCAATAACCTGCAGTGTTAACAATAATTATGCTAAGTAGTTAAAAGTTGCACATTCATGAACACCTAGTAAAACAATGCTAAGACCAACAAGTAGTTGGCAGGGGGCCTATAGGCATGCTGGGGAGGGACTCTTCATTAGGGACTGTAGTGAGGGGACAAGGGGTAACGGGTTCAGACTTAAACAGGGGAAGTTTAGACTGGATATGAGGAAGAAATTCTTTCCTGTAAGGGTGGTGAGGCACTGGAATGGGTTGCCCAGGGAAGCTGTGAATGCTCCATCACTGGCAGTGTTCAATGCTGGGTTGTACAGAGCCTTGGGTGGCATGGTTTAGTGGGAGGTGTCCCTGCCCCTGGCAGGGGGGTTGGAACTAGATGATCTTAAGTTCCCTTCCAACCCTAACTGTTCTATGATTCTATGAAAATATTGTGATCACTTTGTACTAATCTATTGAAAATTTGCATGGATATATTTTATAGACATTGCCTTGTAAACTATCAGCTCTCTGGGGTTTGACTTGTGCAATTGAATAATCACAGGAAATTTTTGCAGTCTTTTTTCCTCCCATCAATTAAAAGAACTAGAATTTTGTTTTATAAACATATGCTTACATGAAAACTTTCATACTCCATGTATCTGAAGTGTCTAAGTAACTGGAATATACCAGAAGTTTCAAACTTCTGTTAAAGGGGAACCTTTCAGTGAATATGCCTATCATCAAACTGTGAGAAGCAAAGTAAAAAATTTTCAATGCCAAAGATGCATAGCATTTCCAGCATACAGAGGGTACCTATACAGCAAAAGAAAGCAATGGAGCTGGAAAATTTAACTACTGCAACCCCTTCCAGTTTATGAATCTTTTTTTAATAGGTGACTTATCAGCAGATACATATTGGTCAAGCTTTGTGGAACTTGGGTCATTTGATATACAGTGCACATTCTACTGTATCTTACCCCTGAAATTTGGGGTTCAAATTTGCCAGTGAGGATGCAATATGCTCAAGCATTTATGTTTTCATTCACAACATGTGCCTAACTTTAAACAAGAGAATGGTTTTTGCAGTTTCAAAAATATCACAACATACAGACAATGCTAACCATTTTTGATTATGTTAATATCAGCTTAATTGTCATCGTTAGTGTCACTGAGGGCGCGCCTAAGCCTTATGAAGATCTGAAAGACCTTCAATGCCTGTATGACAGTGAAGAAGGTTACAATTTTACAAAAGGCAGAGAATGAGGAGTATCTGCTTTTTGAGAGTAACTAAACATTTCCTTCTGTGTTAGCTAACCAATGCAGAAATTTGACATATACTGCAGGCTAATTAGCTGCATGTCAGGAGGTGAGCAAAAGAGGCGGAAAGAGATAAAACTGTATTCTACTTGTGTTTTTCAGAAAAACAACAGAAAAGTAAAATTTCAGCCAGGAAAGTGATGTCAAGAAAGATGAAGAGATATTTGGGCTTTAGTCTGTAAACCTTTAGAGAAAAAGGAAATAGATGATTAGATTACGAGGGTGTAACAAGCGCAGGTACAGGATAGATGGCCTGGTAAATGTGCAAATTACGCTTGTCACAGTCAAAATCAAAGGAAAGAACAAGCCAGCTGTTTGGTTTTTTTTTTTTTTTAAAAAACAGTCTGTAATGAGCAGAAACTGGAAAGGTTGTGCAAGTGAAAGGCAATGCTAATGTGGATCAATTGCGGGCAACCTGATTTGATCTGGGTTTGGATCACATTTGTAAAGTAACAATGATTCATTACTACTTCTTTTGATACAAAAAATATGGGTCTCTGCATGTCCTCTTTTTCCTTCTTTGTCATTTTATAATTATTCATGTTACGGCTACTTACTCCATGTGAAGTGACTTGGGCCTAGGTCACAAAGAAAAAGGATCCAATTATCCAGAGGACCAGGGTGTTTTACCTGTCTTTCAAGTGTATTAGGCTTAACATAACTCTTAAATGATTGAAGTTTGTCTTGCTAACTGGATTTTTAGGGAAAGAATGTGCTCTTACAGATGCTCCCTCTGTAAAAAACCTCTGACTTCAGGCTCACAGTGACCAAGCCTATTTGTCATTTCACGTATTCATTTTCCACCCAAAGACTTTCTAGCTTTTTAAAAAACATACTCTCTTATCCCTTTCCTCACCTAAAAGTGTTAGTCCAGGTCTACCCTGCTCAGTTTTTGCATAGCGGTTTCCTTCGATATTATTGAATAAAATAATATTAAATGGTGTTTACTTTTACTGTATTCCCACTGTATTTATTTTGTGCTCTTTTTCAGTTTGGGAGTGGTCACGGGAGATGAAGAGAGATATTTCACAAAGCATCTCCTAATGGTTGCTCCTGTCCAAATATCACAGACTGAAGAAAACTCTTCTAATCGCTGCTGGGTTGAGCATTATTTCAAATAGGTTTGCTTCAGACTCAAAAAGTGAGGATTTTTGAAAGTTTTTTTAGAGAAGATGAAAACATGGGAAAGCACTGTGTTTCTGAGAAGAAAAGAAAGATAAGAGAACATGAACAAAACCAATATTATAAGAAAGAATTAGTGTTTACAAAGTAAATAGGAGTTCACTGTTATTTCACCATTAATCTACAGCATTGTGCATACAGCCCAGAGTAGAAGAAATGTATGATGTAACATAACTGAATTTCCCTTTCCTGCTTTCTTGCAAAATAAAAACTAACCAACCAAACATGATTTTTGTTAAAAGGATTTAGGAAGAAACAGGTGTTTCAGATACTCTGAGACATTATGTGTATAAGAAGTGTCAACTACAACTTTGACCTAAGGATAATTGACATAACTGCAGAAATAAGTATAATAAACACACGCTCCAGACCTTGCATGTAATATGAAATCCCAGTCATTCGTAGTTCTTGTTATATTCAACAGTGTGTCATCTCATCGAAGGGTAGACTGGGTACAAGAAGTACTTCAGCACTCAGAGAAGCTGCTGATTCTTTTTAATGTTTTTTCTAGTCAGTGTCTTGTAACTGATCAGTTTTATGTGCTGGAGAAGAATTTTCAAAAATTGTATTGTGTACATAGGACATTTCTATGTGAGATGCAGAAGAGCTTACTTTTGGCAGACAGGAGAAAAGCAAGTATAAATTGCCTCAGCTTTGTCCTAAGTACATTAACTTGCTAGAGAGATGAAGAAAATTACAAGAACAAAAATCATAAAGGCTGTATTTAAGTTTTATAAATTTTGTGTCTGTCAGGCAGAAAAAGTATCCATGGCTGTCATAAGAGCACAAGGGAACAAAGAACTTTTTGGTTGAAGAGAGACATTATAGGGCTGGGAATAAAGAATTTGGGAGAGAGCTGAAAATGAAAATTTGACCCACACAAAATAGGAACAAAAGAGAGTTGAGTTTTCAAAGAAGGGTACATTCAGAGCCAAATGGAGTACAATGACCAGGGGAAACCTAAAAAGCATGATATGTCTAGGGTTTCTTAGTGAGTGCACTAATCTCACTCTTTGGGACAAGTTCAGGACTGATGAAGTCAGGCAGCATTAAGTGGGTGGAAGGAATTCAGCGCCCAACTTTGAAGCCTAGAAAGTTCAAGTTAAAGAATGGTATGTCCTTCTATCCATCCTGTTTCTTTAACACATTTCAGGTCTACATTATCTGAGTATAACTAAGCCTCTTATACCTAGAGCAAGAAAATTAGCTGTTACATGAAATGAATATTAATTTGGGTATAAATATGAACTGATGTACATAGATAGTGAATCAACGTAAGGCATGGAATGGGAGAAAAGGCAGTTTATGAGAATTTTGATTGCTCTGAATTAGCCTTTATGGACTGTTGGTGTTTACATACATATATATCTACATGATAGTGCAAAGTTTATAATAATATGTTGAAACTTATTTCTTGAACAAACCTTCAAAACAAAAGAAATATCTTGTTAGTGATGAACTACTATTGGAAAATTTTATTCTGTGAACCAAACTGTAAATACAGGCTTATGGATTGAATTTTTAAACTGTAGTTTTGAAGGTTATTAAGATGTAAGACTGATATACACTTAAGTATTTAATATTTTATTGGTTTTTGGGGGGAGGTATTGTTTCTTTGTTGGTTTGTTTTTTAATCCATGAAAGCTTAGTATTTTAACACAAGGGAAAAGTTAATATCATGTTTTTCTGGCAAATATTTTAAATTTCATTTTTAAAGATTGTTAAAACTGCATTTATCTGTGTTTAAAAATAATAAAAAAAGTTATTTTTGCATATTTCTGTCTGACCTGGAGTCTCTAGCTAAAAAACAAGCTAGTGTTAAGAATGAGGGTAAAAAGAACAAAACTGCTGAAGTTCCATATGCAATGACAGTACTGGTATAAGGATTTTTTTCAGCTGTGTCTGATCTCTATTTTCACAGCTTTTCCAAAAAAGAGTAGAAACTCCATCGTGTAATGCTAACACCAGAATTCAATTTTCAATTCAGAGCAATATTGAAATCACCATGTTTGCTTTATTGTTTGGAAGCAAAATGCAAACAAAGACATATATGCCAGGTTCTGAATGGTGGATCAGATTTTGAGGCTGGTAATATAGATGTGTTTCACTGTAAGAACCACTAGAAAGATTTCCATAGCAAATCTGCATTTCAGACTTTCAGTAGCGGTATGCTATGACCTTTATAACATATCTATTTTTTTAGTGCTTAGACAAAAGCTTTCCCGGGCAATCAAAAATGGTTCAAGCATGTTTACTAGAAGATATTTTCCTTTGCAAGCCTGCTCTGTAATTAAATTTAAAATAAAAAAAAGTCTCAGTTGTAGTTCTCCCCACATTTTCTCTTCCGTGCTTTCTATATGTAAAATGCTAGAATACAAATCATGTTACTATGTTGTTATGCACCTACCAATTAGCCTTTTATTTCACTCTGATACTACAGCAAATCACGATCTAAAGTTAACTTCAGAAGATATAATTCTTGTGTACTCCTTCTGGCACTCAACTCAAATAAATGTAATAGTGTGCTATGTAGGCAAAATGCAAGAAGTAGGCAGAATTCATTTTTGCAGCTCTCTGAAGGTTACATGCCAGACCATGGAACCGATCTCTATGGACTGAAGAGGTAATAAAACTTGAATATGACTTCATAAAAGAAAACCGAGCTATTCTTTTCCAGCTATTTCAAGCTCTAACAAAAATCAAACTGGTAGTGGACAAATGGAAGAGTATTCACCAGTGGAGGGCATGAAAATGTTTCAGTGTTTTTTGGTTGCTCTGTGCCAAACTAGAATTTAATAGGTGCATTGATTATTATTTGCTATGGTATAATCATATCACAGAAAAAAAAAAAAGGATAAAATACTTTATCCTCAGAAAAAGAAGCTGTACTTGGAAATGAGGTGCTTTCAAGTCTCAATGGGATTGAAAGGGTAACTTTCTCACAACATTTCAGTTTATGTGTCTGAGAGGATCTTCTGCTGTGTTTCCTGGGCAGCTTTAAGCCAAAGAGAATAGGTGATAAAATTCCAGGGGGAAAAAATAAAAGCCATATAAGATTCAGATGAAAAAACAGAAAGAAAAGGTCTAAAAGCACATCTCAAAAGATCAAACTTCTTGCCCAAGTTGTAGCTGTTTCCACTCTGTAAAGTGGTGTGATAGCAAGTATCTTCTTTCAGCTCCAAACCTGCCCTATTCTGCCTTTTTCCTAGCCGCAAACCACCTGATTTATATTAGGCAGCAAGGAATACTTCATAATTTGCCAATGGTCACACAGCTGGGAAGAATAAAAGTCCAAATGTTTTAATGCTTAGCATTTGCTGTCATTCATGGTTTAGTCTTTGCTTGTTTTTAATTAAAAAAATTATTTCATTTATTTACTTGTTATATTGATACTGCGGTAGTTCATTGTGGTGTTTTCTGAAGCACAACACTATCAAGAACAGCAAGCAACTGCTAGGCTTCAAAGGGGGATGACTTTTTTTTCATTTTTTCCTGAGACAGTTTGTGTCAAATTGTAGTTCCAAGTGCTCTGCTATCTTCAACATTGCAAACATTTGTTTTCTATTACTATCTTGTGTGGCAAGAGAAGAAGGGAAGGGAAGTGAAGGGAACCCAAACAGTTATTTATTTGCATTAGTTTAAACATAATCAGAAATTAATTTAATTTGTAGGAACAGAGGGGTATAAAATATGCTTTAGCAAAAAATAGAACAATTTTTCAGCCTGACTCTTGCCTCAGTCGAGTTCATATACATTTACAGTACTGCATGCTTACATAGCTTAATCGCTGTTGACTGATGTAATGAACATGTTGACAAGCACACTAACATATACAGTCTTTCATACATAAGATCTTTTCCGTCTGAAAAGTTACTTGGGAATGTTTTAGTGTTCAATTTTTTTTAAGAGCACATGACAAGCATCTGATAATTTTATTCTTCTCTGTCTGCATCTGAGCTGTGTGGTTCCATGTCTTATGAGCAGTGTTAAGTACCATAATTTTCCTTTGGGTTACTGTGAAGTGTTGTGTGAATGGTTGTGTTGTATGTCATAGCTCTTATTAGCTTTAGTGCTATTTCTAATGTTTTAATGTATGTATATATGTGCCTTAAGGGAGTAGTTTGTGTGTTTTAGTAACGTGATACACAAAAATACTCCCTTCCTTTTGCCTCTATTATAAATTAATACATACCATCTGGGGACCTCTTATGATGCAAAATTGTCTTGTGAATGGCATGGATGAGATCCCGTGAAAATGCAGCTGAGCAGCTACCCATCCTGTGAACAAAACAAAAAATTTCTCCCTGCTAGCCTCTTGTGGCTTGCATTAATTTGTCATGAATAATTCACATTCCTTCATCACAGTTATTATTCCTTCCCTTGTCTTTTGTTCACCAGTTCTGAGAGGCATACCCTCCCTCGTGGTGGAGGGCTCTGCGACAGAACTCAGCATTCCAACAGAGCTGGCTGGCATGGGCAATGCCCATGTGTCCCAGCATCCTGGTGGGATGTTACACTGGCACAGGGAAGGACCCTGATAGGTTCATAAACCTGCCAGTGCCCATCTTCCAGACTAATGTTTTAATTAAGAAGCTAATGTGTTAATCAGGATCCGCCTGATCAGAGCCTGTGCTATAGAGTGGATCAGTTGCCTGGCAACAACACCTGCCAAAAAGAGGAGGTTTTGTTCTTCTGCCAGTGTTCAATGCAGGCTCTTGTGAGAGTCTGGGGAAGCGAGTTTCTCATTTGCTGAGCCAAAGGGTCTTTCTTCACCTGGCTGAAAGTACTACAGGGCAAACATCAAAGAGTTTCCAAGTCGGAATCTGTAGTTGTAAGGCTTCCAAGTTTCAGCGATGTATTTGAACTTTTTGAAGTCCTACTTTTTCCTTGTAACCCAAACAGGTTGTTCCCCACCTTCTTTCTGCTCTTCTGTTCTGCATTCATGTCCCTTACTAAATCCAAACTGCTTCCACTGACTAATTATTTTTTTTCTCAGCAGGCCTTCTCTTATCCAATTTCTTCTAAACAGCTGACCAAAGCCCCCTTGATTTTGGTGACACTCAGCCAGGAGTGATTTGGCTATCTCTTAGCCTACGTTGCTCTGTTGGCAGTAAGTTCAGGGTTTGCTTTGCCTTGCTTTTCCCAGGATGCATCACCACCCCCAAGAAACAGCAGAGCATAAAGCTGGGGACAGCTGACTTAGCACAGACTACCTGTTGGGCTTGGGGTTTCTTTTGGGGAAGTAAGAAGGAAACTCTGCTGTGGTTGTGTTGGAATCTAAGCTGTTCTCCAAGGACCTTGCAAATCTGTGGAGTTTTGGAAATGTCGGAGCTGTAGCCCGAAACCAAGGCTGTTTCTCTTGGAAGGCTGTTGGAAATCTCATTAGGAAATCAACAAAACTCTATGTTGCTACTTTGAGGCAACTCAGAGTTGAATAAATGTCATCTTTGACATGTTAATGGGTTTCCTCACAAATACAGCATGTTGAGTATTTTCTGTTTATGCAACCTATCCATTTTGGATGAAAAGCCTTCCAATGGCACAATATGCTACTTTGCCAGTTTGCTTTGAAAACCCCAGTATTGCTTTGATCATATTTCTGTGGTACTATCTGCATGCTTTGCAACACTAGGAAGATTTTAGTTTTCCTAAGTATATGCTTGTATATATTGCTGTATGTGTAAACTTCCAGGAATATTTTTAAAGCCTCCTCCTATGACTCTACCTGTGTCTTTTAGTTTGGACATTAAACTTTTACTGTGGTGTTAACCAGCTTGCTCTGAATAGGAGTTCTCTAGCTAGACAGGATTTTTGTTTTCTCCATTTACTAGGAAAGAGAACAATAAGACACACCAACATTTATTTACTCACAGTTTTATGCACTGTGTCATCTGAACCTATTGTAATGTGGCTTGCTTATTTTTAACACCAAAATTATTGTGACACACCGCACCCTTCAGTAAGCCACACGGGAAGAACTTTTTCTGGACAAGCACAATGGACATGTAAGCTGGTGAGACAAAAGTCAAGACATGGATTTTTCAAGTGTTGAAATAACTTCTCATTTGTCTCATCTTAATGAAATACAATATCCAATACCTGATGGAACAGCCAAATAGTAATATTGTACCCCATTTTGTTTCTAAGACCAGTGTAGGCTGTACTGTAATATTTTGCCTTTGATTTTGGTAAGATGAGTCCCACAAATCCATTCTCTACTTTGCTGCATCTTGACATAATTTGCTGTAGAGTAATTAAACTGTCCTTTTATATGGGAATTAAGACTTATTTGACAAGCTCTGTGCCTCTTATCCTGAGACCATGTAGCTGATCTGGTTTTGATTGTTCAGGAAGACTGTGCTGAGATGGACAATGCACCAATCAGATTAGCTAGTGTGGCTTGTAAAATGTGAAAACAGATTAGGATCAGGGACTCCATAAGGAAGAAGTTTATGGCAGAGGACTTCAGAATGTAGATCACACAAACAAATAATTATGTCCAATTTTATTGGAACAGAGCAACAATAGAAAACAAAAACATATCCTGTAGGTAATGTTGAAAAGGCTGCCTTACTTTTAAAAGAGAGCCTGCTCATCTTTCAAGTGACCAAGGCACGAGGCTTTAGGTTCACTGTAAGGCTAAAACTGTTACTTTTTATCAGAAAACATTTACATGCTGGCTTTCTTTTCTTTCTTTTTTTTTCTTTTTTCTCTCTCTCTCTTTTTTTTTTTTTTTTTAATATATTAATTAAATTGTTGATGTGGCCAGTAAATGCACTTTAAAAATAGTGCAACCGGGTGTAATGAATTCCTAGCCAGGCAATAAGTTCCTAACCTTTCCAATGAGGAAAGCTGAAGTTCACTCTTTGAATTTAATAGGTATCATCCTTACTAGAGTAACGTTTTCTTACTACTTCTTACAAAACTGCTGTGAAAAGGAGTTTTTCACAGAGACTGTAAAGTCTCTGTGCTAGTTGACTTTAACCATTGTATGAAATGTTGGGGGAACTCTCTGTGGGACAATATTTGCCAGTGGTTTGTTAAAGCAATTATACTCATGGATGCACAAATCTGGAGCAGTGGGACTCCAGCAGTTGCATGGGCAGCACAGTGATGGAAATATACCTTTCCTCTGCCAAGATGCTGGTCATCCTGCATACCAGCTTTGTATTAGGGTAGGAATCAGAAAAAATTGCACAACACGCCTAAAAAGTTTTTTCAGCTATTTATGCTACAGACAAGCCTTTGTGTGTGTCTGCATAAATATCCAAATATGAAAGGAAATATATCTATATGCATATACATGTCTATATGCACACCTTTTTTTTTTTTTTTTTTATTTAAACGACATAGTCTAACAGCATGACAGACAGCCCAAATGATCAGGTCCATGCTCAGTTCCTAGAGAGTGACGCTGTTTGGAAAAAAAATGAGCCGAAGCATAGCGCAAGCCACACAGAATCACAGAATGGTTGAGACTGGAAGGAACCTCCAGATGTCATCTGATCCAATCCGCAACCTCAGGTGGGTCACCTAAGAGCTAATTTCCCAGGACTATGTCCAGACAGCTTTTGAATATATCCAGTGACTCCACCACTTCTCTGGGCAGCCTGCGCCAGAGAAGTCACCCTCACAATGAAAAAGTATTTCTTGGTGTTAAGAAGGAAGGATCAGCTACTTCAACCTGCTGACAGTGCTCTGTGTAACACCGCCCAGGATACTGTTTGCCTTTTATGTGGCAAGGGCACCTCGTTGACACATGATGGCTCCACCAGGACCCCACATCCTCTTCTGCAAAGCTGCTTTCCAACATAATTTCTTATCACCTATTCCTTAGAGACCTTTCCTAGAGCTGGTAGAGGATGGTGCTTTGGCTAGACTGGAGTATTTAACTTGCACCATAGTCACTTCTCGCCTATTTACCTCCTGAACAGGTAGTAGGGAGAAGAATGGTCTTGTGGTTTCGTGGTTTTTTTTGAGCCCTATATTAGACGTCTTTAAATTAGATTCTAGTTAGATTGTATAAACATACCGATTCTGTAGGCTATCATGTGAAAATATACTCCTTTATGCATTCTATTGTTACTGAATTTTAAGAGGAAAGAGTCCCATGCGCCTGCTGCTTCTCCATTGTTCAGTGTGGATGAAAAGTAGTGGAAAAAAATATTTCATGCATTCCTATGGTGGGAATCCTCTTCTCCCACTCTCTGGACATGTAATAATGCACTGTCTTACTAGTGCCTAAAGATAGAGTGCAGTAAAGTTATTGGGGATTATGAAGCTTGGTTTTACTTACAGCATTGTAGAGTGGCTTATGCGTGAAGTAAAATTGTTGTGCTTCAGGGTAAAAAATGTGTGAGCATTGGTAATAGCTTAAGTATGTTACCTACAACATAATTGTTTTATGTCATTGTTGACTTAAACTGATTTGGACCTGAATTCTTATCAGTCTTATTTAACTTTTATATAATGTATACTAACACTCTCTAATTCTCTTCATATAATCCAAAGTTGAGGAAACAAATTCCACAAGAGAACTAGAGAGTATTTAACAACCAGTCAGAAACCTGACCTGAATGTTATTACTTGATAGGCTTTTAGGCTCATTTCTGCCCACCATGCCAGGAACCTCATCAATGGCCATGTCGGCATGCCCTCATTTGTCTTCACTTTTAACACTTGGAAACACATGTTGGAACAATGTGTCATTCAGAGCTGGGTGAAATACCCGGCACTCACTGCCCCTGGAGCCAGACGTGGAAACAGAAACCTGCTTTGTGCCTGAATTTGGACATAGATTTCAACAGAGACCTCCCACTTTCGATGAACTGAGATGAACTCCCTAGCAGTATCTGTACTCCGCAAGTTGGGGCTCTTTCAGCACTTTCTTTGGGGTCTGTGCCACTTAGCGTAGAAACTAAAGAGTCATTAAACAGCTCTAAAAAGTGACTCCCTAGGATGTCTCTAACCTGCTGATTGGGACACTTACCTCCAGCTACTGGGGTAATTCTTTATGCAAGGGATAAATTGTTGACTCAGGCCTCTTTCACCTGATGGAGAAGGAATATGGACCTGGAACTCCCATAGCCTAGTTTGGAAGGAAGAGGTTTACAGGGGGAATTGTGGAAAGGAAAGATGTGTGTTTGCAATCAGGAGATCTGTGTGCTCTAGCCAAGTGTGCCATAGCTGGCAGTAGCAGCATCCTCTATCCTGTTGCTGGGCCTGTAGTGCAGACATCCTCACAGGACACCAGATTGTGCATCAGGTGGGAGGGGAAGGGTCCCTGTGCCACTGCCTCTTTGTTGAGTGTCTCCTGTTATTCCCTTTTGCTGCCTAGGGTGATAAGTTCTGAGTCCAGCAGAGCATTCCAGGCTGGACAAAATGTTTCCCGAGTCCACTTTCTTTCATTAATGCAAGAGAAAAAAAATAATAAATTTAATTCAGCCTGGATTGAACCTTCTTCCCATCCCCCCCCCCCTTCTTTCACTTCATCTGTTCAGCTGAGAAATCAGTTATTTGCACAGTGTAAGTATCAGGAGAGAAATCTTCTATTACCTTTTCCTATATTGAAGAGCTTATTATGACTACATAGGGGTTATTGTATTCAAAAGCAAAGGGATTACAAATATCTCAATGTCTTCTATAGCTGCTAATAATTATTTTTGCTTCCAGCTATGTTTCAGCCATTAAAGTTCATGTTTAGGTTACAACATTCCTTGTGTGAATATTTGCTTTTAATTAATAGAAGGATGTGCTGGGCTTTTCCTTCCACAGTGTAGACACCAAACCTAGCAGAAATAACTTACAATAATGTAGGAGCTCAAAAAAACTCTTTTTTGTGAGAAATATGGCTGGAATTCCTTCACTTCCATATTACTAGGCAAAGATACATATGCTTAGGGGCTTTTGTCCTGCAGGCTGAATTGGATAACTTTGTTTTACCCTGCATGAAACACAGTCCCTGACTTTAGTCAGCTGTCCGTATTTTTTCCAAGCTAGTAAAAAAATAGCTGCTAACAATGAAGCAGCGGCATAATTAAAATTCAGTGTAGATGATAGCTGAAAACATGCTGAGGGTAAAAGGGCTGCAGCCTCTTCAGCTTTCTGTTCCATAACAAACTACAGAGCTTCAAACAACCAAATGTCCTGGCTCTTCTCCCCTACTGAGGAAATGCTCTTCCCTCCCGCTCCTCTGCTTCTATAGGGATGAATGAAACTTGCTGCAACCTAAATATTTGCTGATATCATCCATCAGAAATAATCCCTAAAAAAAATATTAAGGGAGAGGGGGGAACAGCAATCCTCAAACCAGTGTTTAGGCCACAAAGGCCAAGGGCATTTGTGTTTGTTTCAAGATAGTCGAGACCAGAGCGGAGGTCTGGTATTTTGCTGGTGACAGCTGAAGAAGAGGGATTTGGCTGCTGGCAGAACATAAAGCAAAGCTGACAACAAAGCTTCCTTTTATGCTATCCAAATGAACACATTTCTAATCTGAAATTCAAATACTTGACAACAGAGAGTCTGTGAGCTGGGCTTTGAATAGGAAATTGCTTCATGGTTTTAGCATAATGAATTAGGCAGTTAGAGTAAATCCATTTAGAAGGCACAGAATGATTTCACATGCCCTGTAAAAGCTGAAAAACCCATACTAATTTCCTAAATTTTCATTACTTGCAAAAATATCTAAATGTTCTGTGCAAATGTGGTTGCGCAAGTTACGTGTGCCTTATTGCAGCCATGTAGCTTGACTCTTCTATTTTACACCACACTGATTATTCAGATAAGATTGTACCTTAATCAAATGCCATAAATAACAGCTAGGACATTCTTTGAAAATCAGTGTTCTCACCAATAAGGAGAGTACATTAATTAGTCCTGACACTCTGTTCTGGTCAATTACTATTACACATTCTGGAAATGCTGCATTAAGCTGAGAAAACAGCTGGGGTGGAGTCACACCACGAAAATCAATAGAGGGATTCTCTGAACTGTTAGCTGTGTACTGACAAGTGGCAACCTCAATCTCATGTTTTGTACAGCACTGGACCCATTCTACATGGCAGCCTTCATAACCCTTCAAGGGGACCAAACATAGGCGGTGTCACAGGTAGCATAAAGAGAGATTCTGCAACAGGGCACAGAGTATGTGACTTCTTTTGTGCATATGCCTGACATTGGAAATCATTTATCAGGCCTCCTGAGAATGCAATATTCTTTTCCTCTGTGCTTTGTTTAAGCAACAATTGCAAATAGTACCACTTGGAAAGCCAAGGTTAAATACATTCCAATTATGTTTGCAAAAAGGAGTTTTTTTTTTCCCCTCCACTTTTTTCTTTTATTTTAGTGATAACCCTCAGGATTTTATTAATATTTTTGAGAAAATGTTCAAGTTCTTGTTTTTGAGATTCTTTTCTGCCACAAATCCTAAGCCTGAAAAGACTCACTGAGTGTACAGGCAACTGCATAATAGCTTTTCAACAAATGTGCACAAACAGATAATAAGGCATGACATTCTTGTATTCAAAAACTGAACTGGGTATCACAGCAAACTCACTTTTTTCCCCATGGAAACAAACCAAACAAATAAATGGATTTTATTTTAACACATCCTTTTTAACTTTGTCATCAGAGATACCACGGTACAATGAAATAATTCTTTGGGCTGGCATAGTGAATAAAAGAATTACGATGGAGTACTTTACAGAAAGTTTTAATCATTAATAAGTGTCAAGCATCTAATTAATGTTTACAGTTAGGAATGTAAAGCAAATCTGTCCTCAGTTTCTCACAGCTGCTAAAATGTGAATAGGTCTTTTTAGGTCCTTGGAGATGCACACTGAATATATGTATACAAACATCTGAATGTATTCATGATGAATTAAACTGAGAAACACTGACATTTAAATACATTGAATCTATACTCCATTGGAATAATAATTATCACCACCAGCACAATATAAATATTTAAAACTAATGTACCTATGCAGTAGTCACAGAGGCACCAGGCTGAATTTATCAAAAATCAATTTTGAGTGACATCTCTAGCAAAATAATGGGATATGGAAAAAAGACATCTTCAAATCATTATTATGGATGAAAATTTAAACCTGCATTACAGGCTTGTTCTTAAGTGCCAACACAAACAATATGTTTCCATATCAAGACTTTCTGTATACAAGATGGCATAAACATCAAACAATGCAGCTAAGATCTGCCCCACTGCAAGATATTCAACTTCTTGAATTACTCCCCTATATCAGAGATATTTAGATTTTCTGTGTAAGAATTAGCTGAAAGAAAAGCAACTTCTTTTTTTTAACTTGTCTAAGAGCATTTACCCTGCCCCAAGAGTATTGTACACTATGTAGGAAACAAAAACAATATTCTGCGAAAGAATTATTTTTATATACACATATACATATGCATATATAAATGTGTGTATATATGTATATTTAGAAACTCTTAAATTAGAGCAAGACATCCAAACCAGTTATTGGTGAATTTTAAAGACAATTATGTTGTACCATGGCAAAAAATATTTCATGTATTCTCACCAAGTGTCATTCTTTGTGATTGTGGCTCATCCCACATTTGGCTCATGACAAAATGTCACTAAAATTTATGAAATTGTTTGATGGACAAGGAGAATTTTGTCTGCACATGGACTTTGGTATTGAGTCCAGACTTCTATTCACTGATACAATATGAAGTTCCCTTAGGAGTGAGGGACTTGTTTAAAGACAACGTAAAAGGTGATAAATAGTAAAAGCTTAGGTTGAAAGAAGGGCATAATTTTATTGGATGAGATAAATGTATTCTGCTTAGAATGGACAAGTATTATTTCAGCAAGAAACAAGACAAACCTGTCACATTTTCTGAGTGCTATAAAAAAAGAATATATCATTTCTAACATCTTAGCTCTAGATTCTTGGTCAGCTTTTGCTTAGCTCATGTCTTGTGTTCAGCAGTAGCAGTCATTTTTCTCCTTAGTAACTGGTGCAGTGCTGTGGTTTTGACTTTTAGCCTGGGAACAATGCTGCTAATACCAATGTTTTTAGTTGTTGCTCAGTAATATTTACTCTGACCAAGGACTTTCTCAGTCTCATGCTCTGCCGGGGAAGACGGGAAGCCTGGAGGAGCTAGAGAGAGGATTCCTGACCCAAACTAACGAAAGAGGTATTCCATATCACAGCATATCGTGCCAGGATAGAAACTGGGGGGAGTTACCCGGAAGGGCTAGATCGCTGCTGGGGGTTGCGATGGGTATCGGTCAATGAGTGGTTAGCGGCTGTATTCTCTTCCCTTGTTATTTCCCTTATCATTGTTATTATTGGTAGTAGCAGTAGTGGTTTTGTGTTATACCTTAGTTACTGGACTGTTCTTATGTCAACCCGTGGGAGTTACATTCTTTCCATTCTCCTCCCCACCCCTCCAGGAATGAGGGGAGGAAGGCGGGGAGCGAGCGAGCGGCTGCACGGTTCTGAGTTACCAGCTGGGCTTAAACCACGACAGCTCACTATATCAGAACACTGTTTATTTTCCTTTGTTTCTTGCTTGCACAGTGTGAAAAAGTTAAGAAAGGAAACTGATTGCAGTCTTTCCCTTCCGTGTGAGAGGAATTATTCTCTCTTCTGCTCTAGTTTACAAATTATTTGCAGTAAAACTCCTTTGTAAAACTTTGTAAAAACTAGTGCCTAGATGCACTATCTAAAGTGCATGAGTACTCTTACACTGCTGTTGTGGTTAAAGCCCAGCCATAACTCAGAAAACCATGCAGTCTCTCTTTCACTCTCCCCCCCTCCCCCCCCCCCCCCCCCTTTTCTTCACCCCCACTCCCAGAGGGATGGGGAGGAGAATTGAAAGAATGTAACTCCCACGGGTTGACATAAGAACAGTCCAGTAACTAAGGTATAACACAAGCCCCTACTGCTCCCACTAATAATAATAATGATAAGGGAAATAACAAGGGAAGATAATACAACCGCTCACCACTTCCCAACCAGTACCCAGCCAGACCTGAGCAGCGATCCGTGCCTTCCAGTTAACTCCTCCCAGTTTCTAAACTGGCATGATGTGCTGTGGTATGGAATACCCCTTTGCTTAATTTGGGTCAAGTGTCCTCTCTCTACTTCCTCCCAGCTTCCCCTCCTCCCTGGCAGAGCATGAGACTCAGAAAGTCCTTGGTCAGACTAAACATTACTGAGCAACAATTAAAAACATCGGTGTTATCAGCATTGTTCCCAGGCTGAAAGTCAAAACCACAGCACTGCATCAGTTACCCAGGACAACTGCCTAAATCCTAATATTGTATTTTGGGGATGGTTAAGAAGCACAAGGTTTGTATGTGGTATAGTACTGTAGTTCTGTGTGGTATAACCCTGTACCTCTTCTCACTGGAAGATCTGGGTTGCACTGTCTAGAGCTACAGCATAAAATTTGAATTCCAAGCAAAAGCTTGGAGCCAAGGTTCTGCCATCTTGATTCCACTCCTAAATGGAGCACAAGTTGCCCCTCTTCTTTCTTTGTAATGATATTAGATAATGTTAGTAAGGGTTCAAGCTATTTAAATTATGACAGAGCTCCACATTAATTCAATTAATGAATGTTTTTTGTGATGACCAGGAACTCACAGGGTTTCTACTGCAATCTAGGCAAAATATGGCTCCTGCCTCCAACATATTTTCTTTCTTGTGTTAAGGCTTATAAGAGGCTATGATGCTACAGCTCTTTCACACAGAAATTCCACTTAGCTGAATGTAGTATCTTAGGCCCCTTTCACAATGATGTGGTCTGTTTATGCAGGAAAGGACAAAATGTTACCTTTCACAAATATGAACTTCAAGGTTTGACCTCAAGTCACCCATCTAATTTCACAGGTAAGACAGAATTCTGCCACATTCTTTCATAAATGTGAAACATCCAAGAAATTTCATTACTAAATTTTTAATGCTAAATTTTCTCTCTGAAGAAATATCTCCAAACCAAAGAAACAGGCATGTTTTCTATAAGTTGACTACTGACTTTTAATGCTTCAATGTAAAGACTTTTGGCAGAAATATGTGCTAGAGTGCTAGAGTAAGTCATGGATAAGAGTACCATAAAGTCATTTAACACACACAGTGTCTTTAAAGATGTCATGGGTTCAGCAGCAGCAGTCATTTTTCTCCTCCTTGGTAGCTGGTGCAGCGCTGTGTTTTTTTGATTTTGGGCCTGGGAACAGCGCTGATAACACCAGTGTTTTGGTTACTGCTTAGTGATGTTTTGGTCTGGCCAAGGACTCTCTGAGTTTCATGCTCTGCCAGGGAGGAGGGGAGCCGGGAGGAAGCAGAGACAGGGCACCTGACCCAAACTGACCAAAGAGGTTATTCCATACCACAGCACGTCATGCCCAAGATGGAGGACGGAGAGGAGAGACCCAGAAGGGTGGGGGGTGCACTGCGTGGTCGGGTTTGGTTTTAGGTGGTGAGAAATTGTATTCTTTCCTTGTATTTGCCTTGTCATTATTATTATTGGTGGTAGCAGTAGTGGTCTGTGTTATACTTTAGTTACTAAACTGTTCTTATCTCAACCTGTGAGAGCTGCATTCTTTTCGATTCTCCTTCCCATCCCTCCGGGAGTGGGGGGCAAGAAAGAGGGGGGAGTGACTGAGCAAAACTGCGTGAGTTATAGAGGCTTAAACCACGACAAAAGAAAATCCTCAGAAACTGTGTCTCAAACAGGATATGGAAAAAATAGTTATCTGTCTTATCAATGATTCAAAATAGAAGGTGAATTTATATTGCAGTGACTAGCTTTCTTCTTTTCCTCGACCATAGATGTATATTTAATCTCATTTCTTCTGCTAATCCCCCCAAATGCAGCCAGCTGTTAATCTGAAGTTTAAATTCTCTTATGTTGCATCTAGGTTTCAGAATTATTATATGTGAAAAGAAGCTCCTTAAAAGGCAATTTATTCTCTGAGTGAAATATGAGTAAAGCTGAAATGCAGTTTGATTACAGTAAGTTACTGAAGCAGGTTGAAATGAGATTCAATAAAACAACTTTTCAGCAAATTCAGTGCAGTGGTGAAACAGTACTTTCACAAACTGATTAGTTTGTTAAAGGGAACACTCTTACTGTCTGCTAATTGTCAGATATGTCTAATTACTTGGAAATCAAATACTTTCTGTAGTAGAGAAAGATTCGGGAAATGCTATTAGATAATTAAATCATAAAGGTTACACACAAATGTCAAATCAATAACGACAGCAAACATGGTTTATCAACCACGCCAACTATATTTTTCCAATTGCAGAATGTAAATAGGTTTAGAATAAAGAGATCTGGTGGGATGATGGATAGGATACCCGTAACAGTTTAATTAACTCTAATTTCCTACATGTAAAAGGTTTCTTCAGTCCACCGGCTTATGTAACAAACCCTCTTAGGATTTCATTAACTGTTGCTCAATATGAAACACAGGATGTTGTCTTAAGGGGTTACGTTTTGTCCTGCCATACTGTGGAACTAAAAGCCTTAGCAAAATGCTGTCTCTGTTTGTTCTGCAAACATGCAAGTTTTTTAAAGTACTAGTCGAGGATGCTGATTGGTATTTTGCTTTTTATTATCAAGAAATAAATGTCATCAACCTCTAACACTGAAACACAAATTCTTTTTTAACTGCACATAATTGATTTTATACTCAGAGACTACTGCACTGGCTCAATGGTTGATGGAAATTTTCTCCTTGAAATCTGGAATCTGGGCTTAAATTTAGCTGAATTCTTCCAATTTGCATTGTTTTTTGGGGGGTTTCTCAGTTGGGTTTTTGGTTTTGGTTTTGGTTTGGTTTTTTTTTCTTTTTATTTTTCAGGGATTTGGATGCTTTGTGGTTGATATCAGAAAGAAAATTTGCTTTTGTTTTGTGGCTCAGAAGACATGGTTAAAAGAGAGTCTACACTTAAAGTTACAACAAAATTATGCTTTTTTTTTTTTTTTTCCCATAGCACATGGGGTATTTCTCTTTACACCTTTTTGTCTGATGGAGGATATTCAAGTGTTCTATTTTAAATTAATAAATTCTTCTATTCTGATAACAAAGTTTCTGAAGCTGGAACTGTTTTTTTCTAACCATGTCTACTCAGGATGCTTCTTTTATCCCTATAGAAAGAAAACATAAATCAACTTGAATTCAATTTGGCTTCAAACAATTAGATTTATCATTAACGAATGAAAGTGTTATTTACATTTAACCCTAATTGTATAGCTTTATTTTATATTTAGAACAGAGAAAACTTTTTCATTTAAAACAAAATTCTATCTGGCTTTTCATGTGGCTTATTTAGAGCTATAATGCAGGAAAACATCACATACAACCGTGGTTAATAAAGATCTATTTGCTTACAGAAGCAGACTTTAATAATGCTCGTTAGCATTATTTTTTAATTCTCTTATGGGAAACTCTCTGTTAATGACTTATGTCATTTAAATTAGCAACTGCTGACCTATCTTGTACATAGGATACTCTGAACAAGTGTATTTTGCTTAGGACCACTGTATTTCATATGCCTTGAAAATGACTTTCAAAACCATCCACTTTCAGTGCATTTTAAAATTACTCTTTTAAGATGCTTCTTACTGTCTTCAGATTGGGTCAAACATGCATGACTATCCTTATAAGCAATGATTTAGAGGAAGAAATTCAACACTCGAGATTTGCTGCTTCCATTTCCCAATAATTTTGTGCTTTCCTTGCCCTCTGCCATGTTATCAGTCATCCAGGTCTCAGGGGAAATACTACAGGCTTGAGGTTAAATTAAGGCTCTATCTCCAGTGATTGTCTTCAGCAAACTCTGTACATTCCCAAACAAATCGTATCTGCATTAAATGCAGCCTTAAATGCCAAGGGACAACAGGGACAGCTTTCTTTTCTTCCTTGTTGACGAGAGTGCTAAGATTAATATAGGATAGCATTTGAAAGGGAGAAAAAGTAACTGAGCTCAAAAACAAATTGTACATGTATTAACTTATTAATCAGAACTGTGCTCTGATGTAAAGATTAGTTTGAGAGAAACATTATGATTAAGTGTGAGGTGTCCCTGCCCATGGTAGGGGGGTTGGAACTAGATGATCTTAAGGTCCTTTCCAACCCTAACTATTCTATGTTTCTATGATTGTGAGCCCTCATCTGTTACCTATGAAAGAAATAATGGTGAACTTAGAAAGAAGCATTGTTACTACCTCTTGTTTAGCTTTGCTAATTAAAAAAGCAAGCCTTTTTGTGTTCTATAAGGGGGTCATTCTGACACTTACTTCTGGATGTAGCTTATAGAGGTCCCTGGCTCAAAAGATGGCATTATGTGGGCTTATCAAATAAAAGCAGCACAAAAATAATAAACTAATTCAATAGATGGCTTTTCCTAGTTGCTCTGATGTAAGATAATAGAAAATAGCACTTTTAGCAGTTGTATGGTTGTGCATGCCCTGAATGCTGAATGGCACAAACAAGGAGTCAGGTCATTATAGGGATGAAGAATCTTGCAATGAATGGACTTGCATCATCTTTTAATGGGAAATGTTCTTAAAGAGCTGTGGATAGATGGTTAAGTTAGCATGTAAGTTAGTGTCATGGGTTCAGCAGCAGCAGTCATTTTTCTCCTTCTTGGTAGCTGGTCTAGCGCTGTGTTTTTGATTTTGGGCCTGGGAACAGCGCTGATAACACCAGTGTTTCGGTTACTGCTTAGTGATGTTTTGGTCTGGCCAAGGGCTTTCTGAGTTCCATGCTCTGCCAGGGAGGAGGGGAGCCGGGAGGAAGCAGAGACAGGGCACCTGACCCAAACTGACCAAAGAGGTTATTCCATACCACAGCACGTCATGCCCAGGATGTAGAGCAGAGAGCAGAGACCCAGAAGGGTGTGGGTGCACTGCGTGGTCAGGCTTGGTTTTAGGTGGTGAGAAATTGTATTCTTTCCTTGTATTTGCCTTGTCATTATTATTATTGGTGGTAGCAGTAGTGGTTTGTGTTATACTTTAGTTACTAAACTGTTCTTATCTCAACCTGTGGGAGTTGCATTCTTTTCTATTCTCCTTCCCATCCCTCCGGGAGTGGGGGGAAAGAAAGAGGGGGGAGTGAGTGAGAGAGAGTCTGCGTGAGTTAGTCTTAAACCACGACAATTAGCAAGAGTGCTGTTCCATATGCCTATAAGGTTGGGTTTGTGACAGTGGATGGAGTTTTCTGGGGAGCTAGATTCTTCCAGGGACAAGCTGCAGCAGCAGCAGCAGCAGTCTGACTTGTGCCCAAAAGGGACCTACAGAAGATCTGTAGACGGAATTTTTTGCAAGGGGTGAAGTGAAAGGACAAGGGGGGATGGCTTTAAGCTGACAGAGGGGGATTTAGGTCAGATATTAGGAAAAAATTCTTCACTGTGAAGGCAGTGGATCATGTGAGTCAGAGAAGCTGTGGCTGGCTCATCCCTGGCAGGGTTCAAGACCAGATCAAATGGGGCTTTGATTAATCTGATTTAGTGGAAGAAGTCCCTGCCCATGGTAGATGGTTAGAACTAGATGAGCCCATATTCTATGATTTATTTTTGCTTGCTGGAAAATGGGCATGGGTGGCCCTTTTCCCAGCTGTCACTCTGGGTTAGCGAATGTCAGGAGTGGATCCTGAAGGGCAAGTAGAATACAGTTTAACAAACAATTTACTTGTTTTGGTAAAGTTAAGAAGAAAATTATAAGCTTTTAGGTGAAAGAATCAAATCCAAAATCTATAATTGTAGACCTGCAAGATGAGTTTGTAACTTGATACAATGACACCCTTTGTTTATCTTTAAAATAAATATTTACCTCCTTCACGAGCTAAGAGATATCACAGAATCAGAGAACAGTTGAGGTTAGAAGGGACTTGTAGAGGTTAGCTGGTCCAACCCCCAAGCTCAAGTGGATCCATCAACACAAATTTCCCGGGACCATGTCCAGATGGCTTTATAATATTTTCAAGAACACCACCTCTCTGAGCAATCTGTGCCAGCACTTGGTCACCCTCATAGAGAAAGAGTGTTTTCTGATGTTCAGAGGGAATCTCCTGTGTTTCAGTGTGTGCCCCTTGTATCTGGTCCTGATGCTGAACACCACTGAAAAGAGGCTGGTTCCATCCTCCCTGCACCCTCCCTGCAGGTATTTGCACACATCAATGAGATCCCCCTGAGCCTTCTCTTTCCCAGGAAGAACTTTTAGCTCCCTTAGCCTTTCTTCACAGGGAAGATACTCCAGTCACTTCATCATCTTGGTGTCACTTTACTGGACTCTTTCTAGTATGTCCATGGCACTGAAAACAGCAGTCCAGTACTCACCAGTACCGAGAAGAAGGGAAAGTTCACCTCTATTTACCTGCTGGCAACACTCCTCCTAAGGCAGCCCAGGATACCATTTGCCTTTGTTGCAGCAAGGACACATCACTGCTTATGTGCCTACCAAGACACCAAGGTTCTTTTCTGCTGCGCTGCTTTCCACTTAACTGGTCCCCAACACACACCAGTGCCTGGGGTTGTTCCTCCCCAGGTGCAGCACTTTGCAATTCTCCTTGTTAGACTCCATGCTGTTTTTGTCCTCCCAGTTCTCTAGCCTGTTCCTTTGGTTGACAGCCCAATCCTCTGGCATAACACCTACTTTTGTGTCATCAGGAAGCTTGCTGAGGGTGTGCTCTTTCCCATTATCCAGATCACTAATGACAATGATCACCCGCAGATTTGCTGCCTCAGGTACAATCCGAATTACTGGTCTCCATCTAGACTTCATGCCACTGGTCACCACACTCTGGACTCAACTGTTAAGCCAGTTGTCCATCCATGTTACTGCTCATCCAGCCCATACTTCAGCAGGTTCTCTATGAGGATCCCACAGGAGACAAAGGCCTCACTGAAGTCTAGAAAAACAATATCCATTGCTCTCCCTTCATCTATCAATCCAGTGAATTCACTCTAGAAGTTTATCAAGGCAATCAAACATGACTTTCCCTTGGTGAAGCCATGACTACTACTGATTATTTACTTTTCCTTCATATGGCTGGAAATGGTTTCCAGGATTAACTTCTCCACCACATTCACAGGGATCTAGGTGTGGCTCACTGGCCTGTAGTTCCCTACGTGCTCCTTCTTGCTCTTCTTGGAGATTCATGAAATTTCACACCCACAAGCACAAGATAGAAGAGACATCTGCTTTCCTACAGTCTTCAGGTACTTGTCCAATCAAAGATTATTGAGAGTGGCCTTAACAATGACATCTGCCAGGTCCCTCAGAACTCGTGTGTGCATCCCCTCAGGGGTCATGGATTTACACATGCCCAGTGTTCTGAAATATTCTCTGACCTAATCGTCTTCCACCAAGGATACATCTACCTTACTTTGTAATGGTAAATCTTAAAAAGTTGTAATAGAGAACTGTTTAGCTCTTTTTAAACAGGAAAGAACTTTCATTTCCTTCAATATTCTCTTGTTGCAATATTGCTGCATTACAGCATTTAAATTTTGAATGTTTGACTCTTTCAGAACCAGTAATAATTATGCCTTTCTGTCCAGATGAAAGCTCACTGAGGTCAGCTTATCCTGGCTGGACATCTGGTATCCTCAAAAACTTCTCTGTCACTTCCCTCTGCAGCTGGATCAGGGGATTATAATGAAAATATAATAAAAAGCTCATGGGTTGAGAAAAAAGACAGGGAGATATCACTCACTAGTTACCATCACAGGTAAAACAGACTCGAGTGTGGGAAATTAGTTTAATTTATTATCAATCAATTCAGAGTATGGTAATATGAAAATTAAAAGAAATCTTAAAACACTTTGACCCCACCCCTCCCTTCTTCCTGGTCTCAATTTCACTCCTGATTTCTCCACCTCTTTCCCCCACAAGGCACAGATGGATTGAGAATGGAGGTTATGGTCAGTTCATCACACACTGTCTCTGCTGATCCTTCCTTCTCAGAAGGGGACTCCTCATGCTCTTCCCCTACTCCAGTGTGTGGTCCCTCCCATAGGAGACAGTCCTCCATGAACTTCTTTAGTGTGAACTTCTCTACAGGCTGCGGTTCTCCATGAACTGCTCCAGCGTGGGTCCCTTCCATGGGGTGCAGTCCTTCAGGAACAGACTGCTCCAGTGTGGGTCCCTGTGGGCCACAAGTCCTACAGCAAACCTGCTCCAGCGCAGGCTCCTCTCTTCATGGGGCCACAGCTCCTCCCAGCACCCTGCTCCAGTGTGGGCTTCCCACAGGGTCACAGCCTCCTTCAGGCATCCCCCTGCACCAGTGTGGGGTCCTCCATGGGCTGAAGGTGGAATCTTTTCCACCATGGACTTCCATGGGCTACAGGAGCACAGCTGCCTCACTGTGGGCTGCACCATGGGCTGCAGTGGAACATCTGCTCCAGTGTCTGGAGCATCGTCTCCACCTCCTGTCTGCAGGGCTGTTGCTTTCACATATTCTCACTCTTCTCTCCCAGTTGCTGTTGTACAACAGGGTTTTTCCTCTTCTTAACTGTGTTATCCTAGAGGTGATATCACTGTCACTGACAGAGTCAGCCTTGTCAGCAGGTGGATCCATCTTGAAGCCAGCTGACATTGCCTCTGTTGGACACGGGGGAAGCTTCTAGTACCTTCTCATGGAAGCCCCTCTTGTAGCCCCCATGCTACCAAAAATTCGCCAGGCAAATCCAATATACTTACCTTAAGACCAAATTTTTATAAAGAAAATTATTAATATTTTTAAAGAATGGCTTGGGTTTCTTTTAATCATCTTACAGATGTGGCTTTTAGGGTGGTATAAAAAGGCGTGTGAGTGTAGAGATCTGAAAAAGAAGTTTCCAAAGAATTACAGGACTGGTATTTGCTACTTTACATCCTCATTTATCCTGTCTTTGTGTAGATTACAGCTGTCTTTATAGTCCTACTTTATCAGTGCAAATGATATTACTTTCCCACTTACCAGCTTTTTCTCATTCTCTAATGTTGGACATGTAATTCATACTAGCAAACCTTGTCACTAAAGAATTTAGTGTAGAGATATCTGTGGGATCTGCATTCACACCAGATCTGATTTATATGAGGTTTTGTTTTTTCCTCCAGGTGGGAAGAAATCACTATTTTTTCTCCCAGCAAAATAATCAAAATAATCTGTGCTGCTGTATTTGAATAGTCTCAGATCAATGCTCACGTTTAATACGGTGAAAAAAAAAGGCATATTTGAATAGAAATTACATATGAATACTTCAACATATGTTATACGCATTTTCATTTTTATGGTCATACTGTCACCATCTAGTAAATGACAGCAGAAGCTGGGGCATGGCAATCTATGCTCTTGCTGGAGAAACTAGTGCTGCTGAGCTAGGATAGTAGCTTACTGGAATTAGCTCATGCATGGTGTGTGGTTTTGTCGTTTAGTGGAAGTGATCACAAACCCAACTGCCCAGTTCCAGTGGAGCCCTTATGTTGTGGGAATAGGCTCAAGTCAGGAGACTACGATGCACAGAAAGCTAACACACTTTTCCCAAGAAATGTATATTAAAAAAATAACAATGGCTTGATATTTTTGTGTAAACCAAGGACTGCTCACCTGTCTAGAAAAAGAACTTGTAACACAAAGTCTGGCAGTGCCACCAAGTGCCTCCTGCAATAACAATGTACTCAGACAGATGTATCTTAATTGGAGTAATCCATCTCAATCAATGCTGAGCTGAACAACTCAAAAATGTGTCATGAAATGATATAGTGAAAATTCCTCTGCTTTTATCCCCTGTATGATTGCACTTTTTCACTGCTATGCAAACTAGAATGCACTTCTCATTCTGTCAGTAAAGAATTTGTACATTCATGAGAATTAACCAGAAAAGTTCTTGTCAACATAATGGGAATTATTAGGGCAATTACCAAAATTTTATCATTATAAATTTCTCATGTATGTAACTATGTAAACACATTAAGTTAAATACATTCAATGAGATCTTGTTCTCATAATTTTAACATGTCTATCATGTTTTAGATTGCCATCTGTATTGTAATAGCAGTAAGAAGTGATAAAAGAAATTTAATCCACTATAACAACTTGTTTAATAAAAATAACCATTTTCACATTCCTTCTTTATGTTGAAGAATTCATGTGCTACCACCTAGTTCTTCACAATTTTCTGAGGTTCTTACTGATTTTCTGGCAGATTGCATTATATAAAAGCATGCTCTTAGTCTGGTTTTCAGTTCTGTTGCTCTCCATGTGCAGAAAAACCTTTGCTGTCTCTCTGCCCACCCCCTGACTTTAAAGCACTTGCTACTTTTGCAGTTGCAAAGGTTGTTGACAACAATAAAACAAACTGCAACAGGATCATTCTAGAGCTGTTGTTTGTGAAGCTGTAAGTGCCAGAGAGCAAATGGAACCACCCATTTCCCTGATGTTCTGTGCAGTACATTGCTTTGCTTCCACTTGCTGCCAAAACTTTTATTTTAGCAGGGTTTATTTGAGAAAAACATTAAGTTTATCTAGATAAGAATGATGTTGTCTGTTGCCTCAGTGTATGTCAGAGCATCGTTCAAAACAAAATAGTCAGAGTTTTGGTTAATGGACTTAGGCATATTCTGTTCTGTGCCTGCTTGTAGGGTTTAACGCTAACAAGGACAATGTGTAACAAATTTTTATTCCATCATCTCAGTGGACTTTAAAATGAAATCATCCCACTATCCGTGTTTTGAGATTTTGGGAGGACTGGGAACAAGTTCTGTGATCCTTTGCAGAACTGAAAGTCTCAAGTAATTACTGGCGCTGGCTGTCAGAACTGCTCTGATATCTGACTGTTCCAAAGGAACGATGCCTTTGCCACACTTAAGTTAAAGGAACATGCAGCAGTGACATGCCTCTATTTTGAATTTAATTCTTACGAAGATTTTTTTATTCTTCTTTCAATCCACTAAATTTGTTAAAAAAACCCAAAGTATTTTGTATAAGGCCTTTGATGTGATTATTTTTTATTATTTTTTTTACTGTAGTGTACACTAAATTAATATTTTCAACACTGGACTTAGGTAATTTCTTTTTACTTGCAAATATTTGAAAAATCAATGTTAATTGAAGAAATACATTCTGTTTCCTGGGTGGGTTTAAATTGGTTTTGTAAAACTGTCATAAAAATGTTGCATCCAAGACAGATTGTGCATCCATTTTTCCTTCATGATTACGATTTATACTGAACAAATGGATATTCTATACCTGCCAAAAGATTCCTGAAGCTATAAATGCCTTTCAAACACTATCTTTTGACAATTAGTGACCTACTGGAGTTCATTTGAAATTGCTTTCTGATCCTAAAATTTACCCTGACAAGAAGTAGAAATCTGGCTGATTTTTAGAAATGTAGGTGACCAGCATTGACCTACCAACTAGCTGTGATGCGTGTTTGGCATAATTGTGGTAATGTACAAAAATACTAACTGTCAAACTTGAACAAAGCTGTGATTGTAAAGTAATTTAAAAAGACACAGGTTATTTCCAAATCACCTCACACATTTGGAAAAGGAAAGGTTAGCAAATCATTATAATTAGCATCTTTTTATCATGTTTATGATATTTACATCTATGAGTATTTTGCTAATTCGATATAACTTACAACTTCAAAGCAATCACTGCATGAATAATATCTGTCCCTGAAGAAATTACAACTAGGCTCTCTGTCTGGGATTTTAGTGATCTGAAATCACTTTCATATTATGTCAGGGATACTATAAGTTACTGTTTCAATCTTAAGGTTACTAGTTTAAGAATAATTTTACCAGACATGTTCTAGCAAATGGTTTTAGCAAGTGCAATGCACGTTGAACTTTAAAGCTGTGCTTGCCAAACATTAAGGTAGAAATATATCCAAGAAGATATTGCTTGACTCATGCAGAAGGTGAAGGTGATCCAAGTATGTATTCTGCAAATAGATTATGCAGCTTTGCCAATGAAGAAGTTATTTTTTTAATCAATTAAATCAGTTTTGTTACTGTATGGTATTAAGGTAGAAGAATAAAAGCATACCAGTGTTTCTCTGGGGACTTTTACTTTTTTTCTGTTAAAGCTTTGCATGCAGCCAGTGGGTTAACATTTGCAGTGATTGCACAAAACAGTTATGTTATGTATATGAATGGTGTGTCCACTTTTCATGTTCAGTTCATAAATAATATGACTCTGTTCTTTGTAATGCAGTGACCAATAAATGATGATTCTTCTGTGTTTTGGAAGAGGTAATCTTTGGTTTCGGGTTATTTGCGCTGTTTTGTTTTTTAATATAAATTCTTACGCTATTTTTCTTCCAGTTTCATGATTTCACAAGTATTTTTATTATAGTTGAATTAACATTTAAACTATTCCTACTCCAGATTCTCTTGGGTTTGTGTTTGTGAGAAAGGAAAAGTTTTAACAAGATAAATTATATAAGCTGAGGTCTAGAGCTATGTAAAGATGAAGCACTGACGAATCTTTTGAAAATGGGAATTATTACTGCTTTACCCTGAGGCAGGTTTCCATGCTTTCTAGTGTCTCTGTGCTGTGTAACAGCACTTATTATTCTGTTGACCAGAAATATTTGTCCTCTGTCTAGAAGCTGCACCTATATTTAAATATCTGCAATGAAGATTACCTATGGAGCTCTCAATAGGATTGGATAATGCTTTATGTAGCTTCTTCTTATGTTGTCAGAGGGACTGTGAAGAGTAAACCACTAGGTGATATTGAAATTCTCTTGTCTGCATAGCAAGAGCACATACAGCTCTTAAAAGTCTATTTCTTTCTACATGTTCTCTTTCTTTTCTTCACCAGTTTCCACAATGCCACTTTTAACTAGTGGAGTCTTCCATGCAAGCTTTTTTTTTCAACAAGACTAGTGGAGTCTTCCATGTAAGCTTTAGGTTATGTCCAGGGACATAATACAGGTAGACTCAGTCAAACATTTGAGAAAACAGCTTTTTGTAGTTTTACTCAGGGAATTCTCATATGCATGTTGCTACTTCTATGGCATCTTTAATTTCTGAAGTGCTCTATGAGTGCAATTTCCCACACATACAATTGATCTTACTGCATTCCAGCTTGTAGGAAAGGAAAAGTAAGCTCCTGCTAGACTGCTAGAATGCAGGTTTTAAAAATAAAACCCACTTGTTTCATTTGTTTATTTACTTACTAATTGGCTTGCATATCTTGTTGAGATTTCAAGACTAAATTTCTTTTGAGTCCAATAATGCCAACATTAAATATTAAAGCAGGACAAAGATCTACATCAAGAATATAATTGATATCATTAAGTTATTAAGACATTTTTTGGTGTGAAAAAATTCCTTTCTGGTAATGTTTCACTTAATTTAATTAAAAATTTATAAGTACTATAAAGTATTTTAAATATGACAACAGATAAACCAGGCAGTTTTAATTTAATTTTCCACTTTGTTTCAGGTTGTTTTCTTTGTTTTCCATCAAAAATACAATGTAACAAATGTTTCCTCTACCTACTTAATATGTCTTTGAAAATATTACTAATAAATTTTATGACACTTTGTCGTAAAATATATACCTATATTTAGGTTTGTAATGACTTTTGATAAAATGTGCACTTTGGGAGACTTAGTGCCTCAAATAATTGGAAGTAGCCAGCAACCATTTCTGTTACTGGATGTCTGGAAATAATTTTGTACTAGTCCAGCTCCAAACCAACTGCTGTTCGCATTTTCAGAACTGGACAGATGTGAGAAGCAGGTTGATATTAGAGGGACAAATACCTGTAATAGTTGTGCCATTTAATGTCTCTCTCTTTATCTATGGAGAACAGGGTTGAAGTTTAGTGGGAAACAGAAAATGAATTTGTGCTAATAACTGACCTGAATTTAATAGCTCCTGTCTTTGGAATTATATCAGGAATCACATACAAGTATTTCTGTCCCTGTGAGTGATTATGGATTTCCAAATGCAACCATGAAGTTTCAGAGGTAAGTTATTACCAGAATTGTGTGATCAAAAGTGAATACCAAAAACTTGTTGACCTCCTGGTCAGTCAGCAGGATGAGTTCTTTTTGTTTAAACACTTTGTATTCATGAAGTAGCTGAGATGATGCATTTCCAAAGCCTGTAGGAAGATGAAACAATTTAAAGAAATATATTGATCCTATTAAAAACCCTCATGGCTTTTTATTTGGATGGGTTCATTAACAGAGATGAAAAATTCACTTTACCTGAAACTCATAATTTAAGTTTCTGCTAGAGCATTCTTTTAATGATAGTTCACTATGCTGTCCTTAAAATACTTAGTTTTCAGAAACAGATTTAAATTACGCTGGGTATGGTTCAAACTCTTCTCATGAATCTGACTTCCCTTAGAAATTTCCAAATGCTAAAATAAAAATGCTTTGAGGCAACAATCACCCTGGAATGGCGAGAAGAACTTCATCTAAGTTGCTTACTGGAGAATTTATGTTCCCATATTCAAGCACAGCGCTGCATCTAAGTCTTTTATGATAAGGAACCTCTCTGAAGCACCTGCTTCTACCATTTGACTCCTCCCCTGTGGTCTGACAGGCCTTTGAGGATCAGAACTAAAAACGTGCTGCAGAAGGGGTGATGCAATTGCATTGGGCAGGACAAGATCCTGCAGGTAACCTGGCAAAGCTCCAGAATAAGACTCCTAACAGCTGATTTGTCAACATCAGATGAATTAGCTCATGCCTGGAGGCAGCTATGGGTGCTGAACTTCCAGTCTCTGGGAGCATAGTGCCCTGTGACTTGAGGAAAAGCTTCATGGTGATGTTTGTCTGCTGCACACAGTGAGCTCTGCCCAGATAACTTTGCGTATTTTGTTTCCCATGAGGAAAGCAGATCTTTCTGTCCTGAAACTGTGCTGCCAGTGATCTTGTGTCTGCAAAAAGGGAAAATATGCCCAGTGGTGCTATGGCAAATATGTGTGTTGTTCAGTTCATATTACAATAATTACAGTATTAAGTAATGGGCCATTGATGTTGCATGACAGCAGATGAGTAATGCTTTTGATGATGTTAATGGATACCAGGAAAAGTTTTCAAGGAGTGCATTCATCTGATTCTGTTTTGTTCCCCCACCCACAAATTTCTTTAATTACAAGTGGGCCTCCTACAGCACAGGCAAAATAACACAATTGCAAACACTGAGCCATGAAATATTGGTCGGAAAGTTGAGGCAGTTAATTCAGACAAGTACAGTGTTGTTTTTATGTTATGATTAATAACAAAAATATTTTAAGCTGGCATGACAAACTGGTGCAAAAGCCTTTGAATGAGATGTATGTAAATTGCTGCTCTTAGAATGAACAAACTAGATTGATGTAATGTCCCCATGTAGACATGCCCTTGCTCTGCTTGTCTTCCTGCTTTGATCTGAGATCAGGGAGTGAGATGAAAGCAGAGTAGAAGAGTGCTCCCTATTGTACCTCTATAAGTGATCACATCTATCTTCATGTGACGCCATGGCAGCTGAGGCCAGCTCAGGTGGCAGAGCTCATTTCCCACAGTTATAAATGCAAAGGGACTGTGGGCAAGGAATTTCAATGAAGAGCACTTGATTTTGCAACTTGCTTCCAAGGCTAACCAGCAAGCCCTGTATCAGACAACTGAATCTTTTGTGCTGCCTATTCCTTCAGCCACTTTTTGCAAAAGGGTTGTGTTAGAGACAATGGTAAAGATGTAGGTGCTCATTTCACAGCACAGGATACATGGTTATTTAATTGGCACATGCAAAACAGGAGTAGTTTCTTAAAATTAATGTAGCTGTTCTGGATGAAAGAGAGGGAACGAGCAGAGTGTAATCAAATGTTAGTTATTGATGTGATTTATAGCAAAATGACTACATGTTGTACATAGATCTACATATGCACAAGAAATTATTACTTGTTTGTTTTCTACTCATAGTAAGGAAGAGGAGTCATGATCACAAGCATATTGTGTTAGGCATCATATGGAAGGACTGTCTTCACCTAAAAGGGCTTACAACACTGACTACACATCTAAAGTCATCTTGCCTGGCTAAGCTTGCAGGGATGCAGTGTGATTTGTTTTCATCCAGGATTAAAGTTTTCTATTCCTTAGTGAAAGTAGTGTGGAGGAAGTAGTAAAATGTTTTTCTTCTGAGTTTCCATGACCTTCTGGAAGAAGTAATTTGTTGGCTTTTGCTGGCAAAACAGCTCTGCTGGAGCACTAAATCAAACCCTTTTGCAGAAAACGTTGACATGAACTCAATGTTTATAACTTCCATACAAAAAGACTTTTTATTGCTGCTCATGGATCAGATTTTCTTTTCATACATTCATGCAGAAGCTAGCTTCATGCTGCACTTGATAAGATGTTGCTGTAATTTTTTCATTGTTTATACAATAACAGGGAATTGTTCTTTGCAATCTTTAAAGGTAACCATTCTTCACAAGAATCTTCTTCTACTCCATTAATGTAAATGGAAACAAGACAGCATATATACTTTTTAAATTAGATCTTTCATAGCCCATAACTGAATAATGGGCAAAAGGTCCAAATCTGTTATAAATTATTTGTTTGCACAAGCAAAATCATATCGCACTCACTTGGCTTTTCTGTAAATATCCATGAAAATTATGGACTGAAGTCTAGAAGGAGAATTTATCTAATGTTTTAAAAAAAAATCATTAAGATTGCAAATTAGTTCCTTCAACTAATGATTTGTTTTCTTCCACCACCATTGATAGAACTGGTATGACTGTAAGAATTGAATGAGAAATCAGTAATATAAACCATATTGTTGTTATTTCTATGGCAGTAGTGGATGATGGTTGTTTAAAATCCTTAAAATAACCTGAACCAGAGGAATTCCCTGCTATGAATTAAATGTTAATTTGAGTACTAGAGAGTAAAGGAAGATCTTGAACAGTCTCATCTTCTTACATTTTATTGATTAGGGTGCACCTGTAAGACGAGTCGCTTGAAAAACCCTAGTTCAGTTTGACTCTGCCCACAGACTTTTTCCACCAGACTTGCATATTAGCTTTTGTCTTCTGGAGACCTAGTCTTGTGTCCTGTGGTTACTGAGGTTGTGAAAGCTGATTCTGTGTTTGCATGAGAATTAATAGCTTTCTACTCGAGCATTGCAGCATTTGTACTAACTTAGTGCTTCCACTGAACAGACGTTTGGATTTCTGAAAGTGGGCAGCACTAGGGAAAAAGAAAGCCCTTATTTGTTTGCTAGAAGATGGATGAAAAAGAGGCAGCCAACAAAATTAGCTACCTCCCTGGAGGCTATGGAAAATAGTCTCCATTGCAGTTCAGAGCTGGACATTCATGAGCATAGACAGACTATTGCATGAAACTAGGTTGAATTATGGGTAGGTAGTTTAGTAAGATGGACTACTGCCCACTAGGAAGAATTTTGGAGCTGCGAAAAAATGATCTCTAGTAATGATAATGGATGTAAGGATAACAGTTTATACTTGACTGAGATGACTTTCCAAGGTTTTGGCCTCATTTCTTTTCCTGAACAACGGATACATCTACATAGAACAAAAGGAAAAATGTAAATAAAAAGTAAGGCAAGAAAATAAAAAAAATACATATACTTGCACTTTTAAACAGCACAAACAAGTTGATTTCATGTAATTTACCTATATCTAATGTGAATGATGTTATTTAAAATATTTAGAATTTACAATGTTTATGAAGGAATCAAGGGCAAATCATAGAATCATAGAATAGTTAGGGTTGGAAAGGACCTTAAGAGCATCTAGTTCCAACCCCCCTGCCATGTGCTGTTGCGGGCGGGGCCCACAGGCTCCTCTTGCCTGTGGCGGTAGGCAACGACTGCAGGCTCCTCTGCCTGCGGCAGGCCCCCCCCTGCCCTGCCCTCCGTGGTGGGAGAATGAAGACAATCAATATGATCATTCATCAGACTCAGTTTATTCATCTGAGGGTTCCACTTATATACTCTATGACTTAGTTAACATGCATACTTGTTAATACATGATTGGCTATTCATGCTACTAATTGATACATGATTGGTTACATGATTGGTACGTGCTTGGCCACAGCTCAAAGGTTACATTCACATCCCACCCCCCGTCTGTAGTTTTCCTCTTAGTTATGTCCCAGGGAGTTTCCAGCTTGCAGCTGCGCTTCAAGGTTGCAGTTATCAGTTCCTCCCTACAACTCAAACTTCTCAGGCTCCTCTGCCAACTCCCTCAATCTTTTCTCACACACACGCTCTCTAGTAACCTTCAGCTAGGGCCTCAAAGCCTTTGGTTCACTACTGTTAGGCTTTTTCCATCGTTTGGCCTATGATCCTATTGTGTCCATTTTCTATCAACTATTCCCCAACAATTCCCCCCTTTTCTTTTTGAACAAGTAAGATTTGGTTAGTTATTTTTGCTACACTAAACATAATGCACCTACAAGCTATGCCAACTACTAAAAGAATCAGTAATAAAATACCAACGATTCGAACCCCCTCCTTTATGAGCCAACAACAAAAAAAAATCAATAGCGGCGCGATCCTGAGGCACTGTATGGCGCACACTAACCACATCAGCAGACAATCGATCCAAAATTTGTGACGTGATGTTAAGCTCATTTTTTTTTTTGGTCCAACAGGCCACCCTTTTTTTAGCGTCGTTAATGCTTCTGCAGAAGCGACCCCGGGAACAAGTAGCGAAGCAAAAAAAACGTCTGGGCCCTGGACCAAGAATCTGGACTTCCCACTTCTGTGCAATCTAATTCATGGATATCCCTTTTTGTCTTAAAACCCCCTCCTGCTAAGGGTGGAAAACTAGGATGGAACAGACTCAATTGTCCGAGAAAACAAGGCCTGCCGTGCGGACTGGCAGGGATCCCATTCCTGGCTCGATTCCCACAGATCAAAAAGATTCCTGGTGGTAATGCTTTTGCAGGTTGTCCAGTCATATTACAGTTAGTATAGGTCTGTTGGTGGACTGTGGTTAGTGGCAGTTTTGAATCAACAGTGGCCCAATCCTTCCTCGCCACATTCCATTGGTGGCCCCATGGCACGAAGGACAACCAACCATTATTTCTGCTACTGTTTGTAACATTTAGGCTCCCCAACAAAATCTAGTTCTTCAGGAGGAGATATCAAATTCCCATTCAATGACTCTATAATTTTGCACTGCCAACCCCCATCTCGCTTAGCTGGATTATTAGCTGCCGGGACCAATGTTGCATTGGCAACAGTGAAATTTAGTATGGACGTATTACCTATCCAACCCCGAAAAACCGAGGGGACCCATGTGGGAACCCCAATGAGACATGTTCGAAAAAGGATCCCCTGGTTGCTGCAAACTTAGGCAAAAGGCCTTTCGTCCAGTCTCATTAGCAATGGTCACCCATACGTTCTGGTGCTTGTCAATGCGGGGGATTGCCTGAGTTCCCATGACTGGCAGGATCATCAGTATTGGTAATAGCTGGTTTGGTCCATTTTGACGGAACCCACTCCAGTGCCCCTGTAGAGGTAATAACACACATGTAACCTCGGCCCTGATACTTCACCTCTGCTGGTCCTTCCCAAATTCCTGTCTTTGGATCACGGTACATTACCCACATCTTCTGCCCTTCCTTCTCCTGCTCTAAGCCCCAATGTCGTTCTGCTGGTGTCTGCTCCTGAAATACACACAGGTGGTTTATGGTATACAACGCCTGGGCCAGCCGCTTGTATGGGTCTTTTTCATCTTCTATGCTCTGCAAATACTGCTTTAGGGTTTGATTCGCCCTTTCTACTATTCCCTGTCCTGTGGGATTATTCGCTATTCCCCTCTCATGGGTAATTTCCCACCTGTCCATGAATTTTCTTACCCTCTCACTCGTATATGCTGGACCATTATCTGTTCGAATCGTTTTTGGGACCCCCATCACTGCAAAGCAGACCGTAAGGTGTCTCTCGACATGCAGCGCCCTCTCCCCTGTTTGTGCAGTAGCCCAAATAAACCCGCTAAATGTATCTATGGAAACATGCACATACTTTAAGCGACCAAACTCTCTTACATGCGTCACATCCATTTGCCACCTTTCTAATGCTCGAATTCCCCTAGGGTTTACCCCAAGCCCTAAGCCCGGACCGTGTCGACTACATTGTGGGCAAGCTCTCACGATTCCTCTTGCCTCCTCTAGAGTGATCCCATACTGTTTCTTCAATCCCCTGGCATTCTGGTGATGTTGTGCATGGCTCAGTCGGGCCTTGGTAAAATTACCAATCGGTGCTGCCACTTGCACCAATTCATCAGCCTTCTCGTTTCCCACGCCAAGTCCCCCCAAGCCTTGATGGCTACGACAATGTCCAATCCAAAACCCTTTCTGTCTCATTTCTAACTCCTGTTTCAACGCCAACAACAATTCAAACAGCCGTCTATTTTGAACCTCTCTCACTCGCGCATCTTCAACCCTACGCACTACCCCCACAACATACAATGAATCACTTACTACATTGACCTCACGGTCTCGCCATTTCTGAAAGACTCGGACCACTGCCCACAATTCTAATGTTTGAAGAGAATCTCCGGGCATTCCCTCCAGCAATTTGTGTCTCCACTGTCCTGCCTCCAGCCACGTGAATGCTCCCCGCCGACTCTTCCTTCCGGCGTCAGTAAATACTGTCAGCCCACCGGGTATCGGTGCCTCACACTGCACTGGCTCCTTTAACCACCTTTGCTGTCCCATCCATTTCAGACCTACTGGCACTTCTCCGCCTCTGACTTCCACCTCTGTGGTTACCCCTAACAGTGCTTCTTGCAGCTCCTGTGAATTTCCCAACCACCACTCTACCTTATCTTGTTTTGCCGGGATGTATATCCTTGCCGGTTCCACCCCTGCTACTTCCCGAACCCTTTGCCTTCCCCTTTTGATTGCTTCTGCCAACATTTCCACCTTGCTCTCTATTGTTGTCTTTCCTTGCAACGTGGTGTATATCCACTCCAACACCCGCATACCCTTTTCATCCTTTTGCACCATTGCTCCTAAAATCTGAGTTGCCCCCAACAGGAGAAGAAGATCAATAGGCAAGGCTGAATCGCGTCGGGAAACAAAGGCACGTGTTATGGCATAACCTATGTCCTTGATGATTGCTCGTTGCTCATCTGTTACATGGACTCGATCATCGGCTTTGGTACCCTTCAGCAGAGGCCGCAGCTTGTTCAATTTCTCTGGGTCTAGCCCCACCAGGGGCCTCAGCCACTGCAAGTCTCCCATAAGTTGCTGCGCATCTGCTAACACCTTGATTTCTGTTTTCAACTGCAACTTCTGAGGTCTAACATGCTGCCTACTAATCGTACACCCCAAATACTTCCATGGTGCTTGTCTTTGGATTTTTTCTGGGGCTACCTGTAAGCCCACCTGTCCTAGGGTTTCTGTAAGTTCCTGTAAAAGTTCTACCTTTTGTGGCCCTGCAACCAAGATATCATCCATGTAGTGATACATCAAGAGCCCTGGATATTTTTGCCTAATCGGCTGTAGTCCCTTGTCCACATAGATCTGACACATGGTTGGACTGTTTTTCATCCCTTGAGGGAGGACTGTCCACTCATACCTTTGCGCAGGAGCTGCCCGATTCAGGCTAGGTATGGTAAATGCAAACCGTTCACAATCTTTTGGGTGCAGAGGTATAGTAAAAAAGCAGTCCTTCAAATCAATGATCATAATGTCCCATCCCTCAGGGATCATTGAGGCTAATGGTAGTCCCGGCTGCAAGGCTCCCATGCTTTTCATCTGTTTGTTAATTTCCCTTAAATCATGGAGAAGCCTATATTTACCAGATTTCTTTGGGATAACAAAAATAGGGGTATTCCACGGACTCACAGATGGTCTAATATGTCTCTGCTGCAGTTGTTCTTGCACCAACTTATGAGCTTCTTGCAGCTTCTTTTCTCCTAGTGGCCACTGCTCCACCCATACTGGTTCATCATTATGCCATTGTAGCGGTATGGGGGCAAGCTGCGTGGCAGCGGCCACAATCAAAAATCCTTTTCAGTGGTAAGTACTGCCCCCCACTGGACCATTACATCTCGGCCTACCAATGCCTCAAGCCCACTCGGCAGGGTCATTATGGTGGGTCGGACAAAAGCATGCTTCCCTTCAAAACTCACACTTACTGGCACGCTGCTCTTTTGCACTGATGCGCTTCCCCCCACCCCCCGAACAGTCCCTGCCTCTTGCATAACTGCCCACGACTTGGGCCATTTTTCCACACTGACTATAGTAATGTCTGCCCCTGTATCGAAAAGGGCCCTAATGCTGACACTTACTCCGCCGCTTGCTAGTGTGACCGGTTTTGTGGGCCGTTGTCCCATAGACATGCTAAACAACACCATTCCCCCTGTACTGCCAAATCCTTGATCCCCCCTGACTCTATCCGGTCCCTGTATTAACTGTGGTAGCAGGATTATCTGAGCGATCTTACTCCCCTTTGGAATATTTATTGGGGGGTGATCTGTTTTTGTCATGATTTTAATTACGCCCGCACAATCCGCATCCACCACCCCAGGCAAGACCGTTAGTCCCCCCATGGTAGCACTAGATCGTCCAATTAATAGTCCCCCCACTGCCTTCCCATTCACAACAATAGGTCCTACAACTTCTGTCTCTATAGCTACCGGCTTGGTGTCTATTAACGTTGTTTCTACTGCTGTTGCCAGGTCCAATCCCAGGCTCCCCTTTGTGGCGGGTTCCCACTGGTATTGGGACTGACTTCCACTGGTGCAGCTATTTTTGTCCTCGGGCGGCTGCGGTTCGCCCTGGGCCTCCCGTTTCCCTGCCAACACATGGCAGTCGAATGATTGTCGTTCTGACAGTTGTTGCACCAAACTCTACCTCTGCACTCTCGTCTGAGGTGGCCCTCCTTGCCGCACCGAAAGCATCTTCGGCTTTCCCTCTGTGACACTAAACCCCTTTTCTCCCCCAGAGGCGGCAAGGCTGCCGCAGCACATGTCTGCGCCGCAAACGCGCCTGCAACCTCTCTTGCGACTGCCGCACCTGCCTGTGAGGCCGCAGCCCCTATGGCCTCTCTCACTGTGTCAACCAAAAACGCCTGCTCCCCCACCGGTACTCGCGACATTCTCTCCAACATATCCTCGATAGTGGCGCCTGGGGGCATTTGGAAGAGAATACGTTTTGTAGATGGATTAGAATTTTCCATAACACACTGCCGCAAAAAGATTCCCTTGCTCCAGTCAGGCACCTCAGCCCTCTGTAGGGCTGCCGTCAGCCTATCAACAAATTTCCCAAATGATTCCTGCGCCCCCTGCTTCATACTCATAAACGACGGCAAACCCCCCTCCGGTTTTAACTGATTCAGAGCCACCTGAGCGGTTCGCATCGCCTCCCCCAACACCTCTGGCCCCGACTGTATTTGCATCTCTATAGCCGAAAACTGTCCCTCCCCCACCAGCTGTTGTACGGTGACTCCCGTTAACGGATCCCCAGGATGTCGAGGGGTGGCAGCAGAAAACTCTGCCTGCCTCCGCCAGTGAGCCATAAAGAGCATCAGCTGTGACTGTGGCAATATCAACCGCATCACCGTTCTAATATCAGTAGGACACAACAGCGATCCCGACCAAAGATATTGCAACATTTGCCTGGTTGGTTCCCCATGCACCCCACTATCATTAACCGTAGCCCGTAACTGCATTAGCATCTTCCATTCAAATGGAGACCACGTGGCCTCCTGTTCCCCCCCCGGCTGTTGCGTGTATATTACGGGAAACGCTCTCTCCATCTCCATCCCCGCCGTGATTTTTGCCGCGAATTGAAAGGAGCCCTCCGAGGCCGCCTGGCTCGCAAGCCGGCGCCAGTCCACCCGCGGTATGCGCGGTCGAGAAGGCTCCATCGTAGGTCGCAAAAGTCCTTGCAATCCCACTGATACGTCCGTTGTTAAGAGTGATGGTCTGGCAGGGACCGCGGAACGTGTCGGTGATTCTGATGCCACTGGCGGCTCCGCACGGGCTGGCGGTGTCGGATATTCAGGCAGTGCCGATAGCCCCGGGCGGTCAGCATCGCTCGCAGCTGCTCCCCCCGGCCGCCTCACTGCCACCGGTATCCCTGAGGGAGGCGGCGTCCAGTCCTCTCCAAGCCTCCTGGCCGCCTCACTGGCTACCTTCTTCTCTGCATGGTACTTCTGCAAACAGTTCATAATCTCCCTCCATGGCGCTGACATCTTTTTTGCTGTTTTATTTTCCTGGATTACATCTTCCCACAGTTTATCCCCCAGCCGTCTCCACTCGGCAGTATCAAAACACCCTGCCGTCTCCTGAAACAGTCCTATCGAGCGTCCTATAGCTGTCAGGGTCTCCACCTCCTTTGACCCCACAGTTTTTACTCCCCGTTTCTCAAGAAACTTTACGAGTAAACTTACGGCTACCTCTCGTTCCATCTCTCGTGTCCCCGACACCTCGTCAGCCACTGTCCATCCACAGGTAGCTCCCGACGTCTTGCGCACCGGGCGTCCCCTGGTGCAGGCTCCCTCTGCCCTACAGCTGTGGCGCGCTGCAGCCTGTCGGCACCACTCCTCCAGCCCTACCGCTCTCCTTCCACGACTTCTTGGCCCCGCCGGTCCGGTCCCACCGGCCCTTTCTTATCCTTCCTGTTTCTTGGTCCCTGTTCGGGCGCCACTTGTTGCGGGCGGGGCCCACAGGCTCCTCTTGCCTGTGGCGGTAGGCAACGACTGCAGGCTCCTCTGCCTGCGGCAGGCCCCCCCCTGCCCTGCCCTCCGTGGTGGGAGAATGAAGACAATCAATATGATCATTCATCAGACTCAGTTTATTCATCTGAGGGTTCCACTTATATACTCTATGACTTAGTTAACATGCATACTTGTTAATACATGATTGGCTATTCATGCTACTAATTGATACATGATTGGTTACATGATTGGTACGTGCTTGGCCACAGCTCAAAGGTTACATTCACATCCCACCCCCCGTCTGTAGTTTTCCTCTTAGTTATGTCCCAGGGAGTTTCCAGCTTGCAGCTGCGCTTCAAGGTTGCAGTTATCAGTTCCTCCCTACAACTCAAACTTCTCAGGCTCCTCTGCCAACTCCCTCAATCTTTTCTCACACACACGCTCTCTAGTAACCTTCAGCTAGGGCCTCAAAGCCTTTGGTTCACTACTGTTAGGCTTTTTCCATCGTTTGGCCTATGATCCTATTGTGTCCATTTTCTATCAACTATTCCCCAACAATGTGCAGGGGCACCTCCCACTAAACCATGTCACCCAAGGCTCTGTCCAACCTGGCCTTGAACACTGCCAGCGATGGAGCATTCACAGCTTCCCTGGGCAGCCCATTCCAGTGCCTCACCACACTTACAGTAAAGAACTCCTCCCTTCAAGCCAACCTAAACTTCCCCTGTTTAAGTTTGAACCCATTACCCCTTGTCCTCTCACTACAGTCCCTAATGGAGAGTCCCTCCCCAGCATCCCTATAGGCCCCCTTCAGATACTGGAAGGCTGCTATGAGGTCTCCACGCAGCCTTCTCTTCTCCAGGCTAAACAGCCCCAACTTTCTCAGCCTATCTTCATACGGGAGGTGCTCCAGTCCCATGATCATCCTCGTGGCCCTCCTCTGGGCTTGTTCCAACAGTCCCATGTCCTTTTTGTGTTGTACACCAGAACTGCATACAATACTCCAAGTGAGGTCTCATGAGAATAGAGTAGAGGGGGGGCAGGACCACTTCCTTCGGCCTGCTGGTCATGTTCCTTTTGATGCAGCCCAGCACTTGGTTGGCTTTCTGGGCTGTGAGCTGACACTGCCAGCTCATGTTCATTTTCTCATTGGCCAACACCCCCAAGTCCTTCTCCCCAGGGCTGCTCTCAATCTCTTCTCTGCCCAACTTGTAGCTGTGCCTGGGATTGCTCCCACCCAGGTGGAGGACCTTGCACTTGTCATGGTTAAACTCCATCAGGTTAACATCAGCCCACCTCACAAGTTTGTCAAGGTCCCTCTGCATGGCATTCCTTCCCTCCAGCGTATCAACCGAACAACACAGCTTGATGTCATATGCAAACTTGCTATGGCACACTCAATCCCACTGTCCATGTCACCGACAAAGATGTTGAACAAGACCAGTCCCAACACTACTGAGGGACACCACTCATTGCTGGTCTCCACTTGAACATTGAGCCATTAACCACAACTCTTTGCATGTGGCCATCCAGCCAGTTCTTTATCCACCGAGTGGTCCGTCTATCAAATTCATGTCTCTCCAACTTAGAGACAAGGATGTCATGTGAGACAGTGTCAAATGCTTTGCACAAGTCCAGGTAGAGGACATCAACTGCTCTACCCCTGTCCATCAGTTCCGAAGCCACATTATAGAAGGCCACCAAATTGGTCAGGCAGGATTTCCCCTTAGTGAAGCCATGCTGGCTGTCACCAACCACCTTGTTGTTTTTCATGTGCCTCAGCATGCCTTCCAGGAGAATCTGCTCCAAGATTTTGCCAGGCACAGAGGTGAGGCTGACTGGTCTGTGGTTCCCCAGCTCATCCATTTTCCCCGTCTTGAAAATGGGGTTATATTTCCTTTTTTCCAGTTGTCGGGAACTTCACCTGACTGCCATGATTTTTCAAATATGATGGAGTGTGGCTTAGCAACTTCATTTGCCAGCTGCCTCAGGACCCGCGGATGGATTTCATCAGGTCCCATGGACTTGTATACGTTCAGGTTCCTAAGATGGTCTCGAACCAGAACCTCTCCTACAGTGGGCCCAGGGTCTTCATTCTCACTGTCCCTGAATCTGCCTTCCAAGACTTGGGTGCTGTGGTCAGAGCATTTTCTGGTGAAGACTGAGGCAAAGAAGTCATTAAGAACTTCAGCCTTCTCCAAATCCAGGGTAGCCAGTTCTCCGAGTAGCTTCTGGAGAGGACCCACGTTGTCCCTAGTCTTTCTTTTATTTGCAATGCACCTATAGAATCCCTTCCTGTTATCTTTCACGTCCCTAGCCAAGTTTAATTCTAAGTGGGCCTTAGCTTTCCCAACCTGGTACTTAGGTTCCCGGACAACATCCCTGTATTATTCCCAGGCCACCTGTCCTTTCTTCCACCTTCTATAAGCCTCTTTTTCCCTTCTAATTTTCCTCAGCAGCTCCTTATCCATCCAAGGAGGTCTCCTGGCCCTCCTACAGCACTTCCTTCTAGTAGGGATGTATCGCTCCTGAGCTTGCAGCAGGTGATCCTTGCATATCAACCAACAGTCTTGAGCCCCCCTCGCCTCTAGGGCTATATCACATAGAATCTTACTGAGCAGGTTCCTGAAGAGGCCAAAGTCTGCTTTCTTGAAGTCCAGGGCAGTGAGCTTGCTGCACGCTCTTCTCACTGTCCTGAGGATCTCGAATTCGACCATCTCATGATCGCTGCAATCAAGGCTGCCCTGGAGCATCGCATTTCCAACCAGCCCTTCCCTGTTAGTGAGCAGAAAGTCAAGCATGGCACCTCTCCTTGTAGGCTCTTCTATTACTTGCAGAAGGAAGCTGTCTTCCACACAATCAAGGAACTTTCTGGATTGCTTGTGCCGGGCCATACCATCCCTCCAACAGATATCAGGGTGGTTGAAGTCCCCCATGAGAACAAGGACCTGTGAGCGTGAGGCTGTTCCTATCTGCCTATAAAGCGCTTCATCCACCGAGTCCTCCTGGTCAGGTGGTCTGTAACAGATTCCCACAATAATGTCTCCCACCACTGTTCTCCCTTTAACCCTGACCCCCAAACTCTCTGTTGACTGCTTTCCTGTCCCCAGACAGAATTCCATAGTTTCCAGCCTATCCCTAACATAAATAGCAACCCCCCCTCCCCGCCTGCAGGGCCTGTTGTTTCTAAAGAGCCTGTAACTTTCCATTCCAACACTCCAGTCATAAGAGTCATCCCACCATGTTTCTGTGATGTCTATTGTATCATACCTCTGTAAACGTGCATACATCTCTAACTCCCCTTGTTTGTTCCCCACACTACAGGCGTTTGTATAGAAGCATCTGAGCCGAGCTCCAAACGAAGCCGGCTCATTGGCTGGAGTGGCTGTAATATCTCTACACTGCTCCAAGCATTTATTATAGGTGCTGGCAAGTGAACTGGGAGTGCTGGGATGGAATGATGCCCACTTCCCCTAACACACCTAGTTTAAAGCATCCTTGACCAGTCTGGCAAGCCTCCTACCAAAACCACTCTTCCCCTTTGTGGAATTATTAGGAAATTTGGGATAATTGGGAGTTTAATCTATATTCAAAATGCAGCATTGTCCACACATAAGAGAGAAACGGACTTTCAGGGCCTCTCGGGGCGAGATGCAGCCATACCTGGTATGCCAGGAATGTGCACTCCACAGCGGTTCCCGTAACAGGCGGAGGATAGAGCGAGGTGGAGATCTTGCGGTTATGTTCTGTCCTAACTTCAGCAGATAAAACGGGAACTAGGTGGTACAAGAAACTGATAAGCTGCATACTTGCTACCCTGAGCCAGCGGCCTGTCATCTTTTTGACAAAATACCGTCCTAGTGTGAACTTTGCTTCATTATAATACTAAAATACACACCCCTCTCCAGTGCAACCCCCCTCCGAAATAAGACCACCTCTCTCTGAGCATGCCCTCTGAATTTTTAGTCTCATATACCTTTAAATCGAGGCGAGAGAAATTTTCACCAATGGTAATAAAGGTATGTATGACTAGAGTCACTCAAGCTCCACCTTGAAGGTAAAAATAATATAAAATGACCCAAGAGAAAGGGGGATTTCGGGGAAGATACCATCGCGGACGAGTCACGGAAGATAACATCAACCGACTCCTGGGACCGGTCGACGGGCTGGACCTCTCTTCCCCCCCCCATAGGGACGCCTGTGGGTAAGACTTGCACTGTATCCAGTGCTTTCCTAGGAAAAGTTAGAATCTCTATAGAGTCACTCTTATTGTCACCTGTATATTCTAGAGCTATGCTGTGTCAACTTTATCAAGCGCTTGTATTCATGTAACCATTATATGCACGTGCTTTTGCAGACAGTATTTATCACCGGCAATCCATAAGAACCTGTACCTGTTGCATTAATAAATTCAGTATAACTGTGAGCATAGTGTGGTGCATTATCAGTGAATCCGATACCAGTCGCGCTCGGACTGACAGTTATTGTCAGTGAATCCGATACCAGTCGCGCTCGGACTGATAGTTGCATATAGGAGCTGTCCCTGTGGTGAATTATCAGTGAATCCGATATCAGACGTGCTCGGACTGATAGTTATTGTCAGTGAATCCGATACCAGACACGCTCGGACTGATAGTTGTGTATTGGGGCTGTTCCTGGCTCTCTTTATATAAAACCAGGGGTTTGTTCCCCCCTCTTCATTTAACGCAACACCCTTCTTTGTCAGACCAGCTCCACCAGCCTCCAGTTGACCTGCCCTGCTAAACTGAGTCCCGTGTTCTAGATACCCAAACCCTTGGCTATGGTACCACCCTTCTAACTATTTATTAACCAATCCTCCTAGCCTTTTTAAGGTACTATAAATAAAAACAATAAGTAATTCTAAATAATATCCAAACATATAATTCTATTATAGCATTCTTTAATATAATCAGTTTGTACAAAAACACATTAAAAGAGGCAATCTGTGTCATTAAAATTCAGTAGACATTTAGTTCAGCTGAAACAGGACTTACTTCAGCCTCCTTCACACTGAATTTTCAGGTAGATTACAAATACACAGGCTTAAACAAAACTAAATACAAAATACTTTAAGAACTACAGCACTGAAAGTATTTGAATGGCAGAATCTGTATATTTTTATGACATACTCTATCATTGCCTTTTCAAATTTTACTAAATCGCAGTTTTGCAAGCCATAATTACATTGGATGATACTTGATAGTTATGCTTTGTAATGCCGAGCCAATATTAATTAATTTTCTGTAAATTTATACATACTTTCTCCTATTTCATGCTGGTATTTATGTGCTTTGTGTAATTACAGTCATCTATAACTTTAATATATGGTTGAGTGCCACTCCTATAAATATATGCATATTTGGGATCCAAAGTTTCACACCATGGAAATATCATCGCATCTATGGATGGAAATATCACATCCCAGCATTCTCTATGCTCTTGGTTTTGCTGTAAGATGCTGTACAGGTCCTTTGAACCTCTGTGCTGTGCTTGACTAGACTTCTTAATGATATTCTCCCCCTCTATCCTGCAAATTCTTTAACTTTGAACTAATTTCTTGTTATCTTTGTGTGAGCAAAGGTTCACAGTTCTAATCAGCTTCTCTTACTGGTGAATAATGTAGTGAATAATGAAAATCCATCTGGTTTTGGACCATAAAGTTGTTCTCTGTTTAGTTTAGGGACTTCTTTCAGTATGTTTCCCCACTCCCCTCTGTTTCCCAACTAGTAAAGTTTTCTGCTATTTCACTTGATAATCTGAGTTGTCTTTGTTTTGTACATAAAAGAAAATGAGGAACTGAGATTTCCATGTCCTCTGTTGCAGTCCAGATTGGAGACAGAAGCATAGCTGTGTGCGACTCCCAGATTTTCATTTCATCTAGTAGGGCAGGTAGTTAAAATTTCTCTGTGGTGTGCTGTGTAGCAAGCAAGAGCAGTTCGCATGTTGCCCCAGGAGCTGTTTGCTCTCACGTGCATTTCGATGGTAAAGAGCTCCTGTGATTGCATCTTTACCCCTAGTCTTCTTTTTGCAGGAAAACTTACTTCCCACAGTGATCCTAACAGCTCCCTAAAATTTTTGAGGTGGCTGTTAAACTTTACTGCCTCTTTCTCTGTTCTTTTCAAATGTAGATTTTAATGATCATAATTGGGATGCAACTAGTCCAGCCATATTCTCTTATGCCTAATAAATCAGGATCTTTGCCATTCCACATCCTCTCTGACTGTGTTTCTATGTTTCTCCTGGGTATAAATATTTCTGTGAATTAATAATTTTCTCATTTTTTGTTTTTGATTCCAGAGGTTTTACATTTCTGCTTTTCTGGGTGTGTTGAAGATAGATGGGATTTACTGATGGTGAGAAAAATTTTGGTAATTTTCTGTTTACTTTTTCATCTCCTTTTCATTTATTTGCAAAGAGGGCGTGCAAATCTGTTCCAGGAACCTCTGTGTGGAAACTCATGACCTGAGAGAGCAATTATTTGCATTACTTACTTACTTACATGTCTGGTATATCTGGGTGATCTTTCCTGTCATTCATTGTCAGCAGTGGGTGACCTCCAGCAACTTTGAGTGTTGAGTCAGCCCTGGAGGGACCAAGATCTGCTATGGCCTGCAGCTCCAAGGAAGAGTGTATATGCTGAGAACCATGAAGGAGCAAAATGCAAAGGGTTTCACACACCACTCTGTGATGATTTACTGCCTTCCTCTCTTGGGAAACTGCCCCTTTGCTCTATGAGGGGAAAATCTTGTTCCAAGGATTGTGACCAAGACAGCCAGGCTTGGGGAGAGGAGTTTGCTCATGAGGCTGTTCAATGGTGGAATTGTGGTATTGGCAGCAAACCCTTGTGCAGAAGTAGTGCAGGCTAAATTTTCTAACAACAAGGTCAATTTTCTGCCTGCCATAGAAAGAACAAAACACAGAGAAGGCTTTGGTTTTAAAATTAGTATTATAATTTTTATTCATTATTCTACCCCCAAAAGTTATCATTGAATGATTTGCTGTATACTTCTAAGATATGAATAATTTAGTTGACTAATTAAGCTATTTTTTCTATGAAAGGAGATGTTTGTGTGTAATCACTGTAGTTTTGGGAGAAGAGAGAAGTCGATTGCTCTTATCTTATTGCTGCACTCCTTGAAGAGGAGTTCCTAGTGCTGGGCCCATTCCTACCTGGACTCTTGAGTTGCCTTGTTCTTTTCCAATCCACTCCACCCTTGCTTTAAAGACCTGGCAACCTGGAACTCAGCAGTTTCAGTAGCAGTTCTGTACATCTGCTTTCAGATGATATTCTTTTTTTGTCTTAACACAGGTCAAAGATATTGCAATAGAATTAAGGACCTGCAGTCTGACATTTGTGGTGCACTGCCTTCACTAGAGTTAAATTCAGCTGGACTGTACAAGCACATAATAATTGTACAACTTTAAATAATGTGTGAAATGCTAGGTTTTATTTCAAAGACAATTCATTTCATGGAGATATTTTGCCTAATCATACATGGTAAGGTTAGATCCACAAAAATCATAACATCCCACTTCTGATGTTTTTTTCATGTTTCAGTGATGAACCAATTTGTCTTATGCCAAAAAGAAGTAAAGCACATCTGATTTTATGTTATTTGCCTTATTCGCAGGAGTTGCTTTGTCACATTGCTAGCATTGTATAGATTGTTTGAACCAGGGCAGAAAGAACTGAGAAACCAATGAATTGCAGCTGCTTTTAGAAAGAAACTGAAAATCAATAATAAATGATTGTTTTTTTCTATAGCAGTTTAGGTCCCTCATGCATCCCCTCTGACATGAGGATGCAGCTATAAATGAATTTAGTTTGAGGCTGTAAAGAACCTAACTTTCTCTTGACTGACTAGCTGACGTGCATTAACGATATAAAAATAACACAGGAAGAGCACAGGATAGCCTTCGAGGAGTTCCAAACGCTACAAGTTGTTTTTATAGTTTAATGAGATATAGGTCTATACTTCCAGAGGGAGACACAGTGAACAGAGCACTCTATAATTTACTGCTGTAAAATGATCAGGATTCATGCTGTCTATAAAACATGAAAAATGTTCTTCATTCCTTACCAATTAGATCATAGTTACAACTCTCGGCTCCTTTGAGCTTAAGCTCAAAGAAAATTCTAACTGCTAGACATAAATGAGTGCTGCAGTTAAATTAAACCCTTCAACAGCCCAAACAGGCTTGAAAGAAATGCCTTCTGGATGTTATTAACATGCATATTTAAGTGCTATTTTTAAAATTTAACTGCAAGCCATAGCAAGCACAAATGTTTATAATAGCTATTTCAAAATTGAAGCATTACTTTGAAAAGCATTTTTATTGCTGCTAATTTCTTCTCAATAATTTTATTTCAACTTTTACTATTGCTGATTTTTTTTAAATTTTTTTTCTTTAATGTGATGACAGAAAACTTACACAGAAGGCCCAAGATAGCATGTTTTCCAGCCCTGAAATAATGCTCCCTTAAAATATGTCACATTCAAATGCAAGGCACAATTCTTCAAATACGTCTGATTTGCAAAGTAAGCAATATTATTTATTTCAGTGGGATCTCAATGTAAGGAAAGTAAATACATGTTTGCAGAATCAGTGCTTTGGTCTTATACTTCAGTTTACAGACATATCTGCTCATAGCACAAAATTACCTGTGGCTCGTCCTGCTATGTAAGGAGCAAAAAGCAGTCTGGGGGAGCAGGAAGTGAGGAAAGGAAGAGATAACAAAGGGTTTTTGATTTCTGTCACAGGTTGTTGGTGTGGTTAATCTTCTCTGCTTCAGGACTCCACATTTTCAGTTCTTTTGAAATTTGGTCATACTGACAAGCCACAAACACTGCTTGTTCCTTAAAAGAAATGTTGATTGCTAGACAGAAATGAATTCAGGGATGGTTGAGAGGTGACCTTGCAAGACTTCAAAAAGTCAAAGTATGTCATTCTGATATGCCTGATAAAAGTATCATTTAAATATCCATGGAAACTGTCTTTCACATTCAGCTCGAGAGCTTTGGTCATACAAAAAATACTGAACTGTGAAGGGATTTCAAAGATATACCTTGTCCTTTTGATCTCTGCAGCTAATTCTTTCCCTCAACTCAGTCCTTAGTAAGGTTATTGAAGGTGCAGCTAACTTAAATGTTCAGTGGGAATGCTATGATCTGTTTACTGCTTTGATGCTCTTTATAGACTATTGCTTTCTCTGAATTACAAGCATGTAGCAAAACACATGTGAATCCCCTACCCTTTATTTAAAAATTAAAAGCATATTCATCTCTGAATATGTCTCTATTTGCATGTGATAGATGGGAAGCCAGCTCAACAGTCTTGTATTGCCAGAGAGGTATTGAAAACCAGGCAGCTAAATCAGTAAGTGCTAGTGTTCCTATTTTGCTGCACGTTTGGAAATGTGTTTGTGCTGTGCATTATCATCAGGATGACCTCCAATATTTTAGTTATTTAAGGTGTATTTAAGTATATGTAGTTATAGTTGTTAAACCACAACAGTAGGCAATTAGCTAACAAAATGAGCTATAGCACTGTTGATGCAGTAAGTGAATTAAAGGATATAAAGAGTACATAATCTTTCTTTTCTGATCTTGCACGAGCAACATTAGCCAGGTATTTTTCTGGCCTATGTACAAAGGTTACAATATCATTTAATAGAACCTTTTCAAGATCACCACTGTAGAAGTGAGATATCTTCTTATTATTTATAATTTTTTTTTTAGCAATAGAATATTTGTAAAACTGCAGTTGGTTTATCTTATTTTTAATATAAAATATTTTAAAATTTCACCAAAAGTCATAAGAATCATAAGATGATTTGAGTTGGAACAGACCTTAAAGATCCTCTACTTCCAGCCTCCCTGTCCCAGGCAAGGACACCTTCCACTAGACCAGGTTTCTTCAAGCCCCATCCAACCTGGCCTTGAACACTGCCAGGGATGGGGCAGTCTTTGTGGAATGCATTTTTTTATCTAGGTATGCAATGCTATGAGAAAATTCCTGTTATTCTGATGTTTCCCTTTAGTTTAATAATTATTTAGTGGATTAGCATGCAAAAAAAAATCTCATAAAACCACAATCTCATGTTTTTAAAGTACTTGACACCTACTATTGATTAAATCTAATTCAGGACTTTCAGGTTTTCTAGGGGATTAATTCAATAATAAAATTTTTGGTCCTTTTATTTTTTCCCAATACTTCATTGATTTTATTTTTTTTTTTAAGCTTGATACCACCTATGATGTACAGGCCTTCAATTTTCTTGAGAATGTAAAAATTATCAGATCCTTTTCACTAGCTGTTCTTTTTTATAAAAGACAGACATCAGAATAAGTATGTAATTAAATTGGAGTAACTGATTTGTAATAACTAATGAAGGATACTGTTACTTTCATGTGACAATTTCAAAGCATTTTTAAGTACAAGTTAATTTAGCCTGCTCACTCTTTAAAGTGTAGAGTTAATTAATATTATTCCCTTCACCACAGGCCCCAGCTGTGGACAGTCCTGAGTCCTTTCTGGACAGTAAAAACGAGCAATAAACAGCTGTGTGTTTTGTGAATAGATGGGACTGATGTTTCCTTTGAAGATGTGGTCCTGCTGACCTTATTAAAAGTACAACGTAAGGAGCTACTTGAAGAAGGTGAGAAAGTCCTTGGAAGACAGTTTAAGGTAGCTATATAGAATTTCTGTTTACCATTGGTCTCCTTTAGGGCTCTGGTGAATTTTCCTGTGGGTACCAAAGTCATCTCTCTCTGTCACCCAGCACTGGCTGTGCGGCAGGGCTTGTCACTGCAAGGAGAGCAGCAAGAAGAGCAGGATCATATGCTCCTGCTGCAGGTGCTTAGACCCAGGTCACAATGTCATCTTTGAGGATAAGCATGTTTTTGCCAATGTGCTGATCTAAGAACAGGTATAGTCATAGCTTGGGCACAAATTCACTTCTGCAGTAAATGAATTTGGCTGTAACGACAAAAATGTCCAGTTTCCAAGAGTTTCCCCTTCCTATCTTCTTCCTGTGTGCAAACGTATGGAGGGAGGAAGGAGAAGAGATGGAAATTGTCATACAGATAGTGGCACAATGAATGCAGATTAAATTTCTGTTCTGCTAAGACTGATACAACAGAGGAGAATAGGAAGGTTTTAGTTAAGGAAAGAATCTAGTCATGGGCTGGAGTAAGAAAACATATAAACCCTATTTTACTTAGCTTATTTATTTCAATCTTGTTAAGATGTAGGCACCAGAGTGAAGTACTCTGCAAAGAAGTCACATAAAACTGCTTGAATTACACAGCAGCTGTGTGCAACATTAGGTTTGACTTCTCTCTGTAAAGGAAAAATACCAAGCCCCAACTTTTGGAGCAGAGGCAGGGAAGAAGACCAATAACTGGTAAATACCAGGGGAAGTTTCTGACACTAGGGCTGATGGCAGCTGGAAATAAGAAGCAAACTAACTAGAAGTCTTTTAAAGATTAAACATGCAGATATGGTTGGAGGAATATAGAGGGGTTTTGCTCATTCTCTTGTCTTTTGGAGAGCAGCCAGGCCAGATGAAAAGGTCTAGAATAAAATGAAGTTCTTGCTCCTGTTGGCTGCCAGGATAGTTTCTTTGATCTCCCACTTACTCAAGCAACTTCCTACAGCTCTACTTCAAAGCAGTTTTGGAACTCCAGGGCATTTTAATAAAGTGTCCTCAAACCTGCTGTGCCTGGTGGCTAGGGAGGAGGGCAGGGGAGGGAATTTCACAAGTCATCAGATGATTCAATGCGGCAGCCACAGAGGATGTTATGCCAGAGTGGAAATGGAGCAATTTTAGGAGTAACCCTTGTAAATGTATGTGGTCACTTGTATAAATGTTATCACAGCTTGCTTTACATTAACTCTCTCCTTGGGGAAGGGAAAACAAACTAAAGTTGACCGAAACAGTGCAAATTTTGTTTATGGGGACAGGGAGGTGGGGGAACGAATAGTTTTGGTGTTCTAATCTCAAATAAATGTATGCTTAGACAAGGATAAAAAATAGTGATGATGAGATAATCCAAACACTAAACAAAACAGATGTAAAGTAGTTGATTAGTCTGCTTTTAAAGGACACTGCGGACACACAGCAACAAAGTACAGTGCAAGGAGAATTTTGAAAGCGGTAGAAAGAAGGGGCTTTAATGTTTCAGAACTCAGAACGTTCAAATTAAAGGTGATACTCTTTTCTACTAACACCATAACTGAGCTGCGCAGTTAGATGAGGGATTTTGAGGTATGAGGACTTTTTCATGACACACAAATAGGGCTTTTTCTGTTTTGAGAAGACCTTGTGGATTTGGAGCAACTCCAATCCTTCTCTTCATTTAGCTAAGAGGCAAATCTTTTCCGTGGTGAAAGAGGGCTGAACCTGCTACATTTGTCTCTTAGCTAAATTAAGAGAAGGGAGCTGTGCATGGACATTCAGTCTTCTTTGCATTTGGAATGACCTTCAAGGGTCTGTGATGTGGTCTTGAAAGCAGAGTCTTGTGTATGCCTAATGTGTAAGTGATGCTCAGTTAATATGTCGCTTCCCTTGTCAGAAGTCTATGTATTTTAAAGCATAGCATCCTTTGTTGGCAATGTAGCTATGTATAATGTGTGCATAGCTATTAAAACTGCAAGACTGCTGCCCTGGGAATCCCTGAGAATTGTGGAGAATTTAGTTCCTTTTATTTTTTAACTCCATTCATAGATGACTGTCTTCAAGTCAGTGTAGAATGGGGACCTACAGCTTGATCAGAAAATGACTGGAATAAATTATCCACTGTAAAGTTTCTAAGAAGCTGTCACTTCTCTTTCACTTCACTTTGAGTTTAGTCCTCTCTCTTCTGCTGCACATCTCCTTCCCTGTCTTTTCCTGCTTGGTCCTTTTTCTGTCTTTTTTATTTATTCTTTCTGTATTGCTGACATTCTCCTTCCTATGCCTCTTTCTTCCCTGCAGCTTTTTCTATGTCCTTCCTTTATCTTTCATACCCAGATGTCTTATTTAATCTACTCTTTTTTTTTTTTTTATCCACATGCCCTACCCTTTGAGCTTCTGCTTCCCATCTCTAGTAGTGACAGTTATCTGTTAATGTAAGAGGATTGGAGATATACAGTTAAAAGAGATATACTTACTCTCCTTTGCACACTCTATGCTTATTCTACTCACTCAGCAACTTTTTCCCAGTCCTCCAGTCTTCACTCTTGTGCTGCACAGCCTCAAGCTCAGTTTCTTGCCAGTTTTCTTTCTGGGGTTGTGGTTGTTTACATTTTTGTGGGAGCTTATCTCTCTTCACTTGACTTTCCTAGTTTCTCTTCCTCTTCTCTTTCCTACTGTTCTTCTTTACCTCTTATCCCTCCATTTTCCTCCTTTTCATGTGAAGTTTGCTTCACAAAAAAAAAAAAGGATTGCAAAAGTCGGCTAGCATGAAGAGCTGCATACCCACCCTTTGCACACGTTTAAAGTAACTGCACAAAGCCACAGAGAGTATAATGAGGTGAAAACCAGCAGGAATCTAGATTTCCCCTGGCTGTCTAGAAGTTCTTTGTTTGGCAGAACTCTTACTTCAGGTGAACAGGAGGTTTGATCTCTAAGTACAATTTTATTTGCAATTCATGAATTTCTTTGTGAAATGGACATCTGAAATTGATGGAGGATGCTTCACAAGGGGGTTGGAGTACTGTAGTTGAAGTTCAGCATGGCCTTGGACCACTTCTGAATCAAGAGTCTCCTTTGTCCAAAGGTTGATTTTTCTTCTGTGATTCTATTGCATTCATGTGCTGCATCTTCTCTATTGCCTGTGAAGCCAGGTGGTGAGTGCCTTGATGATATTAATGGAAAGTGAAGGGCTTGAAGGGAAAGCAGTAGGCAAAACTTTTTTTTAAATGCATGACTTGGTATGGGCATAACTTGGATTGTATTTTCTAAGTTTCTGTACTATTGACTTGATTAGGCTGTGGGTTGTTGTTTTTTTTTTTCAGTTTGTTTGGGGTTTTTTGCTTACTTTCCTTATCCTTACAATAGAGAATGAGAAATATTTTGGGAAGGTTAAGAGAGGGAGTCTGTAGTGGCCTGGTATGCATGGTAACTTCTAGTAAATCACAGAAATTTCATCATAACTGAGTTGGAAACTTCTACTAGTTGAAAAATTTGCCTTCTGTAGAATGATCAATAAATCGAGTTCTTCTCGATTTGCAAAATGCAAAAAAAAGTGAATCCAGGAGCAATAAAAGCCCAAAAGATGAACTAAAGTTCTTTGCTGGGAAGGAACCACTGTCTGGACCAGCATAAGATGCTACTCTTGACTATAAGCAGATGAGCAAATTCATCCTTTCTGTGCAGGATAGCTGTCATTGACTTGCCTCATGATTTGAAGCACCACATCAAATTGCTGTATATCAGGTGAACTGCAGCAGGTGTCTGAGTGCTTACTTCCAGCTGTTAACAAAGAAAGGTAGAAGACCTTTTCTTAAACAAAAGAAATTTAAATTACTTCACATTTGCAGTAGACTAAGACCCAATACACATTATTACAGTAACATAGCTAATAGGGAATTCATCATGCTGCTCCAACTCTATCATGTAACAGACTCCTTCCATAATGTCTTACAGTGATAAGACAAGCTCCCAATGTGATTTGATGTAAGCATTAGATTTGATGGAAGGATATCTTGGTAAAAATACCTAAAAACTGAAGATAGTTCAAGGTACAAAGGGCAGCTTTATTAATAATTATCCTTTACAGGTGTCATGGGTTCAGCAGCAGCAGTCATTTTTTTCTTCTTCTTGGTAGCTGGTGCAGCGCTGTGTTTTGACTTTTGGCCTGGGAATAGCACTGATAACACCAGTGTTTTCAGTTACTGCTTGGTAATGTTTTGGTCTGACCAAGGACTTTCTGAGTCTCATGCTCTGCCAGGGAGGAGGGGAAGCCAGGAGGAAGCACAGACAGGAAACCTGACCCAAACTGACCAAAGAGGTACTCCATGCCACAGCACGTCATGCCCAGTATGTGAAAATGGAAGGCAGAGGCCTGGAAGGGTGGGGGTGCACTGCATGGTTGGGCTGGGTATAGGTGGTGAGTATTGTATTCTTTTCCCTTGTATTTCTCTTGTCATTATTATTATTGGTGGTAGCAGTAGTGGTTTGTGTTATACCTCAGTTACTAAACTGTTCTTATCTCAACCTGTGGGAGTTGCATTCTTTTGATTCTCCTTCCCATCCCACCGGGAGCATTGGGAAGAAAGAGGGGGGAGTGAGTGAGAAAAACTGTGTGAGTTATAGAGGCTTAAATCACGACAACAGGTAAGAAAGAAAAGCAGTCCCTAGAGCAGGGAGATAAACTAGTCTGCAAACTGCTTTAGCTTTGTAACAAAGTTCTGAGAAAGCAATGTTTGGTGTCATGAGAGATCATTATTCCCTACAGTGCTAGTTACAGGTCTATATAGGTGTCCTTGAAAACTCCCTTAAAAAAAGTTGTTGCTGAATCTTACTACATTCCAGTATCAAATCTTGAGGACTTTCATAATTATATGATGTTTTTATGGTATTTATTTTATTCTGACATCCATTCTGTTGAAGCTGATCTGAGGCAGCACCAATTTTAGCATGAAAAATAATCTAATTTCAAAACAGTTAGGTTTTTAGGCATAAGTGTGTTCCCTCAAGCTCGTGAAGTTACCAGCAATCATTGAAATTTGGCTGGTTTTCCTCCAGCTTGGCTGTCTTTCTCTTCTTGTTGCTGGGGATTAGGAGCAATGCTTCAACGGGATTCTCACTGACATCCACCATAATCAGCGTCTGTAATCAGTGTTGCTCTGCTGGCATTACCTGTGAAACAGAGAAGAGTGCCCAGTCAGCACAACACAGAGAGGAGGGGAGAGAGAAAGAGGCAGGGAAGAGTCTGGAAACAAATGAAAGAGTTAAGCTTGAAAAAGCAGAAGAAGCAATCTTCAGGTATTTGCTGCAATTCTACAAGATTGTAGGTAGATTGTAAACTTAACTTCACACCTTCTGTACACATGAGTACTTCATTCTTGTTTTATTGGCATCAGTGTCTACAGCAGCATGTGTTTGAATTTGATGTACTCAACTATTCACTGCTAATATAATCTGATGCAAACTAGTGATGCAGAAGGTACTTAGCAAAGATGGCCACTCAGACAAAATCATTTGAAATTTGATTCTGTATTGGAGATTGATTTGTGACCACTATGTAATTTTCAGACTATTGTAACAGTGAAAACAATCTGAAGTTTCAAATAACAAAATTAGCTTGAAAACGTATTTTACTGCAAAGAATTGTCCCAGAAAGGGTGTAGCTCAGTAACTGGGCTAATAATAGGGGGTTACAGTGAGAGAGAAAGCAAGCAAGTAGAAACACAAGAAACAACAATATATAAATGAGGAAGTTGAATGTAGAAAATGCTGATGACAAATCTTTGTCTTAAATTTATTTGTCAAAGCAATGCTTCAGGTACCAATACCCTTTATAAGACTAGAATTAATGCCTAAATGCTCACCCTGCATGGACTACTAAAGAGTTTGCGAAATGTCATTAAATACACAGTTCTACCAGTCCTACCAGGCTGGGTTTAATGAGCAAAATCCTTTCCCTTTCGTCTGCAGCTCAGTTTCTCAAACTTCTATCTAAGGTCTTCTGTCAGCCATCTGTTAGTCAATGAAAACAAACATTGAAAAAGCCTGTTTGACACAAAGCTTCATGTAAACTAAACTTTATTAGTCCTTCCCAGATCATAAGCAACACGTTGAGATCTGATTCATATTACTAGTCTCAGCATTTTGGGGTTTGGCCACACTAATGTTTCTTGCTTAGTTTCTATATTTCTGTCCTTTCTCTTTTCAAAAAATGAAACTTAATTATTTTTCTTTTAGTAGTTAGTGATAGATTTTGTGAACTAATGCCTGTTCACTGCAGCTATTTTACATTTGCTCAGCAGCAAATGGGAAAAAAGAGCCTTCAAATTGACGCTACTTGCCAAGTAGAATATACTTCTTTAAAAAGATGCATTGTCTTGCTCTTGTGTGTGGAAGGATGATTCAAAATTATTTCATTATGTATTAAGGGTTTTCATAAGTCTTTAGATCTTTATCAAATACTTTTGTCAGACACTTTTAGAAGGTTCTGTCTTGTGAAGGTAATAAGAAGGTTTCCTTTGAAGAAAATCTAAACCCACAAATAAAAGAGTATGTTCTTTTGAAATGCCACAAGAAAAGTTTTATACTGGTATAGAGGACTGTTCATGAAGTATCTCACCTGCTTAGAAGCAATTATCATTTAACAGTTTAAACAAAAGCATTTACAGAAGATCACATTTTAAAAATAGCTATTTTATGATTATAAGGCTATAAAACTCTTTGACATGACAGAGGTCTCACTTCTCAGAGTTAGAAACCATGTCTGCAAAAATCATTGTATGTTCATTGAATGAAAGATGCTTCACTTTGGAAAATGAATGTTATCAGAATATGCACTTTCCTTAGGTGAACAATAATGCATAAAGAACCAACTATTATTTTTCAGTTTTTTGATATGATGTTAGAAGGAAGGATAGAGCTATCAGTAACAACCAGAATTCTTTTCTTCCCGCTAGTTTCAGGTTAGCTTGTAAATAGTTTGGATTTGTTCCTCAGCTGACTATGTACAGCAGTTAAAGTAACTGTGAAGAAGATGCATAGTCAAGTAGTCTACCCATGAGTTCTAAGACAAATATCGAATCAATGAGCATACTTATCTCTTGTTCCTATTTGCAGCTTCATTAGCCTCAAAAAGAGTTGAATGTAAGTAAAGAGGATCACTGATATCTATTTTCCATTTATATTTGATTGACACATTTCAAATTTTGTCCAATACACAGCTTGCACTTTTTTCATGTATACTTAATTCTTGTTTAGGGTGTTTTAATTACCAAATTGGTAATGTTTCTGCACTACCAATTTGGTTTGGAGCAGCAGCAGGATTTTGAAGTAATTTCTCTAACTTTTCCTTGCTTGCCTCATATTTCGTTAGATTTGTAAGTTGTTCTGATAGCACTAATTTTATTCCTATCAGGAGAAGGTGACATACAGTTCTGGTGTCCTCAACATAAAAAGGACATGGAGATGTTGGAGCAAACCCAAAGGAGGGGCACAAGGATGATATGGAGCTGGAGCTCCTTCTGCATGAAGACAGGCTGAGAAAACTGGGGCTGTTCAGCCTGGAGAAGAGAAGCTTTGTGGAGACCTCGTAGCAGCTTTCCAATATTTAAAAGGGGCCTACAAGGCCCTACCCCTGGGGAGTGACTCTTCACTAGTGACTGTAATGATAGGACAAGATGTAACAAGTCCAAACTTAAACAGGGGAAGTTTAGGTTAGATATAAAGAAGAAGTTCTTTACTGTGAGGGTGGTGAGGCACTGGAATGGGTTACCCAAGGCAGTTGTGAATGTTCCATCCCTGACAGTGTTCAAGGCCAGGTTGGATTGAGTCTTGGGTGACATGGTTTAGTGTGAGGTGTCCCTGCCCATGGCAGAGGCGTTGGAACCTGATAATCCTAAAATCCTTTCCAACCCTAACCATTCTATGATTCTGCGACATACATTCATATGGGGACAGGAGGTCTTAAACCTATGTGTGGGACACTATAGTCCTCCAGGGGTTATCGATGTATGCTCATCACTAGAAGACTAGAAGACTCTTAAACCCTTCAGGTCTCGTGAAAGAGAGTGGTTCATCTACCGCATAAAGCGTGTGCACTGTGTGTGCTTTCCTATTTGCCGCTGTCAACCTTCTGCTGACTAACTACCAACAGATACACCTCTCTGCACCTCCTTCCTACAGCTATGTAGGTTTTAGATAACAAAATGTTTCCCCACTTTGTTCATCCTCTTTTGCTCCATTCCTCCTTGCTGTACCTTCTTCTTCCATTTTATTCCTGCCCAATTTCTTCTTAAGATGGATTGTGCCATTTTGATACATTCTCCTTCCATGCAGCAGAAAATTCAAGAAGTCTAATCATAGACTTCTATTGCTGTCTTCAACAACCTCACTGCAATCTACAGATCAGACAGAACCAGACTACTCTCAGAAATATACAGTGGTAGGTTGGGAAGCAACAGTCTTATATTACAGCAAGGAAAATTCCAGTGAGCTATCAGGAAAGAATACCATAAAGATATTAAAAGATTGAAAGGGGCTGCACACAGATGTTGTGGAGTTTCCTCCCTTGGAGTGATTCAAAGCTTGAATGGTCACAGTCCTGAGCCACTTTCTGTTTGTCTGCCCTGCCTTGGTTGGGAAGTTGGACAAGGTATCCTGCATAGGTCTCTTCCAACCTGTATCATTTTATGAAAGAAAAGTTCCCCTCTCTCTTGACCTTGGTTATGCTTTTGATTCTCCTTGAACCAAATATCAGTGAGCACATGCTCTATTTGTTACAGTCTGTAGCCTAACTAATACAGCATAGCTAACACTTGCTTTTTCTCCACCCAAAGCAGTGATAGTATGCCTTGAAATAAGACTGTGGTTTTATGTATTTAGTGTGCAGTTGCAGGTATGTGAAAAGAAACAAATAAACAACAAAATCCCCCCCCCCCGAAAACCAAAAAACCCAACCAAACAAAAACTCCTGAAAGAAAGCAAAAGAAACCCAACCAATCCTTCCTTCTAAAACAAGAGCAAATAAGGAAACCCAAACCCCTGTTACTTAGGTAAAGTGCAAATTATGTGTGGAGAGTACAAAGATAAGTCTATTCCCAAATTCTTTTAAACCTCTTAGTTTTCTTTGCCTTTAATTCTCTGTGGATTTTTTGAGGACTTGATTTAAATTCAAACAATCCATCTTCAATGATGTCTAGGTTACTTGAGCTGCAGATTTATGAAAATACAGAATATTTATTGTCAATCTTAACAGGAATATGGTTTAAGAAAAGCTTCCTTAAAGATGCCATGCAAAGACAATTTGTTAGAGTTTTTATTTTGGTTAAGCGAGTATTTTACGTTAGCTTAAATGATAGAGAAATAAACCATCCTTGAGAGAAATATAGTAGCTCTAGAAGAGCCCTGGATCCAAGATACAGCTGTTAGATAAAAGGGTGCTTAGCTCAGATGGAGATGAAGATGAATGAAAAAACACAGACAGAGGATACAACCCAATAAAATACTTCAGTGCCTGAAAATTTTACCTGCTTGCCTCAAAAGGTGCCTGCCAGCAGGAAGAATGAAGCTCCTTACTTTTGAGGTAAAATGGGAAGTTTTTACTAATGACTTTGAAATTGAGATCTACCTTAAAAGTTTTATCCCAGCCAAGCTGCTAAACATTTGATTCACTTCAAATCAGTGAATAACTGCATCCACTTTTATGGACCAGAGCCAAAGATTATGTTGGATTAATTATATTATTATTAATTACAAGTGCTGCTTGTCTTCTGACAAGTGTGTTTTAAGATGGGGTGTCACACAATCACTTTTGGTATTTTGTTTGAATTGATGTCAATATCTGCCTGAAAACTTTACTCTGAAATATGACATAAATGTACTTTGATTCCAGCATATTTTTATCTCTATTAGTACTTGATGTTTCATTTTTGTCTTCTGATATTAGGAAATGCCAACATGGAAAATATAACTTTTCAAATCCTAAAGGAATAAAAGTACTTTTAGGGCTCTTCCCAAAAGTGTATACAAATTAAATTTTTATATATATTAAGAAATATTTCTCTTGCAAATAAAAATGATTGCAAAAATTTCATCTTTATGAGTATTTCATAGACATAAGTTTTTCTGATTTTTTTTTTAATAGATAATATATTTCCATCAATTTAGTGACCTTAACATCTGTGGTATGGGAAAAATACTTTTCTCTTAATTATGCCTGTGATTATGTTATGACCTTTCTTAAGGACAAAAATAAATGTTAATGCTCTGAGAATAAAATGTTCACAGTGAAGATGCAGAACCCACAGAGAAATCCATGTCCTGAAATGAGTAAATCTGCAGAAGCACCAGAGAGCAAATATACTGCATTCAATTTGACAGTTGGAGTGATTTGGTTATATAACATAATACATATATCCCAGTAATTAAGCAGGAATACTATGAACAGTTTAGACGGAAGTAACAGCAAGGTTATGCTCTGGGATATTACAGGAAAAGAAAAAAGCCACGAGAAAGGTATTTTATGTTCCTTGGGGTAACACACCAGCGACTATCTGGCAGCTGGAAAACCAGAGTGTAAAAACACAGCTGTTAGGTAGGAGGTTGGGGAAATCTCTTTTCTCCCTAATATAGATGTACCCTCTGATTTGCTTGTACTGAAGCAAATCTTAACAAATTCCTTCCATCCTCAGGATATTGCTGCAGAGCTGGGAAAGAAAATGAGCCTTACACCCCACAGCATTCTTCCAGTGACCAGGAATAACTATACTATAGAGTGAGCAAAGAGAGCCAATGCTGAGAAGAGCTGTGAGCAAGTTTTACGTCCTGCCAGGGGCCAGCCTTTGGGGAGAGACCTGTGTGAGTCTCCAAGGCACTTTGCTTTCTGGTGTCTGTCACAATAGCCGTTATTTAGATTTCTTTTCCTACTCTATTCTCTTTTTTCACACTAACACCTCTCATGCTCCATGGTACTTCCTTTCTGGTCCTTTCCAGCATCAAATTAAGTGTTTCTGCTTTACAGCATGTGCATCCCTCTGTGTGGGATGAGAGGATCACTGTGGAGGTGGAGACACATGAGGGGCTCAATATGAGCTGCAGCTGTCCACTAGCAAGGAGCTGCACACATATACCTGCGCCAAAATGGGGCATGTGCCACCCACCCCAGATGCCAGTCACCAGGAAAATGTGTTCCTGTGGCCAGCATCTCCGAAAATCTCAGATCTTGATTCATCTGATGTGGTTCTCCAAGTCATCTTTCAGTTCTCTTAGAAATATGTTTCTGTCTTCTGTACATGCAGAGAAGAGCCTGGAAAGATTAATTTTAAAGTATCCAGTAATGTAGAATCATAGCATTGCTAAGATTAGAAAAGACCTTTAAAACCATTAAGTCCAACTGTTAACCCAGCACTTCCAAGTCTACCACAAATCCGTGTCCTTGAGGTCCACGTCTACACATCTTTTAAATACCTCTAGATATGGTGACTCAGTTACTTCCCTGGGCAGCCTCTTCCAGTGCTTGACAACCCTTTCGGTGAAGAGTTTTTTCCTAATTCCTAATCTAAGCCTCTCTGGTACAACTTGAGGCCATTCCCCCTATCATTTGCTATCTGGGAGAAGAGACTGACCACTACCTCACTCCATCCTCCTTTCAGGTAGTTGTAGGGAGTAATAAGGTTTCCCTGAGCCTTCCTTTCTCCAGACTAAACATGTCCAGTTCCCTCAGCCGTTCCTCATCAGACTTGTTCTCCCGAGCCTTCACCAGCTTCATTGCCCTTCTCTGGACCTGCTCCAGCAACTCAGTATCTCTCTTGTAGTGAGGGCCCTAGAACTGAACACAGGATTCGAGGTGCAGCCTCACGCAGTACAGGGGTATGATCGCTGCCCTGGCCCTGCTGGCCACACAATTGCTGATACAAGCCAGGATCCTACTGGCATTCTTGGCCGCCTGGGCACACCAGAAGTTAAGTAAGAAAATTTTGTTATTTTTAAAGATATCAGGACTTGCAAAAAAACATGACCCTTGTCATGGCCTAATTTATGATTCTTTGAATATTTGGCAATATTGGTCAATTTAGGTAACCCCATCCTTGCTTGTTTGTTATCATTGCCTAACAATGGGGAGACATGTACTTTATTTACAGTGGGAGACTTAAGTTCAATGTGGCTTATTCACTAAATCTTTCTCTCCATCTCTAGTTCTCTGCCCACAGTGTTACATTGTCCCTTTCTCTATTGTTACAGAGCTTAATGGCTTATTTTTGAGGCACTTTTCAAATGCCTTACGAAAATCTGAATAAATTCTATCTACCCAGTTACTGCCAGCAACTTGTCTAATGCACAGCTAACCTCAAAAGGATTCTGACGTGGTTTTGCTTTAAAACTCTGATCATTTGACCTTTCAGAATTAGACTTATCTTGGTTTTATACTGTTTTATTCTTAATTAGGCTATTGGTCCATTTTTTTTCAGAATGTAGAGATTTAACTTAAGAATCTATAGCTTTTATGACATTCTTTTTCCAGTTTCAAAAAGGAGATCTTGATTAATAATTTCTGAATTTCTGTGGATAATCACTGTTTCTATGGATGCAGCACATACTGTATTCTTGTCAACATTGCCACTGCTTAATGCTGTTCTTTTCTGAAATGTCAAATGACTTCAGTTTCTCGAATTTGTCAGTAGTTTTCCTCCCCATAACTTTAATGTTTTCAGGGAAAAATTCCCTAGTTTGTCCTGTGCTTTGTGGTTAGGGATTTGCTTATCTTTCATGGTAAAATCAAGGTTATGTGCATGAACAACTTTGTAATTTAAATTTCTGCTTTAATGAATGTTTCTCTCTGTCATTGCTAGTAACTTTTAAGCCTTCTTTTTTTCAAATGCATTTAAAAAAAATTTCTTTGATATGATCACCTTTCTACTTAATTTCTATTTTTTCTTTACTTTATGATAATTTTCCAAGTCCAGTTTGCATATCTAATATTATCAGTAGTGAAGAAAAGGCAATAAATGGTTTGTGGGGTTTGAGTTAAGCCCACAGAAAACCAATCTGGTTTGTATGGATATTTTTAATCAATCATTTTATATGGTTACTTTAAACTTCCAGGAGAACTCAGGCAAAAATGTCATTAAGTCTGATTTGGAAATTTGCCACTTATTTTGTACTGGATATATCTTTGACGCTTTACCAAAATTCCTTATCACTTGCCCTAAAATGAAGATTACAGAAATTTTCTAAAGTGCTGACATGTCAGTTTAGATGTTCAGGCCCCAAAACTTAAGATTGTATCCTAAATAATTTAATATGTCATTCAAATGTATTATAGCTATGACAGATGTGTATTCATTTGAAGTTTACTTCTGAAAGTAAGACAAAAGCCAGACATTCTTGTCATTCTGCTAGACCTTTTTCTTATCCATAGTATATTGTTTGAACTCTGTCATCTGCTGCCCTTTAATTCTTCATTCTTTAGCTTAAGAAGCTTTTTTTCCTTATCACTGTGATCTCAAAATAAAAGACCTCAGAAGATTACCTTAGTTTTGACTTAGAAAACATCTTAGCTTCCATTTTGGATTTAAAAAAAAAAGCGTATAAGTAATTTTTAATGTTTGTGTGACTTTTGGAAATCAAGACATGAACTTCATTTTGATCATTTGTGCAATGACAGTTCTGTAACAAGCATGTTCAATGTAGTTTGAGTCTAAGATCCTTTTTAAATATGCATTACAAAAATATCGTGATGGTTGCCAGAAATGTTTCAACAACATTGAGGAGCAAGCTGTCCTTAAGATTAAGGACCTAGAGTTCACAACTGGAGTGCGTATATTTCAGTGAATCATATCATTGAATCATAGCTTGGTTTGGGCTGGAAAAGACTTTAAAGATAATTTAGTTCCAAATCCCCTGCCATGGGCAGGGACACCTACAAGGTCAGACTGCTCCAAGCCCCGTCTGACTTGGCCATGAACACCTCCAGGGATTTGGCAGCCGCCACTTCCATGGGCAGCCTGTGCCAGTGTCTCACCACCCTTATAGTGTAGAATTTCTTTCTAATGCTTAATCTAAATCTGCCCTCTTAGCTTAAAGCCATTCACCATTATCCTATCACCACATGTCTTTAAAAAAAGTCCCTCTTCAGGGACTTGAACCTCTCCAGATTTCCTGTAGGCCTCCTTTAGGTATTGGAAGGCTACTATATGGTGTCCGTGGAGCCTACTCTTCTTCAGGCTGAACAAGCCCAGCTCCCTTAGCCTGTCTTCCTAGCAGAGGTTCTCCAGCTCATCATCTTCGTGGCCCTCCTCTGGACTCCCTTTGATGCTGGGAGCCCCAGAGCTGAATACAGGACTGCAGATAGGGTGTCATGAGAATGGAGCAGAGAAGCAGGATCACATTCTTTGACCTGCTGGTCGCACTCTTTTTGATGCAGTGGAGCACACAGTTGGTTTCTGGGCTGTGAGCACACACTGAAACTGGCTCACGTTTAGCTTTTTTTCAGACAACTCTCCCAAGTCCTTCTCCTTAGGGCTTCTCTTAATTCATTCTTTACACAGCCTGTGTTTGTGTTTGGGATTGCCCCAAACCAGGTGCAGGACATTGCACTTGGCCTTTTTCAATTTCATGAAGTTTGTACTGGCCCATCTCTCTAGTCTGTCAAAGTCCCTCTGGATGGCATCTCTTCCCTCCAGTAAGTCAGCTGCACCACACGGCTTGGTGTCCTCAACAAACCTGCTGAGGGTACATCAATCCCACTGTTCATATCACTAACATGGTTGTTCAATATTGCTTGTTCCAGTAAGCACCCTTGAGGATCACCACTCATCACTGGTCTCCACTTGGACATTCAACCATTGACAACAAATCTCTGAGTGAGACCATCTTGTCAGTTCCTTATTCACCAAGTGGCCCATCCCTCAAATCCATGTCTCTCCAATTTACAGACAATGATGTTTTATGGAACAGTGACTAATGCTTCACACAAGTGTAGTTGCTCTTCCCTTATTCACCAGCGCTGTGGCCTCATCACAGAAGGCTATCAGATGTTTCAGGTGCATTTTTCCCTTAGTGAAGCTGTGTTGGCTGTCACCAATTGTCTCTTATTGTCCATGTTCCTTAGCATAGCTTCCAGGAGGATCTGCTCTACGATCTTTTGGGCACAGAGGTGAGACTAACTGGCCTGTAGTTTCTGGGTCTTCCTTCTCTCCCTATTTTAAAAATGAGGGTTATAGTTCCACTTTTGCAGTTAGTAGGAACTTTACCAGTCTGCCACGACTTCTCAAATATGGTGGATAATGGCTTGGTAACTACATCCGCCAATTCCGTCAGGACCTATGGATGCATTCCATCAGTTAGCATGGACTTGTGCACATTTAGGTTTCTTAGATGATCTTGAACCTGATTGTCTCCTATAGCAGGTAGTTCTTCATTCTGTCAGTCCCCACCTTTACCTTCTGTGACTTGGGCAGTGGAGCTGGCACTCTTGCTGGGGAAGACTGAAGCAAAATAGCAGTTGAGTACCTTGGTCTTCTCTATATTCTGGGTAACTAGGTCTCCTGTTTCCTTCCAAAGAGGTACTACATTTTTCCTCATCTTCCTTTTATCCCTGATGTACTTAAAGAAGCTTTTCTTGCTGCCCTTAATGTTCTTCGCCAGACTTAATTCTGCCAGGGCTTTAACTTTCTTAACCTGATCTCCAGATGCAAACAGTTAAAACAAACTATATAATTATCTAGTTAAAGCAAACTATATAATTTGATAATGCTATTAAGACTGTTTGCTAGAGTTGCAAGTATCTGGGAAGACTTCTGAAAGAGGCTTCGATTGGACAATATAGCACCAAAATATTTCATGTCTCAAAGGAGGTGATGTTAAAAAATCAAACCAGATTAAAGTATTCAGATCATTTGCAACAACTGCCATGATTTAATACAATGCACTTAATCTATCCTGGTTAGTGGCTCATGTCATAGACACTAGGAAATTCAAGAAGTGAGCTAACTTTTGGTAGGAGTAGCACAGAACACTTTCACAAGAGGGTTTCAAAATTTTGAAAGAAACAACCTCATTCCCTCTTTCCTCCTTTGCAGGAAGAAGGACAAGCTATAAGTTTCCCTTTGCTGCTGCTCTTGAAAGGGAAAATGCATGCCTCTGTATATGGAGTCATCATGAGAAGGCTCTGATAAGGATATTGTCAACTGTAAGCACAAATGAAAAACAACGGTCCCTGATTATTAGCAAGACTTTATTTTTTAACAATCCCTGTACTAAAGATTATTATTATTATTATTGTTATTGTTATTCTTTTTAAGGCACATAAAAATTGTGCAGTTCTGCTAAGTTTAGGGGATGAAACAAACATTGGGTATAAGGAAGAGCTATGATGTAGGCTAGGAAAACTCAAGTGATAAATCTGTTCAAACTCCCTTCAGAAGGAAATTTGTATTTTAGAAATAAGCTGTGAAACACTTGAAACAAATGTCAGGACTGTGATCATTCCATGAATCATCTGTGAGCCTTTGTTATATATTTGCCATCCACTTATTACCTAGCACGGTGTATAATCAGAAAGCTGAATATCTTGCAGAAAAGAAGTCTTAGTGCAATTTTAGAAGTATCCATTTCCAGTCTGATTTCATTTATTGGTATCCACTTTGTTCCAAGTATCTGGTCTGGAGATGAATTGCCCGTTGGCCCCATTGTCAGAATGACAGCATGAAAAGGGAAGCATGTGGTTGTAATAATAATGTGGTACATGTGTAGAAGGTCAAAGAAACAACAGATTAACATTCCAGCAGATGATTTCCCTCGGGATAACTCTTGAAAGTATCAAAGGCCAAAGATCATGGTGCTGATAGTGTGTCTAATGTTGTTGGCAAAATAGTTGCTCGAATTTGTCTGCTGTGGGGGCAATTCTTTTTCTCTTTTTTCAATTAGGTAGTGAAACCTGCTGTGAATACTGAAAAATTAGTTCCATAAATATTAGTCTGACTACATAGGTAACAAAGGTGTTTAAATCAACCAATAGTTCAGTCTCTATTATGTCACACAGTAAAATAAACGAAAGTAAAAATAATAGGTTAACTGAAAAAATTTTCTTTGTGACTCAAAATTTTGGCATGGAGAAGTTCAGGAAATGTGTGAAACCCTGTTTATTGCAGGCAGTGCACAATGGATGCTATGCTTCATTTCTATCACAGGAAGAGTACAAGATGAGGTGCCTGGATGGATAAACTAACTGCTCCTAGCCAAACTCAGACACAGGAAGGAAGCATAGAGGTTGGAAGCAAAGATGAGTATCCTAAGAGTAATACAAAAACATTGAGCATCCTTGGATGAAGTTAGGAAAGTGAAAGCTGAAATGGAATTGAATCTGGCCAAAGACATCAAAAACAAGAAGTGTTTCTATAAGTACATAGATGACAAAAGAAAGACTAGGGAATATATAAGCTTGTTGATCAATGATACAGTGGACCTGATTACACAGGACATGGAAAAGGCTGAGGTACTGAATGCTTTCTTCATCTCAGTTTTTGCTAACAAGACTGGCTTTCAGATCCCAGAGACCAGGGGAAAATGCTGCAGCAAAGATGTTGCATCCTTGGTGGAAGAGGATCAGAGAATACACTGGGCATATGTAGATCCATGAGCGGATGCACATATGAGTGCTGAGGAAGCTGTGAGTTATGAGGCCACTCTCACAAATCTTGATCAATCATAGCAACTGGGAGAAGTATCTAAAGACTGAAAGAAAGCAAATGTCTTCCTCACCTTCAAAAAGGGCAAGAAAGAACGCATAGGGAACTACAGGCCATGGAGCCACACTTTTATTTCTGAGAAGGTGGTGGAGCAGCTAATCCTGGAAAGCATTTTCAGGCACATTAAGGCCAAGAAAAATCACCAGGAGTAGTCAGCATGGCTTCACCAAGAGGAAGGACCAGAAAGATGATGTAGCTGCTAGAGCATCTCTTACATATGAGGAAAGGCTGAGAGAGATGGGACTGTTAAACCTGGAGAAGAGAAGGCTCAGAGGGTTCTCATCAGTAAGTACAAGGATATGAAAAGGGGGTGAAAAGAAGATGGAACCTGTCTCTTTTCAGTGGTGCCCAACAGGACAACAGGCAATGGGCACAAACTGAAACACAGGAGGCTCTGCCTGAACATCAGGAAACACTTTTTCATTGAAAGGATGACTGAGCGCTGGCACAGATTGCCAAGGGAGCTTGTGGAATCTCCATTCTTGGAGATATTCAAAAGCCATCTGGACATGGTCTTGTGCAACGAGCTTTAGGTGGCCCCGCTTGAGCAGGGGGTTTGGATCAGATTACCCCCAGAAGACCCTGAACTTCATCCATTCTGTGATTCTGTGAAATTATAGTATTTGAGCAAAAATGCATTTTAAAAATACTCTAGTGTGAAAAGTCACTGGAAGAAAGCATTATTCTGGGCTTCAAATCATGAGGACCTTCTTGGTAAATGATAATATATTTTCTCTATCTGCCAACCTTGCCAAACCCAGGTGGATATCTGAAATTCAAGATGAATACTTTAGTAGTAAAAAAGGTGTTTGAAAATGATCAGGACTAGAAACTGCTAATGGACTCTTAAATAGTTTAAGGTATCAAGATGAAAGAGTCAGCAGTTTTTGTGCTCTTGGCTTTTTTCACTCTATGTGGTATTTCCTTCTTTCACAGATGGGACGTAGGTGTGCTTAACCAGTGGTTCAGTATACGGAAACAGAAAAACTGATTCTCAATTCATTTCAATATATGACATATGGGTTGGAGTGAGCAACATTCACATGCTCAAATAGCCTGAAGCAAGTAGTTTAATAAATTCCATGACTACTTGATGAGTCTGAACACAAAAGAGGGGCCAGGGGGACTCTTGCAAGGAGTAGCAGGAGGAAAATTAAGCAGGGACATGCAATGAACTAAAGGTTTTATTCTGTTTCTTAAAATATTGGTATGTCGCTCTGCTGAATGCACTGTTTCTTTCAAAAGCTTCTGGAAATACTACGGAAATTCGAAACACAGCCACAAATCATTTATAGGAGAGAAGAAACAATAAGTAATGTCAGCACAGAGGGATATATTTTATTTGGCCATGTCAGGAGGAATTATGGTGGGCTGTAATGAATGGAATATAAGGTAACATAAGTTACCTGGTGACGACAGGGTTTGAAATCATAAAATGTAAAACCAATATATTTTCCTCACAGTATCAAAAAGCTGGGATTTTTTATACCTAGTAACAGAATACCATGTCATTTTTCAGAGTCCCATAATTCTGTAAGCATGTTAAAATACATACTGCTATTTTTTGTTGTTGTTTTATTTGTTTTGGTTTTTTTTTTTTGGGGGGGGGGTTAGTGGGTTTGTTTGTTTTGGTTTGTTTTATGCTTGTTTTTTGTTTTTTTTTTTTCATTTCCAGTATTACATAGATTTTGACACACAGAGATGCAAATAGAACAAGCAGCCAGCATTGTTGAAAGCTGCTATAGATGGTTTTCTGGTCTTAGCTTATGCTTAGGTCATTAAGGGGGTTGCATCTAATATACTAAAATAGCAAACAATGAATCATCACTGAGCTAAAAAATCCTGCAGGAATCTCATTTTTTCATGCTATTTAAAAATCAAATTATGAAAGTAAGTCTTTATGAGGAATCAACAGCAGCTGAATTCAGATAGAGCTTTTCAAGTGACAGATGGTAATAAGCGAGTCAGACAGTTAGATGATAGTTTATGTGCTAGACATTATAGGTGTTGTAACTATTGACCCATGTTAATACAGTTACTCTGGCAAATAAAAAGCAGGAGACAAAACTACCTTGAATGACTCTTACCCTGGCTGCTGATTAGTAGAATATCTGTCAGTCAGCAGCAGGATCTGGTCAGCTGTGAGATAGTAAACCTTTACCGCCTTCTCTTTCCCTCTCAGTCACTCTTTTACCTGCTTTGCCATGCCTACTGCTGTTCTCTCAATATGCTTGTTCTTTACCACTTTGATGTTTGTGAGGGAACCTGATTTTGACAAATACAGCTATCAGGGTCAAAAGGAAGTGGAGGTGGTAGGGAAAGTATTTATCTCCTCTTGCAAGAGGTGAATGAGTCCTTTGTCTACAAGATACTCTAAAGGCCTTGTACAGAATGGTAACAAAAGAAAACGAGGTGCAATGATGAGAAAGGCAGCAGGGACTTGCCATCCATAGGAGCTGAAATCATCACCCATAATTATAACACTGGGGAACAGTTAATAATCTATAACATGGAAACCTGTGTTTCAAGTGTGAAAGAAATACGTGGCAATGGCAAATACGTTTTTAAAAAGTCAGGCTTGGTTTGTGAAATATTTAGCTTCACATGTATTTCAAAATGAGCAAATTTTTCCACTTTTTGAAGTAATTGCACTGGGACATGCCATTAAGATGAAGCCATTACTGTGGTTCTACACACTATTGCTTTCAGCCATGTTTTGTGTTAAGTAAAGCTGGCATGGCTTTTGGGTCATTGCCAGCTATGAGACGTGTGCCTTCATTGAAGAAATGAGCTGTTATTAAGTGAACCAGCAGGATTACAGCATTTCCTCAGTAATTATGATACTCTCTGGCTACATCTCTCCTAATTAATCTATGTTATTCTAGAAACCAGACCAAAGGAATGACAATTCCAATCTTTCCAGGGGAGAAAGTGAATGCTGACTGTTTATCAAAGTTGTGCTTTGTATATTTGCTGCCTGTGTGGGGTCAGGGATTTTTAGGACAGATAATGGCGTGGTGAAGATGCGAATGGCATTGCAAGGCATATGTTTTAGACAGCCATGTCTAAGAGGATTAGGCAGATTCAACACTTATGATGCCTGAGGGGTGCCCATTGCCAAAACAAGCACAAGATGATAATGATAAAGGAGGTACTGCCTGAGTCCTGTGGCATAGCTTATGATATTGTATAACGTGTCCAGGTACAAGTTCACAATTTCATTTTCCAGTCCTTTGGATTCCTTCAAAATCAGAATATCAAAATTTATACCCTCTGTATTACTATGATACATCCCCTTCATTATTTTCCCCCATTCTTGCTTGTCTTTACTGCACATGACTTTTACCTTACTTTCTAAAACTATTCCTACGTTAAGTAAAAATAAAGAAACTGAGTCAGCTACAGTCACACAAGATTCATCGTGAATATACACAATCTGCTTTTTGGCAATTGAAATCAAACTGGTAATGCATGTTCTTAACAACAAACCAGTGTCACTAGGGGTGCTTATATTTCCTGCTACTGTTTTGTTTTGTTTTGTTTATTTTGTTTTTGTGAAGTAAATTAGAAAAAAAGAGGGCTGAACTCTTTACTGCGTACTGAACTAGCATCATTGGCTTTTGCAGTAACTTAGGCTGCGACAAGCAAACTGTTGTATAGAGCATGGTCCTTAGCCAGCCTGTTGTCAAAACAGAATGTTCCTTGCATAGACAGGGAAAATCAAACATATAGGTCTAGTCCATAGAGAAATCCCACCTATTACAAAGCTGCCACCAATGTTGTTACTCAAGCACTCATTTAGGAACTTGGTACTTATCTAGGAGAGGTATGTGGGTAGAGAATAAAGGCATTTTTTCCTAATGGCAGAGTTGTTAAGAGTCTGCTGCCCAGTCTTCACTGCAGCAAAGCACATAACTCACTCGCACATGTAGCAATAAACGGCGGGTAACTGGCAGTCCCCTCATCTTTCTGTTCTTCCTCATGCTAATCTTGTTAATGTTGTGTATGTGGTGGGATAACCCTGTGTTAAAGTCCTGGATTTTACCTATTCAGATGATGAGCATCACTGGTGGGGCAAGTGTTCTTCTTAAATCAAACCACCCAAAAACAGAGCTGGTTCATAGTTTCCTGTAGTTTCAAGAAAGTTACATGGAGAACCTAGTACAAAAATATACTTTAAAAAACAAATTTGCCTTCATTCACTACACCAGATATGCCATTATTCTTATCTGGGCTTTGAGCATAAGACTTGGTTAGCTCTGAACCAAACAACTTTAATGTTCCTATTTTTGTCCTAAACTCATTCACCTATGCCAAAGGTTACTTGTGCTTCATGCCCTCCATTTCTTATTAACTGTTCATACCCTTCTCGTAGCTAAAATACTTAATTTCCTCATATTCCTTGCTGCTGAGTTCAGCTAGTACTGGCTTATTTTGCCTCCCTACAGTATTGCCAGTGCCCATGTGCCAGCTGGCAATAAGTATTTAAGAACTGACACAGGCTAAGGATTGATGCATACTGAGGCTAACTGCTCGTAGTGGGAAACATGGCACTTTCTGGGACCTGTGACTTTACTGGGTCCTGTAGAAAGAGAAGGCACCATTTTTACTGGTGAGAGCCTGCAGTGAGCTGACTTGAGAGACCATCTAAGCTGCAGGATCATAGTGGAATGTCTGTTTGTACCATGTGAGCTATTATGCCAACAGCAGTTGCCATTAGTGGCTGAGTGCCAGGGAAGGCTGGCAGCATGGAGGACTTTTTGCTGAAAGGAGATCCGAACTGTGAAGACAATATTTTATTGCTCAGATTTTCAAAGAGTTTGCAGAGTACTTGGAGTCTCTCCAAAGAATTACCTTCATTAAGTCAACCAATGGACAATATAATGTTTTAGTAATACATTACATTTCCCGGGCAAACCTCAAAATTACAGGGCATACGTCTCTCATGAACTTGCTATCTCTTTTAAAAAAGGGTTTCTCTTATTGACTGTCAGTTGCATTGTGTGTTAGATGTTGGCAATCTGTAATGGAGTGTAGAGAAATCAGAAGAGAGCTAGTCAGAGGACAAGACAGGACCTGGGGACCTACACTCTTATTTTGCATATGTCCCTGGCGATTAAAACCACTAAATGTGACTACCAACAGAAGCCATTTCGTGTAAATTTTCCTATTTTCCAGCTTGAACAACTGAAGGAAAGAGCTTAAGTAACATTCTGAGGTTACCCCTCAAACATGTGCCTGACTAAGCAACTAAACACCAGCAAAAAGACATAGTGTGATTTCCATTTGTGTGGTGTTATTTTGCTTCCTGTTAACATTGTGTCATGGTTTAAGCACAGCCGTAAATCAGCCACACAGTTCATTAGCTCCCCTCCCCCCCACTTCCTCCCCCCACTCCTGGAGGGATGCAGAGGAGAATCAAAAGAATGTGACTCCCATGGGCTGAGATAAGAACAGTTCAGTAACTAAGGTATAACACAAAACCACTGCTGCTACCACCAATAATAATGACAAGGGAAACAACAAGGGAAGACAATACAATTGCTCACCACCCACTGACCGATACCAAGCCCGAACAAGCAGTGAACTAACTCTTCTGGGTCCATGCCCCCAGTTTTTACATCCTGGACATGACGTGCTGTGGTATGGAATACCTCTTTGCTTTGTTTGGGTCAGGTGTCCTGTCTCTGCTTCTTCCTGGGTTCCCCTCTTCCCTGGCAGAGCATGAGACTCAGAGAGTCCTTGGTCAGACTAAACATTTGAGCAGTACTTAAAAACATCGGTGTTATCAGAGCTGTTCCCAGGCCGAAAGTCAAAACCACAGTGCTGCACCAATTACTAAAAAGGAGAAAAAAATGACTGCTATTGCTGAACCCAGGACACATTGCCTGGAACCATGCTTGCTTCTTGCAACCGGAAAATCATCATCCTATTACTTAGAAGCTTAGATATTCAGATGTCAACATACAAGGATTCATTTGTTGCTTGAAAATCTATCAAAAGTTTTTGAGGTCATGAAAAAAATGTGAGCAAAATGTTCTGTTTGGATTTACTTGGCACAGTAAAGTTTCACATGATAAGTTTTTTTACTAATCATCTGTTTTCATTTAAGTGCCTCATGCTTGTAATACAACATTGGTTAGACTTGCCTAGAATCAAGGGAAGGAGGCAGAAGTTATTGGAAGTTTACACAGAACTGGCAAGAAGAGTGAAAGGGGAATGGGATTTAACTACCAGGTAGTAAATGGCCTTGAACAGAAGAAAATTGTATTAAAATGAAACAGCTTCCCTTGAGACAAAAGGTGTTGTGAGCCTGAAAACAAATTCTGTGCCTCAAGTTGTGGTACCTTTCTTTTTCTTTTGCCTTAGAAAATTGATAAGGATAAGCACTGCTTGCCAAATAGCAGTTTGTTAGCTGTCAGCAGCACCTGAAGGTGACAAAACTAAAATCCAGTTTTTGCAGATTGTCGATAGTCACCAGTTGTTGAGTTGAAAAGAGACAAATCATCAGATGTTGCTTGTCAAACAAAGACACAGTTTTCATGCTCAACACCTCAAAGCAAACTTAGGTTTTCAGTTCTTAGGAATCAAAAAAAGACCTTTGTTACTTTCAAATAATAGCAGCTGATGTGAAATGAACTTTAATCAGGATCTGACAGTATCTATCAGTGCACAGCATTTCTTATAACAGATAGTAGAAGTCTGGAGAAAATGACAGACTGAAGAACGTAAAATCTGGAGGCAAAGCACAGAGTTTCTAGTATCCAGGTCAGATAAGGGCACTGAGTGTCTTTTGAGAATCAGCAATGACTTCCACACATGATAAAAAGCATAAGACAACTCTTTTTACACCTATTCTTGATATGGTCTTGTTTTTTTGAAGGAATTTTTCTTTAAAAAGTCATTAAAACAGAAATGAAATAAATATGTTTACAAAAGGAATGCAAGTTTTAACAAAACAGGTAGAATATCTGGCAAATATTAAGTATTTCCAAGATAAAACTACTTGACGCAATAATGGAAAGTATGATGTAGAAGTTAAAGTTTGAAATGCAGAAACCAGTTGCATGAATCAATAACTGTCAGTGCAATAGCAGTGAAAATCAGGATAATTAGAGAGACAGATTCGAGAAATAAGTGGTGATTCTGTTATTCTTGTTTTGCTCACGTTCTGGGAAGTGTTTCGCCTTAGTGTTCATCTTCCGCAACATGAAGTTGCGATGAATCAGGTAAGAAGACATGATTGCTTGTAAATGCAAATAGATGAAATAAGAATGACCTCAAGATTACTATCATTAGCTCTTCATGTGGCACAAAACTGGGGCATGAATGTCAGTTATAGATATCAAGATTCTAAGTGGGCTTTTAACAGAATTTTGGGGAAAATTGTCAATCAGTGTAATTAAAGTCTATAAAAAGGGAGGATAATAGACAAGATAAAGCAGGGAAGATGTGCCAGAGCTTTTATTAATTCATCTCCAGTCCTCTGGGGTCAAAGTCTCTTACTTCGTCTTTTTTGAACTAAGGCCAAGCTCTCTGTTTATTAACTTCAGGCTTCAGGACATAAGGCAGTCTTCCTATGATATTACATGGATCACTTCTCTAAGTTTTTTTTGTTACCATTTCTCTAAAGCTAACCCAGTGATCAAGAGAGACAGTATCTCTCTTGGTCACTGGATTAGCTGTAACTTGAATGTCACATGGTAAAGAGACTCCTGTGTTCCCAAATTCTTCCAGGGATCCTAGGAATATTCCTGTTCAGCAGTCACTGGGAAGAACAGCCTTGATGCCAGGCTTCATAGTGCCAACGATGGTAACAAGAAAAATAATGGTGAAAAAAAGGGGAGCAGAATTATATGGATAGGTGGAAGGAAAACACTGTAAATAATGTCTAATGAGAAGAAACACAAGATGTCATGTGCCAAAGAGAGGAATTTTACTTTTTTCAGATACCAGTGCACACTCACTGCAACACAGAGAAAATGTGTGTCGCTCACAGAACAACCAATGCTTACAGACAGGTATTTCTACATACACAGGGCCATGGGGAGGGTGGACCCACATGTCACAGCACCCAGGCAGAGCAAAGCACAACTGGAGATGGAGCAAGATAGCAAATGCTCTTGTCCCTTCAAGTTACTGGATTTTAGTTTTGACATCACCTTTATGTTATGAGCAAGATTTGTAAGCTGTCTTTTCTGCCTTTTGTCTTTTTCTCCCTGTTCCCTTGTGTCATATCCCTGTCACTCTCCCTATTGAAAAAAGAGTAGAAATTAAGCCATTGACTACAGTTCTCATTAATGTGCTACAAGGACAGAGATGTGTCTAGAGCAAGATTCTTATGCTTGCAGCTAAGTGCACAGAGAGCTAAAATGAGTGTGCACAACACTCATTTTCATGTACTTAGAGTAACAGAATAATACTCAGAGCTGTAAACAAACATTGCTAACACTGACAACAATTTGCCCATTTTGTGTTGTTATCTGGGGAAAACATGCTAGAAAAAAAAGCATTGTCCTGGGACCTTCATACAGCATCTCAGGATTTTCTATATCCAGTAAAAATTCTGGAGTTGTTTGTTTTGTAGGGTTTTTTTTTTTTTTTTTTTTGCTTGTTTGTTTTTGGCTTTTTTTTCTGAAAGAGCACAAAGATATTTTTCAGGTTTTTTATCATGCAGTGTTAAATGTAAAATGGGAAATGGATGTTTATCCTCCACTTCAGAATGAAACAACTACACACTCTCAGGACATCTTATCTTTATGATATGCTTCAAAGAACCTGATGGTAAAAGCAAAAAGAATATTTAACCCTCAGATATGAAAGAATACTCTAATTGGCATGGAAAATACAATTTCACACCTGCCTACAAAATCCTTCTTAAGTACTGTCATAGCCATCATATTCCCCAGAAATTCACATTTGAACTTTTTGCTGAACACAGTGAATATAAGATGCAGGCATGACTAGAATGCAGTAATGAGTTTGAAGGGAATCTGAAATGTAACCTACTTTATTGTAGAGAGTTTATAAGCACTGAGGCTGTCTCTTGAATCAGCAAAAAAAAAAAACAAAAAAAAAACAACACATTAAGGATCTCAACAGATTTACTCCTAGCTGAGGGACGCAGATCATACTGACTATAAAAATCTTGTGAAATTTGTCATGCTTGTGTTCAAATGAACTGTGCAACTTTAATTAGTCTTCTCACAGAACCAATACTATTCTGCTTTCTGGGCCAGTAACAAACCAGAAAAACTACTGAAACAAAACCTAACTGGAGAATTCGTTGTTTAAACATCTGTTTAGCTGTCCACCTACCTATTTTAGGTACTCCTACAGCCATCTCCTCTTTATATCTTCAGTTCTGAGGCTGAAGACTAAGAGGATTTGAGTCAGTGCCAGACGATGACATCAGGAGCAAATTTCATAGATTCCTGACTCTTGAACTGCTACAAAAACTACTCTGTAATTTCTTACTGCAGTTGTGCTTTCTCCCCATCCTGTAATCATAAAAGCCTCCATTGCAAACCATGTCCAGTTACTACAGATGCAGAGAGGAGCACAGCTGGGAAATTGTGATGTGGTTTCTGATTTCACAGTGACAATTCCTGACCATGGCCGTACTTCCTGGACTTATTATGGTATCATAATAAAGCAATACAACACATTAAATCCCAGGATGAATTCTGGCTGGGTGGGTTTTTTTACTTTTGGGTTGGATTTTTTTTGTGGACAAAAACTGTCTTAGATCAAATTAAGGCATGAGGGAGAAAGAAATATCCTGGTTTTATTTGTGCAGACTTGCCAAACTGAATGACAGAGTTCAAGTCTAAATAAGGCAAAAACATGAAGAATATTTTACATCTTTGCACCTGGTTCCATTTTTTAATCCAAATGTAATTTTTTGCTTTTCTGCTGTGTTCCAGTATTTCTTCCTTGTCTGAAAGATGGCAGCAGAACAAAATGTGGTTTGCTTCATTGATGTTTCTCACCAGTTTTTCATTAAGAAGGCTGGTGTGTAGACACTGATTGATGCCTTCAGGATCAGTACAGAACAGGTTGAATCTGTCCCAGCTTTGTGTTTCTAGGAGACAAACTTGTCTAATGGTACAGCTTTGTTGCAGTGGTGGCGTCACTGCTTCCCAGGACCAAGACTTTTTGTGTACTGTCCTCCAAAGACAGGTGAGATGGGGTCATTTCCCCACTGAACAGGTGGAAACGTGTGGGAAAATTACTCTGTTTATCGGTGAAAGAGAACTGTGTTTATCTTTCTCACTCAACTAGGAAGCTTACAAAAAAAAATGTGTTTCCATTGCTGGAGTCCATGTTTCAATAATATGGAAAAATAAATAAATAAATAAGTAAAGCCCCCAAATCTGTACTTTGGTTAAAAAAATCATTGTCTCCCTCCTATTTCCAGGCCATTGATTCTTCATTGAAACACTTCAGCATTTCTCAGCACGTAAAGAAATCTTTGATGTTTTCTTCAGTATCGCATTCCCCAATTCTAAATTAAGACTGCAACTTCTTTACACGTTCCCAGCCCACAGACTTTTCTGTGTCTGAACTTTTCCACATTTCTCTACACACTTCCCTTCTGAGCTCCCCTCTCACAGTGAGCCACAAAACTGCACAGCACCCCCAACTACGTATTAAGACCTGAGAACGTGTGCACTAGCTTAAAGTTATCAACTGAAGGCAGTGGCTGCTCTAGAAAACTTGACTGAAAATGTGTAAGACAGAAGGACACAGAACTGTGGAACTGAGGGAAAAGATTAGCTTCCAGGTACCAGTGTATGTATATGTGCATGTAGCATGATTTTACTTACTCATTGTCCACATCTTTCCTCTCTATCTTCATAGTGCCCTCAGTGGGCAGCCATAGGTATAAGGAACACAACTATCTACATAAGGTCTTGTAGAACTCAAGCCTTTATTAAAAAAAGTAAAAAAAAAAAATATATATATATTTTTGCCATATCTGGATTTGACAGATGGGAGGTTTGTGCACATATGCACACAAAAGGGATTTTGTTTATGGAGGGAACAAGCAAGTTCTTGTAAAAAATTGCTTCCCCCTCCTCCTCCCAATATGCTTGTTTTCAGTAGATATTTATGTTTCCCGCAGTTTTTCAGTAGTATGGTAACTGACAATTTGCTTTTCAACCCTATGGGTAATTCGTTTTTTAATTAAAAAAAAAAGGGGGAAAAATTGACTTGCTCAGTTCCAGGCAGAGTGGCTTCAGCCTTAGTATTTAAAGGAGTGTATTAATAGAGTGTACGTACTCTATTAACCAGCCTCCAGTTTCCAGATCCTCCCTTCACTGTAAAGGCCTCGTTTGAGTCCTCATTCTTTTCTCCATGAGCTCTCTTTCTGCATTTATGCAAGAAAAATGTAAAATGGACAATAAAAGATATTGGAAGCTGTCTGTGAAATTCATAAGCCTCTGGTAATGCAGAAAGGAATATGCTGGCACAGGAAACGTATATACTAGAAAAGCCGGTGTGAAGAATAAAATCAGACTAGGCATTCTCAAACCAAATGGATACAATAGAAATATAGGGGCATTTCTTTATATTGAGCTTTGGGGAATGCTCAGTGGGTAGAATCAGACTCCTCATGTAAGTAGCAATTTATAATGAGCCAGCCAAATCTGGGTAATGAAATATTCTCTTTCAAGGTTAACAGTGGACACTCCCAAGGCTTTTCATTCTTCACTAAGTTTTCAAGACAGCATTTGCCAGTGTAGCTGGACCTGCTTGCTGTCTGGCATCAAAGAGTGTTGGTGAGAGCTGAAGGATTTCCACTTCCACAGTTACGAAGCTGCTCATAAATAGATTCTACACCTAAACACCAATCCTGCCACAAGACATTATTCTCACCTTCTAAATAGCCTAATGGTGGTTGAGATAGCTGAATAATATTAACTGGAGACTGCGGGAGACAGATAGGAAGGTTGTGTGGGACAGTTGTTTCCAGGACCTTGGGTTCTCTGCTTCTGGTGTTGATGGGTTTGGGTAGACATGGGATCTTACAGGCACTAATAACTGACAAATACTTCACTGTTTGGGGGGTGGAGCAAGGTAGAGTTCGTCTTGAAAACCTGAAGCTTTAGAAAGACTAATCCACAGATTGGGCTATTTTAACAAAACAAGATGTCTAATAAAGGTTGCATGAGTCTTAGAAACTTGTTGGCTTCCCTGGATGAGACATGGGTCTCTTTTTAGGAAGGGGAGATCTGGGAAGTTGGCACAACACCTTTATTTGCTTCCTACCTCATGTACCAAAGCAAATCTGACCCTAGACCACTTCCATTTCTTTTGCACATTCATTCCCTTATGCTCACCTGGAGTGTGAATTGGAGGCAAAGTTGTAATGGGAGTAAGCAAGCATCAGACTTTGTGCATTTCTGAGTTTTAATTAGATAAATGTACATTTATTTTGTGTACAAAATAAATTAAGTAAGCCCAGTAAATTATATTGACTGGGCTTATTTTCTTGTGTACATTGAGTTGACTTTAATTCTTAAGGTCAGACTTGTGATTTCATGATTTTCATAAGTCTATAATTTCTAACAATGTACAGGTTGAACATATTATTGCAAATGTTATATTGATTGATTGTAGTTCCTCTTTCTGCTTGCATGTTCTTAACAGCATGCAGAAGGATTAAAATGCATTTTTTTTGTTTGCTGTTTAAAAGTGCTCAAGTAATTTATTCATTTAAGGGGGAAATACATCAGAACAATGAAACAGACTGATGGAAGATGTAACTATTTGAAATATATAATGTGTGACTGGTTACCTTTGTCATGCAACACTTCTTCTGTTTCATGGGTTTGTAACTGCAACTTTTCTAAACAAGAGGAGAAAAATCAGAAATTTCAGTATGCTCATGGGAATATTTTTTAATGAAAGACCTCACCTTAGCACATGCACTGTGACAGTTAGAAAGAAGTGGTTTGCAGATTTCAGAAAAAAATGACTGATAACTATGCACTATAACAAATGATATCTTTCTGTAGAATTATATTCTTTTATAACTTCTGTTCTTTAATATCTGGTGCAAAGTCTTTTCAAATGGATGCATAACATTTTTCTATAAAAGAGCTTGTTTGTGTGTATTCCTTTATGTAAAGAAGCTAGGCATATTTTTCTGACTTGGTGTAAAAAAAATTGTTTGGTGAAATGGTTTACATGTGCCTTGAGGGTATCTCAGTTATACATCTTTTCATATAGAGAAGAATAAAAACATCCATTAGCCTAGGTGTAGTTGTAATTGTCCACTAAAAAAAATTACCCACAACATCTCACCATCCTTTATATAGTCATTATAAGTTATAAGCATTCTTGCATTCTTATCATTTGCTGCTCATTCAGATTTGGTAGTGACTTTGGTGCATCATAAATAGTGTATGCATTTTCTATACACTTGTTAATATTCACAGAAAGAACTTCAGATTCCTTACAAAATGCATCTATTGATTTGTGCTTGCATAGACAAATAGATCGATTCTGAGAAGCCCCTAGACAGAGTTGAACATCAAGTACAAATGCAGCAGAACAGTAAACCATCAGCACAAAAAGTATGGTACAGAGTAGAAACTGTAACGTGAATATTCAGATACAGCATTTTAATCTTCATTCTGGATTTTTCAGGTTCTGCTTCTGTCAGAAAGGATAGTAACAGAACTTTTAACATCTCCCATTCGTCATGTTTGCCTCTGAGATGCATTACAAAAACACAGAGCACCCTAATTGAACCATAAAAAAGGAATTATTTATAAAAGGGAGAGATAGACCCTATAGACTGTGAACCATTCACATACTAACTATAAACCAAATCAAATTATTCTAGCAATTCCAAGGGAGCTATATAGTTTAACCAAAAAAAGGGAAGAAAAGAAGCCCACAACAGTTTGATAGAAAATATTCAGCACTATGTGTAGCAAACGGTTTGCTACTGAATAACAGTTTCTGATTTATGTGGCAATGAGTGAGTGTAGTAATTAGACATAAAATTCATTATTGATAATTTGCAGGTTATTGTGTATAAATTGGTATCTAGATGTGTTTTCCTTGTTTTACACAGAGAAAATCTCAACTGAATTTGTTCTTTCCTAAAATAAGATAGAACTGGTCCCAGAATTTTGCTGGATAGCTCTGTACCCAAAGAGGTAAGGTTTTTTTTCGCTTTTGCGTTATAAAAATACTAGTTTCCACTTAAACTCTTACTACCAGGAGAAAATTCTTTACTTGGCTACCCAATACACAGCCATGTAATTTTACTGATCTCTGAGGAGTTGTGTCTGATGCACATCAGTGAGAGAGAGGACAATTCATTTTTTTCATATTGCTTGTTTGTTGCCTTGAGTGGCAAGCATGGTATAAGCCAGGATCATTTATCCCAGCTGAACTTTCTTACACACCATAAGCACACAGCTTTCCTTTACTGTCTGTAACCAAACGACTCTGGCACATCCTCAGGCTGGTAAGGCAGGGGGCATGGTCGACTCCATCACTCATCTATAGAAGGGCAATGGCAGCCCGCCACAGATTTTTGCCAGTTTCTGCTCTGTTGCACTCCTGTAAATGGCAGAAAACTGCTCCACCAGAGGAGAGAGGAACTGGGGCAGAAGGGGTTAGGGTGGAATGCTCTAGCAGAGGGAAAAGCGGCATTTGTTCTTTCACCTCCCATAGAGCAAGAAATGACTGTCTTGCGGAGAATTATATATCCCTCAAGAAATTGGAGTCTGACAAACTATCCAGCCTTGGTCATAACTGCTGGCTGTTGAGTTTGAGTTTAAATTATTGATTTTTTTGTTGTTTCTATTGCAATTTAAATATAAACCATAAGCTTCCTCTGGCAATATATTTGGTTTTGGCAATAGTAGCTTTAGTCAAAAAATGTGGAAAACCAGCATCCTCCTCCTGGAGTCATCTGCTGTACTTATTGTTGTAAATTGACAGAATCACAGACTGCCTGAGGTCAGAAGGGACCTGCTGCCCAAGCCCCCTGGCTTGAGCAGATGTTGATTGTATGAAAGCATACCCAAGTCTTCCTTAGCCTTGGGGACAGTTAACCGATGTATCATCTGCCTTGGCAGGGACAGCTGCTGCAGCACCTGCTGGGCAATGAGTCTTATGGGGCATCACTGATGTACCCAAGATCATTTAGGTTGGCCTGAACTCAGAGGAGGATCCCTTCTTTGTGTCTTTCTGCCCAAACTGCTGCCCCTGGGATATGTGCTCTGGTCCTTATTAAGGCTCCTCCATAACACCACCTGAAAGGGTGCTTGACCCTCCTTCATTGTTGAGTGCCTGCAACAGAGGGTCCCAGCACTCTTGGTCAAGTGTGTTTGTCTAAGGTTTGAATCTCCATTTCCTGTATCTGTGGCACAGTCAGATAGCTGTCTCATTAGGTGGGCATTCTTATTTTTGGGGGCTTTTAAATTTCATTAAGTGTAAAAGTTCTTCAAACGGTAGTTCTGTTAGAGATAAGATTCTCTGCACTACTGATTAGTCTCTTTTCTGAAACCCTCAGGAGAGTAACTGTTGCTCACTGTTATCTGTATATTCTTCCATGTGTTCACCCCAGATGGCCAATTGATCTAATTTGATGTCGAAGGCAGCCATAACTTCTTGCGGCTTGGCAGATACTAATGTTTTGCAGTAGCGTTATTACAGATCTTTCCTTTCTGTATTGTGTTTTGGCTCCAGGGGAATGCAAAAAGATCCTGCTGCCCAGTAGCCCAAGGCAAAGAGTTATCTGTGTGACAGTGGGTGCTTTTTTTTCTGGGGGGAGGAAACCATGTTGCTTTTCATTGCTGCTACTCTTTCTCAATTTGAGAAGAAAGGCATTGGATCTTCCAATAAGCATTTGGATTTAAAAACCTGCTACTTGTAATTGAAGTCTTGGTTTTGATTATACAATTTTTACATCAGCTTCTAAGTTTTCAAGGGCCATTTATGGTGAATCCTAGTCTAGGACTAACGATGTTAAAGAATTCTGGTACCAGATTTTTCTAAAGACTACTCAGATTAGGTAGTTATATTTAAATATAACTTCAGAGATGCTACTTTCCAAAAAAGGAAAGCCAGACTTATGTTTGTAGAAACATAAATTATAACTATTTTTGGATATTACCTGCTGTATAAAGACCTTTGTTTCTTTTACTACAAAGTATTTCTCTTCCAGAAACTAAATTTCCTCCAAAATGCTGCTACAGGTAATGTTCATATAGGTTTTCTTTAATCACTGCTGTAAGCATGGCAACTACATTGGACAGAACCCAAATGTTCTTTGAAAATGATTGAAGTTTAATTGTAGAGGGAAGAATAGAATTAATAAGTGCCCAGCTGTGTTTCTTGATCTCTTTTCTGGTTTGTAGCTAGTATAAGACAAAAAGAGGCAATCACTCTTTTACCATGTAATTAATTTAAATATTGGAATAACTTAGCATTCATGAATGCATCTCTGTTTTATCTCCTCATTTTATATCTTTCTTTATGTTATCATAAAATGTGCTGAGTCTGTTGATGTCCAGCCCTGTGTTGCAAAGGAGAAGAATCATTTTAGTTTTGTTGTTAGTAAAATAAATTTACTACAATTTGTGCACTGGCCTTTGTTTTTTTGGACAAGGCATTTTGATTTTTAAGGAAAATATCAGTTGCTAATAGCATCCAACCATTTTGATTCACACTGGTGATGATGTCTTCATTAATCAGAACAAATGATTAATCTCTTCTTTCCACAGTGGCTGTTGTGCTTTTTCAACCAGCCATTTTAATTTTCTGCTTGACAATCAGTCAAAAAATCTATTACAGGTGATCAAAGCTCATGAGAGACAGCTTTTGTGTCTAAAATAATAAGTGGAACTGGTCTGAAGTCTGGGAAAAGTTTTTTTGTGCTGTAATCTGCGGGCTTCATTGTTGCCCAACTGACATTCTGCCTTGTTCTCCAAATTTTGCTTCTTTACCTACTTTGCCAAGGTAAGCTGGAGAGTCAGGGGAAGTCTGTCCTACCTAGGATGAGATCCTACCTGATCTCAGCTAGAATGGGTGACAGTAAGATTTGCTGGGTCTCTTCCCTGGGCAGGTGTCACCTACAATCTCCAACATGATTTGGATTTGGTCCATGCCAGAAATCAAAAACAATCCAAACCAAACCACCAAACAAACAAAACCACAAACAAACAAACAGACATACTTCTAGGCATGGTTCAGGAATTACTGTGCGCCAAGCGCCATTCCCAATAAGCAGTTTGAATGTGCTAGGGTGGGGTTCATGGTATGCTTTTATTTATTGGCATAGGGAGTCTCTGTTTTCTCATTCTGGTGTGTCTGGTGAGCTAGACAATACCATACTCTTCGGATGGTTGCACCTGAGTCTGTTCCGGACCTGAAATCAGAAGAAATTAATCAGTACTGGTAATTACCAACAAATTATTCCATGGTAGAAGGTTTGCCAACTGTTCACAGAGACTTTTTAGATGCAGGATGGAACAACAGCACCATAGTATTTTGCAAGTTCACAGAGTTTTTGTGTGGTGTAATGAGAGATCACAACAACCTTACTGATCCAGGAGTGAGAGTAGGCACTGCAGTAGGGAGGTAGAGACTTCATAGCCTCTCCATGAATTAAAGATGCTGATGCATGGGTCTGGCCTGTGGCTTGGGGCTTTTGGCTTGGGACTTTTATCTCGGGGCTTTTCACACACAGTCTTTATCTGTGTGGTCAATCTATCTTGTCTTGGAGAAAGGTGAGAAGTTTTATTACCTTCAGTTGAGACTTTTAAAGACACAAAATCTTGAAATTCCCCTTCAAGATGAAATTAATATGTGTGCATACTCATGTGCACACTTATATACATATGCATACATGCATACATATATATATATACATATTTATCTTGCAGAATAAAGGAGACATCTTCCTGGTGGCCTGTTGGGTAGGTTGCACAGTTCAAATTGAATGAGAAGTTGAAGTCCCTGTCTTGAATCAGACAGGGTGTTCATAGGGTAATGATTTTACACTCCTATAAATTCACAGTTTTCCTTCCAATGTAAGAACAAGACAAGTCATTCAGGAAGCCATGGAGACTTCTCATACATGCAGCATGCATGCAGAGTGAACACTGCTCTTCTCTTAGTACTTCAGTATGACCCTTGTTTGTTCTGCCTTCCTACATCAAAAGAAAAAAAAATTGTTTTCTTTTCAACAGTACAGTTTCAGTCATGAGTACGTCACAATATCCTTATTAAGGAATATAAAGATTTTATTTTCATAAAACAAATTTAATTTTCTGATGTTTGTAAGATAATGCTACATATTATTTTCTAACAAAGCCATCATAATTTCTGAGCAAACAGGGAACTTGAAACTTTATATAGCATGCTGGATGTTCTCTATATTTTATCATGGCAGGAAGCTTATACTTTATTCTGTTGCATGGTATTTTCCTCTGTAGGAAATTATTTTCAAAATTGCTCTTGCAATTCCTACATTTTTGTTAATTCCAGTAAGAATAAAGATTAAAAATTGTATTCATTTCCCTCTGGTAATTATCCTAATGTGAAGTTCTTCCTCCACACACACCCCAAAAAATAAAAAACCAAAAACCAAACAACCCCAGCAGTGAAATTAAACAATATCTCTTTATAATACCTGTTTTGTGTTCTCTCAAAGTTTAATGCTTTCTGACAGTAATGGGAAAAAAACGATAAGGAAAAAATGCCATCACCTTGTAGTTTTAGGATTTCTTTTCTTCAGTAAAAAAACAAACACTCTGTGCTTAATTCTCTGCACCTAATTTCAGTCCATGTATACTGCTTTTTCTCTGTTTCTCGGGTTTGGAATGGACTTTTAGCACTAGTGCCTTAATTACAGGCAGAAATAAACAGATAATTTGTAAGGAAAATTCTATCCTACAATTTAGACCTGGCATTCCAACCAAAAAAATCCTTCCTTCCTGACATAAGCTGTAAAGCATCCTGTATATAGAAAGGTTCATAAATAGAGCAGGATGGAAGTACATTTATCTTCTGAACAGTTAACATACTCCATAGCAAACGTTTGCATAATTGTAATGGCTTAATATAGAAATTCTACTTAACTTCACATGTGGCTTCAGCAAGCCCTAGATTTAGCAATCTACAGCTCTGAGTTTTGCAATCTCTGGGTGTTAAAAGCTACCTCAGTCAAAAAAGATCCCTCTAAACGCCCATACATTAGCAACATGTGCTCCACCTGCCTATGGACATATGGAAAAGAAGGTTGTATGGCTGGCGAAGGCTGGCTAAAAAGCTCATCATTTTCTCAAAAAACTTAAGCAAAGCTTAAGTGTCCCATGTTGGGCACCATAAAGAATTGTCAAGGTTTAAGTGCAGCTAGCAACTCAGTACCGTGCTGCCGCTTTCTCACTCCCCACCCTTCTTCCTCCCCCTGCTTCCAGAGAGATGGGGAGGAGAATTCAAAGAATGTAACTCCCACATGTTGAAATAAGAACACTCCAGTAACTAAGGTACAACACAAACCGCTGCTGCTACCACCAATAATAATAATGATGAGGGAAATAACAAGGGAAGAGAATACAACCACTCACCATCTGCTGACCCATACCCAGCCCGACCCAATCAGTGATCTAGCCCTTCCAGGTAACTGCCCCCAGTTTATATACTGGGCATGATGTGCTGTGGTATGGAATACCTCTTTGGTCAGTTTGGGTCAGGTGTCCTGTTTCTGCTTCCTCCCGGCTTCCCCTCCTCCCTGGTAGAGCATGAGGCTCAGAAAGTCCTTGGTCAGAGTAAACATTACTTAGAGCAACTGAAAACATCGGTGTTATGAGCATTGCTCCCAGGCTGAAAGTCAAAACCACAGCACTGTGCCAGCTACTAAGAAGGAGCAAAATGACTGCTACTGCTGAACCCAGAACAGTAGCAAAGAGAGCTTTATTTTACTTATTTGTAGTCAAAGTTGCTTAGAAGAACTGATTAAAATGTGCTAACATGTTAGGTTTTATGAAAAGAGAGAATTTCCTTGGATCACCAAAATAAAAGGAGCTGAGCCAGTCAGCATACACAACTTGTAATCGGGGGGGATGTGATGCGGTGGTGGTGTTCTGAAAGCAAAATAAAAAGTTATGGAGACTGTTCATTGCAAACACATTGCTATCACAGTGGAAAAAAAGAAACATTTGGTCATATCCGACTAATGATCCTACAGTAAAAGCAAATCTGGGGAATTTGCACCTCTTTTTTGTTCACATTCACAGGAGGGCTTTTCTAATCCCATAAGGAGCTAACTTGGAAAACTTCCAGTGGAAATCAAGCAAAATTTTCTTCTAAGGATGCTTAGGGCTTGATTACACTGATATGATAAATCTGCTATCCATGGATTGTTAAGGACTTTACTAGTTCAGTTTTAAATTTCTATTTTGACATTTTGTATAGTATTATATATTGATAAAACAATGTCAAATGTTAAATTTAGCACATACCAGACTTTTCTGGATGACCCAAGTTCTATCAATAGAAACGGTAAAATCTTGGCATCACGCTTCTGCTTTTGCTATTTGTATGTCACTTTTACATTCCCTGGTTTCATGCAGCACTGATTTGGCCATAGCTGTTATAAAGCAACCTAACCTAATTTCCTAAGTAATTTGAGTAACAGGTCTTATTGTTACATCTAATGCTCTTACGAGTATCTTTGGTGCACCAGGGTTTTGTCTTCCTGCAATTCAGCTTGTACTGTGTCTAGGAGAATATACTTGAGTTAGATTTAAATCCATTAGTTTGGCCACACATAGGGAGCAAGTGTGTTAAAGAGGGCCTATGGATGTCCCAGATCAGAGTCCTGCACTGATCTGGATAATTAGTCAGCACAACCCTGTGTTTAAAGGAATAAATTTCTGGCAAAGCTGGTTAGCTTAGGCATACAGTGTATGTCTTAGCAAGGCATGTTGGCCTGAAAAGTGATGTGCTTAGACAAGACACTAGTCTCTGGTCTGGTTTATGGTAGCTGATTTGGAGGCGGTATGTAGGAAAAAAAAAATTAAGTTTGTTTCCACCTACTTTTGTGTTATATATTTGTACTTAGTATATGAATTTAAATAGGTAAAATAGCTCATGTCTGTTATACAAAATTGTGTGAAATTCAACCTCCCCGGCTCACAGGATTTAAGTATAAATAATCTCCTCAACCTCTCTAACTCTGAATGCTATGAATTTAAAACACATTATTGTCCCAAATATTAATCCAGATTTCAAATCCTCAGAATTCTGTTTTGTCTTGCCTAGCCATAACAATGATTTCTCTAATAAGTTTTATAACTTTTGTGAGCAATATATTTTCCATACAGACACATTTGCAGAAAAGCATTATGTATCACAGGATTTTTTTTTTTATTTTGGGGAAAGTTTCTGCTTCTGAACTAAAATACTTTTCTCAGAAGTGGACTTCAAAGTGCTTCTACTAAAAATAACCATTACTTGTGGAAAATTAAATAAATATTTTTCTGCTTTTTCTTCCTCTTTAAAAAAAATCACACACAAACACACAAAAACCAAAACACCAAAATAAACAAACAAAAAAATCCCAAAGAAACAAACAAACAAAAAAACTCACCAAAAACACAAACCACAAAATAAAATCCTAAAACTTGTTCTAGAGATGATTGGGTAGAACTATATGCTTGCTAAATTCTGTTAGGCTGCTGTAGTTTGACTTGGCCAGATGAACTACGAGTAAAGTTTCTATAAGTAAAGTCCCTTCATATGTGTTTTTGGCAATTTCTTAGCTAGTTCTTTCTATTTCTTCCTTTCTCAGTTCCTTTCTGTAAACCAGCAACCTTGGGACAAATGAACTTTTATTTAGCTAATCTCAGTTCTTCCATAAACTAGCTGTATGCTTGTAAACCAAATTCGACTGTGCATGATAAGGCTATGCTATTTTCTTATCTCGTAGGGGGCATAGTGAGTGTATATTCATTATATATTCAAAAACTCTGTCTGCCATAGTAAGAGGCATACAAATGTTGAAAATGAGGGAGGGAAAAAGAGAGAGTAAGAACTACCACAATGTATGTATGGGATTACTTGTCAGCAAAGCTACCTCCCTGGTTTCCATAGATGCTACTAAGGTGAGCTAAGTGATAACTATTGCCAGAAGTTCAGCTCAAAGTACAAACACATTAGATTAGTCTAGATCATTACCCTTGGCAAACTTATGCCTCATTATCTGATCACCAATTTTCTTCTATTTAACAAGGAATGTGAGGTCTACAATGTTTAAAATACAAATAAAAACCCAACCAACTTTTAAGAGCACTTAAGTATGATACCATAAATGCTGGTGTAGTGACCTGCCAAAAAATACCAGTTTTGTTTTCCTTCAGACTCTGAATTTTTGCTTATGGAAACATCTAAAAAATTCAGTTATCAGTCATCTGTCCCGAAGATACACATCCTGAGAGAGCAAAACATAAAGATAATAATTGCTTTAAAATTGTCACAGTTTGTGTAACAATGGCCAGACATGATGATCAGCAACAACTTATAGGTTTTATGACAGGTAACCATACTTTAATACAATGTTACATTTAGAAGAATAAGTGAAGCTATTAAAGTTACTCAGAATTTTCATAACCACATTGATGGAAGCTCAGTCTGCCATTTTTTTATTTGAGCTTCAGCAGTAAATCCTTTCATTTTGGTGATCTTTGATTGTAGTGATCATTTAAAGACTTACGTGGCTTTCATCAGTAAGGAGAGAATACAGTGTAAAAGATGTTCCATATCATCCAGACTCAATACAACAAAGGAACAACAGAATGTAAATTCTGGTTTAACTGCATATGTATTAGAAAAAAATACACTTTGTGTGGGTATAAATTACATAATATTAAAAGCAAGGAGAAAAATAAGTATTATTTTATACTTAAGTAAGAGGAAAGACTGAATGAAAAGTCAGGGCATGTTTCTGTTCAAGGGTTTTCACAGTTTCTGGCGCTCAAAACTTCATTCAAAACTGCAGTGCCAGGGTTCAAGCTTTTGCTATGTCATCTGTTAAGCTTTCTGTTCCAAGTTTACCAGTTGCTATTAGTTCCATAGTTGAAATATTGCTGTGAACTATCAAAAACTTATCTGAAAATTTAAAACTTGACACAATGGTTGCTGACTGTGATTACAACATCAGTTAGATCACAAGAGCCAAAGACCATCGCTAGTTTCTAGAAGATAAATTGTTTGTTCTTATTTGCTCATGGAGTCTGATGGAAATTATAAGGTGCTGAAATCATTCTAATGTCAAAAAAAAACCCTAAAATTATATCTGACAGTAGGTGTGCCTGATTCTTTGACTATGTTTTTACCAGACTGACAGCAACAGCTAAAAATCTCAAGGAGACACATCAACAGATGAAAACTTGCATCATTTGTGGTAAGAAGCAAAGTAAGTAGGTAAAGATAAAATATATTTTAGTCATCAAGGTACGGCTGATGATCTCTAACATGAACAATGAAAGAAAACATCTGTTCATACCTCCAGGTACTGTCAAAAGGGAATAATTTGCTAGTAGATTTTTGGGGTTTTGTGGTATATAGTCAAGTGAGTGGTCTGAGACTGAACTTGTCAGACGATATTTAAAAAAAAAAAATCAACTTCAGTAAATGGAATTGCTTCAGGAATGAATCTGGTCTCTTTATTCTTCCAGCTTGTTCACTGAAGCATAAAATGAGATAGAAACTAGAGATGCAGAATTGCTTCTTAAAAACCAAACAACACACTTGCACAAACACCATGAGGGCAGATTTTATAAACAGTGGGATTTCATCAGCCCTGGTGAAAAACAGATTTGGCTGGTGGAGAAAAATCCTACAAAATAATGAGCCAAATTTTCTAATAAACTTTGGTTCCTGTAGGCTAATAGAGTGGAGCAAAATGGGCCAAATATAAGGAATATAGTTTTACCAGGCAGATTATTGAGAATGTTGTCTTTCTGAGACAAATGATTTACACACAGAAGAAACAGACATCTCTGAAAGCTAAAACTTTTACTTAATTTTAATTTATATCTAAGACATTTATTTTTTAATTAATTTGTGTACTAGATTTCAAAAACAGAAGTGAATCAGCTCATGAAATTGATCTAGTATCATAGAATCATAGAATAGTTAGGGTTGGAAAGGAACTTAAGATCATCTATTTCCAACCCCCTACCATGGGCAAGGACACCTCCCACTAAACCATGCCACCCAACGCTCCATCCAACCTGGCCTTGAACACCACCAGAGAGGGAGCATTCACAACTTCCCTGGGCAACCCATTCCCGCACCTCACCACCTGTACAGTAAAGAATTTCTTCCTCATATCCAATCTAAACTTCCCCTGTTTAAGTTTGAACCCATTACCCCTTGTCATATCACTACAGTCCCTATTGAAGAGTGGAAGAAACAAAAACAAACTTGTAATTGGACATGAAGCTTTTTCTCTAGGTTTAATTTCCAGGCATATTTTTATATGGTCGGAAAGTCTTAGCTAGTATATGACAGATTCTTCAACTTATGGAAGACTTAGCCTTTCCAGAATCAAGCTAGAACCTTGCTGAATCTGAACCACTTGAAAGAACTGAGCATAATAAAATTAAGCAATTGACTTAATTTGGATTTTCAGGAGCATCTCACCTTCTTTTAGACATTGTCCTGGAAAAATGTAGGTGTATTCTCTCCACTGTGTGGAAGCTTTCATTTTCAATGGAATTCACTGTCAAATTAGTGGATGTCAAACAAATATGTGCATAATTCAGAGCAAAGATCAAAAGAGCAAACTTTCTGGACCAAATATGCTCATAAATCTCTGTTGTTTGATCAAACTTTTATTTTTTACCAGTAACAGGTATTATCAGTATGAGAAAATGGAAGTTAAAGTACATTTTAAGAAATATTATTGCCTTTTGTACATGCCAGCATTAACTTTTTATGCAGTTCTTCAGTGTATTGTTTTAATTTCAGTTGAAAACACACAAAAAAGTTGTCATAAACAAAATTTTCATTTTATTCAAATATAGATTTTGATATTCCACTGCTGCTTATTCAGAAAAACATTGAATATTTTTAATGTTTCTTATTGAGTGAGTCTTACCTGATATCGTTTAACCAACAGCAAATGGAGAGGGAATTATAGCTGTGCCTGAGAATGGATTCTGGACATACTGCATAAGTAGAGATCACCGTGAAAAATAAGCACATTATGTACATAACTTCTTCATGTCCTGCAACTGCACCAAAATGTGAGACTAGCTCTTTGATATGGTTTATCTTCTCCCTGTGGAAATAAGAATGTTTGGGTGGCACCTGTAGTGGTGGACACTCTTTCCTCTTGTGACTGCTCTAGGGACAGCCTTAACACACAGTTCTTAAATTACTTTAAAGCTAGACTGTGCTGGAAGCACACTCAGTCCAGCTTGACTGAGTGAGGTGTTAGAACTGCAGTCAGTTAATGTATTGTTTATTAGCTTAACTTACCCGTGACATGGTCCCTTTCTTTGCAGGATTTTGACAGACAGTTCCACTTTTCTACAGACTTCACCAGCACAAATGTACAGTTTGAGTTAACAAAGCATCTCGGATGTGTTTTTCTCAGAATAGAAGCTTTTATCACAAGACTGCTATTCTTTTGGGCTGCATCTGGATCAAATTTAGGAATAGAACATTCTGGGCTTGGCCCTGACCCAAATCTTAGCTTTCTGACTGAGAATGCTTCATCTTGATGCTTCCATGGCAGTTGGATATGAGTTGCCAGCCCCTCTCTGACATAAACAGAGCTCATCACTGTGTCACTGTCACAGTTGTTGCTATAAATAACAAATGGTTTAAAAAGCATCTTTTTCCTTTAAGTTTTCCATGCCAGATTTAAGTTGAAAATAATATGTAGAAACATAATTTCTACAGGTTTTGTATTTGTGCTGAAATCCATGTAGGTTTTTTTTTGAGACATTTCCAATGAAAAGGTAACTGAGATATGTTTTCTTTATCTTTCTCTTTCCTTCTGTTAAAAAACAACACTTAAATCTCTGCCTTTTCTTTATTGGAAAGGCATCTCAATGTGCAAACACAGACACTGGCTTCACTGTTCCTGTGACAGATGAAAGTTTATCACACCAAGGGCCATTGTAGAAAGTATGGGAAGAATGCTGACCCTTTTCTTGCCTAGATCAATTTCCTTTTAGTAGTATTTTTCTGATGGAATAGCTGGGGAAAAATCTTCCATTCAACATAAAGGTATGACAAAGCTGTATACCCAAGGCAGTTCTCTTTTTCGCTTTTCAGTCTGCTTTTCCATTCCTAACTTTACCATTTGCTCACTTTATGAACTCTGGGAAATCTTCTCTTCCCTATCAACCTCCCTTTTTCCCTTTGTCCTTTCCCATTTTTCCACATAAATAATAAGACCCACCTTCACAGGCTGAGATCTACTGATAGAAAGTGTTACACTGACCAATGTTTCCATACTTATGTATAACCAGAATTATCTGAACATACAAATCTTTTACAGAAATACAAGAAAAGATACTGATAGAAGCCACTTGCTTGATCAGCTACCTATAGTACTTGAAGAACCTTATAAAACTGTCCAGCTAAAACTGATTTGATTCAAGTGGCAGTCTTGAATGTATCCAGGAATGTATTTGTCTCAGTTGCATTTACTGTGAAATATAAGCTCAAATTAATTGTCTATTGCCTTTATGCTGTCACAAAATGTAGAAATACTTTTATGGGGTTAGTAGAGGGTACGCACTAAATTCTTACAGAAATAAAAGTTGTATCTGTTCAAACTGCATTGATTAAAAAGAAGAAAGCTAGCCGCCAATTAGAATTGTTTGTGGGTTTTTTTTGTGTGGGTTTTTTTTTTTTTTTTTTTGTATCAAGTTTTCTGTATCAAGTTTAAGATATACACTGGAAACTTATTTTGGAGCTGTTGTCTTGTGACATTATTAAAATAATCTCTTGTAGCTTGTAAATTTACAATTGTCAACATCACAAAATCAATACAGATTTCAGTACATCTAGTGTTCAATGGCCACTAGGGTACTCAGATTAAAATAACATCAGTTGCAGAGTTCGGCGTTGGCAGATTTCCTTTCTGTGCTATATAAGACCAGTAGTAAAATCTTCATTCATGTCCATAAACCCTAGAAATTGTCAGAATTTGCTCAAAAAGTCATGTGAAAAATGTTTATCAGTGTTTTTTAGGGTAGGGTTATGTCTGTATAAGCTATTGAAAGACATTTGAGTAACTGCTCAATTTTTGATAAAGAATAGAAAAATACACAACTCCTGGCAATGTCATAGAACCAAAATGCATGCTTCAAATCAGAAAGTGCAGCAGGTTAATTTCAGAGCTACATTTTTATCTTTGCAGAGAATAGTGTTTAAGTCTATATCAGGCATTTATAAATGCGTTGAAATTGGGTCGATGCTAAACAATAGATCACAGCATCTGGGCAGCTTTGACATTGACTGGTAGCAGGGAGAAGAAGAACAGGATGAGAGTTGATGATTTAGTATGCCTTGTAACTTCAGTGTGTAGCATAGCAACTGGAAAAATGCTGGAGAAAAATCCCCTTGTTGACTTCATAGAACTGGAAATGTATTTAGTCTACAACATAGCTTTTATGTCCAGCTTGCAGAATTCTTCAATTTGGTGATGCTCCAGGTTAAAAAACATACCAGCTGAAAAATGTGAATTGGAATAATTTGCCATCAGTTCTTAATGTATTGACTAATTTGCCACTCTGTATTCAGCAAGCTGCAGGCAACGAATTTGAAGTGAATCCAGGTGGAAGTAGGCCAGACACGTTAAATTTAAGACCTCTATTTCACAACTCCCTACAGAAATTGTGCTAATAATGTAGCTGAAGTGCTTTCTAAATACTGTGTAACCCAATTCTTTTGGCATTCTGATTAATTCCTTGCCCTTTTCTGCTGTATGCACTGTTAAGAAGTACACTACGAGGAGGAAGAAATTGTAATAGGATCTGTCAAACATTAGACACAAAATGTTCTTCTGTTCTTTATAAATTTAGACATAAACAGCAAGGAAAAGACAGAAGTTCATATACTGATGTTGTAAGTAGTCAGGCTTTTCAACTTAATTGTTATTTCCACATCTATTGTCTAGTTAGTGCTGCCAGCAATGAAAACGTATAGTAGTGATCCTGTTCCCAGAGTTTAGGTACCCTCCCTGACTTAAGTCCAGACTTAATGTATCTACTTCACTTCTAAATCCTCTTTCTGAGTATTAAGGAGTGGTAAGGCTCTGACTTTTTAAAACATAAATAATCAGATGATTTTCATCAGCCTGTTGCAGTACACTTTACTGGAATGGAAGCTTCCAAAGACAAACTCAATGCCAAGACTGGTATGTTGAATTTTTTGCATGCCAACAGAAACTTCATCCTTGCCAGATGGAACTAACACATTAAATAGATCATTTTATTTCAAATGGAAACATTTTAATGACCTTTTCTGTGCTATTTGTCTTCCTGTTTAGATTTTATTAAAAATTTGCACTCAAATGGCTGAAATTAGAAGATCTTGCTAATGAATGCCAACATTATCATTTGGAAGCCAAGTTAAACATGTAACAAAAAAATACAAGCCCAGATGGAGAGATCTCAGGGTATAATGAGTCCTTAGGAGAACTCATAGTTAAGAATTCTGCAAAGACAAAAAAGGCTTTGGAACAAGATTCAGAGAAGTTCAAATTGGAAATAGAAATGGGGTAGTACCAAAATCTTGCTATCTGAAAATCCCACTGACTTTGAAAATAACTGTATTAATTTGTCTTAGCTGAGTTACCAGCCTTTTGTCTTTTTGACAGCTGTCTGTTATGAAAAACAATGTTTGCTTGACAAGGTAGGACAGAACTGTGTTCACTGCACCTTAAACAGAGAAGGATCTAGCGTATCCATGCAGTGCGAGCACATAAGCAGAGAAGCAGATGTGTGACTGTAATAAGTCATTGTAGCTTCTTGTTTGCTTTGGAATTAAGAGTACATTTTTTCCCCTGTTACAAGATTACACAATGCCAAAAGGTAACATTCTAATTTCTCTTGTTTAGCTAACTTTCCTAGCATGCAAATTTACACTATTGGAAAGAAAAGTTGATTAAATAGTTGTGTGAGTCCAAGAAAAAATATACACCATTTATGGTGAGGGATTTGATGGTTTCTTTTACTACATGCACAGTTGCTTTTGTGTTCTGTGACTGGGGAAAAATATTTAAGAAAAGCAAAAACTTTATAATTTAAAATACTGCAATTTAAATTAACATGACGCATGAATGTGTGCTCATAACTTGAAAACTAGAAGTAATTCTATTTGATCCGACACTTGTGTTCAACGTATATGCTGAATATTTGCACCCAATCAGCAGAGAATTCAAAGATATATGAACTTGTACACTGAATATGTTAAAGTAAATTAGGACTACTCAGATATTGCCTAAGTAAAAAAAAATTGCTTTCTATATATAAGTTAATTGCAAATCAGAAAAGGAATGTAGAGCCTACACAAGAAAGCTGATTTTTTTCAGAATTCCTTAATTTTAAGCATTTGACTCATATAGAGGTTACCTTGCTTTCCCCAGCAGCCTGAGGAGCTGGTGGTTGTGTAATCTGGTCAGTGAGCTGTGAATAAATCAGAAGGAGAATAAGATGATGAGCAGCAATAGAAACATGGGCACTGAGGCAGAGTTACTACATATGCTTATGCTTTTATTTATTTCATTGGTTGCTTTGCTTTAATTTGCTTTTTAACAGATCACATTAAATAGCAGTTAAAGGCATTGTATCTTTGCAGGTTAGCCTTTTGGGTTAAAAATAAATTTTTTGAGACATTTTGAGACATTGAGGCATGTTAGTGTGCAAAAATTGTTTACTTCATTTAAATTCTTTATTATAATTTATTTCTCTCTTGTTCATGTCTAAATAGTTACTTTTTGGGGTTCCTCAGAATATTCTTTCTTCTATTGCTATCTTTGTTCATATTCAAAGCTATTGTCTATTTAAACTGTATAAATTCTAAGGTATTCAAGTTTACAGTTCCCCTGTCTTTTATTTTCATTGTTTTTTTCCCAGTCTGTAAATTTCTTGCCCATATTAGGAAAGTACCTGCTGTTCTGTTAAATAATGTCTGCTTAGAAACCAGTGTTTCTTACTCCCATGTTACTTAACTGGAAAGCAGCAAAACCAATGTGCTGCAGGTGTAAGCTGGCACCCTGCCCACTCCAGTCCCAATAGCTTCATAAATCTTGACCCTGCCATAGCCCCACAATTACATTTCATGACACAAAGCCAAGCAGTTTTATTCACCCAGTGATCTAATTTACATTTCTGAAGACAAAAGAGCATATAGATAGAGTTTCAGAGCTCTCTTTGCTTCTGCATTTGTCTAAAGATTACTTTCAGGTCAAGTACAAGAAACCTGGCAAATGGGATGTTGGTGATTAAACTTTAAAATTAATTAAAACTAAATAAAGATTAAGGAAAATGCAAGACTTAAGCACTCATTGTTCTTGTGCCAGCTGAAACGATAGACCAGTGTATATTCTATATCAGAAATGAGCAGCTGCTATTCCTTTTGAATAATCAGAAAATAACTATTATGTTCCTTTTGCCATGTTTGATGAGACAAACTTTCCCTACATGTAAGTTCTTGGTATGCGTTTTGTGCTTAGAAAACCTTAAAGAAATACTTAACAAATCCTCTGAGAAAAGTATGCTGCCTTATGCTTCCAGATATTATAACATGTCTAACCTAACTAGACATCTGCACTACATATTTATTCTTCTGCACTGCTGCTCCAGCCTTCTTTGTAACCAAAGGAAGAAATAAGTACCAAGACCATGAGTCACATCTGCCTTAGATATCTATTTAGGATGAGATGAATTGTGCCCATGTTTGTTCCTCTGCTGTCCACAGTAGAGGAAGTCTAGGGAATTACTACAGATGAAGATGTCTAGCGTCAGGTGACCTGAACTCCACGCTGTTCTACTTAGGTCAAATGTTATAAAGTTTCCAATGAGAAAGCTCAGTTCTGTAAGAAAGACCTTAGAAGTATTAAAAACACAGTAGTTTTCACTTAGAAGAGTTTATGCTCGTTGTCATTGTTATATGTTATAAATATCATAGGTTTGTGATACCACAGCGTTAGGGGTCCTATGCATGAGCTGAGATTTCCCCCTGCTGAACCCTTCATAAAGATGCAGACCACAAATCTGGTCTCTGGCCAGCTTGCCATCTGGTCTACACAAGAGGTTGGGAGCAAAAGGCTACAGGGAAGTGACACAGTTAAAAATAGCAGCTAGTGGATTGTATGCACCAGTGGACCAACTTTTGTCCAGCTTCTGTTAGAGAAAGTGCATTTGCAGGAATTGTTTGAAAGATCATTAAGTAGTTCTGCAGGGTTTGCTAGGAACTTCTCCCAAGTGTAAAGGGGATCCTGGGTGTAAGCCTGCTTCTTTAAGAATTGACCAGATGAATTATGAAGAAAGTACTTGTGTACTGGAGGGGAGTTCAACCTCTTGAAGCTGAATGAAAGATATTAGTGCAAGGAAAAGCAGTGAATAGCTGAAAAAAGTAACTTACATGATGGTAGAGGAGGGAGAGGCTATGTTGCAAAGTGAAGCATTGCTTGTCTCACACAGTGAGCCAGGGAAATTATCTTTGCAAGAAGCAGCATTTTGAGCACACTAATTAATTAAAGCTCCTTTTTTCAATTCCAAACAAAGGAAAGTTGTAATAATGAAGATGTTAGATGATGGTGTGGACAAATATTTTAGTAGTGTGAAGGTGTGGAAGGGTACATTAGGAGGTGCTGTGCAGCAGGAGTCCCAAAAACCTTAGGCATATTCTTGACATTTGCAAGCAAGGAACAATCCAAGTTAAAGATGACATCCTTGTGGTATGAATACATATGATACCATTGTCTACAGTAATTCAGTAAGAAAGTAGCAGAAATGCCTCAGGAAGATGTAACCATTTTGAGCTTAATATCTTCAGGAGATCAAAGAGGCATGTTGAGAGTTTAGTTTGGAAGGTAGTCTGGAATAAAAAGGCAAATTTGTGACTGAAGTTTAGAGATAATAGATGAGCTTCCAAATAATATGGTGGGTGTGAGGGTCAGAGAGATAGAAGAGTCGAGCTCTGAGGAACTCCAAGATGAAATTAGGATGAGGCACTGGAAGAACCCTTGAAAGAAAAATACTGATGGAAGGGAGGGAGAACTCAAGAGAAAAGGGTATATCTGAGACCCATTATGGCCTCTCTGTGCCAGAAAAAAAAAAAAATGGAAAAATGGAAAATAAACAAATTGAATACATTTAGAAAATATCACACACAATAAGATTTCTGACTGGGCTCAGTGCCGTCCATAGATGTAAACAAATTCTCGGGGCCTGAAATTCTACAAATCTATTGTCTGTAACATGAGAGATTGTGTATATTGATCCTTAATCAAGGTCTTTTCAGTCCCTGTATGCCATATCAACATGTGGGAGAGTGGATTATTTCTTAGTCCTACAATCATTTCAACCAGTGAAGTATTTTGGATAGAATTGAGGGCTTTTCTTATTCTTCAATGGTTGTCCATCTGTCTGATGAAGATTGGTTTCAAAATGCATCCCATCTCAGACTGGAGGGAATGTGGACAGGACAAGAGGCATCCAGGGTTGAAAACAGATAAATGCCTATTTGAGTGAGTATTCTTAAGTGTTTGAAATGCAGAGCATACCATGAGAAACAAAGCCATTACATCCATTGTTAACAGAATTAGCCATCACAGATATTTCTGTAATGCACAGATTGCTGCCATCTCAAAGCTTTTCGGCTGTCCTTGCAATTTTAGGAATAAAATATTCTATTAAAAGAACAAGTGAAAATAAATGAAACATATCATTACTTTTACAATGGACAAAGTGTTGATTCGTCAAACCACAGAGACAGGCACTCTAAGGTATAATTCCCATTCCCATTTAAGAATGTGCTTAAAAAAATAATTAGAAAAATGCAAACTATTCCCCTATGTCAATGCCTTCCTGAAGCTTCCTTCACAGACCCATTTTACTACTTTTTTTTTTAACTTCCCATGCTTTATCGTGGAGATCATCTGTAGTTGAAAAAGATTGTTTGGAGGGTTTTAGTTGTCTTCAAAAGTGAGGACATACTAAGCTTGAACAAATTCTCTGCAGCTCAGATGTGCCATACTTTTACAGCTGCATTCTTTTTTATCAACCTATCAAAACCCTTTAGCGATATCTTTCAACAAAGCTGTGAATTATTTATCCCTTTGGATTTGGATGTTTTTACAAATGTCAGCATAGCTGCTGTGTGCAATGAAGCCAATCATTTAGCTGCTCCCTCTATTATGTGAAATAATAGTGACTCTTTCGTGTGGACACTATTGGCACAGAAGTGAATGAACCATGAAATCTAGATGTGAATTGCTGTAGGACTGTCTGCCTCCCTTCCCCCTTCTCTTAGAAATTTTCTTGGAACTGGATTCTTGGTGAAAAAATTTATAACATTTGCACAATTTCACAACTTGTTTCTTAGTATTATATTACCCCTTACTTATGAGAGATCGAGTTTACGTCTGTCTTAGACAGTATAGAAGTCAACCTTGACCCAAACTGAAGTGTGATAAATGACACTTCTAAGCTCGTATTACACATGGTTTCACTCTTTGTGATTTTGAATTAACAAAAGGAATAAGCAAGTTTAGTAACTTAAAATTCTATTATGAAATAATTGCCTTTGAAGGAAACTAGAATAAAAAAAAAAAAAAAAAAAAATTTGCTTCTATTTTTCCCTGTAGTTTTGCATGGGGTGAGCAGGAGAGAGGAGTCACCTATAATAGGTCAAGTACTTTTGAAAACAAAGAAAGAAAAAGTGTGTGGTGACAAGAAACGCTAGTGTAGTGCTGAATAGGAAACTTGTGGTAAATATTTTTTTGTCTTCCAAAACCTCAGTGCAAATATAGAGCTAATTTTTTAATATATCCTGTATTCCTGTGGTCACCATATAAAGATCCCTTGAATTCTTCATTCTAAACTACTCAGTTCTTGCATTTTCATGGATCCTAGTCACTGTCTAATATTAGAAAAACTGACCAGGCTATCATTGGTTTAGGTTTTGGGGGTTTTAGTGTGTATTTTAAAGTCGTTCCCTACTACTTCCACTGCAGTATGAAAGGCATTGCGAAAACAGTATTTGAGCTGGAAAAAACCCTGAATCTCAAGCTGTGTGACCACAGTAATCCTGAGCCAACACTAGTTCTGGGTTTATCTGCTGAGTTGTGCTGTGTAGTGAGAAATATGTTCACCTGCCTCAGGTCAGAATGACCTGCTCAGGTTTCCCCAGTCTGACATTGACATGATTGTGTAGGATTCACTGTTAATATTTTCTTTTGTCATGAAGTGTTATTTTAGTGCTCTGCTTTTTCTTTCTCTCTTAATAAATACCTTTTAGCCAGCAGTTCTGCAACAAGCCACATGCTAGGAGGCAGCAAAAGATGCAGTACCATTTTTTTTTTAAGTAAACCAGCTTTTTCATTGTCTGATAGTAACCTAGTCTTTCTGGGTATCTGTTGAAGGAAGGAAATGTTACTCTTGAACTCTACTTTCAGAAAATGTCTGGTGTAATATATGCATGAAGCAACAGTATACATAACTGATTAAAGAGGTCAGTGTTTTATCCCTCAGCTTAACATATATGTCACTTCTAAATCACTTGTAGGAATCCAAAAGAGTACAGCTTCTAGTTGGCTCATTTTTTGTTGCGGTGCTCTTTTGTTGCTGGGATTACTGAAAAGCACCTTTCTGACCTTACTGAACAAATCAGATTTCTATTTCCTTTTTCAGTTCTATCAGTAACTGTGAAGTGTCTACCAAATCTGCTTAGAAATTACCCTCCTGTTGCCGCTGTGTTCAAGTTAAGATGGAGGTGGTAGTTTGGCTGTTACAGTTCTTGGGGATGAAATACTATAAAAGGCTTTGTACAAGCCATAGGAATCGCTGTCTCCCACAGAGAAGAAAACTTGCAATGTCTCAAGTTACTCACCTCACCTTCTTAAAAATTCTTCCTCTCTCTTTCTCTGGGATTTCAACTTTCAGATATATATTGAATAAGGAACCTCATGATGTCATTTGATGAGCATTTCTTCTGGTGGCTCGCAGTTGTCCTGAGACAGCTCTACATCCCTGCAGTGGTATGCATGGGTCACTTGGTGATCTGGATTGGAGAGCTGATCTGAGTAAAAAAACCTTGCAAAAAGTCACCTAGACCAGTTCTCCACTCTGGCCTGCTATGTGACCCCACTGAATTCTGTATTAATTAAATTATATGCTCAACATTATTTTTTGTCGACACTTACAGGACCCCAGTTTGGGACAAGGGTCCTGTACCAGGATCTGGATGAATGTACATGGAACCCTTTTTTTTTCGCTGTCAGGGTCCAATTGCAGAAAACTCCAGTGACGGAACTTGTTTCAGTTCATGATCCCAGGAGTGAAATTAAGACGCAAACAAGGTCAAGTACCGTACTCAGATAGTTTGTTACAAATTACAAAAAGTTACTAGAAGAAAGGGAAATTATTGTAATAAAGGGGATAGTGATAGGACAAATTGGAAAAAAAGTAGAAAATAAAGGAAAGATTTGGGGTGCAGAGAGAGAGAGAGTCACCACAGTGGATCCAGCGGTGTCCTGGGGATCCATTGTCATTGGTGATGGGAGTGCTTCAGGGTTCATAGTCTTGTAGTATCAGAGCAGAGTGTCCCCCGAGAATCCGTCAGTAGTGAGTGTCCTGAAGGATATGTCCTTCTGGAGTCCCCTTGAAGGTACCTCTTTTGGCAATGTTTTACTCCCCCTTTTATCATGAGTTGGTGTGAGTGCCTATGTTTTTCATGTCACTTATTAATGTTCCTAGTGGACCAGTCTTTCTGGTCCTGCAGCCAACTGCACAGTGTCTGCACACACATGTCTGCAGCAATTTTTGTGATAATGGATAGCAATTCCTCAGACCAATCCTCCAGGTAATGGACAAAAGAGTCTTGTCAGCTCTTTCTCATTCGCCCCTCAGGCAATGGATGGTGGAGTCCCAGTTCAGCTCCTCACTCCCATCTCCCAGGCAATGGATGGAAGAGTCTTATCTCAATTCCTGCCACCCATCTCTGAGACAATGACTGGTGAAGTCCCATTTCAATTCCTCTTACCAATCTTTGAGACAATGGACAGTGAAGTTTCATTTCAGATCAGTCTCTCACAACCGCTTAGCTAGTGGGTCATTCCCCTTCTATGCCTCTAGCCCTGTTCTTTGGTCAAAAGCTACATGTACAAAGACACAAGTGCCTGAAACTATAATAAACAATAGCTGGATGAATATATTAAGATCTCCACTGATTTTACTAGGTTGTAGAATTTGAGTTGGTTTTATACTATTGGAAAGATCCAGAGGAATACTTAAACATGATTTGTTTTGTTTTGTAGACCTCGTCTGTTCTTTCTTTACTTACTGTAAGATATGACTAATTTAAAACCAACCAGCAAAGAAATCTGCTTTATGTATTTATTTGGCTCATTTTTTCCAAGCTACCAACACTGTTTTTGTTTGTAGGTCCTTTGGACTGAATGAGAAAGTTACCATTGATTTACAAGGAGCTAGGCTTTCAATTATTCCCCAAATGCGGAGAACTGCTAGAAAGATTTACAGATTTGCTACCAACTCCCTTGAGTATGGAGCTGATTCAATTAAAGAAATCTATGTATGATTCAACACTTCTCTGTTTATGCTCAACAGCACTTCTGCTCAGAGCAGGAAGGATTACACAGATTTCATCATCACTATCAGGAAGAGCATAGATAATTCTTACCATTAGCATTTTGATGAAAAATTCCCCCTATGTGTTTGATCTCAGTATTTTCTATGGGCTCCAGCAGTTTTTCCACTTTCATAATTCCCACTTAGAAGATAGGTTCTTTCTGTGTCACATAAACTTTTTTCATGAGTCTAGTCATTTCTCTTTCTTTAAACTCTTCTAAAGGTATTCAATTTCTTTCTAAGTTTTCGTTTCTAAAAAGTCCTTTTTAATCTTCATTCCTATCTGAAACCTTTAAGTGCTTTTCATAAGACAAAAATTTTTAAAGTACAGTAAATATATCAGCAAACTGTAAAACATTTGACCTACTGAGGTGAAATAGTGCTTAAAAAAATCTTCAAATACACCAAACAAGAAAAATGTGTAACAAAAAAATCCCATAAACCTTTGGACTGTAGGATTTCTTTTGGAAACTTCCTCTGAACACAAAAGAGGAGAGCAGACTATATGTATGTGTAACTAATATGACATTAATTCCCAAAAATGTTACTGAAGACTTATCTCTTTATACAGAAAATAAGTACAGTTTAATGGATATGTTCTTGGAAAGGCTAGTCCATGTGCATAAATAATATTTCAGTTTGAACTATAAACCACATAGTAAACATGCAGATTGTGGTTATATTAATTACTATATTTCCTATACATTTGTTATGAGAAAATAGGTATTAGAATTTCTTTTTCTATGGGAAATGATATATAACTCTAAGGAAAAGATGTCGTGCTGCTCTATAAGCAACTAAGACTTTTCTAAAATCATTGATAATTACCCCATGCATTTACTTGGACATCTTTAGGTATGACCATGTAGCATCCTTTAGCACCTCTTACAAAAAAGATGATAAAAAAGTGGATAGTTTTATTTGGAGTTTTTTCTGTCATTAATTGCATTACAAACAGAGTTTTTAATTTCAGCTGCTTGGCCAACAGAAGCAGCAGGGTTTGTTCTGACTGTGGTAGATGAAGAATTTTCCTTGTAGCTGACTGTAGATTTTTGCAGTTCTATCAGAAAACAGCAAAGTTTTCTTTCCAGTTTATAGCACCCTGACATGCTCAGATCATCTACGGCTGCTGGAAGTTCCATCCCACTAGCTCTCCTAAGACAGGGGCAGTCTGTGGTGTCGGGATGCTGCTGTAGGGTTTGGATCTTGCTGAAAAGGGGGTGGTGGAGCTCTGCAGTCCTTCTGCAAAATGTGCCAGACACAACCCATCGATCAGCTAATCACAGCCAGGACCAACAACGCTCATGAGGCAATGAGAGGCTTGTGTTGAGCTGAACTTCTGAAATACAGAAGCTGGGAAGGGAAGGATATACAAAAATAAATGTGTTGCAGGTAGAAGGAGCAGTAATACAGGGTCTTTCTAGCTAATGACAGAGAAATCAAGCAAACATTTCCAAAATGTGCTGAGGATTTAAAATTATTGAATTTTCGCTCTTATCCTCCTTATGCTGGATACTTTTACAAAAAGCTTCACAGGTGCAGCTTAATAGTTTGTTAGTGCTTCAGATTACAGTTAACCCAAATGACAGGAGACAGGCTATTTTTTTAAGTAATAGCTGAACACCATCCAGGCTTTGTGTAATAATCTCTGAATTTGTAGTTGCTGTTCTGCAGAGTAGTACCTAGACACTTCCCATGTAACTCTGGAAATACCTGTATTGCTGCACTTAAGTCGGGAATATCTCCAAAAAAGTATAAATGCTGAGGAACCTGGCAGTTTGGCAGTTTGAACCCAAACCTCTCAAGTTTTACTCCATTGCTCTGACACTGATTGGTCTCCTCACAGAGGCAACATGGTGAGACCTGCCCTTCCACCATTCTAAAGTCATTGACCTTAGTACATATCTTAGCTCAGATTATCAACAGTGAAGGATATCTCACCAGAAAGTCTCAACCTCACATTTAAACAACCAATGCATTTTGCAGGGGAGAGAGATGAACCACCTAAAAGCTGGGAGAATGAAAGTCTAAGGACTGGGAATATTATGCCAAGGAATTGAAATCAGGAAAGGAGAAGGAAAGATTTTGTTTTTACAGCCAGCCTTGCTTGTGTAACTAGAAATGCAATAGGAAGAGCCAGCACAGCGAGCTCCTCCTAATGCCCTCTGATTCAGAGGAAACTCCAGGAACAAACTTGCCAACAAAGTTTAAGTTGGCAAGCGGGTATTCTCTATTGTGGCTCTGGGAGATACCAGGTATAGCTCCTCCTAATGTGTGTTGCTGTATTGCTACACAAGCCATCCTTATATAGCCGCTGGGCACACGTAACGTATTCATGAGGCTACGTATGGATTACATAATTTTCCAGAAAGTTCCCCACATGCGTACAAAAACATAGTGGTGGCCTCTGAGGGCCGTTTACTTTTTCCAACAGCCTTCATTACTTCTGGCAGCCTTCGAAGCACACGCAGCAGATGTTTATACCAGCTTAATCGGTTCATTAACACCATAGACATAGCAATCATCCTATCCTTTTACTTATCAGTTAGTTTAACTACTGCCCATCCTGGACCCCTGCTGTTCCAGATACTCCTTATCCATACGTCCTGTTCTTCTAGCCTGTTTTTCGTACACTCATTTTGTACGAAGGTCATAAAGGCCTAAAACTACAATGGTTTATCTTATACAAGAATTCTCAGTATGTTCTCTAGCTGTACTCCACTTTTTTCTGTGAATTATGCACCTCAGTAATTTTCCACTGCTACTGTTACAAAGCCATCAAACTTAACATTACTTAAAACTGATTCTAAAGGTTTATATATTTCATTTTGTGATTTTGTGCCCCCCTTGGCTCACCTCACTCTTGCTTATTTTTCAGAACTAGACAGGAGTATATAGCTTCAGTGCTTACAAAAAAAAAAAAAAAAAGTCAATAAATTAATGGAAAAGAGGACATTTTATCTTTAATTCACTGGTGTAAGAAGTTTAATTTCTTTTTTTTTTTCACCTTTTCTTTAACTCATGGTACTGATAGCTTTGAAATACACATCATTAAAGATATCTTTTCAGCAACAAAACTGTGGTTTGCAAATTGTGAACAAACTGGGAAAGGATTTGATTGTTATGTGTAAATCCTTGGGGTTACTTGATCATAGTGTTTTCGAGTTCTTTCCAGATTTGCCATTTTGGAAGAAAAGCATTATAGAAAACCTTACCTGCCTCCAATCAAAAAGGAACTGCTGTATTGCCAGGATTATTGCTAAGGATAAGATCCCGCAAAGGTAAAGAAACATATTAGACCATGGCATTTTGGACAGCTTGTTTTCAGCCAATATTGAGTTCTTACAATTAAATGCTATATATTTCATGGAATTTATTTAAAGACCACAAGATGATACTCATTCAGGGACTGTTGAAAATATGTTTGAAAGCATATTGAAGGTTATTTAGGGATTGAGAAGTATTTAAGAATATCTTGAGACATCTGATACTGACTTCGAGTGAACAGGAACATGGTAGGAGTTTTAAGGCTCATTGCACATCAATACCCTCCAGAACAGATCAAACAATAAATGTTATTGCTATTAGTCCAGGAAATACAGATTTCTAAAACAAATAAGCACTAGTTTGTTTACAGAAAGAAAGCTTATAGTCATTACAGTCAGCAGCATCCAGCCATATTTTAGGAGATTGCTTACTTGATGCATTTCCATTATGGAGGGAAGATGACACAGCACAGCCCTTCCTCTATACTGATATTTCCCGGAAGTGACAACTTTGCTTACTGACATGCTTGATCCCCAGTACCAAGTTGCACATCCAGAGAAGCACTGGACCTGCTGTGCAATTCTGCACTCGCTTTCTGTAATCCTCAGTAAATTCAACATTTTCACAAAAGGATTCATCTTCTTGGTGGTGGTTTAGTGATTTCTGTGCAAAATGAACAGTGTATATGCAATAGATTCATTTGGATGTGTGCAGTGCTATGACAAGAGAAGAGTCTGAGATGTGCTGAGAGGTGATGGTGGCTAAAACCAGTCTATTGCCATTTCTCAAAACGGCAGGTCTTGAGACTGATAATATCACCTGGGTAACAGAAGCACATTGAGCATTTTGGCATGACTTTCAGTAATCTGTAATAATAGCCTTATGGCAAATCTTACTGAACTCTTTAAGTAATTTGGCTTTTTAAGCATGAAAAGTACAGCATAGTATTCTCTGACAGTGGATCCTGTTTTAATGATGAATTTAAGTAATTTAGTTAAACTGAGGTAGGAATTCAGATATACAATTTTTACTCTCTTTAGTCTCCAAAAATTGGTTGGAAATGATGTTGTAGTGTCCATAGAAAAAGCCTGAAGATTTAGACCATAACCCACATTTAGAAGGGTAAAATATAAATTAGTTATTTGCTTGTTATAAGTATTTCTTTTTACAATAATATAATTTTTGAAATACTTTGCTTATTAAAGTTTTGTCTTGGATAGCAAAGATGTGACAATGACAAAATAAAGAGGGAAAAACCAATGTGGCCATGGAACTGCCAGAGAAGCTGTTGTGGGTGGGGAGGAGCCAGGCATGTACCAAAGCATCTCTCTGCAAACTTAGACACCAGAAAATCGTTGTACACCGCAGGCGCATCTGGCACCCCCAGGTCCCTTGGCTGTCTTTAGGACAGAGCTGGCATATGCCAGCCTTCCCATGGCAGCCTCCAGGGAGAGGAGTCATTGTTTTCTCTCCTTAAGTGTGTGCTCACGCTGTTACATCCCTTCTGCTTTTCTGCTTCTTTTTTTTTTTTTTTTTTTTTTTTTTTTTTAAGCCACAGTACATTTTTCCTTGTTGTTGGTGCTCAGGGGATTAAAAGAAAGATAAAGTAGGAGATACATGATATGTGTGTACATCAACATTGTAAATACATATGTGTGTGTGTGCATGCGTGCATAGATGTGTGTATAGATGTATATTTAATAATTTAGATAAACTGGTATCTGTTTTCTCCTCAGTTGGAGATCAAGGTATCTGCATTGCAGACATTCACAAGGTTGTCTGAGTGAAAAAACATTGGTTTTTCATTGTGGTTGAACATATTTACAGTCCCTAAGCCTGAAGGCTGTCAGCGTTTTCCTCTTCATCTTGTTAGTGTTTATCTAAATACTGATTTACATTTAATAAAAAAGATTCCCTTTTTGTCCCAAGGGGAAGGACAGTCAACAGATGGATCACAAGAAATGTCATTAACCACTTAGAATGTTTTGACATCTTGCTGAAGATTGCTTCATTATGAGTGAAAAGAAATTGTTCTTTTTCTTGCCTAGCAACTAACATTTTTTTGAGAAAGCTATTACTATGACAAAAGTACTATGAAATGCAAGAGCTACTGAGATGTAGATATTCTTGAGAGGCTTTAGATGATGTTACTAGAAAATGTGTACTTTTTGCATTTTCTTCTTAAGTAAAATGTGTGGACTCAACAATTAAAGCTTCAAATTTGCAGTTCAGAGTTTGACTTCATAATAAAAATAAAAGCCCATTAGGCAGGCCAAACAGAATCTCTTTAGACAACTTGCTCAGATTTTCTTTTGTTTTGGTTTTCTTTTGCCATAAAACTGAAAAATTCACTCTTCAAATCAGTTTGTAGGGTAAAGCAAAATAGATTAATCAACCTCATAATTGCACTTTTATTGGATAAGACAACTGGGAAATCAATAGTCTATGAAAATCTTAAGATATATTGAAAGATTAGATTTGGTTTCTGTCCTTGCCTGAAAAATGGCTATTCTAAACATCCAGTTCCAGCACAATTCAACGCAAAATTATAGCTAGAGAATATAAATAAAATAAGAAATAATTTTTAAAGTGTTAAAGATGTAACCATTCTACAAATTAATGATTGAGAGTTTACCATAATGTTGTAGATATATAACCAGATACACAGCACAAGACAGTTTTCATTCCATACTCAACAAGTATTAAAATGTTCAATTAACTGTCTTGTTAATTACTGTCTTTCCTTAAATTAACCCATTATTAAATGATGAAGCCTACAATGGAGTAGTATGCACCAATGCCTTTGCAAAAAACTGGAAAAAGAAAAAGACTGGCTGAAAAGCAAGAATTCTGGAAGAATATTTGGGTATGTCTTCTAAGTACACTTCCCTTGAACATGCAAGGGAAGCAAAATAAAATTTTCCTAAAATGCTCCTGAAAACAAGTGAGTGCCTTAAACCAGTTCACAATTTGAGAGTTTTCCCATGTTCATGAATACCTTAAGCACCAGGCAGTGGGCTGTCTTAAGATAGTAGGACGCTGCCCTCCTTCCTCAACCTTGTTTGTTTTGATTGAATTTGCAAAATTAAATTTTTCAGAAATTTACAAAAAAAAAAGATGTTATATAAAAACTGACACCCATCTCTAATAAATACTGATACCCAAACATTTCAAATAGTCTGTCAAAAGCTGAGAGAAACACGCTACCTAAATAAAAAAAACCATCTGAACAAAAAACCAAAGCTGTAAGCTTAGATCTTTTACCAGACCTAGGTCAGGAACTGTATATTTCCTCACTAATACTATAACAGTTAGATCTTTATTACAGTCTCTAACCACAGTTTTTGGAAGACACATGTGGTACTGCAGAAGAACTAAAGCATATGTGTCAGCTCCTGCTGCCAAACAGTTATTCTTGGCATCAAGTTACTTGCCTGTAAACTGTGATTGAAGCTGCTGTCCAAAGTCAGTGCCCTAGGATCAGATGGAAACTGCTGAAAAGCTACAGAGCTAAACTGATGGATCTTGACTTTTTAAAGGATTAGTTGCGTGTCAGAATCTTTGGAAATATCATTTTCTACACTTTATGTGGGGTTCCTAATACCTTCCAGTGAATGAACTTTACTTCACAGCTTCCATGGCCTGAGAGAGGAAATCTCCTATGAAAGTTGTCACTACTGTAGTCTTTCAGCTTCAGCATTAATTTCAAACTGGTTTCATTTTTCTTAAAGCTTTTGCTGTATAAGACTGAAAATTAACTTACATAACAAAAAACACTACTATTTTAACTTATTTTTTTCAAAGTAAATGTGTTGAGGTTTCACTTCCTCCCAAAGTATCCACAATCGCTGTGGTTTAAATCCAGCCAGCAACCCAGAACCACGCAGCAGCTCAATCACTCCACCACCTTCCTCCCCCTGCTCCCAGAGGAATGGGGAGGAGAATCCAAAGAATGTAACTCCCATGGGCTGAGATAAGAGCAGTCCAGTAACTAAGGTATAACACAAGCCACTACTGTTACCACCAATGATAATAATGATAAGTGAAATAGCAAGGGAAGAGAATACAACTGCTCACCACCCACCAACCGATACCCAGTCCGACCCGAGCAGTGATCTAGCCCTTCTGGGTAACTGCCCCCAGTTTATATACTGAGCATGATGTGCTGTGGTATCTTTTTGCATATTCTGTATTTCGGTTGAGGTTCAGGGTGGAGAAGTCACCTCTTCTTCTTCTTCCTCTGATACACGTAATAATAACTACTGATCAGATGCTGTCCTGGGTAGTAAGTGCATTGTTTCTTCATCTTTCTTCATCTTTCTTGCCTCTTTTTTGCTTTTGCCCTTGCATACAGTGGCAACCGATATTGACACGAATTGATCCTCTGGTTTAGCTATTGTGATTATCACTGTGGTTGGAGTGGCTGCAGTATCTGTTGTCTTTGGGTAGCTGCCGTACTTGTCACTGGGGCTGGTGTAGCTGCTGAGCTTGGAATTGGATTAGCTGCGTTTTCTGTTGTAGTCAGAGTTTGAGTAGCTGTTGTACTTATCGCTGGGGTTAGTGTAGCTGGTGTGCTTGGAGCTGGAGTAGCCACGCTGTCTGTTGCGATCAGAGTTTGAGTAGCTGCTGTACTTCTTGCTGGGGCTGGTGTAGTTGCTGCACTTGGAGTAGCTGCGTTATCTGTTGTAGTCAGAGTCTGAGTAGATGCGGTACTTGTCACTAGGGTTGGTGTAGCTGTTGTATTTGGAGTTTGAGTAGCTGCATTGTCTGTTGCTTTGCCATCAGAGCCAGAGACATTTTTTTTCCTTTGAAGGCGCTGGATAGTGTTGAAGAGGGCTCTGTAAGCACAGGCCAAGCCCCAGCACGTTGCCATGATTTGTCCCTCTCTGGTATGACCAGAATGACAACACACCTCATTTAAATGTTTTACTAATTTTTCTGGATTTTACACTTGTTCAGTGGTGAAGTTCCAAAGCACTGGAGGGGCCCACTGGCCTAGATACTTGCCCATACTATCCCACACACCCTTCCACTCATGACTGTCCAGCCTCGGGGAAAATCTCTTGGTCCTTCTATATCGTCATCCAACCCTAGACAAGATCCAACCCTGACTCTGCTTAACTTTTGAGATCAGATTAAATGGTTGTGGGTAAAACACACTCTGTATGTGTGGCAACATGGTGATCCCCATCACAATCAGCAGGCAGGTCTCAAGGGTTCCCAAAGGCCATTGTCGTGGTTTAAGCCTCTCTAACTCACGCAGCTCGTTCTCTCACTCACTTCCCCCTCTTTCTTCCCCCTGCTCCCGGAGGGATGGGAAGGAGAATCGAAAAGAATGCAACTCCCACAGGTTGAGATAAGAACAGTTTAGTAACTAAAGTATAACACAAATCACTACTGCTACCACCAATAATAATAATGACAAGGCAAATACAAGGAAAGAATACAATTTTCACCACCTGATACCCAGCCCGACCACGCAGTGCACCCCCACCCTTCCGGGTCTCTGCTCTCTGCTTTCCATCCTGGGCATGACATGCTGTGGTATGGAATAACCTCTTTGGTCAGTTTGGGTCAGGTGCCCTGTCTCTGCTTCCTCCCGGCTCCCCTCCTCCCTGGCAGAGCATGAAACTCAGAAAGTCCTTGGCCAGACCAAAACATCACTAAGCAGTAACCGAAACACTGGTGTTATCAGCGCTGTTCCCAGGCCCAAAATTAAAAACACAGCGCTGCACCAGCTACCAAGAAGGAGAAAAATGACTGCTACTGCTGAACCCATGACAGCCATTTAAAACCTTCAGAACTCTCAAATGATGCTGCAAATGGTCTGGTTGGGGGGTGGAAAAGGTAAGGGGATGTCTTCTTCAAAGGTTGGCCACCCAAAGAGGGGAAAAAGATGCGTAATTGCTAAACACTTCCATTATATACATCCCAAAATATAGAAGTGGTGACCACACTGGGAACGCAAGCCAGATCAGTTTCATGATCAATGAGTCTATTGTATCACAAGTCATTGTCATGAAGTACAGTGAAACAACAACCTTAGCCCAGGCCCCCAGCTGATAAACACTAAAACAGCAAATACCGGCTGTAAGTAAGGTATGACATGCTGAAAGTCCGAGATGAAAAGTAAGAACTTTGAGAGCCAATAGATCAGCATTGTAATGAGTGACCATTAATCCGAAGCAATGAATGCTTATCACAGATACGATTGGACACACTCTGGTCAGATCTGTCATTATCTCAATCCTTCATGCCCCACGTTGGGCACCCTAAAGAACTGTCATGGTTTAAATCCAGCCAGCAACCCAGAACCATGCATCCGCTCTGTCACTCCCTGACCTTCCTTCACTGGCTCCCAGAGGGATGGGGAGGAGAATTGAAAGAATGTAACTTCCATGTGTTGAGATAAGAACAGTCCAGTGACTAGGGTATAACACAAAACCCCTGCTACTACTACCAATAATAATAATGATAATGGAAATAACAAGGGAAGAGGATACAACTGCTCACCACCCACCGACCGATACCCAGCCCAACCTGAGCAGTTACCTTCTGGGAAACTGCCCCCAGTTTATATATTGGGCATGACGTGCTGTGGTATGGAATACCGCTTTGGTTAGTTTGGGTCAGGTGGCCTGTCTCTTCCTCCTTCCGGCTTCCCCTCCTCCCTGGTAGAGCATGAGACTCAGAAAGTCCTTGGTCAGAGTAAACATTACTTAGCAGCAACTAAAAACATTGGTGTTATCAGCGTTGTTCCCAGGCTGAAAGCCATAATCACAGCTCTGCACCAGCTACTAAGAAGGAGAAAAATGACTGCTAATGCTGAACTCAGAGCAATAGATATCACACAGAAGATTTTTCTATGATGGCGATTTTAATATTAACAATTTGCATCACAGCTACAAAACAAACTTTAATATCATGGTATTTATTGCCTCTCTACTTGCAGGATATCAAAGCACTGTGTAAGATTTGATCCAAGACTGGTGCACCTAGGCATAGGTGCAGTTTAACTACATGTCCTGAATTTAAGTGTGAACATGCTTATGTCAATTACTGAATGGGGTTTGTAAGCTTAAAGCACCATGGAGACGGAGTTAATGGTAGCATATCTCAAGTTCCCACTATGCTACAGAAAAGGAAAGACAGGGGAGTCCTTGACCAAGCCCAAAACAGCAAAGGCCTATTCTATAAAAAAAATCCCCAAACCTTATGTTAGTACAAGATCCAGGTTCCTCTTGTGAAGCTTCAATCAAGAGATCCAGAGAGCATACATTCTAGTTTGTTTCTGCAGACTGAAGTATTCAGTAAGGTTGTTGTCAGGTACCAACATGGAGCACCATACTTTTATACCAGTGCCTGCAAAAAGATGTACTCAGTATTGTAAACAAGTTATGGAATTTCTTTATTGACCTAGACACATACCAGGGTCACACATGATTTTGTCCAAAATTATGTTATGTCCCTTGGAGAATATGAACTGAACTGGAGGAACAGCATTCACATTCTGTGTCTTTGTGATGAACAGTGAGCACTGCTCTTTTGCTGGATTTTAAAAATTCCCCATGAATGGATGATTTCCTTAAGAAAGTGGAGTTTATAGATGACAGCAGTACTGCACTTTAAGTGGCAATAGACAAAGGTATACCTATCACATTCTGGAAAGAGAGTGATTGACAGTGATGATAATGATAGACTAAAAGCTAGCATCCACCAATACCCCTGTTTTGTCCATACAACTTTATGCTAACAATAGAAAATCAATCAGTTGCACACACAAAACTATTTGAACACTTGCTGTTTCTTCTAAGTCTCCTCACTAGTAATAGCTTGCATGAAAATATGTCTAGTTTTGTGATCCCAGCTCATCCTTGTGTCTTCCTTCCCTTCTATACATGCCTGCTGTTTGAGGCCTTGAAAGTGTTGTCCTGCATAAGAATATTTGCAGTGTAATGAAATAAATAAAAGATTTAATACCTTTTAGTATTATGGCACAAAGCATATTAACATTCTTTACACTCTATTTCTCTCAGGCTCTGTAATTACATAATATTGAATCTATTGCTATTTTATGTGAAAATGGTGGCTAGAGATATTTTATTGTCTTCATTTTAGTCAATGCAATATTTTATTGGCAAAATGTCTAGAGATATTTTATTGTCCTCATCTTAGTCAGTGCAATATTTTATTGGCAAAATCTACTCATACAAAACATTACTTTCTGAAACTAATACACACAAAATTACCAATCAAGTATATGAAAGAGGAATAGTGACTTCCCTGGTTTAAAATGGAGACTAATATAATTTACATTCTTCATGGTTACTGCTTTGTCTCATTCTGAATGCATGGGTCTGTCATACTCCCTGAGTGCTCTGAATTTTAAACGAAACCTTAAAAGCTGATCTACTTTACTTGTGGCCTACTACACTTCTCCACAAACCCAAATCAGCCAATCCTGCAAGCGGAAAAGGGGAATCAGGGGTGGTGCAGTCAGCTTTTGATGGTTCACAGAAACCATAACTCACAATAATGCCGAGTCATTACCTATCCTATTTGAGAAGTCTTGGCAGTCTGGTGAAGTTCATGGTGATCGGAAAAGTGGAAATATAACTCCCTATTTTAAAAAGGGAAAAAGGAAGGCCAGGGGAACTACAGTCTCACCTCAGTTCCAGGCAAGATCATGTAACAGGTCCTCCTGGAAAATATGCTAAGGAACATGGACAATGAAGGAGTGATTGGTGACACCCAACATGGCTTCACTAAGGGCAAATTGTGCCTGACAAATCTGATGCTTTTCTACCATGTGGCCATGGCATTGATGGAAAAGAGAAGAGCAACCAACATTATCTTCCTGGACTTGTGCAGGGCATTTGATGCTGTCCCACACGACATCCTTGTCTCTAAACTGGAGAGGGAGGGATTTGGCAATACTGTTTGGTGCATAAGGAATTGGCCTGATGGTCATAGAGAGTTGTGATCAACTGCCCAGTATCCACACGGACACCACTGATGAGTGGTGTTCCGCAGGGGCTAGTATTGGGACTGGCGCTGTACAACATCCTCAGCAGTAGCATGTATAGTGGGATTTATGCACCTCAGCAAGTTTGCCGAAGGCACTAAACTATATAGTTCTGTTGACATGCTGGAGGGAAAGGATGCCATCCAGAGGGGCCTTGACATGCTTGAGAGATGGGCTAATGCCAACCATCTGAATTTCAACAAAACAAAGCACAAGATCCTACACATGGGTTGGGACAATCCCAAGCACAAACACAGGCTGGGTGGGGAGTGGATTGAGAGCAGCCTTGTGGAGAACGACTTAGGGGTGTTGGTTGATGAGAAGCTCGACATGAGCTGGCATCAGTGTGCACTTGCAACCCAGAAAGCCACCTATATCCAGGGCTGCATCAAAAGGAGTGTGGCTAGCAGGTCAAGGGAGGGTATTCTCACACTTTACTCTGCTCTTCTCTTTACTCAGCTGGAGTACTGTTCTCAGCTCTGGAACCCCCAAAACAAGAAGAAACTGAACCTGCTTGATGAAGTCCAGAGGAGGCCATGAAGATGATCAGATGGCTGGAGCACCTCTCCTATAAAGACAGGCTGGAGAAGAGAAGATCTTAGAGGGGAAGATCATAGAGCTGCCTTCCAGCACCTAAAAAGTGCCTACAAGAAATCTGGAGAGAGACTTTTTGCAAGAGGAGAGGGACAGGGGGAATGGTTTTAAACTGAAAGAGGGAAGATTTAGATTAGCCTTTAGGAAGAAATTCTCTACTATGAGGGTGGGAAGACACTGGAACAGTAAACTATGTAAGAAGCAAGGTTCTTAAGTAACAGAAGCTGAGGCTGCCGTGTCCCTGGAATTGTTCAAGAGCAGGTTGGACAGGGCTTGGAACAACCTGATCTAGTAGAAGGTGTCCCTGCCCATGATGTGTGGGTTGGAACTGGATGATCTTTAAGGTCCCTTCTAAATCAAAGCATTCTATGATTCTATGATTCAATAATATAATGTACGTTTTAGTTGGGTTTTGCACGTTGATATATAATTCTATCAAGAAAGAGTGGAGAGAACTAGGAGCTAAACTCAACGAAAGAGAAAAGCCACAAGGGAATTAATGAAACAAAAAAAAACCTCTCTGGCTACATGACAGACTCATGTAGAGGGCTACCCATGTACCTTCATGGCTACAGCAATAGTGTTTTCTCTTCTGATTATGTGCAACCTACATGATGTTTCTAAACAGCCTCATAAAAGGGAATGGAAAATGCAGTTAACGATGGGTGAAATTATAAAAATTACAGACTTGTACCCAGGAAGAAAGCAGAAATGACAAAAATGTATGGGCAAGGGCTATGTTTAGTGTGGAGAAACGTAATTTTCCTGCTGCTTAGGACAAGCACCTTGGGGCATCTGTTGCTTTGACTTTAACTCCATTGTTCTCTCTCTGTGAAGGTTAAAGTTTTAGTAAAAGTATACTGGGCTGGACTGATCACTTGTGCTCAGCAATTTTTGCCGCAACCAGATTAAGCCAGACTGTGTGTCTCTGCTTTTCTTTTCTTGCTTGTATAACTGGATGTTGTATAATATCTGTATTCCTGAACCCACAATGAATATATATAATATACATAATATATAATATACATAATATATACATAATATATATGTAATGCTCACTACACTGTGTCTATGCCAGGCTGGTGGTGTTCAAGGCCGGGTTGGACAGAGCCTTGGGTGGCATAGTTTAGTGTGAGGTGTCCCTGCCCATGGCAGGGGAGGTTGAAACTAGATGATCTTAAGGTCATTTTCAACCTTTACTATTCTATGATTCTATGTACACTATTTATGTGGGCCCTACACTCGCAGCTGTGAGGGATAAACTTGGATAAGCTTAGTCTGAAGGTGACACAATCTTTTCTCTTCTGTCTGCAGTCAACAAACTCAATGTTCTAAATCTTTCCAAACACATAATCTTACCTCTCATCAGAAGAGGTCAAAAAGAAGGACAGCACTTACCTTACTTTTTTCCTGCCAGAAGATGAAGAATGGGAGCTACTGCAGGAATAGCCTAGTATGAAAAATGCATGGTGTAAATACAATAGGGAAGAGAATTATTATTGAAATAACACTGGTAGTTAACAGTGGGAAAGATATCATAGAAAATCATCATTACTTGAGTATTTAAATTCTACTTTCTCCATTTTTAGGGGGGAAGAGGAAGAAGTCTGAACAGCTGCTCCAGATTTGTTTTGAAGGAGACAGCCTGTCAGACATTGAACTGCTGTGGACAGTATCAGTACAGGTTTTGGAATCAGTGCTAAAATATATCTGGGTATGAGCACATCAAACGCCATGTGAACATCACAAAACAATGGGTCTTGTTTTCCTCTCAAGTGACAGTGAGAGAGAACTCTAATCAGTGAGATTATGCAGAAAGGACAAGGGATTCAGGTCTAGGATGATTTATTATGGACAAATGCCTTCTGCCAGGTCTCACCCTATCTATTATAACGTAAATTCTGCAGCAGTTCTTTTCAGTTATATAGCCTGCTTACAAGAATCGTGGTCAATGTTCTCTTTACGAGCAGAAACTGGGGATGCTAAATGAGACAAGCAGTGACTATTACTGTTTATTATATTCTGCACATATAGTTAACCTCAGAACTTATTGGCTTTATTATTTTGAGCACAAATCACTCTTTGGAGGATAGACTAATACTTAGTTCTAGTTCATCATTTTCAAAGTAATTTTCCAATACTAGGGGTGCTTGCAAGAGTGTGTATTCAGCTTGAAGAAGTGAGGCTTCTCAAAAACTATGCACATGCACATTTTTAATTGCTTGGTGTTTCTTAAATAAATGTTTCATAAGATTAAATTCTGCAGGAAAATGAAGCTGCTATGCCACTCTTGCTGTTCATCCAGAGGGTTTTTCTGACAGTGTGTCATTTACAGAGTCCTAAATCCTCATTACTGTGCTCAGCAGGCAATAGGAAACTGCTGCGTTGATAGCAATACTGTTATTTGATTTAATAAAAACTTAATGTCTTTTCTTTCCCTCTACACTTATAGAATTTTTAAATAATTTATTTTTCTGAATGCTACTGGTCATCTAGCAAGTATCCAAATCATAGTCTTAATCCTTGAAGAAAGGAATAGAACAACTTTACTGTGGAAGTAAGCCCAGACTAAACATGTAGAATGTCTCTAAATCTTTGACAGTTTATCACAGAGAAAATGTCTGTGGGGCATCTTTGGCATGTAGAGGTCTGTGAAATGCTTCACTATGCATTTGGAAAGTGCTAATTAAAAGCATTGCAACAAATTTTAAAAAATACATATTTTAAAGATTCTTTTTTTCTCTTCCTTCCTCCTTTTTTTTTTATTTAATTGCATGTAACATTTATGAAGAAGCTGCTTTTCACAGAATGGATTCTTAAGCATTAATGGTATAAGAATGCATCAGTCATATCAGGACATACCATACATTTTTGACATGGCTGGAGAGGATATGATTGTGTTGACTGAAATGGTGCACTACCAAAAAAATGACAAAATAATCTTCATATGTGATCCTTTCCTAAACTGTAATTTTGCTAATGTTAGCCTTTGAAGAACTGCTGGGAATCAGTTATTCTTTTCTGAGGTCTCAAGTGCAATGTGGAGCTTTTCATATGCAGGGAAAGGCAGATCTTTTTTTTTTTTTCAGCCCACACGCCTTTTTAATGTGTGAATGTGTAAAGCAGAGCACAAGTTTGTGCTCTTTATGTACAATCACTCCCTGGTGTGTTTCTTTATTCATTCTGATCTAAGTCCTGTTTGGTTTTTATATAGGTGTAATTTGTCAAGCTCAGGTGTATTTTTCTTTGATTTATGCTGGTAAATCCACTATGCTGGGTGCTTACAGTCCATTTGCTGCTGGCAAAATTCAGAGAGCTGCTTCATTTACTGTATTTTAAAATGGTATGATAGCATGTAGGCTTTCTGAAGTCCAAGGAGAAAGCTGTCACTGAGTGAACAGGTGCAGAAGTTAATCTCACAGCTTAACATGGTTTAGTGGTGGACTTGGCAATCTTGGAGTAAAGGTTGAACTTGATGACCTTAAAGGTCTTTTTCAACCAAGCTGATTCCATGGTTTACCCAAGCTACAGTTAAAACGATCAAATCTTGTGGCAATGTGCAACCAGGGTAAAAATCTCATTGATGAAATCAGTTATGGACTGATAAAACATCAGTCCATAACACATTTTTAGGTGAGATTCCTGCAAAACTTGGTCTTTTTGAGATGTGCTTCTGTTTACCATCTGAACATGCTGTTAGAATTGAGAATATGCAAAGAAACTGGAAGCAAATAAAGAAACTTCATTTAATTTTGGGAGCTGGGTCTGGAAAGTGTTTCTCCTTTTGCCCAAACTGCTTCATGTGTTCTCTTTCCCCATGTTGCTGAGTTCTAGGCAGCAATGAAGTTCTGCTGCAGTCTGTGACTAACATCTGCCTAATGTCTGGTTTTAGAGTCAGAGATTGAACACATTAAGAGGTCATTCTAGACCATTCCTAGTGCTGAATTTTCCTAATGTGTTTCCTACAGCTTTGCTGTATTTGCTGTATCTGACTTGGAATTTTGTCTTCCTAATGAATGGCATCACTGCCGATCATAGTTCCCATTGTATTATCAACATCTAGATTTTTCACTGTTTTAAAATGATTGATATTTCCTGTGCATTGAAAATGACATAGAGCATCATAGTTCTGTAATTTTTCCTAAGCATGTTAAATAATAGATTATTATGACTATTTTTAAAATGCAGTAATATATGTATATTTTAAAAGCTATCAGATTTCATTGCAGGACAGAGAAATTGATCCCTAGTTCCATTGATTAGATCATTTTTTAATGAATGAAGTTGCTTTATTTTTGCTGGAAAACCTTTGCCATTTCAGGTTATATTACTGGCTGAACAAGCTGAATGAATCTGTCACTTTTATAACATAGGCATTCAATAAAAGTGCTTCATCAGAAGCTTGTGGTAGCTTCCTCTTTAAGATATACCTCTTCCCATGAAACCGTATCACTTTCCCTGTCAGACACTAGTAGGTTTTCAATCAAGTAAACATCTGTCAATACCAGTTAAACAGGTCTCAATACATTTATAAAAATGTTGCATGTTTTTGTCCAACATTTAACTGAAAATGCATAAACTAGAAATGGTCTTTGTATCTTTTAAGGAGTGCTTATTTTGCTTAAACACTCCTTTGCTTCATATTATATCATTAGCAATTTTTTGTATTAAGCACGTACACCACACCAAGAAAGAAGTTTATTTTCCTAGTAACTGGAATCACTGTAAGCACACTTGAAAGAGAGAAAAAAAGAAAATGCTGCTATTCTATTGGAATCTGCTCATCTGCAGAAGTTATCAGAACCAGATTCCATTCCAGGAGTCAGAATGAAAAGCCCTAATTTCTGCATATCTAAACAAACAAACAAAAAAAAAAAACCAAAAACCAAACAAAACAAAGCAAATCAAAATAAACAAACAAACAAAAAACCCCAAAGGTCATGGGATAGAATACATTAAATTTTCACACGAAATTTTCCTTCTAAGGAGGCAGAAGAAAGCAGTAGCAGATACTTAAGGAAGACTTGTAAGGAAGTCTTTGTAGCCATTGTCATACTACTAATCAGTCAGAAGACTTTATTATTATTCTTTGTTAACACTTAGAAATGGTCTTGTCTCAGCCTTGTACAGAAAGGGAATTATGAGTCAAGCAAAGAGACTCTGAAAAAGACTTTGTGAAAGTCCAGCAAGAGCAGACAACTTTTTATATGTGTTCATACACAAGAGGATTTCTTTTTTCAGCTAAAGGATAGAGAGGGCATCCTCAGAGTTTTAACCCAAAGAAATTGCCTAGGCTTTAAGAAGTGTCCTTTTAAAGCTGCTTTATTAATGATAACAGCCTGCAGATAATACACATCAATGACTTCAGCTTAGACAGTTGGGATTTGAATGCTCCACTGCCACATGTTCCTTTCAAGCAAACTATTCAGATAATAAAGCTTTTCTTCTTTTTCTTTTCCTTTTCCTTTTTTTTTTTTTTTTTTTTTTTTTTGGATTTGGGAAGTACTATCAAAATGTGACCTCTTAATTTAAAAGGGTTCCTCTTTTCTTTTCTTTCTAAACCTTGTTAAGGAATATAAGAATAACACAATGTGAAACTGATTTCCCCTAAAAGATAGAACATCAATGTAATGAAAATGAAACAGTGGTGTTGCAGATTGTAATCCTTCCAAAGAATAAAAAAGTCAGAGTTGAAAGTGAAGCACTGCCTGTCATACGCTGCCTGAGTTGCAAGCTACTGCAGTAGGTATTAGAATTTTGACCTAATGTAAGATGTAAAGAGAATAATGAGGTTACATGACCTTACAGTAGTTTTTAAGTCACTACTTTCTTAAAGGAGCATTTTGTTTTCAACATCTGTCAACCAATTATATTATCTAATGAAATACCACTCACACAAACCAGTGATGTCTCTTCTTTCTTTTTTTCTACTTTTAAAAAGAAATCAGAAGAAAAATCTTATCTTGACTTGAAGTGTGCTATAGACGGGTTTAAAGTAAGTTAATTTGAAATGACTGAAAATAATACTCCACCATTCAATCATTGGTTTTACATTTCTCTGTAATTATCATTGAATAAGCTTCTTTTTAAACATAATGCATATGGGTTTCTCATCCTTTACTACTTTATGTAACAGATAAAGATGACATTTCTGAAAGGAAATATATGGTACTATTCTTTGCGTTTAGGGACCTGTTCAAGGAGACTTATGAATAGTTCAGGTATTGTAAGTGCCAGACAGTGCAGATTTTCACTATGCTTCCCTGACATATCCTGCCAGCCACTACTTGATTGATGCCTTTATGGTCATACAATTAGCCAGATGAAAACAGAAAAAGAGATGAAGGTGATGAACACCAGTGTTAAAAATTTCTGCAACAGGTAAGAGATGAGCGGATAAAAATGGACGCATACCTCAAGATTCCCATGTATTTATGCAGGGACGAGGCTGACACCTTAAGTATGTGATACATACTCTGTTTTAACCCCATCGTTGCACGTCATCCCTTTTACTTCACCAGTAGTTACTTCCTGATGTATAATCCAGGGTCCCTGTAAGGCACTTAAGGGTCATTACCCTAGCACTGCAGCAAATGTTTTTCATTTTGCCACTTCCAGATTTCCCTGCTTAGACTTTTGTAGCAAAATGCTACACAGCTTAGCAGAAAGGTGATTGATTAAACAAAAAGGAGCATAATTTGAGCACAATGATGACATTTGCCCAGAGTCTGCTCAGTTAAAAGCAAAAACTTTTATTTAGAGAGTAATATTTAAGTACTAAGTAGGTGATTTTAGCCATAGGAGAAAAATAGATGATCATAGAATCATACAATAGTTAGGGTTGGAAAGGACCTTAAGATCATCTAGTTCCAACCCCCCTGCCACAGGCAGGGACACCTCCCACTAAACCATTCCACCCAAGGCTCTGTCCAACCTGGCCTTGAACACCGTCAGTGATGGAGCATTCACAGCTTCCCTGGGCAACCCATTCCAGTGCCTCACCACCCTTACAGGAAATAATTTCTTCCTCATATCCAGTCTAAACTTCCCCTGTTTAAGTTTGAATTCATTACTCCTTGTCCTATCATTACAGACCCGAAAGAAGGTACCTGTACAGCAACATTGTAGGCCTCTTTCAGATACTGGAAGGCTCTATGAAGTCTCCACGCAGCCTTCTCTTCTCCAGGCTGAAAAGCCTCAACTTTCTCATCCTATCTTCATACACGAGGTGCTCCAGTCCTCTGATCATCCTTGTGGCCCTCCTCTGGACTTGTTCCAACAGTTCCATGTCCTTTGTATGTTGAGGACACCAGAACTGTACACAATACCCCAAGTGAGGTCTCACGAGAGCAGATTAGAGAGGCAGGATCACCTGCTTCGACCTCAGTCCCACTGTCCATGTCACTGACAAAGATGTTGAGCAAGACCGGTCTCAACACTGATCCCTGAGGGACACCACTCATTACTGGTCTCCAGCTGGACATTGAGCCATTGACCACAACTCTTTGCGTGCGGCCATCCAGCCACTTCTTTATCCCCTGAGTGGTCCGTCTATCAAATTGATGTCTCTCCAACTTAGAGATAAGGATGTCATGTGAGACTGTGTCAGATGCTTTGCACAAGTCCAGATAGATAACACCAACTGCTCTACCCCTGTCCATCAGTTCCGTAGCGCCATCATAGAAGGCCACCAAATTGGTCAGGCAGGATTTCCACTTAGCGAAGCCACAATGGCTGTCACCAACAACCTTGTTTTTCTTGCGTCTTAGCATGTTTTCAGGAGAATCTGCTCCAAGATTTTGCCAGGCACAGAGGTGAGACTGACTGGTCTGTAGTTGCCCGGCTCATCCATTTTCGCCTTCTTAAAAATGGGGGTGTTGTGGTTTAACCCTCTCTAACTCACGCAGCCCGTTCTCTCACTCACTTCCCCCTCTTTCTTCCACCCGCTCCCGGAGGGATGGGAAGGAGAATCGAAAAGAATGCAACTCCCACGGGTTGAGATAAGAACAGTTTAGTAACTAAAGTATAACACAAGACCACTACTGCTACCACCAATAATAATAATGACAAGGCAAATACGAGAAAAGAATACAATACTCACCACCTGATACCCAGCCAGACCACACAGTGCACCCCCACCCTTCCGGGTCTCTGCTCTCTGCTTTCCATCCTGGGCATGACATGCTGTGGTATGGAATAACTTCTTTGGTCAGTTTGGGTCAGGTGCCCTGTCTCTGCTTCCTCCCAGCTTGCCCTCCTCCCTGGCAGAGCATGAAACTCAGAAAGTCCTTGGCCAGACCAAAACATCACTAAGCATAACCGAAACACTGGTGTTATCAGCGCTGTTCCCAGGCAGAAAGTCAAAAACACAGTGCTGCACCAGCTACCAAGAAGGAGAAAAATGACTGCTGCTGCTGAACCCATAACAGGGGGTTATATTTCCCTTTTTCCAGTCGTCGGGAACTTCACCTAACTGCCATGATTTTTCAAATATGATGGAGAGTGGCTTAGCAACTTCATCTGCCAGCTCCTTCAGGACCCACAGATGGATTACATCAGGTCCCATGGACTTCTGAGTGCTCAGGTTCTTAAGATGGTCTCGAACCAGAACCTCTCCTACAGTGGGCCCAGGGTCTTCATTCTTACTGTCCCTGCATCTGCCTTTCAAGACTTGGGTGGTGTGGTCAGAACATTTTCTGGTGAAGACTGAGGCAAAGAAGTTATTAAGAACCTCAGCCTTCTCCAAATCCAGGGTAGCCAGTTCTCCCGATTGCTTCTGGAGAGGGCCCACATTGTCCCTAGTCTTTCTTTTATTTGCAATGTACCTATAGAATCCCTTCCTGTTATCTTTCACATCCCTAGCCAAGTTTTATTCTAAGTGGGCCTTAGCTTTCCTAACCTGGTCCTTAGCTTCCCAGACAACATCCCTGTATTCTTCCCAGGCCGCCTGCCCTTGCTTCCACCTTTTATAAGCCTCTTTTTTCCTTTGAATTTTCCTCAGCAGCTCCTTATCCATCCAAGGAGGTCTCCTGGCCCTCCTACAGCACTTCCTTCTAGTAGGGATGTATCGCTCCTGAGCTTGCAGCAGGTGATCCTTGCATATCAACCAACAGCCTTGGACCCTCTCTGCCCTCTAGGGATATATCCCATGGAACCTCACTAAGCAGGTCCTTGAAGAGGCCAAAGTCTACTCTCTGGAAGTCCAGGGCAGTGAGCTTGCTGTATGCTCTTCTCACTGTCCTGAGGATCTTGAATTCAACCATCTCATGATCGCTGCAATCAAGGCTGCCCTGGAGCATCACATTTCCAACCAGCCCTTCCCTGTTAGTGAGCACAAAGTCAAGCATGGCACCTCTCCTCGTCGGCTCTTCTATTACTTGCAGAAGGAAGCTGTCTTCCACACAATTGAGGAACCTCCTCGACTGCTTGTGCCAGGCTGTACTGTCCCTCCAACAGATATCAGGGTGGTTGAAGTCCCCCATGAGAACAAGGGCCTGTGAGCATGAGGCTGTTCCTATCTGCCTATAAAGTGCTTCATCCACCGAGTCCTCCTGGTCAGGTGGTCTGTAACAGATTCCCACAATAATGTCTCCCACCACTGTTCTCCCTTTAACCCTGACCCACAAACTCTCTGTTGACTGCTTTCCTATCCCCAGACAGAATTCCATAGTTTCCAGCCTATCCCTAACATAAATAGTAACTCCCCCTCCCTGCCTACCGGGCCTGTCGTTTCTAAAGAGCCTGTAACTTTCCATTCCAACATTCCAGTCATAAGAGTCATCCCACCATGTTTCTGTGATGTCTATTGTATCATACCTCTGTAAATGTGCACACATCGCTAGCTCCTCTAGTTTGTTCCCCACACTACAGGCGTTTGTATAGAGGCGTCTGTTTGTATAGAGCTCCAAACGAAGCCGGCTCATTGGCTGGAGTGGCTGTAATATCTCTACACTGCTCCAAGCTTTTATTACAGGTACTGGCAAGTGATTGGGAGTGCTGGGATGGAATGATGTGCTCCTCCCCCAACACATCTAGTTTAAAGCTTTCTTGACCAGTCTGGCAAGCCTCCTACTACAACCGCTCTCCCCTTTCTTTTTCAAACCAGCTCCACCAGCCACCAGTAGACCTGGTTTCCTAAGTTGAGCCCCATGTTCCAAATACCGAAATCCCTGACTATGGCACCATCCTTGTAACCATTTATTAACCTGGCAAATCTGCCTATCCTTTTTAAAGTCCTTCCCTTTATGCTGGAGCATGGATGAAAAGGCAGTCTGAGCTCCAGAACCCTTAACCACCTCTCCCAGGGCTCTGTAGTCCTTCTATATGTTCTCCTGCCTACTGCTATCTATATCAGTAGCACCCACATGGACCACTAGTAGTGGGTAATAGTCAGTGGGAATTACTAGACCAGGCAGCCTCTCTGCAGCATCCCTGATCCATGCCCCTGGTAGGCAACACACCTCCCTTGAGACTGGATCAGGACAACAGATAAATGCCTCTCTTCCTTCCAAAGCAGAGTCCCCTACCACTATGACCCGCCGCTTTTTCCTGGCAGCACCAGTAGTGATCTTCGTTACCAGTGCATCAGCCGATTGTTCATGTTGCGAGTGTGTTTCCTCATTAGCCCCCTAATGATGATACGTTTAGGTTAATATTACTTGAACATTTTTCTCTTGAATACCTAATACCTGTTAGTGAGCGTCTGTTATCTCATAGTCTTTGGTCTTACTAAGATGCCATCCATGCTGGCAGTATTGGTCTCAGACAGGAAGACTTTGTCCTCTGATAGCAAACGCAACCATTAATAAAGATGCATGCACTTTGAGTAAGCAGAGTAAGGATGTGTGCTGTGTGCAGTGCGCCTAATTAACAAAAGCCCCATCTAACTGGCAGAACTGGATCTCCCCCTCAGTTGCAGTGACAGAGCTGTGATTGTCAGAAGGTGGCACTGCTGCAGACCTTGGATGCCCAGCAATGTCGGCAGCAGCTTTCCCACAGAGAGACTCAGCACCAGGCTGCAGGTGCGTCCTGGCTGCCAAACTTGGGGCCATGTGGAGACAAGCTCTGCCTCATGCAGCTGTAAAAATGTCCTCTGTCCAACTGGTTTTGTACCAACCCAAGTCCTTGTTTTCTTCTGCCAAGGAGCTTTTCAAGTATCACATCCACTGGGAATGGGAAAGGCAGAAGCCTCTTTAGCTATCAGAAACATTGGCTGAACTGCTTTGGATACCTATCAAAAAGACAAAAAAATCTGCCTAATTCATAAACTAAATAATAATGCTCTCCTGGACTGAGACTGATAGGTACATCATTACAGAGAGCAGTGATCCCTTTTTCATTTTGTATTGCAGAATGCTTAATCCTGAACTCTAAATTAAACAAATCTATCTCATAGCATGGATGTTCACAAATACTATCCACATAGGAAGAGCAAAGTGGTTTTATTTGAATTTTTATATATATAAAAAGTGATAATTCCACAGAAATAATTATATCAATGATGAAATATTAATTAGCATGTAGTGACTCTTTGTATAAAGTAGCCCTGTGCAGAATTTTAACATTATTTAACTCCAGTGGACTGGAAAAAGAAAAATCTAATTCTTGGAAATCTGATCAGGAGAATGTGATATATTTTGGATTGAATGTGCTCTGAGTCCCTTTAGGTGTACTTGAGCCAAACAGAATTGATTTGCATTGGACATATGTGTAAAATTATATAATGGCTGACCTTTGTAACAGAAATACATGGCTCATACTGAGGTGAAGATTTCCCAGTGATGATATATTTTTTAAAAAGAAAACAGGGGGAAAAGTGAACCAGCTCACATCAGTCAGAGTAGTTGAACTGAGCCAAGTATGTGTCAGCTTGAATTTCCTTCTTGTCAGAAACACCCCATATTATCAGCAAAGAGGAAAACCTATTACTGTTACTTTTACTTTTCTACATGATATAAAAGAGCAAGAAAGAAAAAAATCATTTATGATACACTCAGTTAAAAGGCTCCATTGGACCAGAAAGAATTTTCTTCACCTCATGAAGCACAAACACTTCTAAAGAGCTACATTCAAGCTGCTGTTACGTACATAGTCTTGTTCGAGGAAAACATTTGACAGCTGTTAGAAGGGAATACAGTTGTGTGCTGCAAAGACCTGTTCACAGGACTTCTCTCAGTGACAGTGGATACCTGATACTTGCTGGCCTGGTCTTATAAACTCTAATATATCAGGCAGAGGTGCAGGGAAAATTTGCTGCTGTAAAGCCTTTTCTTACAGAACATATAACTCGTGCTAGATGCTGCTGAAAGAGAAGGCCACCCGCAACTCCCAGTGTGCTGTGCAGCTGTTGCCATGGCAGGGTGCAGGGACTATGTGAGGCCTCTCTTTGGACTGAGAAAAAGGCCATGCTCTTCCAGGGCAGTGATGGTGATGCAAAGCTTGCTTGGCGGCCAGCATTAGCAGGATACGGTTTTACAGACTTTACCTTTGTGTTGCACCTACAGCACCTCATTACAGATATCTGAGGGCCTGAGTGAATTCTTGGTGGCTTTAAAAGTAACATGATTTTCTAGTTTAGATAATGAAATGACCATCAGATTTTAGAAGTCAGTGACAGAGACAATAACTGTACATCTATAGGTTCTTACCTCACCTGTAATTCTCAAGTAACTATGCAGTAACCGGAGTTCTTTTATGCGGGGTTTCTCTATTTATTTATGGGTAATCTTTCAGATCACTTATGCCCTTGATCCAGATGTGTGATGGATTTGTGTGCTGCAAAAATCTGTAACTACCGTTTGTGTATAAGACTGATACTCCAGTGGTGACTGAGGCAGTGCTCCTAGGTGAGATGTGGGGTGCTTCTTTCTGCTTCACTAATAGATTATCTTCCTGCTTGCCACTAAGAACAGTGCTCTCCCACTCTCTTACAGAGGGCTTTATAAAACAGAAAAACACACTTAGCAACTGAACTAAGGTACTTTTTCTTGCTTTTTAAAATCTGCATATGTATTTCTTATAAAGTATGTGCTGATCTGCTTTGCAATATGACATCAAATATGAAGGTATGATAAACAACATAAAGGAATGGTAAGCTGAAATGCATATGGCAAGAGTAAAGAAACAGATGCCCAGTGTATTATGTGTGTATATGCCCATCTCCCAAGGAGAGGAAATTATTTCATATGGGAGGACATAATTTACTAATTCCTTCTGTAGATTTTATTCCTAGTATTATCACTATTTTTTGTTAGATAATGTCCTCAGATATTTTTAAAAATATTTTGTTTAAATCAACATATGTACTATACAATTGCAACAAGGAAGATGTAGAATAAGTTATGTAAGGAAAGTGGAAGGTGGATTATTTTAAGTGAGTGTAGTCCTTATGACCTCATTATCACAATACAAATTCATACATGTTGGTTATTTCCCCCAGATGTTGTCTACAAAACATGTATGTAAAACAAATATGTAAGAAATTTTTGAAGTGGTCCTTATCATAAAACCTGTTGTGTTTCTCTAAAAGTATTCATTCATTTGTGTACACAGACAGAGAGATGTATGTATATGCATAGCTATTTCTGCAGGGTAAAATGGAATTTGGTTCCAGGAATAAATCATGTGAAACACCAAGTTCTCTTCTCAGTAGAAAAATGACCTTTTCACAAGTTAAATGTAACTCTTCAAATGACAGCTCATGGAATGAGAGGTAGCAGGCTTGAGAAACTTGCTGACAAATGCCATCCTTGTTCAATTTCAAAGATCTAGGGCAAAGGGCATGCTGCAAAATATTAGGTCAGGAAAAAATTGACATGTCAGACAGGCAGGAATTCAAGCTCCACAAAGGACTTTCTGGTGAAAATAATTTAATTACCATATTAGTTATATTCTTCAACTTTGATATGCAATAATTTCTTAAGTTGCTGTCTTCGGTTTTCAGCATACTATGCACAGCTTCTGAGTGCTGTAGAATCCTCTTTATCGGAGCAGCTTGGAAATCAGTTATCATCCTGATTAAGAAAAGACACTGGTAACAACAATTCTGATAAAAGTGCTCTCTGAATATTTTCCTGGCAGAGTTGATTAATTTTCTGCCATGCTTAAGAATATAGGACATTTATTGACATGACAGCAAAGCAGAACCTCCAAAGTCGGATGAAATTCTGCATTCTGTGCAATGAGGGGTTTATTTAAGTTAGAAATTTCTGTAAAGAGGGACCCAAATTTAGTATTTCATACTTACATGATGTATTTAATCTGACAGAAATTGAATTCTCAAAAAAAAAAAAAAAAAAAGGGTTAATAGTCCCTTTACTTTTAGGTTAACCATAAAGACAGTTAGAATGCCTTCACATGTTAGAATCTTTTTTTTTTATTTTTGAGAAATGTGAGTTTCTAATTGCAAAGCAATTTCTACTTTTTCAAAGTGACTATATAGAATGGTAATGTAATAATGTCACTTTACAATCATGCTGTTACACAACACTGAGAGGTTTTTTGCAATCATTTTGTGGGTTGAAGAATAGAGGATTTGTTTATTGCTTGACTTTCTAGACAGTCTCTATTTCTATCTACCATTATAAAACTGGAAAGATTTCACAGGAACACACTGTTAGTCATTAACAATAATATTGGGCTATTTAGCAATTAAAGAAAAACAAAATGCACTGTGAATATAGTTAAACAAAACACTAGTACAAAATACAGGTATATCAAAAACACAGCTTCCATTCAGAAATAATGACCTTTATAATGTAAACTTCTGGAATGATGTAAGAGGTTGTCGTGCTTTAAGCCTCTCTAACTCACGCAGCTCGTTCTCTCACTCACTTCCCCCTCTTTCTTCCCCCTGCTCCCGAAGGGATGGGAAGGAGAATTGAAAAGAATGCAACTCCTACAGGTTGAGATAAGAACAGTTTAGTAACTAAAGTATAACACAAATCACTACTGCTACCACCAATAATAATAATGACAAGGCAAATACAAGGAAAGAATACAATTTTCACCACCTGATACCCAGCCAGACCACACAGTGCACCCCCACCCTTCCGGGTCTCTGCTCTCTGCTTTCCATCCTGGGCATGACATGCTGTGGTATGGAATAACCTCTTTGGTCAGTTTGGGTCAGGTGCCCTGTCTCTGCTTCCTCCCGGCTTCCCCTCCTCCCTGGCAGAGCATGAAACTCAGAAAGTCCTTGGTCAGACCAAAACATCCCTAAGCAGTAACTGAAACACTGGTGTTATCAGCGCTGTTCCCAGGCCCAAAATTAAAAACACAGCGCTGCACCAGCTACCAAGAAGGAGAAAAATGACTGCTGCTGCTGAACCCATGACAGAGGTGAAGAAAGTAAAAAGAGAAAGGGACCTAAAACAGTATCTTTTAACTCATAATGCTTGCATACTTTGCTTACTGGGAGAGCTGGGGCAAATAATTGGACAAATCATGCTTAATACTATGTCTCTAGAAAGCACATGGCTTATGTAAGCTCTTTAAACAACAGTCAGCTCTTTATATCAAATATATAAGTGCCTAAGGTGAAAATATAGCTAACATTTTCTGAAGGCTAATGACGTGATTTCATTTCTTCCCTTTGTCTATGAATACACAATATTACCACACTGTTCAAAGTGGGGAAAAAAAAAATTCCTGCTCATAATTCATTCCTAGAGGTATGTACGTGAAGAATAAAAACTACAGAAAGAAGTACACACTATAATATATAAGTATTGTATACTATAATAAAACTCCATATGTAGTCAACTTTCAACTCTTTGTGATGATAGGGTGATAAATATTTGGTACAGAATGATTGTTCACTGGTAGGAATGCTGTTTTCAAAATGTCAGTTTTTCAGTAGCTAAATGAGAATGACAGCTTTTAACGCACCATTGCTAACTTATATTAAGAACAGCCTGACTGAGGATATTGCTGTGTATCTTCTTTCAGAACAATGGCGACATTCAGTCAATCTGGACAGTTTGAGCCAAGTCCAGCATAAATCAAATCTTATCCTATTGTAAACAATCTTGTTTAAAGGCTTTATGTAAAGACCATCGTCTTATCTCCAGTGGCAGTTGATGCACATTACAAACAAGAATTTCCTGCTCTTGAAATTGAAAGTCTGCTTTAGGTTGGAAAGTCCTGACTGATATTGAAGTCAGCAGGAACCTGGCAGTTGCCCTTTGTGGCAGTGACACAGCTGTGGCATCACCAGCGTCCCTTCTGCTTGCGTGCATGGCCTCAGACTTTGGTTGTCCCTCTGCAGCTGAGTTGAAATTAGTATTGGACTGAGAAGGAAGCTCCATAACATCTGCTCATCAGCATATACATACACCCTAGCATATACACAAGCCCATCGAAGATGCTGTGCAGGTGTTACAGTCATGGCAGCTCAAGCCTTTATAACTATTTAGAGTAGATCTTGATACCTGCTATAGTCTGAAACACAGGATTGTTTCTGCAAAATGACTGTATATATGGTCTGCAGCCAGAATATAGGCTTGCATGTGGTTTTGACCCCCAGACCCGGTTACTTCTCTGCACTATTCTGTACTGTTGTTTTGAGCTAAGCTTTGGCTGACTGCAGAACAGTTATAGAGTATTAATGAATTAATTAATATACAAAATAAAAACTCCCTGAACATCAGAAAGGATTGGTCTGAATGTTATAGTTTGAGGGTGGATGAGTGTGGAGAAATTTTTCCTTTAATTCAAATGTGATGTTATTTTAAAATATACTATTAAACTAAACAAAAGTGAAAAAATAGAGAAATTTTAGATAAAAATCTGTTGCTTAACAATTTATAATAATTTTCTGAGTTTGCAACATTCACCCCGAGAAGCAGTCAGAGATCTTTTCATTTTATGGTCAGCAGCAAGTCATGTCCATTATGTTTTCTCCTCCAAGGTACTGTTGATTACATTTATTTGGCTGCCATGTGAAATGCATGAATGAAAATATTTTGAAAATTGAAATACTCAGTTCTTGGTATCAGTTCTGTCTCTGATTCTTTGGACTCTTAGCTCTTTGGACAAGCCTTCTCTTAGCTCTCTATGGATGCTTCCAACCCCGCATAGGCTGAATTAAGTTCTGAATTCTGAGGCTTTACATTCCTCTTAATGATCTAATTTTTAGTACTTGGTTTCTCAACCCAGTACATTTTAATATCTATATAAATGTCTGATCTGGTTCTGGATCTTGCTGAAGTTTTTGCTCCAGCAATATATTGTAGCAGCCAGTCCCAGGGGTTGCCTGAACACTAGGGAAGAAGCTCCAGTGATTAGAGGGCTATGCCTGGAAGTGCAAAACAAAGAAAAACAAAGTATTGGCTTTGATATTTGTCTTTGCCAAAGGCTGCATGAACTGGGTCAACTCTTTTAAAGTTAATTATGAAAAAAGGTTTAGAAAACCTAAGAATTTTGTTAGACATGCCTGACTGTCACTTACGTAAAGAGCCTAATTTTTTGGACACGGCTCCATCTTTAAACTCCTAAATATCTCCTTTATAAAGCTCTCTTTACCTCTGTGTAGCTTCAGCTGTGCCTAAACCACTGAACCAATTGCAGCCCACTGTTCCTGAAGCTCATTTTCCCACATGGAGCAGCCAGAGTAGGAGCTTAGTCCTGGTGGGAGGAGTACATCTCCTAGCATGGCACTGTGCAGGGATCACTGGCCAAAATACATCCCTAGCATTTACAGCACCATAGATCCAGCTGTAGGATATGAGATACCGCAAGTTCCCAGCTGCCAGAGGAGGATTGCTCATCAAGGAAAGGCAAAACCAGCCCTACTCTGTATCTCCTGGAGAGTTGTTCTCCACATCTGCTTTCCATCCTTTCTGAAGCTGCCCCTCCCCAGCTCCCATCATGCCTGGGCTGCCTCTGTGTGGCCATTGCTCTGCACTGGTTGCAGGAGCCTGGCAAGGACCTCCCCTGAATTGCATGAAAAAATGTTTTATTTTGCTGGTGCTGACTGTGACACCTGCAAGCCATACTAAGTTTCTTCAGGGTTCAGATTTCTTCCTCTTCCAAATGGCAATTAGGTGACACTGAAGATATTTCATACTTAAAACTTCTTATTAATGAAGTCATTAGGAGCTGCAGAGCTATAGCAAATAAATATATAAGATCCTTGACAATAGTTGGCATAATTTATGTATTTCTCCTTTAAAACTCAGCTGTTAACACACCACTTCTTTTTTTAATAGCTTCTATGCCATTATTTGACTCTCTGCCACTTTTTAGAGGTCTGTTCTTCCAAAACAGGTTAAAAAGCATTAATGATGGAAAACCTGAAATGTCCTTAATAACACAGCAACAGTAATAATAACATGAATCTGGTCCTGCGGACTAGTAATGTACTTTGCCTCCATGGTAATGATATAGTGCAATTCATCTGAGACAATTAATCAAGATTCTGGGTATCTGTAGGAGGATTTCAAGCAGATGACCTTGTGCAAGCTTGTGTTATTCTGCTTGAAGCACTTGTGAGTTTCCTTGAAACTGCCAATAGGAGTTGGGGGAACAACAGACATGAGCACTTCAAGCCTTGTTTAGCTTGAACAGTCACAAAGGACTTATTGTACTGTGTCTAATAGGCTTTGCTCTGATAGTCTTTAGCCATTAGTGTGCCAAATATCTTTCTCCTTCTGCCATATGTTATGTTCAGCAATTGCATTGCTAATAAACTCCATATTCCCCTGAAATCCCGTCTGTCCAACTCAAGTCTGTGGTGATTTAGACTATAACATTTTCCTCAAGACCTTCAGTTCTGCATTTAAAAAACCACATAGAGCTCTGGAAACCACCTGCTCTGAAACTTTGTTGAAGCCTTCTCTGTATTGTCCAAATCATCATGACTTACAGATACTTTTTTTTTTTTTTTTTGTTCATTATAATCAGGGAGTGACAACTCACAGAAAATATCCACTGCTCTTTGATCACTCTTTCTCAGCCTGAAAAGCCTGGCCAGCTTCATTTGACAAGAAAAGTCTGAAACATACAGAAAAGAATATAGGATTTCAAAATACAGGAGGCAAGGGTGCATGTATCAAAACTAAGGAGTTGACAGGCTCAGTCTCACTTACAGAACTAGAAATGCTGAAGACAGCTGTGGAGACAGAGACCTCTCTTTCTATGTTTGCTGTGTTTTATAGCCTGTGGTGTATCTATGTCTTGTGGTTTGATCTCCCCTGAGTTTATTCAGGTGAAGCTATAAAACTGATGAGTGCTGGAAAAGGACAATGTTACTTATTCATTTTGTTTTAAATAATTGATGATGTTTCCTGTTTCTGCTTACATTAATTGCTCTCAGGTGTTGGAGAATTACTCAGTGAGTTGCCTTTTAATTTGTTCCTATAGAAAAGCAGCATGCTGCTTTTCAGGACACTGTAAGTAATGTGTTCCAGGCAGTACTTTCTAACTGGAGGTTAGTAAAAGTGCACTGAATGCATGTTTGGGTGCTATTGCTTCACATGTGTTCCCGTGTGGGAAGGAAGGAGGGTGAGGTGGAGGAGTACAGACAGTGAAGAACCTTAGAGGCCTCCGTGCTGATGTTTTAAAGTATAGTTTATGTTCTCCTGATGTTTAGGGCTGTACATCAAGGCTCTGATCCAGCGTACTCAACCATTGTAGATTTCAGTGTAGTTGATATTAGTCAACACCTGCAAGGACCTGGATCACAGATAGCATGGTTTTGATTTTTCTCAGAGGAAGGCTTAATTCCATTGTATAATTTATCTGCTTTGCTACAGAAATAAGAAGAAAATAAGATATACAAACCCATGTAAACTGAGGTTCAAGCAAAGTTGTTTCATGGGTATCACGCCTACAGAATAACAGTACGATTATAGTTAGTTTATACTTCCTTATTGTGCCTTCTCATATGCAAATACAGAGTGTCTACAGCTTACAATTGGCATGCCAGCGAGTCTCAAAATGTGCTGGAGGTACACTTTGTGAGTTGAATTATATGACAAGATTTGATTAAAACCAATTACATCTGTGTTATGTTACTATCTTGGGCCTGAGCTTTCATTGCATCTAAACTTCCTGGCAGTCCAGAGAACCTTGCTTTTTTATCTGGAGTGACACAAGCCAACTGGTTTATCTGGCAGTGGAAACCAAATAGTGCTGGGGGATTGTTTCAACTGTCCCATCAGGCAGTCTGGATGGGTGTTTTTTTTCTCAAGTGTTCAAGGACAAGAATCATAGAATCATAAAATAGGGTTGGAAAGGACCTTAAGATCATCTAGTTCCAACCCCCCTGCCACAGGCAGGGACACCTCCCACTAAACCACGCCACCCAAGGCTATGTCCAGTTTGGCCTTGAACACCGTCAGTGATGAAGCATTCACAACTTCCCTGGGCAACCCATTCCAGTGCCTCACCACCCTTACAGGAAAGAATTTCTTCCTCATATCCAGTCTAAACTTCCCCTGTTTAAGTTGGAACCCATTACCCCTTGTCCTATCACTACAGTTCCTCATGAAGAGTCCCTCCCCAGCATTCCTATAGGCCCCCTTCAGATACTGGAAGGCTGCTATCAGGTCTCCACTCAGCCTTCTCTTCTCGAGGCTGAACAGCCCCAACTTTCTCAGCCTATCTTCATATGGGAGGTGCTCCAGTCCCCTGATCATCCTTGTGGCCCTCCTCTGGACTTGTTCCAACAGTTCCATGTCCTTTTTATGTTGACGACACCAGAACTGCACACAATACTCCAAGGGAGGTCTCACAAGAGCAGAGTAGAGGGGCAGGATCACCTGCCTTGACTTGCTGATCACACTCCTTTTGAGGCACCCCAGGATATGGTTGGCTTTCTGGGCTGCAAGCTCACACTGCCAGCTCATGTTCATTTTCTCATCAACCAAAATCCCCAAGTCCTTTTCTGCAGGACTGCTCTGTATCTCTTCTCTGCCCAACCTGTAGCTGTGCCTGGGATTGCTCCGACCCAGGTGGAGGACCTTGCACTTAGCATGCTTAAACTTTATCAGGTTGGCATCAGCCCACCTCACAAGCGTGTCAAAGCCCCTCTGGATGGCGTTCCTTCCCTCCAGCGTATCGACCGAACCACACAGCTTGTTGTCATCGGCAAACTTGCTGAGGGCGCACTCAATCCCACTGTCCATGTCACTGACAAAGATGTTGAGCAAGACCGGTCCCAACACCGATCCCTGAGGGACACCTTCTATTTGGGGAAATGCCTATTGACCACATTTATTGAAATTTACACTATTAAATCACTTTTTTATCAGACACCTTATCAACCTTTTCAAGTGTTTCATGACTTTGGAGGATCAAGTTGGATGTTAACTTACTCTTTTAATTTTTCTATGGTGGCAAGTAATCTACCCGCCGACTTTCAGTTTGTCATTTAGCATGATGAGACTGGCCTTATTTTTCAGTCTTCTTGAAAGAATCAATATATTTTCTGGTTTTAAGTTGTCTGCCATTTCCTGGTGCTCTACCTATATAGTTTTCATGAGTCTTTAGAGCTTTGATTTCCCTGCAGCCAAAAGTGTCCCTGCCTGTGGTTTAGAAAAGAAAGCTGGGTTGATAAAAGCACATTGAAATAGCTAAAGAGCCAGGCACTGACTATATGTAAGTGCTGGTAAATCAGCCTTAGTTGTCCACCATGTCTTGGTTTATAATCCAGCAACCGCTGCTGTATATCTGATTATGGACATTTACCTTGGGTGCATGGCATATTGGAGTATGAATTGCAGACTCCTGCATCACTAAAAATGGGTGTTGTCAAGAAAATACCTGATCCAGTGGTACATATCTCTCATGCCTTTACAGAGGTGTAGAACAAAATCTCTAATCATTTGCTTTGTGATGGAGCACAGGAGGGGTACAAGTTGGAGCAGGATGATTTTTCTGGGCTAAAGAAAAAGTGAAAAAGAAAGCAACTTTCTCGCCAGGGTGGCTGCAGTGTTTACTATTGCACCATGCAGGATGAATACCACAGTAGTCATCGGCTCTCTGTGTTCCCACACCCCATATCATGGAGCACCGGAAAGGCTTCCACTTTGAATTGCAACAACCAGGATGCTTGATCTGCTTCTGCAAACTATTGTTGTAAAGTCTCATGAGATAGCTAGCACATCCAGGTTTGGTCTTGCACATTTAATGATACTGGGTAAAGTCAAAAGGGAACTGTGAATACACCGTGGCTGTGACTGTCCTAAACCCCATGAGTTTGAATTTAAAATCAGTCACACACCCCAAAAGCAGTAGAAATACACAGATCTGGGCTCCAAATCAGGTGAACCCCCATAGTTGCATGTTCCTTGCATGTACAACCTAGGAGAATTTCTGAACCAGAATTTGCACAGGGACATGATATGGAGTCAGTGTTATTGAGAACAGGCAATTAAAGAATATGTATATATTATATGTCGGTTTTTTCAAAAAAATAGGGCCTATATTTTGAGGTAGACAGTTAGTGAAGTCTCACCTCTCTCCTTTCAAAATAAAAGCTCTTTTTGTGTCAAGGAACTGAGGCAATTAAGTTTTGACTTTGACTCATTTCAAGCTGCTAAAATATGCCATGCAGTCACAAACATTCCACAGTTTTTCAATTTGACCTTTTACCTCCAGACCAAAGCCTTTCGTATTTGTATCTCCCTTGCAGGACAATCCCTCACTGCTGGCAAATGCACTGACTTGGTCCTTTTCTCTTGCCACCTCTGCCAGCATATGGGCAATCCACAAGGATGAAGTTGGTAGTGATGCCGTATGCCCGCCTGTGGAAGGAAGGCTGTGGCCAGCCCAGCTGCTCTCACAGGATGTACATGACATCTCTTCTTCCTCTAAGGGATATTTTGTTCTTTCCAGCTCTGGAAGAGAGTGCTAGCCCAGTCAATGCTATCTATTTTTATCTCTATATCATCTACTGTGTCTGATTATCCACCCAAACACAGACCACAAGTCAATACGCCCAGCTGTTTGGTATTATTTACATTATACTGGCATCTCTGTTGACCTAAAGTGCAAAAGAAAATAACAAGGCATATTTGAGGCTTAATAAAACATTGCAGTAAGGAGTCCTTTCTAAGCCATTACGAGTGCTTGCTCAAAGTGCATTTGCTGATTTAACAAACTGGTTAGGACAAATGTTTAACATGCTGTTGCAATGATATTCAGATGCTTCTCTTAGTATTTGTTGATCTGCAAAAATGTGTCCTTGCCCAATTGCACCACAGTGGGATTAAATAAATAAATAAATGCAATGTGATGCATTTGCACAAAAGTGAAGCAGTGACTGCCCCTGACAGATGGAAAAAAGTCAATATGATATCTGAGACAGCCCAGGCTCTGCACTGCAGAATAAATTACGTGATTCACTGAATGCCTGGGCTTCACAAAGACATACACAAAATTGGTAAGATAAAAGCTTGCATTGGCTTCAGATGATATTTACTGCTTGATGGATTTACTAGCAGCCCCAGTACAGTCATACTATTTTGAATTATTGGCGTATATTTAGCTGTGTGTCCGTTGAAGCCTGAGGGCCCATTTAAGCGTAAGTGAGCTGGAGCCCTGCCAAGGCTTTTTAAAGCTTTGTATATAGATGAAGATGTGAGCTAATGGCTACTAGCTTGAGTATCAGGGAACTTAAGGATGCTGGGGGTAGACAACAAAGCATAAGGTGCATTCTTATAAATATTAATGACAACATAAATATTAATACAGACTGCCTGGCACATCATTTTTGAACGATTCTTGTTTTCTTTGTATTTTAACACAAATGGCTGGAAACGACTATGATTTCTCTCTCTCTCTTTCTCTTTCTCAGAAGGGTGGGCTTAAGCAAGACCATTAGCTTTATAGCTATCCATTGTTGCAGCAGCAGGATTCCTACAAGGCAGAGGAGGCAAATGAAATGTTAGCTTTAAGAAGTATACTGCTACCAATAAAATATCTGATTAGAATAGTAATTTACTGTACAAAGCTATTGTTGCAGAGTCATTATTGTACTGTACCAAGGCATTTCAGTTAAGAAGTACCAGTTCATTTACAGTGAGCCCCATGAGATGATCACAGTGTTGCTGTAGCTACAGCATAAGGAAGGCAGACAGAGTGCTTAGCTGCTTAACGCTATTGGCTTGTGCTTCAAGAAGCCTGGGGCTCCATTTTTCGCCTGGCCCTCGCACATGATGAGTTTAACTTGTGTAATGGTTCAGCACGCCAAGGGAGGGGGACTGCCTCTGAGAAATGGTTGTCAATTGTAATGCTGCTGGCAGAGGGTTTATCCAGTTAACTACGCTTCAATAAAAGGAAAATAACCCTGAGACTGCATTGTGCTGATCAGCTGGATTAGCAACAAAAATGAGCAGGGTTTTGCTCCAGGTGAATTAATTGCAGTGACAATGTGAAGGAAAGAGATGACAAGGAACGATGTGGCTGTGGGAGCAAAGAGGCACACAGACTGGAGAAGGACAAGATGTTGTTTTGAGACATGAAAAAAATGCATTGCAAATCTTCCATCATCTTACAGATAACATGATTGTGTCAAGGACTCTGTATCACTGTCTCTGGCAAGCCATAATGGCAATATTTACAAGGTTAGCACTCTCAGCTGTCCCTTTATGCCACTGCTGAACATTACTGCCCTGCAGTAGGCATGGTAGATGTGAATATGAACCTTTTCCTTAGCTGCCCCAGTTCAAAGCCAATGTACCAGCACAAGCCATAGCCGCAGAAAATGCTTCAGCTGAATCCAGCAGAGATAGACTACACAGTTTTGTGCCCTTTTTTTTTTTTTTTTTTTTGTCCTGCTTCTGAAGCAAACTTGGTGTCAAGCAGTGATTTTCTCTGAATTTTCCAGAATAATGGTAACAGGATTACAGACTTCTGGACTTTACCAATAAAGACTGCTTAGTACTGAATAGAAATGAGAGGGAATTGATCCAACTGCTGTCTGATAAAGTGAAACACAGGAGGTTTTAAGGTGAAAGATCTCTTGATCTGACATTCCAATAGTTTTGTTTCCTTCTTACTTCTTCCTTCCTCTGGAATTGCTCCTTGCTAAAAACAAAACTGAGCTGGCTACTTCTCCCTGGTGGCAGAGTGATCCCTCTAGAGCCTGGTGTGTTTGGGTCACGTGTGCAGAGCCAAATCAAAGATTACTCAAAACTTATGTAAGGAGAAAAAAGTCTCCTATTTCAAAAACTCTTTGGACACATATATCTTTTGTAGCGTGAAGGGACACATTGCAACTTGCTATTGTCACTGACTCCCTTGAAACTGTTCTATTGCCAAAAAGACTTTCAGCTGGCAGCAGTGCCTCAATTTCTCTCATTTTCCCTGCTTTGAACTGAAAAACTTGATTTAAATTATGTCACTGGACTTGTTAAAAGTTAGTTACCATAGTAGATGAGGTCTGAACAGGGCCTCTGGCTTCAGGTGCTGTTAAGCAAAGATTTATCCATGTTTACGTACTACAGCTTGACATTCACTGTGAACTTTTCAATTGGCTGATATGAAATGCCATCACCTTTATGTCTTCTGTCATACCAAGACCCATTAGCAGATTTCAAGCAGGATCAATGTCAAGACAGAATGATAACTGCTGAATTTCACTTTTTCACATTCTTAGCTGATAGCAGGATGCATGAGAGTAGCTCTAATTAATTTCTAATAGCAATGGAACTATATTATCTCTGGTAACACAATATGCTAGGCTGCATTAAAAGAACCATGGCCAGCAGATCAAAGGAGGTGAATCTGTCCCTCTACTCTGTTCTCATGGGACTCCACCTGCAGTCTTGCATTCAGCTCTGGAGCCCCCAACACAAGAGGAACATTGACTTATTGGAGAGACTCCAGAGGAGGCCATGAATATAGTCAGAGGGCTGGAGCTCCTCTCCTAGGATGACAGGCTGAGAAAGTGGGTCTTGTTCAGCCTGGAGAAGAAAAAGTTCAGGAAAGACTGTATAGCAGTCTTCCAGGCATAAAAGGTGTCCACAAGAAATCTGGAGAGGGACTTTTTATAAAGGCATGTAGTGACAAGACAAGAGAGAATGGCTTTAAAGTGGTAATAGGTAGCTTTAGCTTAGATATTCGGAAAAGATTCCTTACTGTGAGGGTGGCCTTATGCTGCACAGGTCGCCCAAAGAAGTTGTGGCTGCTGCTCCCTGGCAGTGTTCAAGGCCAGGCTGGATGGTGCTTTGAGCAACCTGGTCTAGTGGAAGATGTCCCTGCCCATAGCAGGAGGGCTGGAACTGGATGATCTTTAAGGTCCCTTCCAACTCAAACTGTTCTATGACTCTATGAGTCTATGATAATAAGTAATTCTCCAAATCATAGTGTTGGAGCATCATGCTTGATTCTCATTTATGCTATCTCATTGCATTTTTCTGCAAAATTAGAGCTGCAGAAAGGTTTAAGTTTAATGAGCATCCTGGCTAAGGTTTTCTTGCTTGGCTAGTGCCAAATCCATCTTTTCTTTGCAATATATGAGAAGTGGAATTGCGACTTTTGTGTACTGGTCCAAATGTCTACAACTTCCTTAATGCTTCAAGGTCAGATGTCAGTCTTTTGCCTTCTGGGGTACCTGAGTGTAGATGTTTCCAGATTTAATGCATACAATCTATTCTAATTATCTTTTTAAAAAAATCAAATATATATGACTCATGAGGGGAAAAAATGAAAAGAAAGTCCCAAGCAAGTGTTATGCAGCATATTAATGAAGCAAGGCTAATTGCTGTGAAAAGAATAGTTATCTGGATTCAAAGATAAGTTACATGTGCTTTGGTTAATAAAACAAAAACCTTGCATATTTGAAAGTCCTTTGTCTAATCCAGTTGTTTCCAGTTTGTCTTGTTATTCAGTGTTGTTAGATACTGTGTCTAAAATCCCTTGGAAGGCAGTGGGTGTCTTTTCACAAAACACTCTGTTTTCAGTTTAATACTGCTTTATTCCCTATCCTGTAACAAATAAACTTTGTGATAAGAGCATTCCCCATTTCTAAACCCACTTATCCCTTCTTACTAATAAACAGTAATAGGCAATTGAAAATTAATTGTAACAGATTAGTCTTAAAAGCTTTGTTTGTCTTGAATAGAGCTTCTTTTATTTCTGTGAAATATGCTTCATTCACTTTTTGGAATGAAAAGAAAAAAATGCATCATTTTACCTGTGTTTAAATAAATTCTACTAAACTTCCCTCTGAGAAATTAGCCCTCCCCATGTCATGGGGCAGAAATAATATGTGGATGTTTTAATGGGAAAAGTATGTTTTGCCACCCCTGTGAACAGTGATCAAGGACCATAAAAACTTGAAAAATCATGGCTCATTTCACAGTCAGCAGGGATATCTGGATTACCTCGAAACTCATTCAGCACTAGGCAGGCCTTATCCCAGGATGAACTGGACTTTCCAAGTACAATGCATGCATGAGCATTTTAAATAAGAGCAAGGACTCCTTTTCACTTTTTCATGAAAAATTTGTTGATCCTAGATACTATGGGAAAGAAACCTACCAAATTTGAATGCAGACTGTCAAGGGCAATTTCTTAGTTTGCCTACCAATTATTTCTTAATAGCACTTGCACACATGCTTATAGTTTGCTAAATATGATTTCAGGAAAAAAAAAAAAAATTCCCAAGGTCATACTAGCAGGTCTAGTGCAGTTATTTTGTCTTCCTCTGTGGCATAATTTGTCTTCTAAAGTCATCTGGTAATTTCCATGTTTCCTGCTACTTCATGGATTTAGTACATTAGAAGTGTCCTTGTTCTTTTCTGCTTCATTTCTTGTGACACTTTATAGCTTCTGTGGCTTTGGTTTTGTACTAAAGGTTTTAATTTTGCTGTGGGGTATTGGAAAAGGTTTTATTGCTGGAGGAGTACGCAGGGGACTTAAGTCAAGGACTCTGTGGACCCTTTTGATGACTGGCTGGTTACATGACTCTCTGCCTTGGCAAAGGGTGGGATAGGACAGCTCAGGTAGCCTCCACCAGTCCTACACTCCTGTAGTGGCTCCCAGGAGTTTCTCCTGAGTTCTTCCCGGTGTGGTTTCCCCTGCTTCTGGTGCCTTGCCCTCCAGCAGCCCACTTTTCTGCCTGTAACCTGTTGATCCTGCCTGCTCGCGCACCTGCCTTCACTCCTGGACGCCAGCAAAAAGCAAGGTTTATGAGTATAAGTCTCCAGCAGATTTCCCAAGTGACACTACTTCTGAAGATCCCTTCACAAATAATATGTCTGATTATATAAAGAAGGAAACACTGCAGGTTAATAAATCCCTGAAGTACGTTTAAGGAAAAACAAGTCATTAAACTGAGCTGCCTTCCCAGGTGGACTAGAGATAGTATAATCATGAAGATTTTATTATTATTTGGGAATTGAATAGAGCGTATTCCTGAAGTAGAACTCCCTTGTTATAGACATGATTATGGTATTTCCTATTGCCAAATACACAAAATATTTACAAAGCTCCTGAGGTTTCAGAATATGTGAATTATGTAAGCAAAATATAGACTTTACAGATGTATATCCAAATGCAAACATGAGCCACAAATATTTTATATGGCCACATAGTGTTAATTGAGTGTACCCTATAATGTGTATTCAGCATATAGTAACAGACATTCTGTTGTGTAAGTGTTAGTTCTGAAACAGGAAGTTAAGAAGAATAAATGACTCATTCCTAACTGGTAAAAAGTGATGCTGGCATTTAGATTATTTATTAATATGATGGTAGAGATTGTAAAAACTACAGCAGAAGTACACACAGCAGACCACACAAGTGCTTAAGTGATTCGCTGATGAAGGAAACTGCAAAGAGCTTCACAACAGTATAACAAAAATGGGCAACTAGTAAGATTAAATGCAATAAGACCATGTATGGGGAAAGGAGTGTTTTAAACTCCTGGTAAGTTCTGCATTGGTCACTGTTTTTGAAAGACAACATGGGATTCCGTGTGAGCAGCTCAGTGAAGCTGTCCATTCAAAGTGCACACTTGCAGTCATAAAAGTAAATAAGAGTTCTGTCTAGACTAAATTTGCTGCTGTGGCTGCTAGCCCACAGAGGCTGTCCAAGATCAGTGATCTGTGCAACCACAAAACTGGCTAGCTGAATTGAAGTATTCTATTCCCTCCAGAAGGGCCTAAAATGACGCCTTGATGCATAAAGAATGCCCTTTCTGTGGCCAAATGTCATAAACCATGTCAAGCTTTATTGCAATCGAGTTTCTAGCGCTGATGTGTAGGCAATTGCTGATCACTTTAACCTGTAGAATTTGTATATGGGGAACAGTTTTCCCTAAGGCAACTGCAAGATTTTTTACCAAGTACCTTGTAAGTGCCTGTCACAGGGAAGTTCCTCTTTGAGAGTCTAGGAGCTCATTAAGGATTAGTGTCTAGACAATCTCTGTAAACTGTGTCCTAAATGACTTGTAAACAGGACTAAAAGTTTATCTTCTGCCCTAACAGTCAAAGGAAAGATGACTAAATGAAACAGCTTGATCAGAGGGGAAGCTGCAAAGTTTTTGCTTTTTAAGCTCTTTGGATGTGGGAACAGGTTTTGGAAAGAGTATTGCTGCTAGGGAGTGCATGGGCAAGGTTCGCTGCTGCACACACCTTATGCTTATTAGGACCAAAGTCTTTTGTATATGCAGTTCAGTTCTCATTTTATGAATACAGCCTGTATCAAATATCCTAAAATGGAGCTGGGGGAAAAAATGCAGAGCAACCTGATGCTTCTTTTACAAATGCAAGTGCTGGGCAGCTGCAGTAGCAGCAGCCACAGGAAGCAGTTTCTGCCAGAACTTGTCACACCAATTTTTACTAGACCTCCAGAGGCACCACTGTGACCAGGGGACTAAGTTCCTGCCAATGTCAAGTTTCTGTGGTACTTTACTCTGCAGCATGCTAATTGTGATTGTAGAAAAAGTTACAACAATGGAATTTAAATGGGGAAAATATAGGGGTTTTGCTTCAGCTCTTCAAATTAGCCAAGCCAGCTTCATTCAAACTTCAAAATATAAAGGTTTTTCCCTTCAAATAACCCTCCTGGAGGCAGGTTGTATACAGTTTTTCCTATCTGTGTTGCTTTACATTTTTTCTTGTAATCATTTTAATCATGCCATGTAGAGCAGTTGTATAAAAAGAAAAGAATGAACTCATTGTGAGTTTTTGGAATAGATATTTCAGAAAGGCATATTGTATACAGGGTAGCTTCCTTCCCCGTGTAATTGCACTTATATTTTTAAATAGTGGAATATATCACCCCAGAGAAAATAATAAGTACATTAGTTCAAAGCAAAAGTAAATGCTTAATACATATATGAAAGAAATACAAACAAAAGAAATACATCATTGTATCACCATTTTTTCCAACTGAATCCTTTCCAAAGTAAATGAAAAATCTTGTTGAAATTGTTTCTAGTTATCATGATCTCACTGGGAAATGAAAGGATTTTCTTCACTACCCTGTTATAACTCAGTCATTATATCACAGTGAGGTAATTTGCTAAAACAGCTGCCTCTGATGAGCAAACTTTTCCATCTGGCAGAACCTAAATAGACACAAACAAACTCATGTCAGTTTTTCTTGACAAAATATAAAATCAAAATAAGCTTCTTGTCCTCTTTTGGGATGGCTCTTTGAACTGCAGGAACCAAGATTCGTTTCTTTTTTGATGCCTTTCTCTTACCCTCCTACCCACAGACCTGACTCTTGCTGCAAGAGTGTTGGTATCATGACATCTTTGAGATGGATTACAGCATAACTGGGAATGTAAATCTTTCACTAAGGAACTAGAAAAAATTTACAGTTGTTGGAACTACTTAGTGTTAGTGAGACAGCACTTGTGGATAGTTTGTTTTCATAGTAGGAATTTTTCTTTAAAGATTTTTTTTTTAATATGCTAAGGAAATTTCCACTGTTTCTGTATGAAACAAAGATACTGTTACATGTACAAAATTCTAGCTATACAGACTACACTCTTCACAAAGAATCAACAAAGAAAAAGGCTGACACAGATTTTGTACTCTCAGGAGACCTCAAAATAATCTCTAAATTAATCTCTAAAATTAATACTGAATGTGACCTGGCTTTTCTCTAAACCATATAAATATTGCTGGTTTTCTATGACTATCTAGACTCGGGTAGAATACACAAATTTTTTTTTTTATTTTTTTAAACCATGTACATTTTGTCCTCTGTAAATCTTAGCAGTGTATACATAATAAATGAGCACATGTATTTCATATAAGCATTTAAATTTGTCATTAGAAAAGTCTTTGAAATATATTGTCAGAACAGAATTCATATTCAGAAGGGCATCTCAATTTGTTAGATTTAATTCTTAATGGAAAATGTTGCAAAACAAAGTTTAAAAACATGTTCATTTAAATTAGTGATGGGATGAATTCCCCTGTCTAAATATTTTCTCAGCCAAGGGCCTCATGTATTTCATGTGAAGTCAGTGGAAAGTCTCTCACTGGCTTCAGAAGAAGTTCTGCCAAGCACCAAATAGGAAAAATTTGGATCCATGTGTAGGTGTGGATCCAAGTATGGCACTTAGGTCCCATTTCTATAATAAGAGGAGCCAAAATGTTAATTCTATAAAGCCTTAAACTTTCAGGAAGTTCAGCCTGGGATTCAGATGTATCCCTGCAAACTCTTAATTCTCTGAGAAGGATATCTACCCCTATGGGAGTGGTTTTCCCACTACCCAGTATTATCAATGTGCTTAAAATGTTGTCACCCCAACCACTACTAGTGAATATAACAAGGTCCCTTGACACTGCAGTGAAGAAAACATAGTGCCAATAAGACAAAAACATATAAGAAAAGTACTTTGTGGAAAATCTGCCCTGTAATAATGTGTGATGCATCTCATTCTGTAAACTCCCTACAGAGCCTTCAGGATTTGGCCACAGTCTATGAACTCTGCCTTGCAGAGTACTCAGGATCTTAGAAATCTAATAAGTGACCATTAATAAAGTCTCAGTTCTGTCTAGAATTATACAAATCCTTGTACTGTAAAATCATATCAGTACTTTGGGAGAAAGGATGTTACAAACTTGTAATATCAACATATTTAATGTTCTCCTTGACTGCTGGATATAATGTAAATTTAATGTACAATATGGCAAGGTTGTGATAATCTGCATTGTCCAAAAGTACTGTTTGCCTCTTGTGTCTCTTTTACCCATATGCTGTGTATTAGTGGTAATGGGAACATATGATTGAAAGCAAATTTCTCTGTCAGTGGTCTCAGCCTTGTGCCAGCTGTAGTTAAGGAGACAATTTCTTTTGTCTTCAAAAGGAAAACCACTGTCAAATACAGGAAACATAGGAATAAAATCTAATAGATAATTATACAACAGACAGGTGAGAAAGAAGCTTTTGCCAATCAGTCTACTGCTGAGAGGGCTATGAAACATGTTTTGCAAGAATAAACCTTTCTCTCTAAAAACAAACACAGCTAGAAAAGATTAAAAAGCAAATACCATGTTTACTGACATTTAACGTGAGGAGATCTAACTGTGCACCTGTTTATTGGGTTCCTTTCATTTCATTGACTTGTATTCCAGCTCCAGCTATTCTTTATTCATTTAGCTGGATATAATTTTTATACAAAGTGTATCACTTTTTAGTAAACCACATTGGGAAAAGCTAGATTCAATACACGTATTTTACAAAGAACTTTTTTGTAGAAAACAGATAAGTGGGAACAAGACAGATAGTATTGGAAAAAGTTACCTGTAACATAACCATTTTGTGAGCCTTAAAGGGGCTTCTTTTAACTAATAAAATGATTTAAATAGTCCTTAGATAAAACTAGTATTATACAAAGAACAAATGGTGGCACTTGGCAATAACCTGTGTTGATATTTAATGTTCTGATTTATGTTAGCTGCAATAAATAGCAATAGTCACACTGCATCTTAATTTTGTTTTAACCTTTTCAAATACATCTCTGGTCAGGTTTAAAGGAACTAGCTTGCAGCAGATTTCTTAAATATTTCAATGGTAGCAATAATATAGCTAGTGCATGCGTGTCTATATGTTGTTTTATGCATATGGATTTTATTTTCTATTTGTTACAGTAGATAGCTCACAGCATCGAGGTTTTTGTGCAGAGAAGGTTATCATTGCACCCAGATTCTGCTGAGCAAAAAAATACTGTTAGCCCTAGTATCTTTCAAAAAACCTCCCTGTTTTGAGAGAGAGGTGCTGGAATTTTATTCCAAGTAACTGTAAAGCTGCCCTTCTTTTCTCTAATGCACTGGAAGATTGCTTTGGATGAACTAAATTTTGACAAAAATAATGCAACCTATAGGGCTGCTGACTAACATGTTGGATCCAGTTTTTTGGTCTTGCTAGTTTTGTCAAAAGCAGGTAGGTGGTTATTTGTCATCAGACAGGTATGAAGAGGAGAAGTTTTATGTTTTTATTGTTTAAAGATATCATAATTCCCTCCTTCATAGTTATAAACAAGGCCACTTTTTTTTTTTTTTTTTTAGTTTTATTGCTCAGGTTCACCAGCACAGAAAGAGAAATAATGCACATGGATTCATACCTGCACCTTGGCTGGACCTCTCTGTCCCTTGGAGATTTGGCCATAACACTCTATTAGCAGCCACTGCCAGGAGGCTAGCCCTGAAACACTTCCATGCTCAGTGTCCATAAGGGTGGCTGGAAAAGGATAGCCTTTTCTTTTATTCAGGTCTAAACACTTCAGCCTTGAACCTGTTGTTGGGATCTCTGACCTTCACTTGATTTTAATATCACTAACAGCAGGCAAGAACCTGTTAGAAGTACAGACAATTATGAGGGATAGTTGATTCAGAAGGAAATCCCAATTTGTCATTTTCTGAAATGAATTTTGATATAATTATATTATTCTTTTTCCTGATAATATTTATGCCTGCGATAGCGATTTCTGAAAAGTACATTAGAGTTAATTGAAGAAAACACAAGATAAAATCCATGGGGAAAAGTTTAAAATTCCCTGTGCAGTGGTCTAAAGTCACAACTAGACTTAATTTTTAATTTCCCTACACTTTGTTATTTATATTACTGTATTAACTTTATTTACTTTTTCTTGATGTTAGAAATAGACTCAGCATTCCCATTTTGATTTCAGATTTGAAAACACCCCTGAAGTTTGAGGAAGTTCAACTTCAAAAGTTCTGGTTTTCTCTCTTATAGAGAACAAATTTCACATCTGGCTTTAAGTTTTGATATACTTAGCCATTAGGTATTGTTTTTGGGCCAGACCATTTTCTACTTATGATGTAGCTACAGGGCTTGCATTTCCAGAGCTTTGCCTACTTATATTATATATAAAGATACTATTATTTTATGATCTATAAATGATTGTGCAAGGGGAAGGGGGCACATCATGTCTACATTTTATGTTTATATGATACTCGTAAAAAATTTGGCAGCCATTGTGGAGGCATGGTTACTCTTCAGTTAAAAATGTTATTACATGGTGTGTCCATTCAGCTTTTGAAATCCAAGCTTACAGCATTCTTGCAAAAGAAAGTCCACTGGAACTATGGCTGTGACAGTGCAGCTTCCTTAGTGGTGTTCAACATAGCTGGGTGGGAGTCAGCACACCACCAAATCATCAGAGCCATCAGGAGAAATGCATTTTCTGGAAAGCCCTCATTACAGTTTAGTCAGTGAGCAAAAGGCTGAGACAAGATCTCCCAGTCACTTGCTTTCCCCCCTCTCAGCAGCTATGAGAGCACAGTGACTGCCTGCTGCACCCTTCAGCCCTGACATGAGTGGAGCTCAGTTCAATGTAGTAAGGATGCAAACATATTAGAATACTGTGTACCTTGTTTTTTTCTTGCTCCCAAAGGTCAGCAAGTTGATTTGCAGATCAACAGTGAATATATGGTAATTTACAAATTAACAGCACTTTCAGCTGTGACTTCAAGACTGAAAATTGCTTGGCACAAGGAGAAATTTTATTTATTAAAACATTTTTAAAAGGTAGAATAACAAATAAGACTTGCACTGCTACACAGTAACCTTAATCATAGAATCATACAATTGTTTAAGTTGGAAAAGACCTTTAAGATCATCAAGCCCAACTCTTAACCAATCATTGCCAGGTCCAACACTAAATGATGTCCCTAAGCACCGCATCTATGCATCTTTTAAATACCTTCAGGGATGGTGAATTGACCATTTCTCAGGGCAGTCTGTTCCAATGCCTTTTGGTGAAAAAAATTTTCCTACTATCCAATCTAAATCTCCCCTGGTGCAGTTTGAGGCCGTTTCCCCTTGTCCTATCACTTGTTACTTGGGAGAAGACACTAGCCCCCACCTCACTCCATCCTTCTCTCAGGCAGTTGTAGAGAGTAATAAGGTCCCCCCTGAGCCTTCTCTGCTCCAGACTAAACCCCCCAAGTTTCCTCAGCTGTTCCTCATCAGACTTGTTCTTCCTATGCTTCACCAGCTTCACTGGTCTTCTCTGGACCTGTTCCAGCACCTCAATGTCTCTGTTGTAGTGAGGGGCCTGGAATTGAACACGGGATTCAAGGTGCGGCTTCACCAGTGCCAAGTACAGGGGGATGATAACCTTAAGATCACTTATTTCCAACCTCCCTGCCATGGGTAGGGACACTTCACACTAGACCATGTTGCCCAAGCCTCTGTCCAACCTGGCCTTGAGCACTGCTAGGGAAAACATTTTTTATTGTCTTGCATGGTGTTATCTAGATTAAGTTCTATTTGGGCTTTGGTCCTTCTAATTTTCTCCCTGCATAACCTCATGACATCCTTTAGTCCTTCTGAGTTGCCTGCCTCTTCTTTCAAAGGTTATAAATTCCTTTTTCTCTTGTGCTCTAGTCAGAGTTTTCTGTTCCCCAAGACCGGTCTTTACCCCTGCCTCGTCTTTTGGCACATGAGGATGACTTGCTCCTCTTCTTTTAAGATTTCTTTCTTGAAGAATGTCCAGCCTTCCTGGAGTCCTTTTACCTTCAGGACTGTCTCCCAGGGGACTTTGTCAATCAAGTTCCTAAACAGGCCAAAGTCAGCCTCCAGAAGTCCAAGGTAGCAGTTCTGCTGACCCACTCCTTACTTCTCTGAGAATTGAAAACTTATCATTTCATGATCACTGTGCCCAAGATGGCCTCCAACAATAACAGCACCCACTAAGTCTTCTCTCTTCACAAACAATAGGTCAAGTGTTGTGGTCCAGGGTGCCTTCCCTAGCTGGCTCGCCAATCAGCTGCATCTTCCACATGCTCCAGGAGCCTTCTAGACTGTTTCCTTTCTGCTATAATATAATTCCAGCAAATATCTGATAAATTAAAGTATCTCATGAGAACAAGGGGTAGCAACTGTGCGAGTTCTCCCAGCTGCTTATACAATATTTTATTTCCCCCTTCACGGTTGGGTGGTCTATAACCAACTCCCACCATGATCTCCGCCTTGATTCTAAAATATTAACTTTAGAAAGAAATTAAAAACTACGAAATTGTAAGAGCTTTAATAAACTAAATCTGTTGGTTGTTGTTCTGGGATAATCAGATTCTCATAGGTATAGAATCATAGAATCATAGAATAGTTAGGGTTGGAAATGACCTTAAGATCATCTAGTTCCAGCCCCCCTGCCAGAGGCAGGGACACCTCCCACTAAACCATGCCACCCAAGGCGATGTCCTGTAGAAGCGTTTCTCACAGAGAGTGGTTTTGTGAGCAATCCAGCCTTTGGCCTGGCTCCAACTGTCCAGTGAGCAGAAGGCATGAGAGGCATCCAGCCCTTGGCTGAACTCCAATTCTCTGGTAAGCGGAAGTCATCAGAGGCTGCAGGGGGGTTGCTATAGGGCACCTCACCGGAAGCCACTAGAAGCTGCTGGCAGTTGCCAGCAGCTTCTGGAAGTTGCCAGGGGATGCTGGAAGTTGCCAGAAGGGGACACCCACTTGCTGACATGAATTTAAGCCTCCAATCACAAGCCGTTGCTAGGACCTGACATGGAGTCAGAGCCAATCATCTATTGTGGAATGTTCTGGTATTCTGTAATTTTTTCCTATAAAAGGTGTGCTTGCGCAGAATAAATTGTTCAGCGTTCGATTACATTAAACGGCGTTTGCGTTGTTCCATATCCCCCGCAATGTCCAATCCGGCCTTGAACACCACCAGCAATAGAGCATTCACAGCTTCCCTGGGCAACCCATTCCAGGGCCTCACCACCCTTACAGGAAAGAATTTCTTCCTCATATCCAGTCTAAACTTCCCCTGTTTAAGTTGGAACCCATTACCCTTTGTCCTCTCACTACAGTTCCTCATGAAGAGTCCCTCCTCAGCATCCCTATAGGCCCCCTTCAGATATAGGAAGGCTGCTAGGAGGTCTCCACTCAGCCTTCTCTTCTCCAGGCTGAACAGCTCCAACTTTCTCAGCCTATCTTCATACTGGAGGTGCTCCAGTCCCCTGATCATCCTTGATGCCCTCCTCTGGACTTGTTCCAATAGTTAGTATGTGTCTTGCTTCTGCCTCCAAATTACCCAGGATTGTGGTTATTTTAGGATAAAACTGCATCTCCTGCTAGGTTGCACTGCTTAATTAATGTACTCTTTTTCAAAGAATGTACTTGCCCATGAGAAACCAGGCTGTAGTCAGATCTTAGACTTGTGCTACTGACAGCATTTAGCATGTAGAAAAGGGGTTGTTTTCTGTTATTGGAATTAAATGATTGTGGAAAGTTGATCTTTCGCTCCGCCTTATTTCCCTTTGGCTGGGCGGTTTCAGCTCATTGATTACTAAGTGTAGCATTCACCATTTTGTTTTAGTTGTATCTAATCCATACCTGGGTAGGACAAGAGACTGAAAACTTCAGCCTTGTTGTAGAAGCTGACATTCAAAAGTCAAAGTCTGTAGAGTTTTAGCCTTCAAGGACTAACTCTGGGAAGGCATTAAAGTATCATAGTTCAGTTTCTCTGGTAAGATGGTCCTTGCCACACTCTCAGAGGCTGCCAGCAAGAGTGGTAGGTAAGACGATGCTCTTGCTGCACCTGCTGGGACTTGCACAGATGCCCATACCACAGTTCATTCTACTACCCTTGGTTTGAGCTGGTGACCTGGAGTCTAGGGTTGCCACAGCAATGTTACCCTTCACCAGGCCCAGTAAGTGCATTAGCAAAACCCATCTGTACAAGCATGACCTTATTTGTACAGTGCCAGATTTTCAGTTGATTGACTCTCATTTCCCCAAGGATTAATTTGATACAAGATATCACCCTAAGATTTTAGGCTACTTGTGAATCTTTGAAAACTCTGGTCCTCCCTTATCTGCACTGCTATTGACCAAGGCAAGCATGGTGGAATGGCAAAAAATAACCCTATGATTAGTAAATCTCCACAACATCTTGCACTGATGAAAAAGCAATGAATTTAGAGTTTTAACAGTTCTAAAATGAAATGTTTTGACCTGCTCTTAGATTGGTTAAAGGGTCCTTAGAACTAACTGCGATTTATAAGTATGATGTTGCAAAAGCACTGATATCATCAGTGATAGTGGCACCCACTGGAATAGATTTACACTACATCAAGCAGCTGTTACCAGCTGAAAGCTTCTGTCCCACAGAAAATAGATTGTACAGTAGGTTATCAGTCAGAAAAGGGTGTACAGGGGAAAAAGGAAGAAATAAAAATAAAAAAACCTACTCGTGTAGAATATTAGAAACATTGCACTAACAAAGACTTTGTGTTCCACACAGAATTAGTTCTGGCAAAGGCCGCTTGCAAGGCTGTGGGTGTACTCAGCTGTGCATAGCGGATTATAGAAATGAAAGAGCCTGGCAATATATTTCATCTCACATTGAAGCACTGCTGAAACCTAAAAGTAAGGACAGAAGTATTCATTTGCTCAACTTCTGATTTAGAAAGCAGGCTTCAAATGATACCAGAGAAAAAGTGGCGGGAAATGCTGTGGTATAATAAAATGCCTATTTTTGTATTTTGCTGACTCCAAGATTTACATTTTCAGCTGTTAGGGGTTTTTGTGGAGGGGAGAGCTGATATTTGAGAAGCCTACACCACCATATTGCTGGTGAAAAAAGTAAGTGGTGTTGGCCTAGCTTAATACATGTAATAATATGTTACATATACATGCAAGCATGCAAATGGGGAAGGAATAGATAGATTTGTATGTGTTTATATGTACATAATACTTTTTCTTTCTTTCTGTTGTACTGTGGCCTCAGGAGTTTCATAATCCATTTCAAAGCTGAAATGTTTGAACTGGGGTATTTAACTGTAGTTTTAACATTTATTCAGCAATCATAATAGTGTATAATTTCTGGTAAATTGGATGACATATATTTTGCTTTTATTGCCTTTTTTCACACACTAGAGCTTCAAGGAGAGATGGCAGGAACCCTTAAGTGGGGAACATATGCAGGTGTACTGGCTAAGGAGCAGACAGAGTACAAAGCCACTGTTTGGAGACTCAAGTTGGACCTTGCATATACCTCATCTTTGTGCCTGTGGCAGGCAGAACAAGAGAAAGTAGCCTTAAACTGTGGGTGGAAAAATTTACATTTGGAAGGATCAGGACAGCAAAGCATGGGAAAAGAAAGCCCAGGATCCTCCCTCCCCTCCAACCCCTTCCACACTGGAGGTCTTTAAGAAGGAGTCAGACTAACATCTGTCAAGGCTGACGACAGTATAATTGATCATGCCTTTGGGCAAGAAGAAAACTAAATGATGCCTTGAGATTCCCATGGTTCTCCTATGTATGATGGTTATTTTCAAGGACTTCATCTTTATTTTTAAATTGTGGTTAACCAGCCATAATATTTCCCTTCATTGTTAAAACAGTTTACAAATAAAAGCAGCCTTATGATGTAAGACTTAGAAGAAAGGTCTTCCGAAATGGTAGTTATGTTGAAATCTGGTTAAAATCTGACTATGTATTCTGGAAGTATCCATAACATTGCATGCAGTCAATAGGATCCAACATCACAGAAGACTGAATAATGACCTCTCAGATTTTTCAAATTGAGACTCAAAAGAAGTTACATCCCTCATTATATTTTGTCACAATTATGTTTATGCTCTAGAATTATTACATGTACACAGGCTAAATTTTCTTCTTTGAAATTCCAAATTCTTATTGCTTTATTTTTTTGTTGCTACAGAGGCACAGCTAAATTATTATGCTAAAGTGTATGCTGTGTGAACATAATAATTTTTTTTTAATTTTTGGTCTAATAAGAAAATAGTGATCTATAGCTTCCAACTGATCTGAAACAAATAAAAAAGTGTTTTTTCCTCATGAAATTAGAATTCAGCAAGATCACTTTTGTATCAAAAGTTCTATTTTGCTGGAGGAGTTCAGAAGCTTTAGAAACTGAAGTACTGAAAATGTCATTTTACAATTAGCAGAATGAAAAGTTTTGATTCTTTCCATATTTTCAAGGTTTCCATTGTCAAAAATTATATGAACAATGCAAAATTTATAAAATTCTTAAGGTGGTCTGGAGCTTTGTTTTTTAATTTTAGGTAAAATTTTTCACCCAATAGTATCAAGTATGAAGTCTTCCAGGATATCTAGGTTAAAAACAGTTACCAGGAAAAAAAAAAAATTAAAAAGGAGAAAACCAAAAAACAAACCCAATAGTATCAAGTATGAAGTCTTCCAGGATATCTAGGTTAAAAGCAGTTACCAGGAAAAAAAAAAAAATTAAAAAGGAGAAAACCAAAAAACAAACCCAACCAACAAATGAAAAAAACAAAACCCCAAATGAAACAACAAACAAAAAAAGCCCAGGCAGAATTAGGATAAAATAGATGTTATGCTGAATCACAGCTTTTGTGTAAGTTTGCAGGGGCAGGTGCAGCAGCAAAGTCAGTTGGGGGGACGACACTGCAATTTAGAATGGACCATATTAAGGTAGTACTCATGGGAGACAACATTAAACTAGATTAAACTACACGTATAATTTTAACTGCTGTTGCCTTTTGCTGTATTATAAAACCTCCTAAAATGCTTCTCCCATATGCAATTGAGTATTTTCCTTGCTTCCAGAATATCAAATTCAACATAGCAATGCAAAAGAGAATATTTCTGACACAGTTCCTTTCTCATTTACTCTCCACTTGCAGGTTTCCCCTTGCACACACAGATTTCTATACCCTGATTTTTATTATTTGCAGTGATGGTAATAATTTTTGGAACATTCTCCTGTACAACAAAATATGCAGTCGATGAGTCAGAAAGTGTTCAGGAACAGAAAGGTTAGAGCTTTCAGGAATGATACTTCACAGTGTTGTGACCTATGGAAACAAAAATATGTGACCTATGGAAACAAAATATATGACTTTATCACAGCAGGTTGCCAGGTAAGCAGCCATTAATTATTTAGTACTTTAACATGTAAAAATCAATTAAATGTAATCATCCAAATACTCTCAGTTGCTGCTTTGTGGATCTTCTGTACAGGATGTAGTGGCGTAGCAGGAAAAACACGGATATCTGGTTAGGAAATTGGTCATTGATGACTGAAAAAAAGTTCTGCTTTGCAAAGCAAGGAAAATCAGACAAAATGGTGGCTTGACTTAAGTAGATTATCTACATAAAACAAGCTGCTTACTTTGCTCACAAAGTGAATTGTAACACTTCCCCATTTGTTGTTGTCATGGCCTGTATGTCCTTCCAAAACTGAATACTTGGTCCTGTTTGCAAGTCTCCTCTGAAAGCAATGCCTAGGCAAAATTAAGATCTGAGATACTGGTTTTTTTTTGTCTTTGCCTCCTTAATACAGAGAGCTGGAGTCAGCCATGGTAAAATCTGGAGGAGAGGAGATTAATAGAATCATAAATTCATAGAATAGTTAAGACTAGAAAGGACCTTAAGATCGTCTATTTCCAGCCCCCCCTGCCATGAGCAGGGACACCTCACACTAAACCATTTCACCCAAGACTCTATCCAGCCTGGCCTTGAACACTGCTGGGGATGGAGCATTTATCACCTGTTTGGGCAAGCTGTTCCAGTGCCTCACCACCCTCACAGTAAAGAGCTTCTTCATTATATCTAACCCAAACTTCTTCTGTTTAAGTTTAAACCCATTACCTCTTGTCCTCTAGCTACAGTCCCTGATAAAGGTTCCCTTTCTGGCATCCTTGTAGGCTCTCTTCAGATACTGAAGCTGTGCTCCTAAGTCAGCAGTAACTACCTCAATGTCATCATATCCATAGACAGAGGGATCTATATCATGTTTATTCTACTGGTTACTTCTAGGTTAATAATTTTCTCTTCTAAATCCATATTTGACAAAATTACTTGAAGAAGGAGGAACTTCAGCATGAGAATAGTAAGCCTGTGAATCTAGATGGCAGTAAGAGCTAACAGACAGCATCTATTTAGTTGACACATTTTCTTTGTATGTGGTCTGTCTGATCCACATTTTGACCATAGAAGATGACTGGTTTGTTTCTATTTGCCTCATTAGAACAGTATTATAAAGTATATACAATTTTAGGAAAATAGCGAGATAAAAGCGCAATTTACAGCTAAGACGATATCCAATTTTAATGAATGCTTTTTCACGAAGAAATGTGTTCAAGATAGTTTATTTCACAGGATATATAACAATTTTTTCAAGCAACGGTAAATTGGTAGTATCTACTTTTGAAGAACCACAATAGATGCTAAAGAAAATTATATTCTTAAGGTAATTTTAGAAACTTTTGGGGTTTTTTTTTCCTCATAAATTCAAAACCAAACTGTAGTTATCATATTTTCCAATTGCCTTATTTGAACATGTATAAAAATCAACTTTCATTTTGTGGAAGTAGAAAGGTTCAGTTCAAACTTCATTGTAGGTAGCAACAACCTAAGTCACATTGATATTAAGTGTTCATGCTTCAAAATGATTGTATCACCACTGAAACAGTGTGGTGCTGTCTGTGGCAGGGGGCGGTGTCATTCATCAGAAAAACACAAAATTAAGATGTTCAGAAAAATATTCTTTTATAAGCGATCATACATTCTTCAGTTAGGGACATATTTGCAGGACTGTGCTGGGAATTTCTGTTTTGAGGGTATCCAAACAAAAGCAAGAGCTCTGAAAGCTCTTTAGCTATAGTGACCCTGGGAACAGTCCTTGAGTCTTTAACCTCTACCTGCAGCAACTAATCCCCATCCTGTGTGAAAGCATGACAAGGACGCATTAAGGAGTTGGTGTCCTTGCCCACACTTCTACTGTCTAGTGTTATCAAAGGAACAAGATAACCGAGTTCATGAGTTATGGAAAAGGGCTATTTGAAAGACAGCCTCCCACAATTTTCCTGTTTGGAGAAGAGCAGGTACCTGTGCTGTCATTGGAAAGGTTTGGATATGTACACAAGGGAAGAGAATTCAAAACAGTACACGGGACAGAGGTGGTCAAAGAGTAAAATAGCAACTCTAGTAGCACTGATACATTTTAAAAGCTCAAATTTCTGCATCTGCTTCTGAAAGGTGATGACTGATAAAGACTGAATATATTCTTTGTTGGAAATTCATTTAGAAAGCAAACCTAACTCATTGTAATGTGGTTAGAAAATGCAGCAGCCTCTCAAAAGGCATAGGAAGCGTGAAAAGGAGAAAAGAGTTGCTTTTCCCCTTCCTTTTCTCCCTTTGCATCATTGACCTTGAAAGAAAAAATGCATTGAACAAATAATGTAGTGCTATTCATATCTTAGGAATATTTCTCTATGCAACCGTGAATGACTGAATGTGTTTATTATGTCACCAGCCTTAATTCCCAATCAATCTGGCATCCCTGATTTTTAACCTAATATGATGTCTTCTCCTTCAACATTTATAGCCTTTTGAATTATACACTGGTGCAATGTTTATACTCTGGAAATGCAGAAGCAAGAGATGAGGGTATTTTATTAGTACATTTTTCCTGCCTAAGAAATTAATTCCACATCTTCTGAAAAAGTGTTCTGTAAAAAACTGTTTTTCAGTTTTTACATTACATACATGCTGAGGCATTAACAGTCTTGGATTGTGAATGTACTGGAGATCAGCCATTCAATAAATAATACGAAAGTAAAAAAATAGTCACCAGAAATGTTGCAGTTCAGTTTTCATGAAACAACTAAGAAACATTAATTTGAATTACTGCTAGAAAAAAATCTGGTCCAAGTTAAGCTGATGGTGGTTGGGATGCTTCAGCAAACGTCTGAATATGTACAATTTTTACTTTTCCAATGAATTTCAACCCAGATACAGAAATGAACATTATTTTGCTATTTAAAAAAAAAAAAAAAAGAGAGAAAACTAAAACAAAGAAAAGAGAAACAAAACCCAGGAACAGCTATTAATTTCATAATATTCATGTTACTATTCTCTTTTTGTGATCTAGCAAATGCCAGCAAGGAATACAGTGGGTGTTTTCATGCCCAGAAGGCACGAGACTAGTTAAAAAATTTGAGACAGAGTAAATCATTTCACTTAAGGACTGAAAACTGTGATAGTTGTAGGAAAAAGACCAAAGTATTGGTCAGTTAATATGGAAAGCTGTGTGGCAGAGAAAAGTTTGTGATCTTTTAAGTAGGGAATTATTCACAAAATTTTAAAATATGAAAAGGAAAGAGTCATTGTAAGATTAATTAAGCTGTAGTCCTCCCACACGCTAAGTCTTGTGAGGAGATTATCTCTGGCAGTATTTTCAGTGCAGAAGCCAGAAATCTTCCAGGTTTTAGCTCTTGATCTCTCCCACAGAGGAGCAAATCATGAGACAATGAGGAATAATCTAGCAGATAGAATGCAAGATAAGGATTCAGTTTTGCAGGAAACCTTGGCCTAATTCCCAGTCTTATTATAGACTATAGCCTTGCAGAAATAATTTAGTTATTTTATACCTATTTTTTTTCTCTATTTTAGTACCTATGTGCATCCCAGAAACAACAAAAGGTAAATTCTGTTAGCTGCTGGGAAGGAAACATTTCAGCTACTAAGCTTCCAGGGCTGAATGGAGTCTTTGAGAAGTGGGTAAGGATATGGAGTAGTTGGTTGAGGTGGCAAGGTTGCTGAATGATGATGGTGACAACACTGCCTCACCTTTAACCATCTGCTCACATACATTAATTTCAGGTCCACTCCTAGAAGCATCCTCTAAGACCATGGTATACAACTACTCTAAATGTTGCCTGTGTGATAGCAAGTCCTGACACAACGCTCAATACAGTTGAGCTGTTAGCTGTTACCATGTTTACAACTCATGGAAAATAGCAGCCCCTCAAACAACTTCTGAGCACATTTAGGGAACAAGGTTGTCCTGTGGACCTATCCATGAGGCAGTTTGCTTCGTCTTCTTCTTCTTGAAACAGGAGAACTTACTGGTGAAGACATGTGCTGTGCTGTCTCAGCTGGGCTTGACACCCAGCAGCTGTTCTTATCTAGACTTCATAAACTATATAGCAGTGGCCTTTAAACCAGCAGTGTCTGGGACCTTCCTCCCTGAATACTGGTGTTTAGAGACATGATGCAGTGGCTTCATTTTCAGAGACACAGCCTGTAGCTTTAGCTAAATTAGTTGAAATAATACAAGCAAGTCCAGATGATCTTAATTCTCCTGACCTAAGTGGCAGTAGCCAGAATTTGTACCCGATGGCATTGTCAGGAGCCACAGCTTTCAGGGTTCTTCACCAGTAGTCTAAGCTTCTTGTCTGATTATTTCCCAAAACTATTGGTCCTATTTCCAATTACCAAGGCTGCCATGTACAATTACAAGGGGGGACAAAATTGCAAAAGTGTTTCTAAAGCATCTAGTAGTACTCGAAAATGAGTGCCAAATACTCAGTTATTTTCTATACATTGTCCTCTATTTCACCCCAAATTGCTGTTTTACATGCCATAATACAGACAGGGAAAAACTATATTAGACTGAGAAGCTGTATAAGCCTTTACATCTTCCCTTGCTTTTACTATCATTTTAAGATATTTTTGTGTGTGTGGGCTGATGTATGCTTGCTTATGTCTAACCCTTTTATGGTGCTTTGTCCTCGTACAAATAATCATGAAAGCACATGAAATAATAACAGCAGGGGAATTACTATGCTGCCAAAATGTTCCCATCAAGCAGCTAGAGTGTAGTTATCATTATAATAATTTTGAGATGTTGAATGTAGTTAAACCAGGTAGGTCAGCTCCTCTGAAATCTCTGAAGCTTTTCCTCTAAGAGTAAAGGAATTTCCAACTATAAATAAAGTTCAGTAAAGTGTACCAGGAAAAAAATCCATCGATGTTGCTGCATGCATATATACATATATATATGTATTTGTGTGTATACGTTCAGCTCCACAATCACAAAATAAATAATTTTAAAGGTTTAAATATTTCAATGTGTTTTTTCTTCACTTCAAGGTTTTAGCTATTCCTCAGGGTAAAATGAGGAATGTAACAAGAAAGGGACATCTGTTTTAGCCTTTCTCCTTGATCTTCACTTCTCTAAATGCAGTTCTGTGCAGAAATGCTTAATTTAGTAGAAGATGTTAAACATTCCAGGTGATATTTGTAGTTAATTGAATTAGCATGACAAATTGTCTTCCTGTTTTACCCCTGCTTGTTACCATTTGTAAAACGGAATTATATGATTTTACTTCACAGACATGAGTTGAGACTGAAAATATCATTTTTACTTCCTTTAAAGAAGGGAAATTACCTTAATGTGTCACGTGTTATGTGAGAACTGGTGTTAAATTAGTGGGTTTGTCTTTGGCCTCTGATTCCTAATGTTATTTGCAGAGACAGCTGCACTTGTCATTCTCTTCCTGAAGACTCATTTTATTTTCCTGATTTCTGCTTTGAGAAAACTTCATTCATTACTCTAAAAGACAGTAAACTGCCTTTTATTTTTTTTCTTACCTTCTGTCTCTGCTTGTTTTCCCATGCTGGCTACCTGTTTTCGTTTTTTTAAGATCTCCCCCCAAAACCACCCAGATTCATTTCTTCAAAACTTTGTTCACGTCAGGAAATATTTCACATCTGAGGCCTACTCCAGTTCTCCAGATCTTCCTCTGACCTTCTGACAACAACGTTGCAGGTTTACCTCTGGCTGATTTCTCAAGTCCTCCACACTTTTTATTCCACCCAGATTGGAGGTATGTGTTGAGGAAAGGAAAGCATTGTAAAATATGTCAGCGACATTTTAAAACACCTGAAGTGGTAAGATAGCACTTATGCTAAGGCACTGTGAAAATGCCGATACAGAAAGTCTCAAAGAGTGCTATCTGTTCTCTGTACTAAATGGCTTAGTATTTGCATATTACTCAGCCTGCAGATATAGGGACAATTCCTTCTGCATTTTTCATACATATTTTTTCCATTCCCTCCAAGTTCAGTGTGGTCTGATTAGTTCTTAAAACACATAATGGGAAGAAATGCATTGTAAAGAGGTGAGACTGTAATATATTCACTTTGCTGTAACAAATATGACATATCTGTTGCCATCTCTTAGAAGGTGTTTTGGTGAGCCATATATTCCACAGAATATACCACAGAGTGCTTACTGTGAAATGTTTTGCTAAGGCATCAGGCAGCCATTGCAGAAATAAATGAACGGAGAGAAGCGCAAATATACCAGCATAAGTGTATAGTGTCTCATTCTTAATTTTTATTTTATCAACAGTACTGACAGTTTATAAAAGGTATTTATTTTATTTACAGATATGCATTATAATTCAATAGTTCTAGTGAAACTGAACTTCTTCAGAATATGTAAATGATTGATTTGCTGGACTCACAAAGGTGTGTAACTTGGTTGTTCCCAGGGTCGTAACCATAATTCTGAAATTACAATGAAAACAAAATAACAAAGGTGTTGGGAGATAAATTCTTTTGTCCTGCATCCACGTTGTTTTACTACTTTGTTTGTAGCATTTAGCTCTATGCATCTAAAATAGCAGAATGAGAAAACCAAGACCAAATTTTTTTATTTTTTGGCTCCGAAAATACTTACTCAGCTGAGTGACAGTCATCCATATGGTCCACTAAGTGACCAAGAAACCTGATTTGCAACAGGGTTTGCAAGATCATATTCTTATGTTGCCATAAAATGCACTAATTATTTTGATTTCACTTTTGTTCATTGAGCACAGTGGGAGTTTGCACTAGTCATCTTCTAGAATCTAATATCATACACCCAAGTTAGGACCCTAATTGTCCTTAAATAGTAACTTATTTTGGAAAGAGAAAAGAGGGAGGCACATTCAGACAGTGTTGCAGAGCTGCATGGTGCTGGTTATCCCTTTGGAGGTCACCAACCCTCTGCAGTCACATTACAGGAAGCCCAGAGTCACTGAGGTTCCTGGCTTTGATGTCTCAGACAGGTGCTTAAGGTTGGGTTATATGAATCATCTCTTTGTGTCTACTTTTACCTTTCCTGAAAGCTTTAGGTATCCTCTTGTTCTTTTGAATAGAAGTAAAAAGACTTCTTCCTCTCTCTCCTCTATCCAGCCCATAAGCAGAGTTTGATACACCTTGATTTTCATGACCTATTTTCTTCTGCAATTCAAATTAGTCTTTTTTTAATCCTCAGCATTTTCAGCCATTGTCTCTGAAATGACAGCATTTCTTTTCTGAAATCTCATTACAAATGATTTGAAATACTCTGCTTATAAAAGCTTTCATCTTATCCATTAAAACAAATGAATGTTTTATCAGATTTCAGAATACTTGTAAGGTGAGCTTTACAGATCCTATTAAATGTTAAAAGCTGTTTGCAGGAACAGTGTGCCTGTCTTCAGACATTCAGCTCACAGTGTGCTTTTCCCAGATCTTCAGATTCATGAAATGTATCAACAAAATATAGAAAAAGGATTATACGAATTTTAAATAGGTCAGTCTAAGGGTGAAATCCTAAGACTGGTCATTTTAACTCTCTGGTGTTCCCAACAAAGTTCAGGAAAGTTGAGAATATAATACAGGAAAAAAGAGACTGAAGTACAGAAAAGATTAAGTGAGCGAACTGTATTGTCGTGACCCCTGTATATAATAAAAACAGTTTCTGGGCAAAATTAAGACTGCTGTTAGACGTACATGTAGAGACTGACTGCAGATATATACAGCAGTGTAATTTTTGTCCACTCTAACTTTTCTACTGCTTGATTAAAAGACTAGGCATTTTCCCTTGAAATTCACTCCTCTGCCTAACGTGCTGTAATTGCAACAGAGTGCTTGGTACAGCAGCAACGAGCACTATTCTGTAATAAATTTAGGTCACTGCAGAGTTCATCATGTAGTCCATGGCAACAGCAGATAAAGCACTGGTTAGTCCATCTTTAGCTTTTAGCTGTAGTGTTACTGATTCTCCTGTCTAATGATATTAATAAAGGTAAATGTAGGCAAATTGTGCAAGTCCCAAAGTCCCTTCCTTCTTATGGATGTAATATTTCAGCAAGAGAAATAACATAACAGCATTATAACAGCAATGTGAACCAGAAGAATTTTTAGCCAAGGAAAAAGCATTCATATTTTACCTTGGAGCATTCCTTTCCCATTACCATATATTCCCTCAGAACACTATTTTTGAATCCTTTTGTTTTTGCAAACCCTTACGCTTCTTTCTTATTTCTCTAGTGAAAAGCAAACGGAAATTGTGCAAGGCTTTCAGAAGCGTTGATTGCAATTGCTAAGTATTTGGAATGAGTTTGGGGAGCATTTTGCTACAAGAATATTTTTCTATCTGCATATTTACTTGACCTTGTGCTGAGAATATTTTATTCATTGAGCTTGTTTGCAAAGATTAAACCCTAGCTGCAGGCTATTTGTAAGTTTTTTCACTTCAAGGTTTTTTTAAGTTTTATTGCTTCACCATCTGATATACTGTTCTCATGCTGCAGTAGGAGTATCAGTAGAATTGAAATACTGTACCCTGGCTTGCATAAAACTGCACAACTAATGTTTTCTTCATTTACTTAGGTGTTTTAATCTTTTACTGTTGCTGCTGATGATTGCTTGTCGATTACCATATCTCCCATGAAAAGATAGAGAGAACAGTTCAAGGAGTTGAAGCATAAACATAAAGCAGTGGGATATGAAAAAAAAAAGCAACAGGGTGGTGATATGGTTTGAATGCAACTTAAACATATAATTAGAAGTGGGAGCAATGAACTGCAGTGGACTACAGAAGGTGGACACGTGGGGGTTTTTTAGCTTTGAAGATCTTAGCTTTAAGAATCTCAAATAATTTTGAAGAATTTAAAAAGAATATGTAGTGCCACATAAATGTGTTGTAGCTGTGAATGTCAAGAAGAATGGCAAAAAAGTGCATTTTACAAGAATATGGACTGCAAAAAGATGTGAGCAAATTGCCTAAGAAAATAAAAGCATCAGGTTGCATCCATCTTAATTATTTGGTTTGTGGCAAATCTGAAGTATTGAACCTGCATTATTAGGATGCATATTTTGAAGGGAATCTAAGGAAGCTAAAAGCTTCTTACCCATAACCAATAATTTCTTGAGCATTCATGATATCACCTAGTATTTCCTTGTAAATTTTTCCCATGTGAGTTCCTAAGGTGGATCTGTTTTTAATCCATAAACTGATTTCTGTTAGAGTCTTTGCAAAGACACCTCAAAGATGAAGTCTAAACTGTTGTGTGATATTAGATGACTGATGGCCCACTTAACTAAATTTTCTCTGCAGATTTCTCTAATTATTCTTCAGTTTCCAGATTAGTATTTTTTGTTTATAGCAGAGCACTTCTGAAACATATGCACTCTGATACTCACGACATATAAGCTATCTTTAGTGAAGCCAGTGAAGCTGCACAAATTTGTGTCAACTAATGAGCTAATTCACATTTTATACAGCTCTTGCTTTTGGAAAAGGTTAACATTTTTAAGACCTTCATTTGATGGTCTATGAAGTGGTGTTTATTGCAAGGTATGTGTGGAAAATTACGCTTTTGAAAGAGAAATTATGAGAGAAACTACAGTTCTACTTAAACCTTATAGAAATTATTTACGTGGTGAAGAAAAGAGAGACAAAGGAGAATTTCAAACTTCTTCCAAAACTCTACATTTTCAGACCCTTTCACCAAATATAAGCCTGACCTAAATCTGCAGCCATATGACTCAAGTAACTCCTTTTTAAAACAATACTGGACTGCTTATGGCTCCTGAGTTTGATTCCAGTTCTGTAGTGTGTCAATAACTTTGAGTGAAGTTGGTGAAAGGTACTAAGATCTTGCTGAGATAGACTCAGATCACAGGCTTTCCATGTCAAGTCACTTTTGTTTTCCACTTTTAAGAGTACAGAGGAACTGCTTTAATATGGCTTTTTCATCCTTACCCTTTATTCTTCCCTTATCTTTCTACAACATTTATGATCTTTCTTTCAGGACTGATTTCCCTTGAACTCCAGCTGTGCTTACAGTTCTGTTCTTACATTCCCTTTTTCCAGATGTGTCTGCTGTCAATTTACTCCTATTTTTATTCACTCATTAATTTTCCTCAAGTAACGATATTGTTACAGATCTCAAGATTTGTCTTTAGATAAACCTGTCCCCAGCATTCATGACCATATATTCTTGTTTTTATTCTCAGATTAAAAACCAAAACTGAACTTCCTTTTTTCCGCTGTAGCAGTATTGCTAAATGTTCATTATTTTCTTGAGTGCCTTTGATCTTCTGGTATTTCTCAAGTCAGGCCAGCAGCCCTAATGTCAGAAGGCAAAGCCCTGTTGATCATCTACAGGTTTTTAACATTGCCAATTTGAATTTTTAAGAAACTTGCAAGACTATCATCAATATAGTCTAGGAATCAAGATCTCAAAATAGACATAGTTTTAGGATAGCCATACAATATAGTTTTATAGGGATACAGATTTTTTAGGGAAAGTTTTACTTTCTGATGCAAGGCAGTCAACAACTCATAAATTGGAGACAGACTCATATATAATGAAGTCTTCGTAAGGTCTTCCTACTAGAATATAGAAGATTACTGAAAAAATTTGAAAGTTAATGTCCCAGTTCCTTATCCACTGTCATGATAAAATGAAAAGAGATTACTGTTAGATAAATAGTACTGAAAGAAGAGTATGTTTGTGACACCTGCACTGTAAAAAGTAATTGATGTTTTATTGCTGATGGAAGTTATGATTTTATAAATGAAAGAAGAAGAATTTCACTTAAAACAGGCAGCGTTGCAGAAAATCATTTGGGTATTTCATCTGATATTTTAGAATTTTTGCATACTTAAACCTTTTTGATGGTTTAAATTTAAAAGAGATTCAAGCCTTTTAAAACAATGAACAAAAGTTGACTTACCATATTCTTCTGCATCATAGTGGAAAGTTTCCAAAGTCTTTCCATATTAAACAGCTGAGGTATTTCTGGAAGTCTGAGAGGAAATTACTACCTGGAGACAGCCTGTTGTTTTTCTGTTTAGAATCCTTGAAAATGGCCAGAATCCAGCTTTCCAAACTAGCTGTCTAAAGGATAACAAGGTTATATAAAGGTTCTCACCAAACTGTGGGAAATGGGGAAAAAACAAATATTTGATGACCAAGCGTCCCTTATGAACCTGCACAGATTTCAAGATTTTGATACATGCTAGGATCAATTAGAATAGCTAAGGTGAAAAGTAATAGAGCTTTATTTAATCTATTATTTTCAGGTTTTTTTCCCAACATAATGTGACCACTGTTAGAGTAAAAATGTTCATCAATACTGAACAGAGTGCCTGAGTTACTAAACACTTACTTGATATTTACTATAAGATTAACTTAGATTTTCAGAGAGTACTAAATCTAAATGGATAGCAAATGTCAATATACTGTCAAATAACACACTGTTGTTTTAAAATATAATTTGCATAAATAACTGAAATACAAAAGAAAATTGTTTTCTGTTAGCATATTATGAATGTGTCTTTTGCAATTTTTCAGCTGGGTGCATCACACCATACATAATAAATACTGGGAACTGCCATATAGGAAATAGTCTGATCATCACTAGGAACTGATAGAAAATCCATTGTTTAAGCTGTTTTTAGAATAATGTTCAGCTTGGTAAATATGTGTATCTGTAAGCTGGTACTAGAATTTGTCCCTTCTAGCATTACTCACAGGGCTTTCATCAACATACGCTTTTTTTCCTGAGTATTTAATCACTGCTTTCTCTTTTGTCCAATCTACCATTCTGAGCAACCAACATATGATTAGGATTAGAACCTGTGGCTTAGTACCAAATTTAGAAGAAAGAGAATAAGTGGATCTGAAGTTTGTATCTGTTAGACAAGGAATGCAGGGACTGCTAGCAGCAGAAGTGGATGTCTCTCTCTGATCCCCTGTAGAAACAGAAAATGGTTTATTTGTTGCCTATACACTGGAAGCTGATAGACTTGATCTCTGAGATCAGTCAGTAAAAGCTTCTACTTATCTACAAATCCTGGGTTCAAACCCCATATCCAAATAATTCCTCATAATTTTTGTGACAAATGTAGACAAATAATGAGTGACCCATTTTTCCACACCTCTCTCTCTCCTACTTAAATAATTACCAACCAGGCTAAACATTTTCTGTAGGCATGAAAAGAATCTACTTTCAATATTTTGATGATCCATTAATGCAGGTCCTATCTGATTGAGTTTTCTGCTTGCTCACTTGGTATGTAACACTCTGACCTTGAAATATGAGCATTAAAGGCAGGATATCTTATCTTGTTGCATGTCACTGTCACCAAATAAAGCTTCTATTACGGGCGCTTTGAAGTGAGCTGGTGGTGAAAAGAGAACCTCTACTGTTAAGCCTACCTTAACACAAAGTCTGTGTTATTTATTTATGATGTTACATGAATCATCTGCACTTTCTGTGATAAGCCTAGAGCTGTATGTCTTTCATTTCAGCTGACATTTCGCTGTCATTTGCCAGGTGAAATAACTACTGTGTAATCACTCCAAGCTGATGCATAGTCATTGTTTTGTACAAAATGGATATTTAACTCAGCCAAAAGACCTTTTTGAAGAATAAAATTTGACATAGTGCATTTTTGAAATTATGTAGGTTTGCACCAAAATTCACTTTTTGAGATAGCTAAAAGGATTTCTGCAGAGAATTTGACAAACTATTCTACTGCTGTGCACGAAGTAAAAAAAAAAATAGTTATGAGCAAAAAGGATTTTTTTTAGGATTCCAGGGTATTAAAAAGCTTTTATTTGCAATTATCTATTCTTAGCCTCTCCTGATAAGGTGTTTGAAAGTTGTGGCTTTTTAAAGACAAAGAGCTGTCAGCTACACACTTTTGAATGTGTTAAAAAGGATCTAATAAAACGACATTTTCCCTCTAACTTGTATTGTGTTTTTTATTCCCAGAGATTTGATTCTATCACAGGGCAAATTCTTGATAAACCTACTGTATTTCATGATTCTTTAGCTTGCTTGATCATGCCCTAAAATGATAGAATCACCAGGTACGTTATGCATAGAGTAATTGAATATCTCTGTCTCTCTAACTGCAGGAGGCAGAAAATTGAGTACAATTTCAGAATAAGAAGTTTTTGCCTGCAATTTTTTAGCTTCTGAGAAAAATTGCTGCTAGGTTTGCTTGGATACTTATACTCTTACTTGAGTAATAATAATAATAATAATAATAATAATGTTACAAGCTTTACAAAAACGGACTGGAACTGTCCACAGCTGACAAGCTATTGTTATTTAAAGATCTAGAGACTGCTGGTTAATAATTTATGAGCTTCTTATGCAGTACACTATGTGACTTTCATTTTTGTGTTCATAGAGCATATCAAACGCAAGGTGTTACTTGTAGGTCTGGACAGACTTTTTGCTTTCTCTTTTTCTCTCTTCTAATAATTTCTTAAATACCTGCTGTGTTATGCAAATTTTGAAGGGTGGGGGGTAGGAAAACCAAACAATTCTAGCCTAAGAAAATGCCATCACGGCATTCTTCATCAATTTGTGACATTTGCTGTTCTTTTATTAAACTGTCTGGCATTTCATGAAAGCATGCACAGACTAATTGTATTTTCATAAACTGCTGTTTTCTCCTATTAAATGATTTCATAGCTTTTGCCGTGCAGGAATTTCAACATGGTTAAGAAACTAATGACTAAAGCTTTAAACCCATCCTGTTGGGTCTCTTACCTCTTCCCAACTTAGTCTGAGGCATAATTTTTAATGTCAGGACTCCAGGCATCCTATCAAGTTGAAACTGATTTTGAATGGTGTTAATGGTGTTGGACAGAGTCAGCATGACTTCAATCTAGCAATCTAGTTTCAAAACCACCCCAAACATCTTGCCTTTTGCTACATAGATTTCTAGTCTTTTTTTCCTCCAGTTTGCAGCCTTCAGTAAAAGCAAATTTGAGAAGGAGGATCAAGTATTGCCTTAGCCTGACATCACATTCATTTTCACCTCCCTGCAGGATGTTTTCTGTTATTCAGCTACAGTGCTACAGTTCGCTGAAGTCACATCCTCTTGCAGAAAGCTGCAATCAGTAGGTTTTTACAGCAGCGTTAGGCAGTAGAATGTCTGGGGTTAGGTCACCTTAGCAAGGGAAGAGGCAGAAGCAGAACTGTATAGTGAACATGCAATGCAGACAAAACCTATGGGGTGATCTGCTGCCTCCTCCTCTGCCCTCTCACAGGAGATGTGACTCAGACGACTGACATGCTGTGGATGAAGCACCCCAAGCACACTAGATCAAACTGTAGGAGGGCTGGATACATTCCAACTGTCTATCGCTGTTGCCTTGTGCCCTGCACCACCTCCTGCAGTTTTATCTCATCCTTCAGGACTTGCCAGAGGCCTGGTTTTTACTTTAAAATCACGTTCCTAGTGGCATTTCTATGAAAGGGTGCACATTGGGGCCTTCCTAATGGAGGGAAGAGCCCAATGAAGGATGAGGTCTACAGCATATCTTCTGACCCTAGGATTTAAATGTAAATCTCAAGATACTAATTCCTTGGAAACAGATTATGGATGAAAACACCAATCTGTGGTGGAAATGTTAGTCATTTGTTAGTCATATGAAAAAAAAAATTGAGGCAAACAATCCCATGTGCTTGCTATCTCGTAAAAAATAATTGGTTCATAAATCTTAGCTATATTAATTTAGTTGTATTATGAAGGTCAAATACTAGAAGATCCTTTTGAGCTCTCATCAAGTTAAACAAAGCTCTCTATTTGCCAGAGTTTCTTTCTTTCGAAAACCAAGAGGTCAATAACACCTTTAAGTAATTAATTAGGGAAAATAACCAGGAATATAGTGAGAGACACAGAGTAAAGGAAGAGACCATACAGCTGCAGATGTGAATGCTACAAGTACGCTCCTTGTGTACAACTTTAATATCAGTTTCCTTCGAAAATAAAGCTCTAAAAAAGCACTCACAAAATGAGAGTAATATTACCAGATCAACTTATAAATACAGATTTATCTATGATATCTATAGAGATACAAATGAGGAAAGAAAGTCAAGAAAAATCACAGAAAAATTTGGAATAAAGTTTTGACCATTTTATTGGTATTTGGCCAGTTATCTCACACTCCTCCTCCCCATACACATCCTATTGGATTTGCGGGACAAGACACAGCACGCAATTTTCCTGTGTTCCTAAATTCTTTTCCATTATGTGTTTTCCAGAATTGTGGTTTGGGGTTTTCTGTGATTTGTAAAAATATGAAAATGTTGACCTAAATAAGATATTAGTATTAGTATTTGTTCTTCCTTGTTCTTAGTATTTGTTCTTCCTTGTCTTACAGATATTATCTTTGACTACAGGTTAACCACTAAGCAAGAGTGCACTTGAGGAAATTAAGAACTTTAAAATGCATCTCCAAACACATTAACTCTTTATCAAAATTCATACAATGTACACACATTGCTCTGACTACAAAATAGCTCACAAAATAACAAGTTAAAGAACTTGTAAGAAGTGAGTGATATAACAGCTACTCAGTGCAAAAATAATAGTCAGCCAGCACTGAAGTTTATTGATGCAATAATTTTATTTCTCATTTATAAAAGTTTAATTTTAGGTAGTTGTTTACAGACACTGCATATCAGTCCAAGTCCATGGCTCAGCATGTTTGGTTGTAAGGCTGTACATTTTCTTCCTGTGCTCTTTCTAACCACATGATTTTGGATAATCTGAATATTTTAATAACCATTTTTTGCCTTCGTAAGCAAAGTGTCAATTCTCTAAAAAGCAGTTGTCTAGGTTAGATACTTCCTTGCCTTTTGGGACTTACTTAATTAAAGCAAATAACTTACTTTCATTACACATCCACTTATGTAACATTGCATGTTATTTCAAGACTATTTTCACATGCTGCTATCAAAATTTGTGATTTCACCTAATGTTTCAGAAATCTAAGTCTATCACATGCAGTTTCAGAAATCCCAGTCCATTTAGACTTTTATTCCAGCACACTCAGCTCATTCGTAAACTTAGTTCTCCTTTTCTTACAACAGAAATTTATACCACATACCCATGGGTTAGGGTGAACCCTTCTGTCTTCCTTTCACTTTGGATAACAGAGGTCAGTAGACACAACCAGACATGATCATTCAGGAAAAGAAAGGAAAGCAAACCACAGAACAGAAAGGTGTACTTAAGTCATGAAACAGTACCGGTTTAAGTGTGACTGTGCCTGTATTTTACTGCATTGAGTTGCCATTGTACAGAAAGTGCCACGGAGCTGCAAAAACTCATCTACCAGCCCACACCAGAAGGCTCACGATGAGCATATTGGTCTTACTGAAACTATTCCTTAAAGGTGACTGACACCTGAAAAACATTTCCAAAGTGCGTCTAGTGGTTTTGTGAACTAAACGTGGCCAAAGGAGATGTATACCTGAATTGCACAATGTCCTGTTGCCACATGTTCTTGTAAACAGTACTTCTCCAGATTTCTTGTAAGCCGCCTTTAGCTATTGTAAGACTGTTATAAAGTCTCCCTGAAGCCTTCTCTTCCCCAGGGTGAACAAGCCCAACTCTCTCAGCAGAGGTGCTCCAGATCTCTGATGATCTTTGTGACCCTTCTCTGGACTCTGATGCTGGGAGCCTCAGAATGAATGCAGGACTGCAGGTAGGGTCTCATGAGAGTGGAAGAGAGGGGCAGGATTCCCCCCTTGACCTGCTGGTTACACTCCTTTTGATGCAGCCCAGCGCACAGTTGGTTTCTGGGCTGTGAGTGGACCCTGTCAGCTCACATTGAGCTTCTTGTCAAACAGCACCCCCAGGTCCTTCTCCTCAGGGCTGCTCTCAATCAGGTCTTGACCCAGCCTGTATTTGTGCCTGGGATTGCCCCAATCCAGGTGCAGAACCTTGCACTTGGCCTTGTTGAACTGCATGAGGTTGTCATCGGCCCAGCTCTCAAGCATTTTGACTTCACCACTCAGCATAGTGTACTTGGCAAGCTGTCTATGTCGCTGACAAAGACTCTGAACAACACGGGTCTCAGCACCAACCCCTGGTCCCCACTTAAATATTGAGCTGTTGAACACAACTCTGTGTTGTTTGTTGTTCAGTCAGTGGATGCTGTCCTCTTTATCTTTTTCTTCTTAAGCCAAACAAATGCCTTCTCACACACTTGTCCTTGGTAAATCTGTAGGACCTGTCTAACTAATGTAAGGGATTTTTCCCATTACCCAAAGTAGCAGGGGCCTGGGAGAATTCAAAAGTGGCTTTAAAGTTATGTTTACTTTCTCTTAACAAGTAGGTGACAATTTCTGAAGTATGGATTTTCTTTCACATTAAGAATCTGGAATGTTGCCATCTGCTACCTGCAGGTAATTATGTCTGCTATTTTTTAATCTCAAATATTATATTATCTCCATTTATATATATATAGGGTGAAATGCGGGGTATGTTCCTGCCCAGTTGCTTTGAAATGAGATAGGTATTATATCACAATATTTCTGTGCAGTTACGGATTTTTTAAGACAGAATATTATTACTGAAAAGAGGTTGAGCATTGCTCACAGATGTGTGCTGGATGTCCAGGGAATGCAAAAAGTATCTGCTTTCTCACCACAGCTAGAGGGTCTGTCAAAGTATAAAAAAGAAGAGACTTCTATTTCCTCCCACTGTGCTTGTTTTCCTGGTTTTCTGACTGTCAGATAAGACACTGCAAACTAACCTATCCTTTATCTGGAAGTGAGTCTTAAATGCAATTTGGGAGGTATGTTTACAATAGTGCAATGTCTGTATTATTGCACTCCAGATTAACTCTTCTATTCCTGTGTGTGCCAGGGGACCGTGTGTTCTGAATAAGCATGACAACACAAAATTAATCAAATTTCTATAGCTTTACTCAGTTTTATAATTTAATATTCTAAAATGACAAATGTACTGTCATCTGGAACAAGTGTTCTCTTTAAACAAAATGCTGGTGCAAAATGTCCTATTGGGAGTGATAAGATTTATAGTCTTCACATCACCTATTTCTTAACTTAAGAGTTGTGGTTTTGCCATGCAGTCAGTATAACGCTTGCTTTCTTGTGGAATTTTAGAGGGTTTCTGTGCATGTTGCAGTCAATGATTCTTATTAAACTATTAGATTAACTTGAAAAAAAAGTAAGAGTATAAAATAATTGCAGAAGTAAAAATTTACAAAAAGGAACATTTGATGTTGTACGGACTCAATCTTTCTACAATTAGCAAAACTAGCTTCAGCTCTCAAATAAGTGCTTTAATTTAAAATCTTTTCTGCATATTTTGCTATTCTATTTGGGCAGTTCTTCACAACTGCTGCCTTGCAACAGTTGCTAATCATTCAGACATTACTGAAAACATGTTTTCAAAAATTATCTCACATAAATAACTGCAGAGATATAGTTGCATAGATAACTTTTGTACAGATACAGATTTAACTACATTGAAGAATTTCCATCACAGCTCTTTGAGCTTTTTTTCTCTTACACTTCATATGCAGATGCATCTTTTGCACCCTTCCATTGAGTGTGCATTGGCTGAGACCATGTCATGGTTTAAACCCAGGCGGTATCTCAGAACCATGCAGCAGCTTGCTGACTCTCCTCCCTTCCTCTCACTGCTCCCGGAGGGATAGGGAGGAGAATTGAAAGAATGTAACTCCCACGGATTGAGATAAGAACAGTTCAGTAACTAAGGTATAACACAAACCACTACTGCTGCCGCCAGTAATAATAAGGATAAGGGAAATAACAAGGGAAGACAATATAACTGCTTACCACCCACTCACCGATACCAAGCCTGGTCCGAGCAGCGATCCAGCCCTTCCAGGTAACTGCCCCCAGTTTATATAGTGGGCATAACGTGCTGTGATATGGAATACCTCTTTGATTAGTTTGGGTCAGGTGTCCTGTCTCTGCTTCCTTCCAGCTTCCCCTCCTCCCTGGCAGAGCAAGAGTCTCAGAAAGTCCTTGGTCAGAGTAAACATTACTTAGCAGCAACTAAAAGCATCGGTGTTATCAGCATTGTTCCCAGGCTGAAAGTCAAAACCACAGCACTGCACCAGCTACTAAGAAGGAGAAAAACGACTGCTACTGCTGAACCCAGGACAGACTACTATAAAATAAAGCAGGAAAAAAGGTAATATATTACTTGTAGGCATCATTTCCTAGATAATCTATGGCAAAGATTTTGAATATAAAAGAAAATTAGCATCACGTCTTTCTGTTAGTTCTGTTAAAGGACAATAGTAAAATGTATTTCTGACAGCTTCATTTCAATTTCACAGCTTGTATTCACTAGAAAATTATGTTTTATTAGCACATCTTCCTTCAGTCTGTGACACTATCAAAGTGTTGATCACGTACCTACTGCCAGTTTAACTTTTTTGTCATTCATTGTGATCTAAAAGCCACTTTTTTGTCTTTCTGTTTGTGGAGAATGGAGCAAATACATTTTTTCTTCACTCATCATTAATAGCTTGCAGTGTGATGCACAATTTACTGGCTTGCTTTTTGGTTGTTCATGTGTTGCTATTAAGTTATCCAAGGGACAGAGCACTACAAAGGTAACTTGATTTCTGTTCCTATTAATCATTATAAGATACAAATAATAGTTGTTAGCATTTCTTAAAATTAAGTTAAACTACTCTGGTTCTGTTAGAAGTCTTTGAAACTTCTTGAATACTGTGATAACATCAGTGCCTTCAACAAATCCTGCCTATTCAAAGTTTCTTTTCTGCTTCAAATAGGGGTGATATTTCTTCTTTCCCATCACAACACAAAGGTGTGTTTTGTGAGATGAGGTGGCTACAATAATACACTTATTCATTGTTGTGAATAACATGGCTGGAAATGTGAGTGAGAGACATCTTGTTTTATTTACAGTGACATGTAGACAGCAGGCAGCCAGCCTACTTTTTTTCTGTTCATATGTATTACCACATGCCATAGAGCTGCAGCTGATTTCTAAGCCTCTCTGCATTTTGTGTAACTCAGGTTCTGGATACAGCAAGTGAGTCATAATAATATGGGAGGACATTTCTTTGATGACTTTTATTATTTAAAGTTTCCGTGGAAACACTAAATGTTAAGATGATAGAATTCCCTGTCTCCTGTCCTTGCATCCTGCCTCCATCCAAACCTCCTCTAACAAAAATTTTGCAGTAAGTTGCGTAAGTGGCTGCCTTGACTTTGCTTTTTTTTATTCCCACTGCAATTTGCAATTTGTCCTCTGTTTAAAGACTTTTTATTTATCCCTTGTGATGATATTAAAAAAAAAGAAAACATGCATGATAATATATGGCAATTGGCGCCAAGGCTCATTGTCCTGTGATGTTGATGATACAACCACAACACTCTCCTCATGTTCTGGGTTCAGCAGTGTCATGGTTTAAACCACAACAAGCAGTAGTAGTCATTTTTCTCCTTCTTAGTAGCTGGTACAGTGTTGCGGTTTTTGACTTTTGGCCTGGAAGCAGAGCTGATAACAACGATGTTTTTAGGTGCTGCTTAGAATGTTTACTCTCACCAAGGACTTTCTGAGTCTCATGCTCTGCCAGGGAGCAGGGGAAGCAGGGAGGAAGTAGAAACAGGACACCTGACCCAAACTAGCCAAAGGGGTATTCCATACCACAGCACGTCATGCCCAGTAGATAAACTGGAGGCAGTTGCCTGGAAGGGATAGATCACTGCTGGGCTGGGCTGAGTATCGGTTGGCAAGTGGTGAGCTGTTGTATTCTCTTCCCTTGTTATTTCTCTTATCATTACTATTATTGGTGGTAGCAGCAGTGATTTGTGTTATACTTTAGTTACTGGACTGTTCTTATCTCAACCCATGGGAGTTACATTCTTTAAATTCTCCTTCCCATCCCTCCCAGAGCCGGGGGAAGGAGGGGAAAGGGGAGGAATGGGGGGAGTGAGCGAGCGAGCTATGTGGTTGACTGGACTAAAACCACGATACCCCTACTGTGCCAAGTGCTGTCAACTTGCCAGCCTACAGAATCAATAATATTTCGTGCTCTCCCTGCTTTCTACTTCCACCAGTTAAATATTTTCTCCTCATAAAACAAGGAAAGAGCAAAAGAAGGAGAATTATTTAATCATTAAGTGATTTTTTTCTACCTATTTTTAAAAGATTCATACTGATGTTGATGACTAGTCTTGAATGCTTTGCTCTTGCCTTCCTCTTAGTCACTGCAGAGTAGTTCATCTAATCCTTTCAAGTGTGACTTATTCACTAGGAGCATTTCCCGTACCCATAGCTTGCCCATTGCTCAGCTATTTCCGCATCTAATCTGTGCTGGTCTTTTTTTCTCTTGGTTTTTAATCAATGTGTCCTTAAGTAAAAGACAGTATTTACATCTTGTATGGTAACTAACTGAAATACAGATTTAAAAGCTGAAATAGCTATTCTGCTGGGGAACATGGATGAGCAGGTGCAACCTTAAAGAGAAGCCTGTGTGCCAAGCTCACCCATTATTGGACCTACAACAGGAGTGTGACGTCTTGTTCAGCTTGCCAGCACCAGACATCCCCTTGAACACCTTGGGGGGGCAATGGCAGGACTGGCTCTGTGGTCCCCCGATACTTGCCATGCTTATGAAGAAGGACAATAACCTTTGTTTAAGACTCTTACCACACTACTGTCATGACCAGGGTACCCGCAAAATGTAAATGATACTAGTTAGTGCCTTTCTGGGGATGAGAATGAAGAATGAAAACAGAAGCCAAAGCTTTTTTAATTCCATCCTTTCCTATAAATCTATGCCGGGCTACACACAGACCACAGAAAAAGCTGTAACTTCTGTTGAAAAAAAAGATACATGACCCACAGTATTGTCATAAGACATGGGTCTTTCCCAACTCTTACTATTTTCTGGGGAACACCATCTTTTCCAGAAAGTGTATACAGATGGAATGGCATTTTTCAGACATGGTAAGGATTATCCTAAATCTTTTCCCATCAAAAGCAGCAGTAAAACTTCTGCTTCTGACAGAGCCAAAAATTTAGGCCAATTCTGAGTACAGTGGAAATCTTATCTTTGGCCTAGTTAGGTGTTTGGATTTGTTCATGTCCTAGGAGAATAATAAAATCTATTTGTTGTTCTACTGGAAGAAAATTCTAAGAGAAACAGTATTCTTTCCATCCTTTCTTCTTTTTTATTTTTTTATATTAAATGTTGATTAGTGGAGCACTTTGATTTGACATGCTTTTTCCTAATATTCCCTTATTTTAGGTAATTAACCTTATGAAATAGTATGTCACTACACAATCTTCTCTATACTTTTTAAATAACATGAAACACCCTGTGTTGCACATTTCTAGGAACAAAGCTCACCCATTCTTCACACTATATTGTTTTCAGTGAATCAGTTATTTACAGTTTAGCCCAAGAGAGTAATGGTTTTCTTGACTATTTGCAATACTGTTCTCCTAGTGCCTTAATAAAGATGAACAATATTTAAGTGCTAGGCATTAGAGATCTCTTTATTTCACTTTGCAAGGGTGCTTTTCCTATAATTTTCTTTGGAACAAAATATATCCTGGAACATTCCTCACATTGCACCGTTAGCTGTTGATTTGGAATGAATTAAAAGAAACATGTTGTGAAAGGTGAATAGCTAGGGGGGAAAAAAATGGTCTAATATTAAACTATAAATGTTTCAGCTCTTTACTCTATCAAACCTTAGAATAATATCTTTTTGATGTCATGCTTTAGTAAAAGTCTCTTTAGTCCATGCATGTCTTTCTAAACAAGACAGACAGAAGCTTTTCTTTTAAAAGCGAACAGCTAAGTGATTTGCCATACACTTGCCATGAATAGTAAAGAGTAGATTTGTGGTGTCTTCCTCTTTTTAATTATCACACTGCTATAACCTGGCTGCTGTTGTCTCTGTATGGATGAGTACTGTCTTATTACAATGCATCTAGAAGATAGTACTTGAAACGATTCCTGAAACAAGTTAGAAAGAAAATACAATAGAGTATTCTTGGGATTGGTTTAAAAAACTTCAATGTTTTATTCATCTTTTTTATGGAAAGAATTGGCTGTTAAAGCTTTGAGTAAATCCAATTATAGATATTGTGCTGTATTAGAATAACTTTAAAGTAGGGTTTTGTAAGTATAGTAGGGAAAGGGTTATTTTCCAGAGCTGGAATGTGTGTATGCTGTTTTAAAACCAAAAGTACTGTTAACGATTTCTCTTGTTACAAACCATTTCTGTATGCTTTATATATTATTGGAAAAGATAATATATTAATCACATTTTTTACAAATTTGTCTGATATACTATTTTAAATGCTTTTGAAAATTCTCCCAGCTATTCCAGAAAGAGCAGAATTTTGAAGTAGCAACATTAAAATAAAAAAACATTATGGTTATTTTAAAGGAAAGGGAGGATGAAGACTTATCATAAATCTTGTCAGAAGTTTCAGGCAATGAAAGAATGAAAAAAAGAAAGGGCTGGCAAGAAGATCCTGCATTTCATGGTCATATCTGCACTTTTTAATGGTGACTTCTGGAAATTCATGAAAATATCCTCTCCAAGATACTACATACCATATTTATTACAATAAAAAAATCATAAGAACATATCAAAGAATAAAATAGAATGGCTAAATCAATTTTAAATTTATTCTGTGGCTGTATATTTCAGAAATATTCTGTTTGGAGACTTTTAAACAAATTTATTCATGAAGTCTTCTCACTCAGGGGATATTTAAGGTTTCTTCCTAGTGTTTTCTCACATAGACCTGGAAGACATCTGCCACCTCTGAGGGTTTCTTTTGCCTCAGGAATCCCTTCTGCCATGTCCTGTGGAAGGTAAGTGTACATGTGTGCCAGTATAAGGGTTCAGTGAAGCCAGGAAAAGGTACGTGCAAATGGCTGCTGCTGGTTTTGCTTTCCTGCAAAGTTGGTAGTGGACCCTCACTAGAAATGTGCAGAAACCAGCTCCATTACTGCACAAGGAATGTGACCTCCTGAGTTACAACTGACATTAAAGTAACCAAGAGACAAAGCAGGCTTTTGAAAGAAATTCCTGCAAAAGCATTGGTTTTGCTCAAATACCTACAGTGCACTGGAAACTATCCAGAGTGAAAAGAAATGAGGCTGTCTTATGACCTGCACTCTCTAAATCATGGTTAAATACTTTTGTCAATAAATAATTGTCCTGGGTTCAGCAGTAGCAGTCATTTTTCTCTTTCTTAGTAGCTGGTGCAGTGCTGTGGTTTTGACTTTCAGCCTGGGAACAGAGCTGATAACACCGATGCTTTTAGTTGCTGCTCAGTAATGTTTACTGTGACCAGACTTCCTGAGTCTCATGCTCTGACAGGGAGGAGGGGAAACCAGGGGGAAGCAGAGAGAGGGTGTCGCCGTTCAAGCCCAGCTGGTAACTCAGTACCAGGTAGCTGCTCTCTCACTCCCCCATCCCTTCCTCCGTCAGCTCTGAAAGGGAGGGAGAGGAGAATTTAAAGAATGTAACTCGCATGGGTTGAGACGAGAACAGTCCCATAACTAAGGTATAACACAAACCACTGCTGCTATCACCAATAATAATAATGGTAAGGGAAATATCAAGGGAAGAAAATACAACTGCTCACCACCCACCGACCGATACCAAGCCCAACTCCAGCAGCGATCTAAGCTTTTCAGGTAACTGCCCCCGGTTGATATACTGGGCATGACGTGCTGTGGTATGGAATACATCTTTGGTTAGTTTGGGTCAGGCGTCCTGTCTCTGCTTCCTCCTGGCTTCCCCTCCTCCCTGGCAGAGCATGAGACTCAGAAAGTCCTTGGTCAGACCAAACATTCCTGAGCAGCAACTAAAAACATTGGTGTTACCGGCTTTGTTCCCAGGCTGAAAGTCAAAACCACAGCGCTGCACCAGTTACTAAGAAGGAGAAAAATGACTGCTATGACTGAATCCAAGACAGTATCCACCTCTTATTCCATACCATTCATGTCATGCTCAGATCCCACATTTCAATATACCATCACTCTTATATATACACATATATACACACCCACAAAGAGAGAGAGAGAGAGATATCATTCCTTAGTGCATGAACCAATCCCTATAATGCTGCTGAGTCCATTCGGTCCAGGATGTCGGGCTCCATCTCTTGTAACAGTCTTTCAGGGCAGAAAAGGCTGTGTGCAGTGTTCGCACTCATGAGTAACCTGGGCAATAGTGCCCATTGCTAAGACCACCCCTTAATCATGAGTCCATCTGTATGTTGCATCTCTGCCCTGATGGTCTGAAGTGTCATGGGCCCACCAGGCTCAAAATGATTCACCCTCCCCTTCAGCAGTTTCTGCAGCTTGTCACTGGGGACTCCATACAGATGCCTTCCATCTCCGATGCTTCCAAAGCTCTGGAGGGGCCCAGTGGACTAGATGCTCTCCCATACTGTTCCACACACCCTGCCACTCGTGACTGTCCTGCCTTGGGGAAAATCTCTTGGTCCTCCTATATCATCGTTTGGCCCAAACCTGACTGCTTAACCCTTGAGATCAGAGGAAATGGTCGTGGGTAAAACACACTCTGTATGTCTGCCAACATGCTGATCCCCATCACAATCAGCAGGCAGGTCTCAAGGGTACCCAAAGGCCTTTTAAAACCTTCAGAACTCTCAAGTGATGCTGCTGTACTTGTCACTGGGACTGGTATAGCTGCTGTGCTTGGGGTTGGTGTAGCTGTGCTATCTGTTTTAGTCAGACTTCGAGTAGCTGCTGTACTTGTCACTAGGGTATGTGGGAATGTCTCCTTCGTAGGCTGACCACCCAAGGAGGAGAAAAAAGATGTGTAATTGCTATACACTTCTATTATATATCTCCCAAAGTATAGAGGTGGTGACCACGCTGGGAACGCAAGCCAGATCAGTTTCATGCTCAGTGAGTCTATTGCATTACAAGTCATTACCATAAAGTACAGTGAAACAAGAGTCTTAGCCCAAGCCCCCCAGCTGATAAACACTAACACAGCAAATACTGGCTGTAAGTATGGTGCGACATGCTGAAACTTTGAGATGAAGGGCAACAACTTTGAGAGCCAACAAATCAGCATTGTGACAGGTGACTATTAATCCGAAGCAATGAATGCTTATCACAAATACGATTAGACACACTCTGGTCAGATCTGTCATTATCTCAACCCTTTGAGCACCAAATTGGGTGCCAAAAAGAACTATCGTAGTTTAAGCCCAGCTGATAACTCAGTACCACGTAGCTGCTTTCTCACTCCCCCACCCCTTCTTCCCTCAGCGCTGGGAGGGATTGGGAGGTGAATCAAAAGAATGTAACTCCCACAGGTTGAGATAAGAACAGTCCAGTAACTAAGGTATAACACAAACCACTGCTGCTACCACCAATAATAATAATGATAAGGGAAGTAACAAGAGAAGAGAATGCAACTGCTCACCACCCACCGACCGATACCAAGCCCGGTCCGAGCAGTGTTATAAGCCTTTCAGGCAACTGCCCCCAGTTTATATATTGGGCACAACGTGCTGTGGTATGGAATACAGCTTTGGCTAGTTTGGGTCAGGTGTCCTGTCTCTGTTTCCTCCTGGCTTCTCCTCCTCCCTGGCAGAGCATGAGACTCAGAAAGTCCTTGGTGAAAGTAAACATTAGTTAGCAACAACTAAAAAAATTGGTGTTTTCAGTGTTGTACCCAGGCTGAAAATCAAAAACACAGCAGTGCAGCAGCTACTAAGAAGGAGAAAAATGATTGCTACTACTGAATCTAAGGACACAGGGCAGCTGACCCAAACTGACCAAAGAGGTATTCCATACCACAGCACGTCATGCCCAGTGCATAAACCGAGGTCATTTACCTGGAAGGGCTAGATCACTGCTTGTGTCAGGCTGAGTATCTATCGGCGGGTGGTGAGCGGTTGTATTCTCTTCCCTTGTTATTTCCCTTATCATTATTATTATTGGTGGTAGCAGTAGTGATTTGTGTTATACCTTAGTTACTGAACTGCTCTTATCTCAACCCGTGGGAGTTACATTCTTTCAATTCTCCTCCCCATCCCTCCGGGAGCAGGTGGGAGAAGAGGGGGAAAGTGAGAGAGAGGTTGTGTGGCTGACTGAGGTTAAACCACGACAATAATAAAGATATTTGAGAAATCTACAGTACTTTTCTCAGGAATTCCTACTTTTTGAAGTGACTTATTGGTCTTCAACAAGTTCCACAGTAGAAGAATCATGAAGTTTTTGCTGTACTATACACAGTAAGGATTTTTTAAAATGAAACGCATTAGGAAATAACATTTAAAAAATGCCAGAAGTTTAAGATAAGCAGATACCAAAATTCTAACAATGAGTAAAATTTTTTCAAAATTATATGGAGCCCAAAATGCCATAGTGTTTTCATGAGACATGTATGTATGTAATCATTCGCAGTGCAGAAATGAAAAGGTGTACATACATTTTCAGTTCTTCGCAGTGTATGAGAATGAAAAAATATTATGCTTATTTCTTTATATATATATAAATGTGCATATATTTGCACATAAGTGTATATATACAGTCATATGAATGTCTTTTAAATGTAGCTAGTAATTCATAATGCTTTTTTTTGAAGGATGTTGTTTTCCAGATAACGGCATTCTCATCATTTGCTTTGCAACATTTGGGTTGCCAAATCCCAAATTTTTTTTTTTGATACCTTATTCAAACATATAGAAGGAAACAAAATATGTTTTTGTAATAGCTAAGAGCTAATTCCTACTCATTGGTAATGAAGCCCTGATGAATTTGCAGACTGTGAGGAATGAAATGGCTCTAAATGCTTTCATATTCTAACATATTATTTATATGTGACATGTATGTTGCATAAAAATTACCCATCTCACGGCATTAAAACCGCTTCATGGGATTTTTGTATCTGATTACATGGAAAATCAAGAATTCAAACATGGTGCCTAAGGAAGGACAGTGAAAGAGGAAGATATAAACTTTTACATAAATTTGAAATTATTTTAAAACCTGTGTGAACTTTTCTGCAAAAAATATATAGATGTATATATTTATATAGAATATATGTAAAATAAATGTCTGTTTTCTATTGTCCAAGGTTACCAGATGTGGGTTAAATACTGTCTTTAATAAGATAACGTACATGTTTCTAACACTTCATGAGTGAAAAGTGTTGATATTTAAGCTGCCATTACATAAACTGATTTTGAACTCAGACAAAAGTTTTTCAAAGGTCATCTTGGAAGTGGGTAAGAGGCTACAAAAAAGTTCTACATTCGGGAAAATAGAGGAAAAATTGGCTTTGCTAGTTGGTTTTCAAAAAAAATGAAAACTTTCTGATACTTCTTTGAGGTTTCAAATAAATGTCAGAGAGGAATAATGAGCAGAGAGTGGACCGCATAGTCTAGCGGAAAAGTAAGTAAATATTTCACATAAATATTGCCTTGCCATATATAATGTATCCACATAATTTTTCTGTACAACTAAAACATGCAGCACCTATACTGACATCTGACTTCACCACCACAAAGTACATCTAAGTGTATAGATGCAGACAGCATAATGTGGCTGAAATTCTTCCAGAACTTGCTTCTCACAGCACTTTGCATACAGCTGCAATTGATAGTGCACCACAGTAATGTGACACCTTTCCTGCAAGGTCTTTTGTGGAATACATCTGCTGTACAGTGGGAAAACAAAATATGAGTCTTGACTGAATCTGGCGGTAGGACTCAAAGGACTCAAACTGGGAAACCGTTCAGCACAATTTGTATATTATTTAGATGAAAACCTAATGACAAAAGATTGTACTGGCAAACTCTGCCTTGTTACCTGGCAATGATGTGTATAGCAGCATGGAGTGCCTAGACATAATCTCTTCCAATGTCATTTTGCAATAAGAAAAAATAAAGTCAGAGAAATGCAGTGAGAACTGCATATATAAATAAAATTCATTTGTGACGAGTCACATAATCCCATGCAATCCAAGTAATCCAGTTCGCTTTGGGACACATGCATCATGATTGTATGTTATTAATTCTGAGTGGTGAAAGAGGGAAAGTAGCCAAGTGCTTACTGAATCCTCATTTTTAGTTCAAGCGGCTGCTTCTTCATCCTTGCTTGCCAGTTCTGAGTGTATTTCAAGGAACATTACTGAGAACAAAATCGAACACCATCAATATTAATGATCTGAACTAGGAAAATAGCTTTTAGTGTGCAAATTAATTACCCTAATCACAGGGTTTTTTGTATCCATTTTAATGAAATAACTATTTATTTCACTGAGTCCTGAGCTTTTCTTTTGCAAATAAGGCACATTTACATTATAAATACATGAAATTTAAATGGATTACTAAATTAAATTGAGGGCGGAAATAGACCTTTTTAAATACAATTTTCGTAGGAAAAACAGCTAGATTAATGGGTTGGTTAGCTGACTGGCATCTGTGATTACATCTTTTTGATGTATGTCAAATAGAATTTAATGGACCTCAAGAAATGTCTACATAGTCAGTAATATTCAGGGTTTACTGAAGATGCATTCTATCTCCTATTACTGAAGTGTAGACATACTGTTTATCTTTGCCCAGTATAGCATAGACATATTATGGTTGCAAACAATAATAATATAAATTTGCATTTCTCCTTTCTGTGTTGTGGCCTGTTCCTCTGAAAATAACTTTATTTACTGGAATTTAAAACAAGAAACTCCACTCTAAACTAGTGGTTTCTGATTGTTTGCAAAGTCCTCTGATTTAATCACCACACGCACATTAGTTTCATACTCTTGTTTTCTAATAAAGACAAGAAAGGAGCAAATGATTAGTTCAGAGGGACTTTAAACGTATCTTTTAGATTCTATGTGTTTTGAAAACTTTACTTATTGGGGCAAAGCTTTGAAAGGCTCTATATTCAACAGAAGCAAGATTTGAAACACATTCTATCTCATTTTTTGATAGCAGTTCTGCAGAATAGAGCATCTTTCTCTGCTTGCTTTTTTTCCCAGTCAAGCCACCAGAGACATCTTCAGCTTCCTTTGATTTGAAATGATCAATGGCAGCTGCAGCAGGCAGGCAGGGTGCCTTAGGCACAATGCAAACAAGTCTCCCAGCTCACTAGGATTTACATTTCAATTGCTGCCACATTTTTAAAGATGATTATAACCTTTTTATATTAATATTTTTCTCTGGTGTCTCTGATATTTTAACAACATAAATATTAATTCAGCACATCAAGGAGAACAAGCTTTCTTCACTGCAATTGCTCAAAGAAAATATCTCCCAAAAAACACAGGGCATCAAACATGGCATTACAGTCTCTGGGCATTGGACACACTTCGAAGGGGAGCTTCTGCTGGATTTGATTTTCATGGCCTAGCATTATTTTAAAGATTACCAGAGAAAAACCTTTTGTTTTGATTTGAGATGAAACTGTCCTGCTACAGAAGCAGAATGTGCTCACTGTCTGAGCTGACACTCATGACTTATGTGGCTCCAAACAGTGTCTTTACCATGGTGAAAAATACCAATGAGATATAGCTGCCTTGATAAAATTGATTTTCCTAGGAAGAAAAAATGGGGAAATTGCTGCTGGTGGTACTGAGAATTTTTAAACAGTTTTACGTGACATTTTTTAAGACTTTTTTTATTCTTGTTACCCCTCCCGCTCTTTATCTCCTTCCCCTTTTGCATCAGGAAAAGCCATCATAATGTACAAACAGATGCTGCTTTACCTACCCTGATCATATGGATTGTAATACTTTTTTGTCAGTTTGATCTATAAAAGTTTAGCATGTAACATATTTGACTGATATTTTTAAGTCTTCCCCACCCCTTCTTTTTTTCTTTTCTTCCACATTTTCTCATGCAACTACAACATTCCTAACTGCCCTTCAGTGCCAAGTATCACTTGTAATTTTTACATTCAAGCACATGTGTGGAAATTATGTGCTTTCCATAGCAACTGATAAATAATGGAAATAAATGTGTATTGCAAAGAAAATTGATATCAGTACTCATCAGATGTTACAAGGAGGTCATTCTGTTGCTCTTCTTGATAAAGTGCAGAGTTACAATCATTGCCTTAGAATCTTTTTATGGGCAAGAACTTTATTTCCTACACACCAAAGCCATGAGCTTGAGCATTGCTTGAAGATAACTGGGGGAATAAAACTGCTCATGAAATATCCATGACTAACACGTATGCTGCCAAGGGAACTTTGTGCATTATGTATGACCCTTCTGTAATTGCAAAGAAATTATATTCATTTAAATGAATGTTTATCAAAGTTAAAAGTACACCAAACAAGACAAAGGTCATATGCCTAAAACGGCAGGATTATTTCACTCTTTCTGGTCTTGTTTGGAAAGACTATGCCTTTTTTCACTGTTATTTCTCCAGCACATGTGATCTATATGCGGCTTAAAAGAGTCCCTGTCTTTTGTATTTGAATGCCAAACTCAGTATTAAACTAAGTGCAATTCTAATATTATATGCATGCATCTGGGAAATAACTAGACAGTATATTAAAATTTACATCAAACTTCAATCCTTTTTCAGCTGCTGTTTGGAGCAGCTGTAGATTTTTTATCATTATCATTTGCCTTTATGTATTTTTATTTTTAAAAAGTCAAACCCAAAGATCTTAAAAGGGATAGTTGGTCATTTTTCAGCTTATAAAATAGCTGCAACATAGCTTCTACATTTCTGATTCACCAGACCTCCTCTTTGCTAACCAGATTTTGAGCAATATGTTTTAGTTTGTTTTTTCCTAAACTGTAACATTTTTGTAATATGGATTTGGCTTTATCTTTGCATGAATACATTCTGAGTTCAGGGAGAGATGTTACACACAACATTACATGCAGCATCCTTCGCTGAAAGCCAGATTCAGATGCAATAAATGGATCTTTTAATAAGTGCCACAGAGGTTCCTCTGTCAGAGTTATGGGTCTCCACAAAGATTCTTGAAACTATCTTGCAATACTCATGAGAATGAATCTACAGAACAGCAAAACCTCTGACTCAAAAAGAAGGAAACCAATTTACCACAATTCAAATCACTAGTGGGAGAAGCTGACAAATTTCAAGACATGCAGCAGCTCCAAAAGTGAAGCTGAGTCTGGACGTTATTATGCTCAAGGAAGTGGGCCAAGTTCATCTTGGTCTAATGCCACCATTTAATACCACATCATCACCAGCACTGAAAGCAGCTGATAAATCTAAAAAGAAAATAAGAGTGGATATTTGTTCTTCTTTCAGGTTAACACAATATTGACCAGCATAGTCCTGCTGCTGTACGGCAACAGACTTGAAGGCAGACTACCTAGGGTAGAAGAAATAACTGCAGACATTTTAGGAGATATTTTTCACACTATGTCCAGGAGAAGATAGTTGGAAAAAGGTAGGTAATTAGTCAAGCGTCAGAAAGACCAAAAGAATCAGTTCATACCCCCAGCTGCTGAAGAAGCACAGGTTTGGAGCTTTTCATTTGGCCTTTCCTCTTCAGGATGGACATGGGTCCTGTTCAGACCTGGACTTTTCCTCATTCTCCTCAACATGCCATGATGGCTAATAGTCACACAGAGTGACTGCCTGCATTCCTTAAAGTTCATTAAGAGCTTGTGGGGTTTTTTTTCACTTAAATGTATCATAGATGAAACCTTGAAGTTAAAATAATTCTTCCCTTTTTTTGTAACAGCAGCAAAGGAGTGGCCATGAACTGCATTCCAGAGCAGGTTCATTTATTCTGCTGATAAGAAAAATATCACACAGTCTGCAGATATAAGTTCAGAAAAAAAAAAAAAAAAAAAAAAGAGAAGTTCCACCAGAAATAGCTTTCATGTCATGCACTAACCAAGAGTTGTATGGGGTTGCATTCACGTAGACAGCAATAGAATCTGAGTTGCTTTTTGCAGTGTTCTTTTTTTTGCATAGCTGAGGTCAGAACATGGGTGTCTGAATTCAGGCCCCTCCATGAAAGGGGATGATGTGAAGACTGCAAAAGATGCAGCATAACTGCACGAAGAAAGTGTACAAAACATGAGCCACTAGGTTTTTCACCTATTTTTCTTACCTATTTTCTTGCAGCATGGGTAGCATCCAACCTGTTCCAAGCAGTTTCCAGCCCATCTGCTTGCTGTCAGACACTGCTAGTTGCTAAAAGTTCTCTCTAAGAGCCATCCAAGGTAAAGCAAAGAGAGAAAAAAAAAAAGGAAAACTGGAAAAATATTCTGGATATAGTCATCAGACGGTGTTACTAGCAGTACCTATTCCTCTGATTTAGCAGTCATATAACAAAGTTTTATTAGTCTTCCATAATGAAGCATTACATAGGAGTTCACAATTTTTGGTTGCAAACAGCCCAAGACATTTTGATATAATGCCAGATACAATACTGATAATGACAGCAGCATGAGGAGCTCTAGTGGGCAATTGCGCTGACTAAATCCCATGTATACACTTTCAAGGTGACTTTTATCCTGAACAATCCAAGGAAAAGTGAAAAAACAATTTGTTGGAGGTTTTGGAAAGCTGGAGGTGATTAAAGCATCTGATAAACCATTTTCCATCAAATATGAAAAAAGGGGAGTATTCAAGAACCCACAATACATGTTCAGGTGGCTGAATCACTCTCTCTTCAAAAGCAGAGGTATATATTCCAAACTGTGCTTCTCTGTTGAATATACTCTGACAGCTTAGACTGCACACAACTCTTCTGAGCCTAGATTTTATGTAAATTAATGAAGTTAATTAGCAGACAACATTGAACTCATGTTTTTAAACCTATTCTTGTCCTTGAAACAGAAGCGAATTTTCTCGGCACAGTCAAAATGGGAAAAGAAGTTGTTTTCTTTGGGTTTTTTACCTCTTGTGAGGAGATACCGTATCTTTTATCCATCTTGCTACCTAAATAGAAGCAGCAAGTCTATCACTCACAGGCATACATTTATACCAGGCACCCTCCAGGAAGAGTGCATCCACATCAATATAGTACTTCCTGCCAACAATAGTGATTCTTTTTCAACGGGCATGAACTCCCTGCACTTTTCTTTTACTCTGTGAACTTGTAAAAAACCAAGAACAGAGATAAGAATGAAAAATCAGGAGAGTGAGTGCTCAGCATGATTTTGAAATGTTTTATCAAACAATTTTGCCTGAACATGCACATGAAGATAGTGGCTCTGTGCACATTTTATATGTTCCTTAAACAGACATACAGATACACCAGCATTTGTGTTAATAATGTTAATAATGCTCAGAGTGCTGTGGAGATAATGTATCAGTATTTCAACTCTTCAGATTGCTAGAGGGATATACTTGAGGTTATAATCTCCAAGACTTTTTTTTTTTCCCCCAAGATCAATTAAGGAACTTGAGTCATTTTCTTCCTGATATTGTTTGATTTTCTTCTTGCGATCACTCTAGGACTTTCCCTGCCATTGTGATATGGTGGTGGTGAAACATTCAGGTAAGAGAAACCTCAGTACAACAGAGTCCACAAAAGTAATTTTTTGTGTATCTGCTAAGACTGTTAAAATTAGAGAGATATTTCCTATCTTAAGAAATTAATTAGGTAATTTGAATTACCTTTTAATATTGATTTTAAAATCTTAGTGTTAGAAGCAGGTACCTAAAAGGACCAAATATCCCAAATCCTCTGCAACTGCGCCTTTCAAATTATATGTTTATCTTCTTTTTTTTTTTTTTTTTTTACACTTGCAGCATTACCTGTAAAACATTCCAAACAAAATAGCAATTTCCTTAATGGCTCATTTGGAGAGAGTGGAATAAAATGGAATACCTAGCCAAAATTGCTAGAGACAGTCCAGATTTAAATGATAAGTCTCTTCAAAATGTTTATGGAGGACAGCAGGACAATTTCATTTCTGTAACATTCAAAATTAAATACCCGTAAAAAAAAAATCCACATGGTTTGCAAAGGATATTTCCCTTATTGTTGGTCCAAATCATGATGGTAAATACCATTTGTACTACCATTTTATTTCATTTCAGAATAACCCTTTCAAAGCACATTTTCTAAATGTTATTTGCCAGGCAATGGCTTATATGGCAAAGCAGTGTTGTACTGCATGAATTGTATTACAGCACGCGTCTAACAAGCTTCCATTGTTAATAGCCATTAAATACACAGGATCCTACTGGATCCAGTCCTTTTGAACTGCGTGTGAAGTGCTCTTTGCCTTCTGAGAATCACCAATATTTCTATGGATCTGTTTCTAAGGTGCTTTGCCTCTTGCTAAGAATGAAATGGCCTGAAGCACTGTGAGCTAGAAGATAGTGCAAACCTGACTCTCCTGGAACATGTGGCAAAAACTCTAGTGACACAGGCAAAATGAGCATTCTTGGCTATTAAAGTAATTATTCTGACAGTGACAAATGAAATGGTGGTGTTTATTAATGATTTTGTTTCCAATTAATTTTGCACACAAAGTTATAGCATGTACCTTCATGTTATGCTTAGATTTGGCAATATTTAATTTTTAAAGATGACTGTAAATGATTTTCTACTTATTTTCCTTTTGTGGTTTGTGATGAGGTTTTGTTTGCATTTATTGACCATTCACATGCACATCCTAGTTCACCACTCAGTTTTAATTAAAAATTCTTTCCTCTTGTGAAGTTGGTGACTTCTTTAAATGTTGTTTTCCTCACTACTCAGAATTTCCCAAGCTAGCCTGAGTCTACCTTTAGTTTTAACAGCAATCTTAGTTCATACAAATCTATTGTCTTGCCTATAAGAACTGTTCATTTATTTATAAGGTGCCATTAGTAGAGGTGGAGCAAAAACGGACAACCTGAAAGTCATCCTGAAGCATCAGCAACAGATAACAAGTTGGGACAGCCCATTATTTTATTACCTAGAGCTATATGTCAAGGAGTAACAAAAAAATCATAACGATATACTGAAGTCCTGCGGTGTATACAGTCTGAGAGGTCTACTGATTAGCAGATCTTGAATAATAAGAATTAGTCCTTGAGTATTTAATCCCAAAAGATGATACAGCCAGAAAGCAAAAAGCCCTGCAACTTAGAGAGATGTTATAATTTCCTATCTGTATGTATTCTGCTACGCTAGCTACAGCCAAGAGATTTTTAATATTCTTCTTGAAGGACACTTTGAAAACTTACAAAGTAAGCATTATGCTATAGTAGGAAGGATATAGAAATGTTCATGTATGAGGGTGCTGAGAGGCAGGCAGGTGGAAAAAAGAAATTGCAGAATTAAGTTGCAACAGTGTTAGCGCCCATGCATATTGCAAACAACTAGAAGATCAGACAGTAATCAACAATAATACTGGAAACCTCAGACTAGGCTCCTAGTAGCTCTTAGTTTTTTAGGAGTATAAAAGTATAAATTTAAACAATAATTTTCTTTATGCCCTCATAAATCTGCCTAATACCCTATACCTTGTTGTATAATGTCTATGCAAGCACTAAGATGTGCATACACATCTCTATTTGTGTAACCTAGTTGTACTTGAAACCAACCCCTTCTAGAACAGCTTCCTTGCTCTATGGAGGTTACTAGTACCATTTCAGATATTTATACATCTCAGATGAAATTAAAGAGTCCATTCTTTTGCTCAGTGGGAAGTCTTAAGGAAAGTCTTGCAAGCATTGCTAACATCATCTTTACAGTTTATTGGGGATTTATTTTTTCCCATGTTGGGGTAACAATTTTGTGATCAATTTAGCCAAGATCTTGAGACTGTCTGCTTCTGGCCCAGTCCTGGCCCAGCAGCAAGCTTTTCCTGAAGCAGGCTTGCTCACACATTTTGTAAAACGAAAAGAGTTCCTCCGAGCAAGCTTATTTGCATTAAAAACACTTGATTCTAGACAGTTGCAGTGCAGGGACAATTCAAACTGAAAGAATAACAGTGGCTGAGCACAGCAAACTTCCAACTGTGAAGCAATTATAGTGCTGTTGAATGGCTGATTGCTTGTGTGTGGTCCCTTGGTTCCCTGATGTGGTGCGCTTATAGTTTTGCAGTTGGATAACATATATTGGAATGAGTGCTGTCATACAAAACTGCCAGCTGTTCCACTGTTAATAAGGACACTATTTAGCTATTAATACATCCTATTCTTCTCTGCTGTATTTATTCAAACAAACTATCTTTGTTTATAGAGAGGGTATGATTGCATCTGGTTTGGATTCAGGAATCCATGGCCTATGAGAGACCACTTGAAATCTTCAATAACAATGATAGTTTTCAGCCAGAGGTCCATACGAAGACCAGAGAGAATAGGCTTGCTTTTCCAGCAGATTCAGCAGACAATGTTGTAAAAATATACAGAGTTTGGAGTTAGCTTTCTACTGCTTGTGCTTAGGCTTTTATTTATGAAGACAGTGAGTTTTCTTTTAGTGTGGGAGTTCCTTTCTTGGCACTCAAGTTTTCATTTTCAGTACTTCATAGAAATAAAGAAAAAGTAGTAGAATAAGTAGAACTTGAGGAGATTGCTTAAGTCATCATTTGTATTTGATTTTCCTGGATAATCTAGTCTTGATTCCTCGCATTTTGAGGGAATGGAAGAAAAGAGCAAAGTCTTCTTCTGGCATAAAACCATTTCAGTCAGCTGACTTTCATTAAAAGAGATTTGATTTTAGAACATGTGGAATATTTTCCATCTATACACACCCCCTAGAAACTGTATTTTGTTGTGTTAGTAAAAGAAAACTGATGCTAAACCTGGCTTTAAACAGAAATCCATACAAAAATAGCCCTAAAAATGTAATTTCAAAAATTTGCAGTGATATATGGCTGGTACTTTTTTAATAAGCCTAGAATCTAGAAGGAGATGAAGGTAGTAGGTGGCTTATTATGATCCCAGGTCCTTTATTTGGTTCCACTAATGACTTGCAGTATGAACTTGTGGAAGGTCTTTTCTTTTTCTCAATAGAAAAATGATACTGTTATCATGAAGTTCAAATGTGGGAAGAGTTCACAATAACTGCCAGTGATGGTTTCCTAGGTTATAGATAGCAAGCACATTTCTATACTCATTTCACATTGATTTAAGCTAATGATAGATATTCTGAAAATTCCTTGCCTTCTTCACAAAGCAAGCTTGGAATAGAGTGAGAAGCTACCTCCCTAACATAATCCCATTTCTGAAGCTAATTTGCAACATATTAAATGGCTATATTAATTTTAATTAATGAGTAATGATGCATAAGGTAATAACTGCTGACTAAATATCAGCCCAGACCTTGAATCTACGACTAGCTGTGATAACGTGTGTGAAAGAACGAACTCTTGGCCCTATGTAATGTCTTCAAACTGGGGGGTAGGGGGAAAACACTGCTATAAGTCAGTGCTGATCACTTTAGAGGAAACTGGCTATGGTTTTTTTTAAATACTCTGTGTTTATTAAATGAAATACCAGTACACAGATACTGTTCTTTGAACATGCTTTTTTTGTTGAAATCAAATAGAAACTTAGATAAAATAATCCTCTGAGAAACCCAAATATGACTGCCTTCCGTGTAAGCAAATACCAAAAGTGAATGCTAGGACATCAACACTTTTGGGATGCCAAGAAAAACATGATGTTTTCAAATTTACTTTTAGCAAAAATTAAAAATATTTGTTTTGTTTTGTTTTATTTCAAATTCACAGGAAAAAGAATTTACTTGCTCTTGCCTAAAGCAAAGTATTTGGAAGTTTTCACATGGCTATTACACATTGTTTTAAGACAGTGTTTAAAAGCTAAATAGAAAAATATATAGCTGGCAACAAAGAGTAAGAATTTAGCTACATTGTTTGCCTGCTAACTGTCAGCAAAAAGAATCTACTAACTCAGAGACCCATAGCCCTGGCAAGAACTTGATTTTTTCTGTAGAATTAACAACTGCCTAGCCAAGGCAAGCTATTAAGATAATAAGATGCTGTTTCTTTAATTCATTCACTGTCTTAATTTCATTTCCTACTGCAAATTTTGAGGGGTCCATGTTGTTTCCCAGGAGCAGGGGGAGGAAGAGGGAGGAGTGAGAGTGGCTGCGTGGCTCTGAGTTACTGGCTGGGCTTAAACTATGACACGTCTGCAAGATGGTTATGAGGGCTTAGGAAGGGTATGTATAGCTCTGACTAGTACTTTGCTTATTGTTCATGGATTGGGCTGCAACTGCAGCTCCTGACTATGCCACACACATTCTGAATAAACTTGAGGAAAATGTTTCATCTCTGGAGCACTGCTCTGCATATCTTCCTGAGAGCAATAAGAAATTGAGAAGGCAAATCTATTTGTTACTTTCAAGACCTTCCATCTGCCTTCCCTGTTTAGGTAGTAAGTTCTTCTGGTCAGAGGCTGTTCTTCACTTGGGGCCTATATAATGATGAGCGTAATGCATGGCTATTTATGTTGGTGTTTACTAGTGTTTGTACAAGTAAATAGATAAGTAAATGTCCAGCTGGAGTGGTGTCCCCCAGGGATCGGTGTTGGGACCCGTCTTGTTCAACATCTTTGTCAGTGACATGGACAGTGGGATTGAGTGCGCCCTCAGCAAGTTTGCCGATGACACCAAGCTGTGTGGTTCAATTGATACACTGGAGGGAAGGAATGCCATGCAGAGGGACCTTGACACGCTTGTGATGTGGGCTGATGCCAACCTGATGAAGTTTAACCATGCCAAGTGCAAGGTCCTACACGTGGGTTAGAGCAATCCCAGGCACAGCTACAGGCTGGGCAGAGGAGAGATACAAAGCAGCCCTGTGCAGAAGGACTTGGGGGTGTTGGTCGATGAATAAATGAACATGAGCTGGCAGTGTGAGCTCGCAGCCCAGAAAGCCAACCATATCCTGGGGTGCCTCAAAAGGAGTGCGATCAGCAAGTCAAGGCAGGTGATCCTGCCCCTCTACTCTGCTCTTGTGAGACCTCACTTGGAGTATTGTGTGCAGTTCTGGTGTCCTCAATATAAAAAGGACATGGAATTGTTGGAACAAGTCCAAAGGAGGGCCACGAGGATGATCAGAGGACTGGAGCACCTCCCATATGAAGATAGAATGAGAAAGTTGGGGCTGTTCAGCCTGGAGAAGAGAAGGCTGCGTGGAGACCTCCTAGCATCCTTCCAATATCTGAAGGGGGCCTATAGGGATGCTGGGGAGGGACTGTTCTTTAGGGACTGTAGTGAGAGGACAAGGGGTAAGGAGCTCAAACTTAAACAGGGGAAGTTTAGACTGGATATGAGGAAGAAATTCTTTCCTGTAAGGGTGGTGAGGCCTGGAATGGGTTGCCCAGGGAAGCTGTGAATGCTCCATCGCTGGCAGTGTTCAAGGCTGGGTTGGACATCGCCTTGGGTGGCATGGTTCAGTGGGAGGTGTCCCTGCCTGTGGCAGGGGGGCTGGAACTAGATGATCTTAAGGTCTTTTCCAACCCTAACTATTCTATGGTTCTATGATTCTATGATAATAAAATGGATGATGAAGTGTCCTTCATGCCAGCTCTTCTTCAACCCCAATTTTTTTTTTTGTTTGTTTCAAAATGAAAATGAAAATCATTAAAATATTATCTGCCTAGACTATAGTTTCATTGTCCGTCTCAACTTAACTTTAAACTTGAAGGCAAAATAAAAATAGCAAAACATTATTTTGTGGGCTGCATAAAAGAAAAAAAGGAAGAAAGACAGAGGTAAACTGAAAGAGGTAAATATAAATAATAAAAACATATAGCAGAAGCTTACTTTCCTTGCTGAAGAAAGAAAGCACTTGAATTTGTCCAACCAGTGCAATTTGTTTTAACATTCCACCATTTACAAATCCAATGTATCAGCTCACTTTTGGGGGTTTGCATTATTGATGTGCTTTTTTGTTAAACTAAGCCAGTGAAATATTTAAACATAGGGTCTTGTAATACAAATAAACAGAGAACAAAACGAAAGGAATCTCTGCTGATGACTTGTGAAGGTTACATTCAACACATCTATTCTTATTTGCAAATTACACTTATGTGTGAGTCTTGCAGCATAATTCTGGACTGAGTTCCGCTCTTGTTAGTCAGTTTTACTCTGATGTAAATGCTTTGACTTCTTAGAGTTACTCCTAATCCATACCAATGTAAGCAGGAAAAGATCAGGCCAAGAATGTTTTTCCCATATCTGTAACTTGTCAAAAGATAACAGCTGAGCAATATCATAATCTCTAAAGAACTGAAGCAAATATTTGTAAATGTTAATATCCTGAGAGAAGATGAAATTTTACTTTTCCTAGAGGTATTTATTTATAACACGGACACATAATAATAAACCCCACAGTGAATGGTAAAATCACATTTACAAATTCTGACTCTCTGATTTTTATCTTTTACAGAATTGGCACTTAGAGGATGGATACACCACCCACCATGAAAATCTGGGATTAATTTTTTCAAAGGATCTAAACTTGCCACAGCTGATGCCATTGCAAAACATTAGGTTACTTTGAAAGTGAGAAAGAATGGGCTGTAGCTCTGTGTTTCAGTGTTCTCTTTTTCATACTAGCCTGACTGCAAAATTTTCAGTGGACCCTAGTGGATTTTACTGTGTGCACTTGGCTAAATTGTATAGCATCAAGTTTTGGCATTTTTCTCTTTAAAACGCATGCTTAGGGCCAAATGAGTGATGCCAGAATAACAAAATAAGACAAAGCACAATACAGTGAAGTTGAATTCCAACAATAAAACCAGTTCTATGATATAATCATTGGTAAAATGTAACTTTATTTGTGATTAACTGAACGTTTTCACTTGATTCAGGATGGTCTTTGTGGGATGTGAGAAAAGCCCCCTGGGCCTTTAGTGACATGAAGTTCGACATTTTGATGGCAGAATCCCCATATTAACAGCAAGAATTTCAAACCACACATTGACATGGGAGGTGAGAGAACATGCAAACAGTTTTAATCCTGTGCTGCATTCCTGTATAATCACGTCCTTTGCTTCTTCTGACCTCAATTCAGAAATGCACATGTGCTTTTTAATCTCTCTCACTGCACCTGCTCCTTCAGTCGCATCTAAAATTGACTGAAGTTGACATCATGAGCAATTTATCAGATCTGCTGAAGGGATTCTTTTTTAGAAGGATTCAGTGACTCAGAAGCCAGAGAGCAATTTCTGAAAGTGACCCAAGCATTTACGAATCTAATTCAGGACCTCATGACTCTGGTCTCTAAGTGCTCATGCCACATTTAAAAAAAAGACCTATACTTTTAGGCCATCTTATTTCTCATTTCATGGTAGCACTTGAGTGCAAAACTTCATCTTTATTAATTTGCCTCCTTTTCATAATTTATTGAAAATCCTTGGGTTTAATACCTATGAAATTGTAGTGGATGTTATGAGCTGTTTGTGTATAGTATGCCTTTGAAACTCTTACTACATCTATGTTTAATCACCTTGTTTCTGCAATATGGTTTTTAAAATCCTTTGAAATGACAGCAAGTTCCAGCAGAAATCACTAGTGTTTGTATTTCTCAGGTAAAAGATTGGGAGCAGTTGACAGAAAAAAAGATACATTTTAAAAATCTAGATTTTTAAAATTGTAAGAAAATCATTTCCTGCACTCTTTTCATGTCTTCCTGTTGGCTGGTTTCCTGGAATCTAGTTTTAAAATACCTGTGCTACTTACAAGCCAAGGGAAAGAGGAAGATATAAGCCTGATTTATTGGCTGTCTAGCAGACTCTGCTTTCAATTTTCCTTTGTCATTTTCCAATGAGTAATTGGCCACCCTAAATATAGGATGGTTAAGTAGGCACTTTCAGCATCTGTACTTGCTTGTCTGATAAATACAAAGTTCATGGATAAATGTTCTTCCTTGTGCACTTGTTTCAGATGTACTCAATCAGAAATTTCTACCAAAGGTCTCATGCATAGTAATAATAATAACTATTATTATATTTTATTATTTTATTGTTATATTATTATTACTTTTATTAATATTATTATTATAGTTTTTAAAATAAAAGCATAGTAGAAAAATTACCAAAAATTATCCTGAAAATTCCAGATCCATGTTTGATTTCACAAGTCTCTGTATTAAGTCAGTTCTATCATTTGTGTAGTTTGAACTTTACCCATTTTTTTCTATCAAACACCAAGCACTTCTCCCTCTTTCTTTTTGTAACCTTACCAACCAAATCTCTTGTATTTCTATACACCCCCAGACTTTCAATTTCCTCACAGAGCTTCAACTCATGTATTCAAAAAAAGCCAACACACAAACAAGTGCAAATAGTATATACAGTTACTTTTGGCTTTCCCATTCACTTTTTCCATTCAGAGAATCACAGAATTATTGGGGTTGGAAGGGACCTCTGGAGGTCATCCAGTCCAACACCCTTGCCAAGGCAGGGCCACCTGGAGAAGGTTACACAGAAACTTGTCCAGGCGGATTTTGAATGTCTGCAGAGAGGGAGGTCCCACAACCCCTGTGGGCAGCCTGTTCCAGTGCTCTGCCATCCTTAGCATAAAGAAGTTCTTCCTCATATTGAAATGAAACTTCTTGGTTTAGTTCATGGCCGTGCTCCTCTAATCCTGTCACTGGGCACCACTAAAAGACTCTGGTACCATCTTCCTGGCACCATCTTCCTGGCATCTGCCTTTGAGATATTTATATGCATTTATGAGGTCCCCTCTCAGTCTTCTTTTCAGCTTCTCCATTGATAACTTCCCCTTCTCATTTATTTTCTGGGGTTTTTTTTCCCCATCATTTTTGATGGTACTGTTTTCATTTCAGTTTTTCACAAGTTCATTCCGCACTCATTAAATGCCATTAGCTCCACTAGGACAGAGTGCAGCGCTATAATTCGAAAAACCAGCACATTGCCACAAGTCATGTATACCTCTGACAGTGTGTAGTACAGTTCCACTCATGAGGTTATAAAACACTGACAATGGAAATGTATCCTAAGGAAAAGTTTTGCATTCTAAGCTCAAAAGTAATCTCAAAGACAGCAGATGTTAAAAAGACAACATTCTACTTCCTTTAGAAAAAAAACAAGCAAAAGTAGGAGGCATGAAGTCACTGGGCAACCAATCTAGCAGAAAAATGTAAGTTAAAATGCTGAACGTAATGCTCAAAGGCAGAAAAAGCAATGTTGCTGCCATTATCTTACTATCCTTACGTTATAATAGAGGTCAGCAGCATTTGTTATAGCTGTGTTTAGAGATGTTTAAAAAAGAAAAAGGAAAAAGAAGATTGAAAGGACCTTTTTTCTTCTCTCTAGCCCACAAAGAGGTGAGAAAACAATCCGTGGATGTGGGAAAAGGTGTGGTTTTCCTCCCCTTATTCAAGGTCTGAAGAATATGCATTTTGTGTAACCTGAACTAACAGTTCTCCAGATCTGCTCTGTGGGGAAAGGACCATAGCTCCTTCCAGACTAAAAGAAATGTTAACATCCAAGATGGGCAGAAAACTGTTTGCTAAGTATTACCTGTCTAGATTTTAGCTTGCTGAATAGGACTGTTTTTCTAGATTGCAAACTATTTGTAGGGAGTGCATTTCTATGATTCCATGATTCTGTGATTTTCCTTTTTCTTGTCCCATTAAAAAATTAGCATTCAAATAGCCAGTCTAAGAAAAATAGCCAACAGTAAAAACAGTCTTGTATTCTACAGATTTAAGGGGATGTTTGCCCGTATTGCCTGTCTTACTGGCATCCTAAATCCTACCAGTGAAATATTTATGCTGAATGTAACATAAAAATAAATATGTGATACCTTACTAAAGATTTAACAATAGAACCAGCATGCACATTTACAGCATACAACAATATGTGAGATATAGCTAAATCTCTCTGTATTTGGAACAGGTACTGTCTCAGATGTACAATCATTTTTAGTTTGTGTTTTTTTTTCCAGTGGCTAGCTCTGTAAGTCTGATTTCACTCATGTTAACACTCTCTGCACAATGAAACCACCATCTGTAAAATGGCAATTTGAAAGGTGCTTCCTCCACCTACACTAATGAAAGAGGTGCTTCCAAATTCAGTACTGGCATAAGTCTGTTATAGCTATCAGGAGCATGACTGACCTAGTAATTGACTGTGTGTACAGCTACGCAAAAAGTGGAAACAAGACAATCTGACAAAATGTGGCATAGTGCAGGAGCTAAAGAGTGCTTAAGACATCAGCCCCTTTCAAATGTCTGCCAAAAGTCTTCATACAGAATATAGGTTACAGCTCACTGCATTCATAACAGACTGATTTCATTTTGCCGCCCACTCCAAGAACTTCTAGCTCTCTGTTGCTTCTGCATGGCTCCTGCAATGTATGACAGTTCAGAGCTGAGGCACAGAACAGAACCAAGTGATCCTACTTTTAGCCGCATTTGTTTTCACCAGGCCGAAGGCTTGGACCCATGTGACATTTCCTAACAACTTAGCAGCTCCCTGAGCGATTTATTCTGGTTAGAAACGTGCTCTGGAAAGTTGTGATAACAGGTGACCCTGATAACAGATACAAAGGCTTGAAGCAGCCTTAAGAGCAAGACATGGAAAGGATTGTGTCCATAATTTTAAACCAACAAACACTATTATGCATAATGCTGATACACAATTATAATCAGCTTATTCAGGGATTGGAAGTATTCATCACATTGTTAGTATCGTAAATTTTTACTGTCGTAGATAAGCATCATGCAGCCCTGGGCCTTGTACCTTCACCTATTGTTTTTCCCCATGTTATGATAAATTTTCAACAACGCTCGATTAAAACTGCCAATTTGTTGGGTATAAAGAAAATCTCTCAACACTACCAGGACTAATTATGTTGCCCTTGCCAAAGGGGTAGTTGAATAATTGTCTGCGATTGTTGCACAGCTACGGTGCTTTTCATGTCAGTGGCAATGCAATGAAGATTGATTCCCTTTAATTAATCATTCAAAAATAACTCCTCATACCATTCCTCATATAGGAGCAAATGCGTTCCTACATCTTTCTTCCAAAAAGCTCCTGGATGAAATAGGTTCCTTGATGAGATAGCATTGCAGTTCATGTATGCATGTCCTAGATAGGAGCGCCTTTGAAATTATTTGGTGATCCTGTTCTCCTCATTCTTTCTTCTTGTTTTTGAACAGGACTTGCAGATTTTTTAGCCACATAGCATAAAAAAACTTGTTTTTACTAATTGAAGTCCAGACAGTTCATTCGAGTGTCACCAACTTTGAACTTATTTTTATTTATCTACTACTTCCTTGTCCTTCTGAATCAAGTGGTCTATGCAGTTGCGCAGCATTACACAGTAATATTAGTTATTGCAAGAATATCTTGTCTCAATAGTTGTAAGTCAGTGGGTTACATCCTGCTGTAACTGCTGCTTTTTTTCAATATCTGTATTAGCAACAGAAGTTAACCAGCTGTATTTGGTTTTTTTTTATATACATTGATTTTTTACAGTCTTTAACATTAGCTCAAAAAGAAACTGATTCTTCAGTTCTTTTTGTTTCTGTGTAGATAGTAAAATCTCAGTTAAACTATCAGGATGGTATCTTTTAGATGGATCAATGATTTGTGATATGTGATACCACCAACTTTTTTTTTTTTTTTTCCCAACAATAGCATTATAGGTCTTCTTTTGGTATTGTAAAGTTATTTCAGAGACTGCGTCACTGAAAGCAACATATAAATTGCATAAAGTGCAGAGGTAACAAACATGGATTTACTAGGATAAAAATGAGAGGAAAGAGGTTGATAAGGAAAGTTACATGCAGTCATTCATATGCATGAATTTGAATTGTTCTAGCATATTTTGTAATTCAAGATTTGGAAAAAATTTTAACACTTTCACCACATTATAATATTGCAGTATCTGTTTGCATCAAAACCTACACACAGATTGTTTCCTTAGTTCTTCTAATCAGAGATTTATGTTAATCCATAATTAAAATAGGTTACAACAGCTAGGCTGCTATATAACCACAGGACATGCATTGAAGTCTCTATGCACCTAAGATATCAAATCCAAATCATTATTTGCATTATTTTATTTTACTACCTACATGTACTGGATACTATTCAGCAGTTTGCCTGCAAGTGCACCCAATGGCAATTGCTACAGCACATCTGAGAACATGGGAACGGGAGGAATGTGGGTTGCGGGTTTGTAAAGTTGCAACCATTTGATCTAGTGGGAGCTGCTGTGACAAGTATCAAAGCCATGGTCAAATAACTTTCAAATTCTGGAAGCTACTGCTTAGCTTCCAGAGGATTACAGTGAAGTAATATTTAAAATTAGCCCATTGCCAAATACAGACTATAACAGTATAGCTGTTGACAGTTCTCCAAATCACAAGTGAAAGCACAAAATGAACCTTTTCCATCTGTCCTGGGGAGATCCCTAACAGGCCCGGTGAATTTAGCAGACCAAGAACTACTATCTACACTTCTGTGCACATTCTTCTCTCAGTCACTATTAGGTAGGCGCTGATTCAGTCAATGGATATTTTCAGTGTAATTAGAGCTTGGAAACTTGCAAACACCCATTCCTTGACCTCTGCTCAGGATCCCTCAAGTCCAGCTCAGCCTCTGCGCACATCACACCATGAAGACACCATTCAGAAGGAATTTTTTTCTAAGGCCTCCATTCTCTGTAGCAGAAGTTAGATGCACCTCCCGTTTTAAACCAAAGAAGTTAAGAGTCTATGTCTTTAGGAACAGTAAGGAGAAAAGCTAAACCATAATAGGAAGAGTTACATTTGTTATTGGAAACAGGTGCTTGGATGTTATCCATGTCATGCCAGAAAGGAAAATAATGTTTTACCACTGTACTTTCTAGTTTACCCAGCCATCTCTCTAGGGAACCTATTTAGTAGAAGGAAGCACACAAAAGAGAGGTAGCACTGAATGTAGATGTTATGAATTCCTCTGGGGCTTAAGAAGCTGAACCATCTATTTCATTCCTGCAGAAGCTGGTTTCTCTATATGCTGATTGCACATTCATTCTTTATCTTTATATGTTTAAAGTTTAAAAAACCCATGACCTTAAATTTCTCCTGTAAATTGTTGAACATTTACAACAGATATATAAAATCACAGCTGGAAATCTTCTAACACTATGAAAAAGTAAATTGGAGCCACAGTAGGAAATAAACTTTACATGTAAGAGCTTGAAATCACACCAGAATGAAAGAACATATTTTGTGCTGAAAGATGCTATACTGCCTTAAAGCTTTTCTAGAATAGAACCTTAAGTTGACTGATACGTCTTCAGCAATTAATATTAAATTCTCTCATTTTATGAATCAGAACTATGTATTTTCAACCATATTTCCCTGGGAATAGTACCTGTGAAGACCAGAATTGTTGATTTGGTCTAAATAGAGAGCTGCTTTTCTTTCTTTTTTTTTTTTTTCAGCTTCTTGCGCAAAGGACTTTCATGGTAGAAGATCCCATTTTTTTTGTTCTTGTCTTCCAAATGGAGGCTTGAGGTAAAATGAAAGCACAAGCAGTTACATTTAGTTAGTTACATATTTTTGATGGAAAAGAACTCTACAGCTTTTGGGTTTCTTTCAGCAGCACGTCATCAAGACTAAGAAGGCAGTAGCCTCAATATAGTGATCTCAGATCATATGTGTAAAAAGCTGATACAAATTTGTCTGTAGATATTTATTTGTGTACATAGTTCAAAATTGGATTTGATTTGTTCCTGATTACCAGGAGTGCCAGTGCAGTTTTAATACTTAAAGTCCAGGTTTGTGACAATATTTGCAGATGTGTAAGGTAAAGCATTGTAGTAAGAATTGCATCCATTCTTGTATAATTAAAAACAGTGGATGAAGCTATGCAAGAAGGGTTCTCCTTTCTTTGCATGTTGTTTACATTGTGAGAGTGTATTCCCATGATATTATTACTTTTATTATCAAAGCATGTTGCTGCTTCACTGTCCCTGTTATTCGTATCACAAGCATGAGCAAGATGAAGTGCCATTTTGCATATTGTACACCTGAGGAGCTGTTGATCAGAAAGATAAGTAACTTGTTTCAGGTGACCCAGTAAAGCTGCTTCAGTTCAGGTCTTTTTGCACAGGTAACCCAAGTCCTGGATCAGTTCTACAGCAGCTTTTCATCTGCGTGGTAAAGGTAGAATTCCTGTGATATGAGAGTCTTTCTTCACCAGTTTGCTAGAAAAGGCCCTTTGGTTTCTCTTTCTACTTTCACAAATTTTGGAGATTCTGGCCTGTCAGCGGCCCAATACCTGCAGAGGTGCCAACGAGTGCCTCTGGCCATACTTTTCTGTCCTACATTGATTTGGAGAAAACTCCAGGAACAAACTTGCCAACGATGTTTTAAGTTGACAAGCAGGCATTCTTCATGGCGGTGTCAGGAGACACAAAGGATAGCTCCTCCTAACTTGTGTCCGCGTATTGTTGCACAAACCATCCTTATATAGCCGCTGGGCATATATACATACATACATATTCATGAGGCTACGTATGGATTACATCATTTTCCAGAAAGTTTCCCGCATGCAAACAAAAACATAGTGGTGTCTGAGGGTCGTTTACTTCTTCCAACAGTCTTCATCACTTCTCGCAGCCTTTGAAGCACGCACAGTAGATGCTTATACCAGCTTAATTGGTTCGTTTACACCATAGACATAACAATCACCCTGTCCTTCTACTTATCAGTTAATTATCCCTAACCAGCTGGTCTGATCCAGGGCACTGCAGTGAAAGAGCTTCCTATGAGATTCTTCCTCCTAGTGCTGGGAAACAGCAATAGATTGTTTTCTGTTGACATTTTTTATTATGTCAACATAATTTTTGAAAGAAGATTTTTATTAAATTTTCTATTGAAATCTCTTTTCTATCCACTTAAGATATATTGCTTGTTTGTTATACTGTGCACCTGCAATTGGTAGCCATAGTTCATAGCTATTGTAGCTTGGGCCTGGGATAAAGCGCCTCTCTTAAAACAAAAAGGAACAACCAATATTTGTTGTGTTCAAAGGATCCAAGGAGAATATCCAGGATTGGTGGCACCAAAGGCTGAGTTATCTGACAGCTTGGCCAAGTCACCATTTGATTACCTAACTTGGGAAAAGAGCTAACTTTCAAGGCGCCCTGAAGTGAACTGCCTTCATTATAATACTAAAAATCACATCCACAGCTCAGAAAGACCCCAGCCCAGGTGAAGACCCATCCACAGACCACGTATAGTGATTAGAAGGAACGACACAGAAAATATTACAATCATATGTAGATTATAACCGATCACTATCACTGGGACTGTACTACCTGTACCTTTTGTGTATAAATGTAATAAGAAAGCTGCATTGGTGTGTTTGACTTGTGGAACAGTCCACTGAGCACCAAGCCTGAAAAAATGGTATCTCTCCTGAGTGTGTTGAATTGGTTTACTGCACACCGGGCATGAATCTGCTTTTCGGATCACAGCGTTACTGGCTCTGGAGGGCATGCAAGAGGAGGACCTCTGCCCTGGGAGACAAGTGGCTGATCTGATACTGGGCATTAAAATGAGCCTCTCATGGTGGAAATGTACCACTGAGCACCCTGTGAAGGATATATGCCATGCTCAGTGGTGAAAAGGAGGGAAGGTGTTTCAGGAGGCTAGCCAGCTTTTTCCTGGCAACTGCTTGGGCACAGGCTTACCCTATGAGTGGTGGTAGGTGCTTGCATCTTGCCTTTGCATTACTTGCCTTTTTTTCTATCTGTTCCCTTCCAGTTCTCCTTTCCTTGTCTTGCCTTACCAGGTTATTTGCTTTTAGTCTCCCTTTCCTCTTCCTGCAATCCAAGCAAGCCTGGAAGCTGACTAGCATTAATCCTCAGCACCAAGGTATGCTGCCTTGCTTCAGTCAACACCAGTAACGAGCTGCCCTTGCATTTTTCATTCAATGTCATTACATCAGCAACAGTCATATTAAGTTAGCTATTTCTGGAAAGCATGCTAAGGCACATAAAAAACAACAAGGTGGTTGGTGGCAGCCAGCATGGCTTCACTAAGGGGAAATCCTGCCTGACCAATTTGGTGGCCGCCTATAATGGGACTACAGAACTGATGAACAGGGGCAGAGCAGTTGATGTCATCTACACGGACTTGTGCAAAGCATTTGACACTGTCTCACATGACATCCTTGTCTCTAAGTTGGAGAGACATCAATTTGATAAATGGACCAGTTGGTGGATAAAGAACTGGCTGGATGGCCGCACGCAAAGAGTTGTAGTCAATGGCTCAATGTCCATCTGGAGACCAGTAACGAATGGTGTCCCTCAGGGATCAGTGTTGGGATTGGTCTTGCTCAACATCTTTGTTGGTGACATGGACAGTGGGATTGAGTGCGCCCTCAGCAAGTTTGCCGATGACAACAAGCTGCGTGGTTCGGTTGATAAGTTGGAGGGAAGGAATGCCATGCAGAAGGACCTTGACATGCTTGTGAGGTGGGCTGATGCCAACCTGATGAAGTTTAACCGTGCCAAGTGCGAGGTCCTACACTTGGGTTGGAGCAATCCCAGGCACAGCTACAGGCTGGGCAGAGAAGAGATTTAGAGCAGCCCTGCAGAGAAGGACTTGAGGGTGTTGGTCAATGAGAAACTGAACATGAGCCAACTTCAGTGTGTGCTTGCAGGTCAGAAAACCAACCGTACCCTGGGCTGCATCAAAAGGCGCATGACCAGCAGGTAGAAGGAGGTGATCCTGCCCCTCTACTCTGCTCTTGTGAGACCTCACTTGGAGTATTGTGTGCAGTTCTGGTGAACTCATAGCAGTGTTCCAGTATCTGAAGGGGGGCTATAGGGATGCTGGGGAGAGATTCTTCCTTAGGGACTGTAGTGATAGGACAACGGGTAACATGTTAAAACTTAAACAGGGGAAGTTTAGATCGTATAGAAGGAGGAAGTTCTTTACTGTGGGTGTGGTGAGACATTGGAATGGGCTGCCCAAGTAAGTTGTGAAAGCTCCCTCGCTGACGGTGTTCAAGGCCTTGGATAGCATCGTTTAGTGTGAGGCATCCCTGCCCATGGCACGGGAGTTGGAACTTGATGATCTTAAGGTCCTTTCTAACCCTAAGTATGCTATGATTCTATGGTTCTATGATTTACTAAATAACAACTGAAAATACATGTTGGAAAATTAATCAACAATTTTCCTAACTGGCATCTGTGGTCATCAGGACATTCCTGTTTGTCAGGAGCTGTAAACGGTCAGATGCTGAAGATGGCACCTCATCTAGAAGAGGTATCTCCAGGTCAGTAAAATGCATTTTGTCTTGCCCAAAAGGAGTGGCCCTGTTCTCTCTTGGCAAAATATCGGTTTTCCTTCTTTTTATTGTGGAGAAAATTGAACCTTATCCCCAGAAGTGTAAATCTTTCTCTTTATTTGGGAAAGAAATTGTCTGTCTGGGAAGATTGCAAAGCAGAGACGATTTACACAAATAATATGTTCCACCAGCCTCTATATGCAGGCGCGGAGCCATCTTGTGCATGGCGGCAGGCCCAGTGGCACGGCTCCCATGCCAGTCCCTAGCGGCGTTCGGATTTCCTTCCATAGAGGGGCTACTGCTAGCCATGTGGGGTAGCGCCAAGAGCAGCTCTTTATCTAATCTAATGTCTTCTGAAAGGGCATTATTTCTACTTGATACTATGTATCTCAGCTAGGCTGGATGTGGTTATGTCTGAGGAAGGAACTTCCTTTCAAAGAGAGGCAGAACAACATGCTGCAGATGGGAGTGAAGCAAAAAATCTGACTTGGAATGTTGCTTTGGCTGTTTTGTTTTCTCCTTTATTCCAGTTTATAGCTGGAGAGAGTCTTTGTGGCATCACTGTTGTGCAAAGCGTTCTGTTTTCATGCTGATTTGGAGGAAACTCCAGGAACAAACTTGCCAATGAAATTTTAAGTTGACAAGCAGGTATTCTTCATTGTGGTGTCGGGAGACACGGGGGATAGCTCCTCCTAATGTGTGTCCCTGTATTGTAACACAAGCTGTTCTTATATAGCCACTGGGCATACATACATATTCATGAGGCTACGTATGGATTACATCATTTTCCAGAAAGTTTCCCGCATGCATAAAAAAGCATAGTGGTGGTCTCTGAGGGTCATTTACTTCTTCCAACAATCTTCATTGCTTCTGGCAGCCTTTGAAGCATGCGCAGTAGATGCTTTTACCAGCTTATTTGGTTCATTTACACCATAGACATAAGGATTATCCTGTCCTTTTAGTTAGTTTAACATCAGCCCATCCTGGACCCCTGCCATTCCAGATACTCCTTATCCTTACTTCCTGTTCTTCTAGCCTGTTTTTCTTCCACTCATTTTGTACTAAGGTTATAAAGGCCTAAAACTACAGTGGTTTATCTTATACAAGAATTCTCAGTATGTTGTCTAGCTGTACTCTATTTTTTTTTTCTGTGAATTATGCACCTCAGTAATTTTCCATTGCTACTGTTACGAAGCCATCAAACTTAACATTATTTAAAATTGATTCTAAAGGTTTATATATTTCATTTTGTGATTTTGTGCCCCCCCTTGTCTCAACATGGACAGCAGTCTCCTGGGTAGAAGAAATTGCTGAAAAGCGAAAGGGATAATGCATTCATTTTAACCCTTAATGATCCTTTAACAAACTGGACACCCCTTTACCACATGGTTGTTGTGTTGTAGTGAGTGCTACTGGGGCTTTGAGCATGATGAGCTTTTCCAGCAGAGGTAGGCATCTCTCCATTTCATTTCCAGAGCATGATACAAAATAGCAGGAACCAAATGTTTACTTTTCAGATTGGGATGCTTTTATACATGGTCATTTATTTGCATTAGACATCTAAGAAAGTCTATGGGCAAGTGACAAAATGAAAAATGAATTAACATATTAAACATGGGTTTTCTTAATCACTTCTTTGGGCTAAGATGCTTCTTAATTTTTACAAGGGTGTATTGTAGCTGTCAAAGCAGGTGCACTAGAGTGGAAGAAAAAGAGATTTAAAAGTTGATCAGCTTTCTCTGATCAACCTTGTATCTGCTTTTGTTAAAAGAATGACAGAAAATAAAATTCTTCCACATTCTCCATTAATGGGAACTTGGCAGCTGTTGCTGAAAGGTGTTTTGAAGTCAATTATATCAACATTATCCTTTGGAAAGAGCAGTGTACATGTCTGATAATGCCATAAAATATCTGTCTTTCAACCTGTATTTACAACACTGTGACAAATTCTGAATGTGATATACTTATTCGCTTTTGGTACTAGACTTGGAATGATTCCCAAGCAAGGTCTGATTCTGACCTTGCCAAAGTGGTGTGTCTCCACCGACTTTAATGAAATTATGCCTGGTTTATACTGACAAGTGAGGTCAGAATCAAGACAGCAGATCAAGCGAAAAACGTAGAAAATATCTAAGAAGAGGCCTGTCTAGCTGTGGGCCAACCATTTTATTGAAAAGATAAATATATATACGTTCATGTCTTGTAGATATACCTGTGTTACACAGGTATAACCAGCCTGTGTGTTGTGGGAATATTGTATCCATTTCATTTGTTTGCAATTGAAACACTGAATGCACAACACCCATCCTTATTTCCTGTCACAAGTAGCAAAGGAAATTCTGCCTGATGTGACATGACATTAGAAACCAGCAGATGACATTTCTGGTATCCCTGGGTCAGTCAAATGGCTGGCAAGGTAAAATTCCTTTTAGGATCACCTTTTTTAATTGCATGGGATTTGTTTCTAATTTCAAAGCTTTTATTTTACACTATTTAGAGCTAATTAGCAAGAGAGATGTTACTCAACAAATAGAACTGTGCTTGAGTAATAAAGCTGGCCACCAGCCTTATTCAAATTACAGAATAATGAAGTAATGGGATAAGATTCAAACAGTAATTGTGTTTTTAGTAAAAGTCATGGGGTATTTTGATTACTTGACAAAAAATATTTGTCTTCTGCAACAAATCTTTTAACTAGAACTTGGTGTAAACATTGTAATGGCACATGCAAAGGCATGCTAAAAGGCCACCCAGTCATTTTGTGATGGATATATTAAAATCGTCTTAATGATGAAAGTACTGATCTTCGAGAAATTTCTACAGTCCTAAGATATTTATATAAGAAAACCTTTAAAAAATATCTGTCTTGGTAATAGGTTTGAAGACACTACAAGGTTTTGCAGGCTGGGTTTATGAAGTCAGTTTTTAGAACTGGTTTGGGAAGCATCAAATCAAATGCTTGTAATTATATTCCAAATGTAATGCCTAAGACAACTGCCCTGAGTTCAGCAGTAGTAGTCACTTTTCTCCTTTTTAGTAGCTGGTGCAGTGCTGTGGTTTTGACTTTCAGCCTGGGAATGATGCTGATAACACCAGTGTTTTCAATTGTTGCTAACTAATGTTTACTCTGACCAAGGACTTTCTCAGTCTCATGCTCTGCCAGGGAGCAGGGGAAGCCATGAGGAAGCAGAGACAGGACACCTGACCCAAACTGGCCAAAGAGGTATTCCATACCACAGCACATTATGTCCACTATATAAACTGGGGGCAGTTACCTGAAAGGTTAGATCGCTGCTCGGATCAGGTGGGGTATCGGTTGGCAGGTGGTGAGCAGTTAAATTGTCTTCCCTTGTTATTTACCTTACCATTATTATTATTGGTGGTAGCAGCAGTGATTTGTGTTATACCTTACTTACTGGACTGTTCTTATCTCAACCTGTGGGAGTAACATTCTTTCGATTCTCTTCCCTATCCCTCCAGGATCAGGGGGAGGAAGAGCGGGGAGTGAGCGAGCAGCTGTGTGGTTCTGGGTTGCCGGCCGGGCTTAAACCACGACAACAACACAGGTGTAGAACTGCAAGAGCAGTTTTGCAAGTATGTTTTGCTGCCTCTACTATGTTATCAGCCACAAAGCTTTAGCTTAGGAGACTGGGAGGACAGGTGCAATAGATAACATTTAGTAGAATATGGTTCAAAATGCCCAAGCTCACATCAGCAAGAGCAGCCACACTTACAAGAGGTAAAGCAGCCTATGCAGAGATTTTATCTCAGACATGGGTGGAATAATCATCAGCACTGTATCTGGCACTACATCTTGCATCTTGGCATGGGTTGTTAGCTCAGGTATAGCACCATGCTGATGACACTTTGATACTGACAGTTCCTGAACACCAAGAAAGTTGGAGGTGAAGTTAAAATACAGACTTTTTGAGGTAAGAATATATTCCCTTTTTGAAGAAGAGCAGACTGGACTAGAATAAAATTTAGCGATTACCCTGAGGTTTCACAGTGGCACAGATCAGAACGGGATGTATTGGGCTCTCCATTCTTCCCATTAGGTCCAATTAAAATATTCATAATAGGAACTCATGACACAAAACTGGAATTGTCAAGAAGGACTTAGTCACAACATCACAAGTCTGCATATGATACTGTGCCTAACAAGTGATTTTCACCACATGAATTTTCACATTACTGTGATGAGCAAAAGTGCCATTTACAGACAAACATTATTTCCATGTTGAAAAAAAAAATCAGAGACCTGGTAGAATAGAAAAACTCTGAGAAGATGAAAAATTTTATATAAAGGGATGAACAATAAAAGCACTGCAGCAGCTGCAGTGCTGTTTTGTAAGATGACTACAAAAAGAAAATGAGCTGAACATGGGAAAATCTTATTCGGAAGCAATAAATGCTTGATGTATATTCAACAGAGCATTGTTTTCCAGACTTTAAAAGGAAAACATCTGACAGTAATTCTTCTATAGATAGTTTGTCATCTAGCTATTAAAATCTTAGAATGTAATTAAAGATTAAGAAATATTACTTTATGCTGCATGGTTAAAATTACTCCATTTCTGGCAAAGGGTATAATCATGAAATTCCCTTTTTAATTACCATCTGCAATTATCCAACAATTTAAAATTACAATGTAGCGCTACATATTGATCTCCTATTGATAGATACCATCTATACTCAAATAAAGATACAACATTTCAAAAATCTACCAACAGAGACCCTTATAATATATGACATGGTTTAAACCTATTTTATTTAATGCCAGAGAGAATTTGCATTTCATCTCTCAGCCTTTCATGAAGCTGCTGTAAATTATTTAGTTTAGTTTTTAGATTTCAAAGTAACTTCATTTCTATTTGAGCTCACTTTTGTATAATTCCTAGGGTTTGTTCAAATAGTTGCAAACTACTGACACTTAGCATGTGGAATAACATGTCAAAAATGGGGGAAGCTTAAATTCATGGTTTGTGGATTTAGTAAAGATGCATAATGAAGTAGTAGATGCATGTTAAAATCACAGCAAAATGCAAGTGAAAGATAATGGCAAAATGTAAATTAAGCTCAATTGTTCATCATGCACTTGTAGCTGAAATCCTGCTATGTAATGCGTGGTAGAACCTTTTCAGGATATGTCAGAGCTTCAAAACAAAGCCCAAGACACTTTCAAATACCTTGATTTTTCACGAGCCAAATGTGGATGAACTTTTCAGGTGAAGAAATTAGTTTTTTCTATTAGAAGTCTGAAAAGAATGGGCCTAGAAAACACACTATGTTTTTTTTATGAAAAAATGTGTTTTATGTTTTAATTATGAAAAAGCCATCAAGATTTAAAATGCATTTTAATTTTCATCCAGAAAAAAACCCAAAACTAAAAAAGCAAACTTCTGTTGCGCACTTCAATGACTCCAAAATTATGTTTTACTTTGATATCAAGGGAGAAACCAGCTTCCTATCAAGCTCGTTACTTGAATAAACTTTCATTTAAAATACAGACCACTTCAGTGGAATGCTTCCTTTGAATTCCTACACAAAACCTCCTAAACAAGAAAAATGCCAAAACAATAAATTAACTAAGGCACAAACAATTTCTGTAGCATAGTAACAAACTGTCTTCAAAATGACGTTAAACCATGTTATAAGCTGTGTTTTTAAGATTATTTTAAGCTAAATATTCGGGTACAGAGGAAACAGTCTTTTCTTCACTAGTCATTTGTATTCAACATACTTTAGGTGTTCTCTTCTGAGTATATTACATTTTTTCCACCAGCTAAAGAAATATTTGCCTATGTTGAACCCCTGATTTTGTTCTTAAATTGTATAAGCTACATTTAGAAAGAACAAATGTCCTTTTAAATAAGAGGCTGCACTTCAGAAGTAGATTGTCAATTTCAGATTCTGCTCTCTGCTATGATCAGAGCAAATCTCAGTGTCAGTGCATTTGACAGGGAACGTGATTCTGATTCTGACCATTACCATGAGCTGTTTTCACAACAGTGTAACCCACTTCACAGTGCAGCTGCTTCTTGCTTTTATCAATACAAGAATCTGCATTGAATGCTTTGTCTTTTCATGACACACCTATTCAATGTAAAACTGTTAGATGGTGTATTTTATCAAACATTTAATAATTACCAAAAATATCATGGAAGACTTCAGTCTGCAAGATTCTACAGTTCTGTTTCATTGAAGTAGTGCTTCTTGGCATAATTGTTTAACCAGCCAAAACCTGGATAATCTTTCACTTTGTTAGTTCCAGAACAGTGAAAGAAAATTTAGTAGCATGATTGACACTACACTCTGAGTGAAACTTTAGCTCTGTGACTGTTCAGACACAAAATACTTCATGTCTCCCTATCTCTGTCTTATGCAAGCTTTCCCAAACTCCTGAATCCTCAGAAACTTCCTGGGGCAGCCCAGCACATGTAGCAGATGAGACAGGGGAACTGTATGTCAGTTCTGTGTTCCTAAGAAAATCTAGTATTAGCAGCTGTCCAACATTTTGAGGTTATGCAGAAGTCTACGTCAATTAGCTCAGTGGAAGTCTGACAATGAGGGAGAGCAGTTATTGAATTTATACTGATCCATAGCTTAAACATCAGTTCTCTTCCTCATGTTTGAGTACACTGTGATTTTGTATAACAGTATAATGTTTCTTTGTGTCCTAGAATTCTGACAGAGGAAGGAGAATGTGTTTTTTCTAGAATATTTTCACTCAGAAGCCTGAGTCTTATTTCACTTTAAAACTTCATCTGCAGACCTCATAGAAACCCCCTTTTTTTACTTTTGTCTGGCTTGCAGATTAAGACTGAGCCCTCCCCATTGAATCAGGAGATGTACTTTATTATGGGTCATGACACAATGTGATTTCGCACATGTAAGTGTGAAGGCCTCATCATTGTAGTGCAACAGAAATACTGGAGTAAACTCATTTTTTTGGAAATAGTGAATATAATGTAAAAATACTATGTTTCTGTTGCAACATTCATTGCTACCTAGTCATGTGCACATTTAGTAACCATAAGTGAAACCTTGCGCGGATTGTTGCTTACAAACCCCTCATTTTTTATTAGGAGAAGAGGTTATTACAACATACTTAGCAGAATTAGAGATCCAGTTTACACCAGTGGAGATACGGCTTCCAACCTCTTGAAAGGGCACTAGGTGCTCGCTGAAAAGCCTGTGCTCCCACTTCTCTTCTGCCGCTGAGGACTGCAAGGTGGACAGTAAGAGGGCAGACCTCAGGATTTTGTCATTATGTATTTTTCCCTCCTGTCCTGGACAAAAATTTTCTCAGCCTGGAGAATTTTTACTTAATTTAGATTAAAGCCCAATGGCTACAGGTTTCTAATGACTGATTTGGACATTGAGAAAACAAAAATGTAAACAAGTAAACCAGCAACTAAGCAGACTCTGGAGAAGGAGGAAGAAAAATGTTAAGTCAAGCACCTCTCCACATTCCTGTCCCAGTTTCCCCAGCAGGGCAAGTGGCAGCCTTGCAGGCTGGAACCAAGCGCATAATGGTTTCAGTGAGCACCTCTGTGTATGCTGGTCTCCTGTGGCTTCACGGGTTCAAACTTAACCAGAGGAAGTTTAGACTGGATATGAGGTAGAAATTCTTTCCTGTAAGGGTGGTGAGGCACTGGAATGGGTTGCCCAGGGAAGTTGTGAATGCTCCATCGCTGGCGGTGTTCAAGGCCAGGTTGGAGAGAGCCTTGGGTGGCATGGATTAGTGTGAGGTGTCCCTGCCCCTGGCAGGGGGGTTGGAACTAGATAATTTTGAGGTCCTTTCCAACCCTAACTATTCTAGGATTCTATGATTCTATGATTCACCTCCTTTTTTGTACTTCTCTTCCCCTGCTCTAGCGCACTTATGCTTGGGCATGAGGCAGAGAACTGTACATCATTTAAAACATTCTTTTCATGACTACTTTTTACTTAATGACCTATATAGTTGTAACTATACTAGTACCGTGTGAAAGTGGTCAGTGAAATACTCTGTCAATAACGCCAACTACAGCTTTAGCACCTATGCCTTTGCTTCCTTGCTATACCTACACCATAAAATGCTCAATAACTTGTATCACTGGAAGAATTAGTTTTCTTATTTCATTAGTGTGACACTTCTACTGTTTTGCAGAAATTTGATAACGGATTTGTACTACTAACCGGAGTAGGATGAATATGAAAAAAATACTGTTTCAAGGCTTTTACGCAAGCAGTTTTTTAATTGCACTGATTATCAAGAGATTTTTTTTCATATAAACATCTGTTTTCATATTATTACCAAATCATTCATATGTTAACAAATGCATTCACTTTGTGTACTAATTGTTGTTTCTGACTCATTCTTTTAGTGTCCTCAGAAGTTTCAGGCATCAGAATGCAGAATCAGAATCAAAATACAGAAACAAAACTTAAACACTCAGGTAAACACTCAGGTAACTAATCACAGATCACAAATAATGAACAGCAAGTTAAGTGAACAGTGTCTAAATAATCCATTGATTTATAATAGTCCATCCAGACTATTCATCTGATCCTTATAACTAAGACAAACATAAAAATCAGGCCCATGTTACAACAAATTTGAGCAAGATAAAAGGCTACATTTTTCGGCTAATCTATTTGTGAAGAATGACTCAGATATAATGAAAACCTCATCAGAAAGGATTAATTTCTTCAATTCTCTGATTCTGAAAAAAACATAAAACAGAGACTCTCTGGAGAGCAAGCATATGGAAAGAGATCTGGGAATTCAGGTTTGGGTTGATGGCAAGATGAATATCTCAACAGTTAGCCCTGGCAGCCAAAAGGGCCAACCATGTCCTGCGACGCATCAAGCGCAGCATAGCCGTTGTCGTATTCTACACTGTACTGGTGCAGCCCACCTCAAGTACTGTGTGCAGTTTTGGGCACCCCAATAGAAGAAGGACATCAAACTATTGAAATGTATCCAGAGGAGGGCAACCAAGGTGGTGAAAGGTCATGATGTCAAGACTTAGAGGAATGGTTGAGGTCACTTGGTTTGTTCAGCCTGGAGAAGAGGAGGCTGAGGGTGACCTCATGGCAGTCTCCAACTTCTGCATGGAGGTCAGAGGAGGGGAAAGTGCTGATCTATGTCTGGCGACCAGTGACAGGACATGAGGGAATGGAACGAAGCTGAGTCAGGGGAAGTTCGGTTGGTCATCGGGAAAAAGTTCTTCACTGAGAGGGTGGTCAGCCCCTGGAATAGACTCCCCAAGAGAAGTGGTCAGGGCACCAAGCCTACCAGAGTGATCTGGATGTGTGATCAGAGGGACCAGGAGTGTTTGGATGACACTATCTAGTTTTAGGCAGTCCTGCAAGGAGAAAGGAGTCGAATTCAATGATTATTATGAGTTCCTTCCACCTCGAGGTACTCTATGATTCTAACACTTAAGATGATATTTTTCATAAACTGTGTAGCTCTTGATAATTTCGTAACACATGCATACACTCATACACATATATGTGTATATGCCCCCAACCTGAAAAGGCAGTTTTGCATGTGCTAAAGTCCAAACAGGCAAGCAGTCTATTGATTTGAATAGGACTACTCACATATTATACACATACATATACTCATATGCATATATGTGTATACACCCCCAACCTGAAAAGCCAGTTTTGCATGTGCTAAAGTCCAAACAGGCAAGCAGTATATTGATTTGAATAGGACTACTCACATACTTAAATTTAAGCATCTGTTTAAGTGCTGTTCTTAGGACTGAAGTCATAGAAATGAGGATAAAATCCACAGTTTCATTTAGTCTCTACCAAAGCCAGTAATACTCTTGCTGCTGCCTATGGTGAGAGCTGGATCAGATCCAATCTTGGATGAAGTGCTCAGCGTGAAAAAGCCACTGAAATGTGTAAGGCATTTGTGACTAGAAACATATCTGAAGGAAAGCAACATTTCCTGACATATAGGCATGAAATTTTGCTGAATCTGTGACACTGAAAGGCTATTATCTATATTCATGTGTTACCCAAGAGGAAAAAACTAGCAACCATCATGGGAGTGAGGCCTCTGGGGTTATGTGGAAGAGAGAAAAATCTAAAAAATAAGGTTAGGCATCACATTTAGGAGGTAACAGTAACAAAAGAAATCCACTTTTCCTTAAATCATACTGCATCAAATGCATGTCTGAGGTGTTTTGTTTGGCTTTCTTTCTGCCAGCTGAGCAATTTTTGAGCTATTCCTGAATACTTAACAATAAGATATTCAAGTACTAAATGTGAAGTCATATTTTTCAAGCGTAACACCCTCAGGTAGCTGTTAGCAGTCTCTGGAAGACAAAATTATTTTGTAGTCTACTCCTCGAGGACTATCTATAAACAAATTGGATACTTCAGTGGGGTTTTTTTCTGCCTCCTGGCAACCAGGGATGACCATATTCTTGGCACTGTAGCATTCTTCATATGATGAAGCAATCTAAAAAAGAAAAGAATAATAATAAAAAAAAAGGTCTTCATGTGGAATACATAAACAAAAGCACTTCTTTGTTTCTCTCTGAAAGCTATCTTCTTTCACTCTCATCTTCACCTTTCCTTGTCTCATCTGGCAGTTTTTTTGTCAAAGTAAGTTTTATCATCTGGCACTTGAAGTCCTTCAGGGCAAAAGAAATCCACGGAATGAGCTATTTTCCTTAAGCTATATTATCAACTAGAAGAAAATGGAGAATAAATCCAGATTCAGAACTAGTTCTGAACAACAGCAAAATTGTCTGAAACTCATATACATCACTTCAGCTTTTATAGTCCAAGCATATGAATGTACACCACATAGGAAATTAGCAGTAAAATCTGCACTATAGGGTCACTAAATGTCATTAGTTTTATGTGAAGTAGTTAATTTTAATGTTAGAAAATATCTTTGCCCCATAAAAGAACGTTCAACTCATTTCAAGGCAGTTCCTTTTACCAGTTATATACACTAGTTTTACACCAGTGAGTTACTTCTGAACTACAGTCATAATGTACAAGCACTTTTGGCACCAATATTACCTCAGAAAGGGCCTATGTGAAACAAATTAAGCATGATAAGTTCAAGAAAATTCGACAAAAGTTCTTATGATTCAGTGAAGACCGTGGAGTCAGAGGAAACGAAATTGTCTTCACATATAGTAGGTATAAAGGTTATTGGTTGCATTTTTCCTAAAAAGTAGCAAAATACTTTACCTATAGGTCACTATTACTCTGAATTTCCAGCAAGATTTTATCTTCTCAGATCACTATGCATACATAATTATTATCTAAATTGCAACATCAGTTCTAGACCCCAGTCAAGACCTAAAGATTCACTGTAGTCAGTGCTGTCCGATACTGCTTGAGACGAGTGATAAAACTACATTTGTGTTGACTTTTGCGTTTGAAGGGATTTACTGTTCTGCTTAAAGGAATAGTAGCAAATGAGCCTGCTGACAACTGAGTAACAGATGAACAGAGATATATGGGTGTAGGAATCCTTACAACTGCCGCTCCCCTTTACAGCAAAACATAGATCCAAGTGCAAAACCAAGAGAGAACTCAAAGACAAACAACAAAAGAATCTAGATGACCGAGCCTTGGGTGGCATGGTTTAGTGTGAGGTGCCCCTGCCCATGGCAGGTGGGTTGGAACTAGATGATCTTAAGGTCCTTTCCAACCCTAACTATTCTAGGATTCTATGAATATCAGGTCTGGATGAATAACTTGGTGACACTTGCTCTGGTACCTCCATTTTTTATTTGCAGGTATGTCTAAATTATTTGCCTTATTTTAAAATAAACTTTTTTTTTAATTCTGATCTCTAATGTGATAGACCTAAGAACATATGAATTAAAATAATTTAGAACTAGAATTTTTAAAATGGACAGAGTTCTAAATTCTTTTACTGTGGTATATGTCTTGGAGGAATTTTGCTCAAGCTGGTCCACATAGTCACAAATCAGTGAATTCTAGGGCTGGACATGTGTTTTTAAGAATAACAGCCTGCAGACACAGGGTTTATAATAAGAATTAGGGCTTGAGTAGAGAGTCACAGGCTGATGAAAATCTTAATCCAAACAGTGGAACAGTGCTCAGACTCTTGTACTGCACTTTGTCTCCACTGCCTTTTATAGGTGAAAGTGGAACACCTCAGAAAACGCCTTTTTAGTATAAGGAAACCAAAATAACTATGTTTTTCACTGACTATATAGTAAGAGCAGATATTTCTTGGTGGTTTGTAACTGCGTAATAGTACATGCTGCTTGGCTTCTTCAATATGGTGAACTTGCAAACGTGGGTTTGTGTAAAATGTTTGGATTAGCAGCATAACAAAGTGTACAAATGAAGTTCATTCACTCAAACATGGACATTTATAGAACTCAAAAAAAAGAATAAGATGAGTGATGGGGGAAATTTTTCCATTTCTAGGACTCTTTTTCAAACTTTACTGATGAAGCATATAAACAATACTTAGTAACCCAGAGTAGCCCATCCTAATGGTCTATACTAGTGTTTTGGTGAAAGTTTGCCTGGTTTCTGTAAGAAACAGGGTGTTCTTCCTTATTTCTAATCTGTTTTTCATATTGAGGTGTCTAAATGGAGAGTGTGTGGCAAAGCCCAGCTGAGAGAAACTAACGAGAGGTGGGCCAGCAGTGGTGCTAGGTTTGTGAGATCAACAAAGCTAGTTCTCCAGCTATGGAACAATGTATCAATGATATCAATTTTGCAAAGTGGTTTTGTGCCTGGACTCTTTAAATTCCTCTACAAATACACAAGTTCTAATATAAAATCAACTCAATGATATTTAGTGGCTCACACAGATTTCAGGAGGTTTGCCAAACAACTTCTGTGGGGTTATTCCTAAACTTATGCAGCTCCATGTCTTACACAAAAGGAGACATTTACTTCAAAATGCATTCTCTTATAAGAAAGATTTCAGTAATGCTTCAATCCAGAATCTGTTTAATGATGTTAACCTACTTTCTGCTGAAAATATTTTATAAGCATTCTGTTATTTGTTCAAGGACAAAAAAAGCAATGCAATTCATACAGGTTGAAAAACCAGAAATCAGATGTGAGACTCACCATGTGTTCAAAGAACACAATTTTAGTCCACTTGCATTGCAGTCAGGGCTAGTTTTAACCCCTACAGCATTCAAATTCAAAACATATAAGCAATTTTGTCTTGCAAGGTTTTGCTTTTCTCAAAAGATGCTAATTCAGCATTTTAATTTCAAACATTATTGTTGGCTCCTTTTCATTGCTTACAGATTTTTGCAAATCTAGCAAAATTGTATCTGAGAAATAAAACTAGTGTTATGTTTTGCATCTAAAAGATCACTATCTCTGTTTTCACCATGGTCACTCTTTTCTCTTTAAGGCCAGTGCCTTAAAAAACAGGATTGTTTAGAATCAACAAAAGAAATGGGTGATTTATTTTTAAAGGTGTCTTCCCCTGAGTAATAATCTGGTTTACATGAACTGTACCTGCTTCAGTTTTAGAATCATGGATTGCGCATAGAGACACAATTCTTTCCACAAAAAGCGTATAAAAAATAAAACTATCTGATAATTTCCTTTTGGAAACATGATCTATGCTTTTTGGAATTGCTTATGAATATCTCAGGTATTTGGTGTACAATCAAATAAAACAAACAACAAATAAATTTTCTTTTACTCTGTTCAGCATAGGCAATAATTCCTTTTTAGGGTACTTCATCTTCATTTAGTCTCTGGTTCGATTCTATGCTGACATTTTGCATTAATGCAGCCATGTGTTAATTGAACATAAACCACAATATAAATGCAACATTCTGTCCTGATATTAATAACCATCATTTGTAAACCATATCATGCATTTTACTGCAGGAATAATTTACTGATAGGGTATTTTATGCTTAGCAGTGATTAAGAAACTGTGCAATTTACAACAGAAACAAACGGAGCCACATAAAATGGGTAATAAAATCTCTGTAGATGTATATAAATTTGCTTATATGAAACACAGATTAAAATTTTAAATGCTTCTGTAATATAAGGCAAGGTAGAAAGGGCTTTTCACATTATTATCCTTCAAACTGATATGCAACCAAATAAAAGATCCAGATTTACAGGAGGATTTGCTTTATACAAAAATAAACCCTTTCACTAGAAGGAAGCACCTGTTTCAGCCATTAATAATATATGTAATGTATATGCTGTTTTGAACTAGACTTTTCCATTATAACTGAAAGCCCATTTACAGCAGCAGAAGCAGTGCCCGAGTGTGATCAGTCATAGTGTCAGTCTAGCTTATGATAACTGCTGCAGAGCTAAGAACTTGGGCATATGCTCCACTGAAAGTCTCTAATGTCACTCTCAGGCAGTAGGGGGGAAATGTTCAGTGCACCTTGACACCATTAGAGTGGAAAGTAGCATAAGTCCCTATGATTTGCTTGGCAAGTTACACTTAGTGTTGGTAGGTGTTTATAGGCACTAAGTTGCTGCACTGAAACTAACACAAAAGCTAAATTCTTGGTTCATGGTTTATTAGCACGTCTCTCGCATTCTGATAACAAAAAAAAAATTACTTCCCCTTAGTAGTAATCTGGTTTATATGATTATATAAATGACATCTTTCTATCCTTTCTTCATCCTGCCTCTATTGTTTCTTTTTTTTAAAGGTTTGAGCAAAAGCAACTATTTAACAGAGTTTTAGGGAGAAGTCTGCAAGGGGTTTTTAAGTTTTTTAAAATAAACTTGAATGAAAGAAAGCCCGCACCTGCATTATTGACCTTAAGTACTGTTAGCTAATGTAGTGCAAAGGCATTCAGCAGATTTTTTACACCAAAGTTCTCTGGGCAACCTTCCAAAACATAGCAGCAGTTTGAAATGACCCCAACTTTGTGAATGTGAATGGAGCCATTATAGGGTAATCATCTTTCCCAAGCTTTGAGTTACATTTAGCAGCTTAGACTGAACTAAGGACTTTTTTGCTAAATGACAAGCTTTAACTCCTTATAAAACTAATTCTTCTGCAGATTTTTTTCCAGTAATGCATAATTAAACCATTTCTAGTTTCTCTATGTAAGAAGGGTCTGCAATGTCTCGACAAATGCAAATATTGTGTTGCTCTTTTTGATGAAAAGTAGGATATAATTTCAGTGCTCAGGCTTTCAATATCACATTTACAACCTTCAAATAAAAATTCTGTGTTTGTCTTTGTTGGTAGCCTACAGCACATGATCAAGAACTGTGCTGAGTATGGGAAACTAATGCATATAGTGCCAGAGGGATGGATACAATTTAATCACAAAGCTTTCTACATAAAACGTTCAAACTATTTCCTGGAATCTGAAGAGAGCAAAAAACACCTGAGTTGATGCTAGGTATTCTTTAAATGCCCAGCAGCATTATAGAGACCTTGTAATTGCAGGGGGTCCCCCTTCAGTGTGATTCACATGGCAGTGCTGCCTTTATAATTTTGTACTTTGGAGAGGTATTGAGTCCAAGATCTGCAGTTGGTAAGCTCCGAGAACTCGACAGAGTCACACTGAAAGCCCACCAGCAGAAGCTCACAGGAATAATTATTTTTCTGTGAAATATATTAGTATGATCTGTAACACCCGTGAGTATGCAGTCTCTCAGAATGACTGCACCACAACCATGTAGTGAATAATACATTGTTTAAGCAAAGACAAGGAAAACAATCCACTTTCTTAGAGTAAATCTATTTCGTTAGAGTATTAGAACTTTTGCTTCCTGAGAAAGAAGGTGGCCAATTGCACGGAAGGTGAAAGGTCATTTTTATATACCTACATGAAAAGGTCATAACAAACTTCTGAAAGCTAGAGATGAATAAAAATCTGTGGGCAACCAGACCAGAAGAAATTCTGCTCTTTAATCTAAGTCAAGTATAAGTGCAATTGATGGTCTACTAAGTACACTGTGATAATAGCATTCAGTTTTACTTTTATTATTGTGGTTCAGGCTATTAATATTTTATGGAAGAAAATACAATGCCTATAGGAATAAAACAATATATTGCTTAAAAAGATTGGTTACATTTCCTCCTTGTAGATGAAAATCAGAATTTAATATTAGTTGAGTTACTAAAATAACAGCATTTGTCCTGAAGCCATGACAGAATTTAGTAACCCAGTAAGAGAAGGGTGCTTCTGTGACAAATACATGGGAGGCTCTCAGACTGTTGAGCAATTAAGTGGACCTGGATAATCCTATGTAATTAAGCTTCTTACTTTATAATTATCTCTATTTCAAATGTGTCTTTTGATGAAACATCTGTTCCCTGCTTTAGATTTGAAAAGATATACCCATACACATGATAAAAATGGTGCTTGTGGGGTCATTACACAGGGTACTGCTGCTCAGTTCCTTGGCGACAAATGTTGTAATTTGCTACATCTTTGCGTGCAAAAGGCAGGTGCTCTTGCATCCATGGCTTCCTTTGCCTGACCTCCAGGCTCACTGCAGCTGCCTTTCACATTGTTACCCAGAGAAATAATTGTGTTTGACAACCTAGCTAAGGATCAGCAAAGTGAGGAAGTGTAAGTACTGTCAGAGCTCTTGGAGGTGGTTATGCCAACCCACTGGGCAGTAAGAAGCGGAGGAAAAGGAAAATCGAGCCCTAATAATAGGGTTCTAGGCTGTTGGCTTTTTTTCCTCTGGTATCAAATATTGTTTAACTGATGCTATAAAGGAGACTGATGAATTTCTGTTATAGCTTTTTCCCAGATATTTTCAATTTGTAGACCACTCTACAAACTACAGCCTCTATTAAATAGAATTACCTGCTCTTACTGTTTTTTTAAAGCAGGGGAGCTTCTGTGAAATGTAGGAATTATTTGCCCTTTAGGCTTATATAGATGTGCTACTAACTGTGGATTTCTACAAGAAACTATTTCTTCTCAGAAAAACTGCATGAAGTACTGGTGATGGTTTTCGTTTTCTTATTTTTTAGGATCAGACTGATGTTTGGCAACTCTAAAGGCTACAGTGGCAGATTCTGTCTACTCTCTGACTCTGGGAGTGCATCCTGAGGCTTCTCAGAATTATGCATGGACCCAGATGATTTCTGTAGACCACCAGACAGAGAGACATCTGTGTCTGATTCATTATCCTCTCTTCTTTGTGTGATATTATGTCTGCATCTACATGAAGAGATCATGTACAAACACTTGTAGTAACCTATTTTGCAGTCCCACAGGGATCCACACTCAGGAGAGAAAATGACCCACTTTCCGGTTGGGTAGACACTATAACTACGCTGCCACAGCATGGTTCACAGTCAGGTTCAAGCTCTTGAAATGTGGCTGTATCTAGTAAGAATGAACAAGAGCGTGGCTGTTAACTACACCAGGAACTCAACCAGGGTCTTATTTTTCAGTACCACTTTAGTACATGCTGTTTTACCCTTTTGGGGCACAGAAACTGGCAGAGAGTAGCTGAACACTGCGCTTGTAATGACAGAGGTAATGGCAGAATCAGAAATACATAAGATTGCTCCTGGGCTCTCACTTACCTGCTCCACCACCACACAAAGCTTTTCTTTAATAATCCAATTCATTGCAAAATAAACCATGCTGGCTGGCTACTAAAAGCTCACCTTGGTGGTTCGTTTCTATAAAACGTGCCAAATAGTTGAGACATCCTAAAATTGTTCATTACTTTTGTTGGTCAGCACAGCCGAATGAGCTGCTGGAAATAGCCTGGGGAGGTTATTATAAACAGGCTGACATGCTGTAGCATTTAGGGTTTCCAAGCATAGACTTGACTAAATTTTGAAATATTTTGGAAGGAAACAGTTCTAAGCAGCATCCTGTCAGCAGCGCCAATTACTGTCATGAATCTGATTTTCAAAACAACTCTCATCCACTCTGCTGCACAATTCCTAAGGCAAACCATTTGGTCTGGGTTGTTAGAATTCCTGGACCTTCATTTTTTATGACAATGCCTACTAACACCACTGTGAACAACTTCATGCTTAGCATTTAAAGCAGGAGAGGAACAGGCTAGTGGTATTACCCAAATGTAACTGGAGTCTGGAGGCAGTGTTGCCCCCAAGAAACCACTTGTTAAAAAAGAGCAGGTCTCAGCTCCCTGTAGTAACAAGAGGCTGTCTGGCCCACGCAGCACCCAATTAGAGCTGATCATCACACCTGAGCCCTTTCACCTCAGAACCTCATAAATCACTGCAGGTAAGATGTACTATGTTTTTACTCCCTAGCCTTTATGGTCTGCCAGGCAGCAGGTCCCATCATATTCAGGCATCCAGGATGCAGCCATTTCTTGAACGCATTTTACCTGAAAAACAGTGTGTAATGATAATGGAAATGATAACAATCCTAGTGGCAATGCATCATGTTGCTCCCTGTTCCCACTTTGATCATTGCATCCACTGTCACCATATGCATCTATACTTTGCACTATCTCTTTAATATTATCTTTCCCATGAGATTTGCCTCCGATTTTTCATGATGATGTATAAGCACAAGACCTTTTTTGAAGCTGGTGATAGTTATAGGGCTAAGCTTTTGAGAATGCTGCTGAAGAATTTTCAGAAAGATCTAAACAAGATGAAGGAATAGGACAACAGTAACCTTAAGAAGGTGAACAAGGACAGATATGAATGTCTGATATGGGAAGGAATAATCCCTTGCTTAATACAGGTTGGTGACTGCCTGGTTTGAGGGGCAGCTCTGAGGAAAAGATCCTGGGGGGTCTAGTAGCAGCAAGCTGAGCAAGAGCCAGCAGTATGTTCTACCAGGTATGAAGGTCAATCACGCCCCAACTGTTTAAACAGGAACATGGCCAGTCAATCACTGGATGGCTTTCCCCCAATTCTCAGCACTTTTTAGACCACATGTCTATACTGCATTTGTATATGTAGCATATATAGGTGGCCCAAAACCAAAATCAAATGGCCACTTGGTTTTGGGCCATCAAGTACAAGACAGACATCAATAAACCTGCCTTCAGCCTAGTAAGCGAAGGCTCTGGAGACACCTTATGACAGCCTTCCAAGTACCTAAAGGGGGCCTAGAAGGAAGCTGGAGAAGGATATTTTACAACAGCCTATAGTCATAGGACCAGGGGAAATGGCTTTAAGTTGACAGAGGTGAGGTTTATATTAGATATTAGGGAGGAATTCTTCACTATGACAGTGGTGAGGCACTGGAACAGGTTGCCCAGAGAAGCTGTGGCCTCCGCATCTTGAGCAGTGCATCAGGCCAGGTTGGATGGGGCTTTTGGAAACCTGGTCTACTCAGAGGTGTCCCCGCCCATGGCAGGTGGGCTGGAACTAGATGATATTTAAGAGCCTTTCTAATCCAAACATTCTATGATATGATCCTGTGAAATCAGAGTGAGCTTAGCGGAGGGCCAGTGAAGTGGTTGGGACTAGTGCACTTGCCCTGTGAGGGGAGGCTGGAGGACCAGAGCTGGTTCAGCCTTGAAGTCTGGGGCTACCTAAGATCATCCCCCAGCACCTTTGAGGTGTCGGCAGTGAGCTGCAGCCAGATTCTTCTCAGCAGGGCACAGTTGGAGGGTGAGAGAGGCTAGGACCTGCCATAGAGAAAGCTTTCTCCAGAGTGACAAGTAAGCAGTGGTAAAAGATTCTTCCCTCCCTCCCTGAGGAGCCTTGACTGGCTGACTCAATGGCTGACACTGCTGTGAGCAGCATCTTAGACGAGACACCTTCTAAGCTCCCTTCCTACCACAGTTATCCTCTGCTTCTCTCCTGTGATTTTCCTTGGATGCAAGAGGCCTTCTTAACCTGAAGTTGGTTTGTGTATGCACTGAAAAAGTGTAAGCATTGTTAAGCTGTGTGGCTTCATTTGGAGGATGTTAAAAACAAGATCATGTAGTCCTGCATTGCAATGTGCCGCTGATCTAAAGCTTTCTTGTATATTTGTTTATAACTTTCCAAGCTTTTTTCTGTTTAGGCTGTTTTCCAAATGTTTGAAGTCATATGGTTCTTTCATTTCTGGGAGTGGAGTTTGGGAGAGATTAAGCCTGTCTTCACAGGTTTTTCTTTAGAAAGGTGCCATTTGGAGCAACAGGTTGTAACAAGGCTGACGAACAGTCCTTGCTTCACAGGTGCGCTTCCTGACATTGTAAGAATATTCCTAAGTTTACATAAATTATAAAGCTGTGGAAAATTGGAGTTTCAGCCATCCAGGCTGTTTTTAGACTTCAGTCACAAAAAATGAAGCTTTACTACCCACGGCTGAACAGTGTCTCCCTTTGCTGCTCTCCATGCTGCTCGATTGGTCCTCCTCTTTTACTCTGACAGAAGCTTGTCACGGGCCAGATGAAGATGAAAACAGTCTGAGTGAAAATCAAATTATTTTAGCTTTGAATTAGTTACAGGCACAGGGAGGGAAAAATTAAAAAGTAGGACTGGAACATGGGAGTGGTAAAGTAAGAACCAATAATGTCAGAACATTTGAAACGCGACCTGGAAGAAGTGAAACTAAGTAAAATATCAGAGGAGAAAAAGAAGGGAAGAACTGAGAATCAAGGTCTCTACCAAACCCCTACAAATGCACAGTTGCTTATTTTTGAGTAGAAATGTTTAACACTAGCTGTATTGGGTAATTTTGCTCTTCAGTGGCTTTTTACCCACGTATACAGACCAATTTCTCAGTCTTTCCTAAGGTTGAGTTCCACTGAAGTCAAAAGGGGTGCAATAAAATGTAGAGCTTGCTATTTCAAATTACAGTTTGGGCCAAATATACTTTACTTAGGTGGAAAAGATAGGGTATTGAAATTAAAGTAACATGGCCATGAATATATTGAATCCATGAAGGCTTTTTAATATAATTTCCAATTGTCGACTTCTATTCCAGACGTTTTTATTGCTAAAGACAGTATCAATTTAGATAAAATGTATTTTATGAATACTATATATCCTACAGTCTTCTCTGTGAAATACTCACTGCATACAGAACTTTCCTTTTAGAGACTTTGAATGCTGACATGAGAAGTGCTTTACTTTACAATAAAATGTGCAAATTGCATGCCCTTTTTGTGTGCACTGTATGCAGATCGGCTTGATTGAAGTCATTTGAATGTCTTAAATGCTGGGTGGGTGTGTAATGGCTAACAAGCTCTTTTTAATGCTCTCTTACGGATTTATTTTTTTTATCAAAGCGTGTTCCAATGAAGACTCCTTTTCATATATTTAAAAAAGCCCTTCAAGGCCATTTCATTATCAAAGAGCAAAGATGAAATTTTAGAAAGAAAACCACCTTAATAGAAACTGCTTCATTGTCCCTTCTGTCTCAGTTCTGTTCCTGCAGGTCTATTTTAGTTCTGTCTCTCTTTCAGTCCTTGCAGACTACACATTGTCCAATGTATGGATGGCATCTTCCTCTGTGGAAGGCCCAGCACGAGAGAAGAATGCTGTTGCTGGATTGATAAGGTGGAAAGTGAAATGAGAGCTCATTTACACTGGTAAGGATCTGAAAGCAGTCACTGGAAGACCACCACCATGAAACTAGCTAATGTGAGAAAGGATCATGTCCCTGGAATTAAAAAAGCATTATTTTTAACTATTTTTTTAAGTGAGAAAAATTGAGGAGGAGGAGAAGCTGATCTGAATCTAACTCTGATTTGCTTCTGATGAGTTTTTCAGTGTTCAGAAAGGCACTGAAGGATCTGAATTTTGCTCCTATGAAGTGCAAGAGGACACTTTATTTAGTAAATTTCTGGGCAAATATTGGTTTGAAGATGAAGGAAAAGGCTGTAAAAGGCTGTTTCCAATGTGATAACCCAGGTGGAAAGAGTATGTGTAGCAACTGGTTATATTTTACAGGAGTTTTAGGTCAGAATGCAGATCGCAGCTGGAAAGGCTAGTTAAGACTTTGCCTCTCTTTTGGGAATTTCACTAGTACCATAAGCTCGGCCCTCAGTAACTTTACTGTGGATATATACATTTGCTAAACATGGTCTGCTCCGCAGAACAGCTGAAATTGCCACTCAGGGCTGGATCTGCACCAGTACTCCGCCTCTGCTGCTGATCAGCCTGCAGCCAGAACTGAAATCTAATATTTTAAAAGTTCCAGGAAAAAATTATCAAAAGCTTTTATGGAAGCAAAACAAGCATGAAATAATTGCGATGTTCTCAATATTTTCAATAAAAATAATTGTTTAAGCACAATTTCTCAATTAATTAATACAAATATTTGAAAAATTTCTTTGCCTATGTTCACCAGCTATTTTTGACACTAATGGAAGAGTTTTTGGCACTGGTATGGTCAGGTGGCAGTAGCTACCCAGACAGTGGAAATATAAATGGCATTTTGAGAAAACAGAATCCACAGAGGAGGAAGAGGAACTGCAGAGGAAGTGATGATGTGCTGAGGGTGAGGCATCATTTGAACAGACAATGTTGAAGTGGCAAGTAGAGAACTAGGAGCAGGAAAGATGTGCTGATGCAGACAAAGCAGAATTAGAAATCATTCTAATTTCCAATAAAGAATTTACTCTATGTGAACATTATGAAAGAACCTTGATTTGTGTAACACAATGCAAGTTAAGTATCCACACCCTAAACACTGTCATTTTATGAAATATTTTGAAAAGATAAATCTGATTTTGAGATTTGGTAGGGAAAAACATTCTTAAAGTCACTTGCGGCCACACCCCTAAATAAAAACTTCTGAAAGACAGTGTACAGAGTCTAACCCCCTGCCTTTAAATAATTTTCTGACTTGGTGGAGAGTAAGCAAGAAAAAAGGGAGGAAGTTTCTAGAATACATTAGAATACTTATATTTCAGACTTGGTCTGTCATGCAAAGAGCTTAGGTGTTTAAATATATGTGCATGAGGTCCTAAGTAAGAGCCTTCCCTTGGATGATAATAGGTGCTTCAGGTTGTATCTTCTTTATTACTTAGTCTGAACTCTAAATTTCTTTGTAGATGGGTATTGTGCTCCACTTGCTCATATTTGATCTTTTCTGTTACTTAATATGTTCATTTAAATGTTCTCTGAATTCTGGATAGAAATATACTTTTCTCACCTTAAACACCATAATGTGATAGTTTCTGTGAACATCTCAATATTTTTCTTCTTTCTGTATGCTATTTTTGAAGCCTCATAATTGCTCTGTAAGCTATAAAAGTTCCCTATGACATATATTTAACAATCCATGTGCATGTTTAATATAACATCTTAAAGAGAGCAAGTTCAGGCCCATAACAATAAACGTGTAGGGACAAGAGAAGAAAGAAAAAGGAAGCATGAAAAATCTTCATCTTGCTACAGACTGTTGTCCTTTGAAAAAACCCACTTGCAGAATCTGTCACAAACTGAAATTTTCTTAATCATAATCTCTGGCTTTCCTGTGAATTGATGATAGCTTTTTTTGGTTTTGATCCTCTGAATTTCAGAGTCCTTGTATGTACCACAGAATGTGTAAGGGGTTTTGGGTTTTGGGTTTGGTTTGGTCTGGTTTGTTGGTTGGGTGTTTTTTGTTTTATCCTTATAAAAAGAGTAATTGAGTTATTGGGACAAAAAAGAAAGTTGTCAGCTTCCTTTTGTATTTGGATCACTTGTAATCTGGAGAATGGACACGCAATTACAGATGTCTAAGCATAATCTAGAGATAAAAACGTGAAACCATTGATATTCTTCAACCCTCTTGTTCTTACCTCTCTTAGTTCAGCAAAGAGAATAAATGAAAGATAGTATTATCAAATATGAAATAATGACTAAAAATATGATCCTATTTATCTAGTACATTGTGTTAAGAAGGATATATCACTGACAGACAAAATTAAAATGCCATTAGTAGATACGTAATCAAAACAGAGATTTAAAAATTACAAGCTCTTTCTTTTGGAAAGTATTAGCTACTGTTCTGCACTCTGAAAAATATTAGTCATTTTAAAACAATCTGAAATATACATCTGCTATTTATGTTACAGACAATTTCTGTAATTACTTCTGTTCTAGCTATATTATGTCATTCTAATTTGTATTGCCCTTGAGTTTTCTCTTTCTTGTTAGACAATTGCACTTAAAATATCTCTAATAACAGAGTTCTCAATTACTATCTTCAAGCCCCAGATAAGATTTGTATCTGCTATTCTGCTCATCATTCCTAAGTTCTCTGAAATCCACGTTACACAGTAGTTTGCTGAAACTAACCTACAACCTTTCAATAAATGACTTCTATGCTATGTTTTGTTCTTCGTTAACTCAGGGCTGGTTTTGTCTTGGAGATATCAACAGACAAATGCAAAATCTTTTTCTAACAGGTCTTTAGGGATTTGCTTTGATTCAATTTCTTTTAACAGCGTGTAAGGGAATTGCCTGAGAGCGCCTTCCTTTGCTAATACCACTTAGGATTAGTTTAGTCACCTTCTGTCAGAGTTACCTCATCTAGCAATGTAAGCAGTACCACAAATATTGAGGAATGGTAACTGATGGGCAAAGATGTAATCTTTTTTTGTCAAAGGCTCTTTTCAAGGTATGAAAGGCAGATAATAAACACTTGCATTTTGAGAGCAATTGAACTGTGTTGTAATTGTGCCTTTTCCATCACTAATGGAAACTGTGCTTATTACAAACCACAAGAAAAGAATTAATTTTTCATTCAAGTCATTTTCTTTTTTAAAAAAATTCTCCTGGGTGTTTTTCTCAGCATAACTTTACATAAATACCTTGATGAATATTTCGATAAATAAGATTGCACCATATTGTTTTCTGGGGAAGAAAAACAAACACAAAAACTTTCTAAGAACGCAGTAAATTCTGTTCATGAGACGTACAATGCTGGTAAAGAAGGCTTTCCAATAGAGCTGTTCTGCAGTCTCCTGAGTGTTAACACTGTGTTATAACACAAATCTTTTAGCTGTTCTTTTTTTACATAGTCTCCATTGGTCTACTGTTTTGATTGAAAGGTATTTTTTTCTTTTTGCATTAACAAGTTAATCTGAATCACTTTGCAGCCACAGACTGTGGGAGCTGGGCAAGAAGAAAACAGCAAGATGTGGCTGATGGGAGCAGATGGGAGGGAATGTTTTTTCTAAGACAGTTCTGTCTTAGACCTTCTTAAGCCATCTGTGAACATGCATGCTTAGAACTGTCATGTTGTCTTGCTCTTTTAAACCACTTGCCTCTTCTTACTTGAAAGACTTTCGCTTCCATTCTTCAATGTTTGCCAAGGCTTTGGGGAGGAGGGAGTGAGAAAAGGGGAAGAGGAGAAGAAGGAGAACGAGAGTGAGAACAAGAAGGAGAAAGAAGAGAAGGAGGAGGAGAAAGAGGATCAAAAAAGAGGAAAAGGAGAAGAAGAAAACTAGCTCTGGATTTGAACAATCAGCCTTTTCTTTATGAAGGTGACAGCTCTCTCTTTGGGTGTGTGAAAAGAAGGGTTCTGTCTTCTAGCTTTCCAAAATCCAGAAGTGTTTGATTATCACAGAGGAAGATATGTGGGTTGTAGAACATCTTTCATACTGAGGAAAATACACATTCATTATACATTAATGGCTTGTTACAAATGACTACAAATTCTACTATGCATACTTCCAACCACCTAAGTGGTTGGTCCATCTTTTTCTTTACATTTCTTCTGATTTTCTTCATTCACAAGGCTCTTCTATTGAGTTAGTTATTTTCTGTCTCCTCTTGACTATCATTCTTTTGTGTAATTTTCTTTATGTTTTGAGATTTTTAAAGCACTATGTAAATATTAAACATTAAATAGTAATTATGAGTTTTTAAATAGTAAGTGTGAGTTTTTAAGCTTAGTTTCTGATGGTAGAGTGCTATGAATACACTGCTGTCAAACCGATGTCTAAAAACAAAATGTTCAGACAAAATAAGACCAGCCTTTGGTACAATTCCTAGCAACCTTGTCTTGAAATGAATGATAGACCACGCAGCAAGTGTCTGATTAAGTTGATAAATATATTATTTTGATGGAGCTGTCACTCATGCTGATTCCTATCCCTCCCTCTGCAGTATACAAGGGTATTTCTGTTTTAGAACAGGACAGGATTCATGCAGGTGTCAGCCACTTAATCTACACTTTCTTGCGCATTTATAGCTATGTGTAGAAGTTTAAAATCCCCATCAAGTTGAACTGTATAGGGAAGATGTGAGCTCATGGTTCTCTGCAGGCTCTGTTGCAGGCAGAGTAGCATTCCTCATTTAATAACAGCTTCACAACTCTTCAATTAAAATGAATAAATATCAATACATTTGTTTCTAAAGAGGGTCTCTGGAAAGCACTAAAACTAAGCAAAAGCTATTCCATTAATACATTTATCTGTCTTTTTTTCAACAAGCTAACAAAAAGAAAGAATTGTCAGCTATGCTGGTCTGTAGTGCAGTGGGACATCCATTTTCCCCTTCTTGAAAATGGGGATTATATTTCCCTTTTTCCAGTCATTGGGAACTTCACCTAACTGCCATGATTTTTCAAATATGATGGACAGTGGCTTAGCAACTTCATTTGCCAGCTCCCCCAGGACCCGTGAATGGATTTCGTCAGGTCCCATGGACTTGTGCACGTTCAGGTTCTTAAGATGATCTTGAACCAGAACAACCAGAACCCCTCCTACAGCTGGTCTAAGTTTTTCATTCTCACAGTCCCTGAGTCTGCTTTTCAAGACTTGGATGGTGTGGTCAGAGCACTTGTCAGTGAAGACTGAGGCAAAGAAGTCTTCAGCCTTCTCCAAATCCAGGGTAGACAGTTCTCCTGATAAACTTCCAGAGTGGGCCCACGTTGTCCCTAGACTGTATTTTATTTGTGAGGTACCTATAGAACCCCTTCTTGTTATCTTTCACATCCTTAGCCAAATTTAATTCTAAGTGGGCCTTAGCTTTCCTGACCTGGTCCCTAGGTTCTCAGACAACATCCTTGTATTCTTCCCAGGCTGCCTGTCCTTGCTTCCACCTTTTATAAGCCTCTGTTTTTCCTCTAAGTTTGCTCAGTATCTCCTTATCCACCCATAGGGGTCTTCTGGCCCTCTTGCTGCACTTCCTTCTAGTCAGGAGGTAACACTGCTGAGCCTGTAAGCTTGTATTTGGATACTTCATATTCTTGCCAAGCTTAAAGCCAGTAGCATTAGTACAACAGTATATATGTTGTAAATATCACTTGTGAAAGAAGGCATTTTGTCAGATTAATTTGGGAAGGTATTGCCTGTTCAGACATGAAAGCAACTAAATATGATCAGAAGGGGCGGGAGGGAGGAGGAAGAAAGGTAAAATTACTACTTTTCTTTAATGATTCTTCAAACGACCCAGAAGTGGTTGATGTTACTAATGGTCATAGTAATGATAGTTCTTGTTTCTTACACTAAAAATAAAAAAACTTTTCATTATTATTTTTTTTAATCAACCCTATAATATCTTTAAGCAACTCAGCAGGGCAACTTTTTTCTTTTCTTTCATATCTGTAAACAGCTCTGCAAGAATAGCTTGTTTTTCTTTCACAGTGCAAATGATAATAAGAATTGGCTCCCAAGTGCTGGCTATCCAGAAAAGACAACTGGTAGTCAAAGAAGTTTTACATCATGGTAATAGTTTCTCCTGGTTCTAATATTTTTTATCGTAATTTCACTGATGCAATTTAGAATGTAAACATGATATTTGTCAATATGACTTGTTACCATCACAGCTAAATTATTATGAGGGTTATTTGCAGAGCAACAGCCTGACGCACTGCAGTGAATTCCAAGAAATGTGTTCAGATTCTCAAAATTGCAAATTAGAGAACTAGCCAATGACCCAGGAGGTGAGTATATTCTTTTGGTTTGTCTTTCTTTTTAATTAAACTGCTACAGAAACAAATTCGGTCCTTCCACTCACGCATGATACACCAAAAGGAAGTTTACTGCTTCCCCTGTGTAAATCAAGGCGGCTTTGGCCACTGGGCATTAAGGGCTTTTTACCTCTCTCAGTGTTGTCTATAAAGCTTATGATTTTCCTATAAAAAGTTTCAGCTTTGAAAGATAGCTCAGCCAGATAGATAGAATCTGAGTGCGAAGTACATAGAGTCATAGAATCATAGAATCACGAATGGTTAAGGTTGGGAAGGACCTTAAGATCATCTAGTTCCAAACCCCCTGCCATGGGCAGGGATGCCTCATCCTAGACCATGTTGCCCATGGCTCTATCCAACCTGGCCTTGAACACTGCCAGGGATGGAACATTTAGTACTTCTTTGGGCAACCTGTTCCACTGCCTCACTACCTTCACAATTAATGGTTAAACATAATGGAAATTATTTTTTACTAACCTCAGCCCAGCCTCCAGTCTTTCTTCTGCAACTGCCTGCTTGTAATTAAATACAAATTAAATAAAATTATGGTTTTCAGACACAGTCCAGTAGCTGAGCATTTGCACCACTGCACTATAGAGGCTGTGTTGTTAAATGTGAGGTTTTAACCGTGATTGGATATACGACTTGCATTGTTCCTTACTGTTATCTTAATCCTGTTGGAATACCTTTTAAACAATTTAAAACCTGTAAGTGAATTTTGAAAGCTATCAAATGTATTCCTATTAAAATGAAATACCTCTGATATTAAATTACTTGTTTTTACTTGCTTAGCAGACTGAAGATTAAAAATGGAATAAAGGAAGAAAATTTGGAATATATCCATGTCTTGAAATGTGTTAGAAATGGATGATGGATGTTGTGTAGTTCCTTTCTTTCATTTCCTGAGGTTTACCATCTGTAACATTACACACCATGTATTAACATGTAATACTCTCTGTATTTTTAATTGCTAAGCTTTAATTACATGCAAGAAGTTTAGGTGAATTAGTGATATGTGCAGAAAAATGTCTTAACTTGTGATGGTTCACTTCTGGTTTGGCCAGCTTGAGGTATATGATTTTCTCTATATTTCAGACACTTTTTATATATCTTTATCTAAATGCTAAATTCAGTGCAATATTTATGTTTCAATAAGTAAAATATAGATTGAATAAAATCAAACATCAATGAAATGTTATTTTAAGCCTTCCAGAACATTTATAGTTTGCACTTATTCAACTTTCCATCCTTGCATACTGAGAGGAAATGACAGAGAAGAGTTTTCTATTTACATTTGAGAGGTACTGCAAGAACAAAGAGAGTGATCACAGATTATTCCATGAGATCCATCCGTCACAATTTTTCGTAACACACCGCAGTGACTGCAAAAATCGAGCATGAACATTTAAAACAAAATAAACGTAAAATGTTCTTTTTCCCTTTAGGTGAATAAACCTAGTGGTGAAACATCTGATCTATAACCAAGTTGCACTTAATGTGGCCCTAAAGACTGTCGCTTGTACTTACATTGAGATTCAAACTAAAAGTCTGAAAGTGTCCACATTAAGAGATTTTTGTCCAAGCCTCCGTCTAGTTATAATGATGACAGGTAAATCCATAGGAAGTTGTTCACATTTTGTTTCCATTTGAAACAGCAACAGGCCATTCCAGCAGAGATGATGGTTTACGAATAATCTTGAAAAGATGTAAGTAATGCTTTTTGCCTAAAAAATACCTAGCAAGTCACTGAAGGAAAGGGAAAAAGAAGACAAAAATATAACATTAGAAAGTACCCATTTAACGTGTTTCACTGATGCATTATAAATGTTATATATCTAAACGAAACCAATGTTAACAAAATGCCATCTGTGAACTGCTAAGGAAGGAAGGAAAAGAGCTGAGAAGTTCTGACATAAAAATAATAAAACTAAAAATATTCCCAAAGGATGAAGTTCCCTATTACTAGAAATTACATTTGACAGATGTCAGCTTGTAGGCAAGAGTTGCTTCTCTTTGATTTTTTTTCTCCATTTGCAGAGATGTATTAACTGCTTTCACAAGGCAAATTGGCATAATGAAGACAGGAATATTAACTGCTGGAGTTTGAAAACCAGCCCCAATTTCATACCCATGATTAATTATAGCCATTGTCTTGGGTTCAGAGTAGCAGTCATTTTTCTCAGTCTTAGTAGCTGCTGCACTGCTGTGTTTTTTGACTTTCTGCCTGGGAACAGCTCTGATAACATCAATGTTTTCAGTTGCTGCTCAGTAATGTTTGCACTGACCAAGGACTTTCTGAGTCTGATGTTCTGCCAGGAAGCAGGGGAACCTGGAAGGAAGCAGAGACAAGACACCTGACCCAAATTAGCCAAAGAGGTATTCCATAACACAGCACGTCATGCCCACTATATAAACTGGGGGCAGTTACCCAGAAGGGTTAGATCACTGCTCGGCTGTGTTGGGTATCGATCGGTGGGAGGTGAGTGGTTGTATTTTCCTCCCTTGTTACTTCCGCTATCATTATTATTGGTGGTAGCAGTAGTGGTTTTGTGTTATACCTTAGTTACTGGACTGTTCTTATCTCAACATGTGGGAGTTACATTCTTTCCCTTCTCCTCCCCATCCCTCCGGGAGCAGAGGGGAGGAAAGGGAGGGAGTGAGACAGAGACTGCATGGTTTTCTTATTTACGGCTGGACTTAAACCACAACAACCATACATGGCAGTAGTTGTATTGCTAAGGCTAGACATGTGAGTCAGCCATGAGAGCACAGTCTTTTACAGAACTACAGCAAAGTAACTCACTCCTATTTGCCAATGTTATTTAAAACAATATTTACAAAATTTCATCTTGGTCTAGTGTTTCTATGTGTTAAGAAATTCATTCAATAAAAAAACAATAATTTTGCTCTTATCTATGTTTTTGTCCCGTATATTACTCCCTATGAGATCTGACCAGATATGACAAACATAAGTGAAGCATCTTAAGAGTCTCCTGGCATTACCTGTGAGGGTATATTACAATTCTCCTGTTTCACACGACTACTCTTCCAGCAGGCCCCAGTGTCCAGAAAATGTGTGACACCTCAGCAGGTCCATGTACATTCTGCAGTGTTAGTTTAAATTCATAGCCATTGGATGTTTGCAGTTTACCACCTGACTTTTGATTTAAGGTAAGAGGTGTGCACATGGGATAGCTGTGATGGTGACAACTCTGGCAGGAGTCGCAAACACCTGTAATCTTCTAGGGTTGTTTTAAGCAGGTATGCTTGTCCGTAATGTATATCTGTTCTCTCAGCACCATCCCAACTTATCTTGGAACTCCCATATTTGTCTTCCTCAAAATTATACAGTTTCTTACAAGATGACTAGCCTATGGCTAACAGCTTGCAGACAAGAACACTTGAACTTGGTATGAAGGCTGAATTGAAAAATGTGGTGCTTTTCTTATTGTTTGTTTTTCCTTTGTCTCTGCCTAGCACATTCCAAATCCCATTGTTAACTCCATGAAGATGTTTGCTAATTATTTACATGATATATATGTCATATTTTACCTTTTCAGATGATTGAATCTGCTATGACATGTCATGAATGAAGTCCATCTAATTTGCAACTGTTCCTTCTGTCCACATCATAAACAATTTCATTCTGACACCAAAGATATTTTCAGTTAAATTTATAACATTCAGAAGGAATTTAAGCTGAAGCAACAACTCCTTCAGGCAAATTAAGGGTATGTAAACAGGTATGTCAAACTGTATTAATTAGCTTTTTATCATATTATAAAGGAGAAGATAATACAATATTTCTGTGTAGTCAAATCACTGGAGATTACTTCTGCAGGAAAATTCACTATATTTTAAGGAGAAAGTAGTTTTGTAGAAACAGCTCCTTTTTCAAATGCTCCACTTATGCTCCAGTTTCACATTTTAGGAAAACTAGATCACAAAAACGTTGTCTGGGAAGGTGAGAGGGAAAGTAAGGAAGTCCATGCTATTTGCATGTGATCAATTATGTGAATAGCAGCAAAAAGCAGACCCAAAAAACTTTTCCCCCATTCCATAAGAAATGTCTTAAGCAATGCAGGAGAAAGGAAATGGGAGAGAGACAGAAATTAACAGATTCATATCTGCTTAGTAACAAGTCAGATTGGCCTCATAAAGAGTGATGAAATTGCTCCAACAAACTGGGGAAGCATTACAGCTGCAGATGATTTTATAGAAGAGTGTTGGCTCCAAGCAAAAGCTGGTTCCAAGAAGTTTCAGGATACCTGCAAGAGGCTGGGAACATTGTGTTGTTGCCAGCCTGAAACTTCACAGATCATGACTCATCCTCAAAACACTCACAATAGCAACAGAATAACATGAGAGCAAAAATCAATGCTGTGTAATTTTTAATTGGCTTCTGGATCTTAACCCTCCAGGTACAGTGGGCTTGCATACCTCCTCATCTGGCTTTAGCCCTGAGAGCCTTTAAAAAAAAAAGAAGGATGCAAGTAAGCAGGGTTGTCACATAGTCAATTACTTCCTGGAACTATAGTTTAAGATAAAGCATCAGACATCATAGATCTCTCAATAATGGGAATTGGGAGGGCTAGCTCTGCCAGCATGGCTTTTGAGAACTCTGCCCACTGCTTCTCAAGGATGTGTTTATTCCAAAAAAAGACAGCCATGAGGAGAAGGACTGTGAAATAGGGAAGAGAAGTTTATGACATTCAGGAGGAAGCATGTAAAAGAACAAATAGGGAGACCAAAGAGTGACAAAAGAAAGTAAAAGGGAGGGAAAAAAATAAGGAAGAAAAGTGATGCTAGGAAGCATAAAAAGCATTTGAGTGTGCAAGGTATTAAAACACACCAGGGTATAAAAAGGAAGTGAGAATGAAGTGATACTGTGAATGTCTGAGCTCAGAACATGAAAGAAGGCAGTGTGATAAAGGAATAAGCAGGATATGGAGAACAGCAACAGACAGGGAGTATAGGCTGTGCAGGAGAGGCTGGAAGGTGGACTGTGTGGACGAAAAGGAGACTAAAGAAATGTAGCTTCATGAAAAAGACTCAGGCTTAGGAGCACTTGGGCTCTGAAAATCTGAGGAGAGATTTGAGACAGTGTGAGGGAATATAATGTGAAAAAGAAGAATATAATACTTTGAAGAAGAGACAACAAAGGAGAGTAAAGGCAATATGAAAATCAGGAAAGATTATGTGTCTTAGCACAAGGGCCTGAATGGAGTAGATCTGATAAAGAAGCTGTTCTGATGTATGAGACAGACAGAAATCCAACTGTCTTCTACCAGTAGTTGGGGGACCTAATGTGCAGTCAAAGAGACAAATCATAATTAGGCATGCTCAAATAGTAGTGCAGTTGGACATGGAAATACTTAACCTTACAGCATTTACAGTGAAGGGTATGGAAATGTGAGAGTTTCAAAAATTGGAAGAGGGAAAGAATAGAAATAAGAGTGGTTTTAGCATTTCTTGCGAGTTTTTGGAAGCTGGTCTTGTGATTTTTATGGAGAGTTCGAGAGTTCTGAATACAGGGCACATACAGTGAGTTGTATTTTTTAAATTATTTCACTAGTATGTGGAAGAAAAAGGGTAATAATGCCAGCTGAAAAAAACCTTCAGCTTTCCATAATTTTTGTTACAATTGCATCATGATGCAACTCTTCTAATAGAATCATAGAATCATAGAATAAGCAGGGTTGGAAAGGACCTTAAGATCATCTCGTTCCAACCCCCCTGCCGTGGACAGGGACACCTCACACTAAACCATGACACCCAAGGCTCTGTCGAACCTGGCCTTGAACACCACCAGCGATAGAGCATTCACAACTTCCCTGGCCAACCCATTCCAGGGCCTCACCACCCTTACTATAAAGAATTTCTTTCTCATATCCAATCGAAACTTCCCCTGTTTGAGTCTTAAGCCATTACCCCTTGTCCTGTCATTACAGTCCCTAATGGAGGATCTCTCCCCCTCATCCCTATAGCCCCCTTCAGATACTGGAAGGATGCTAGGAGGTCTCCATGCAACCTTCTCTTCTCCAGGCTGAACAGCCCCAACTTTCTCAGCCTATCTTCATATGGAAGGTGCTCCAGTCCCCTGATCATCCTCGTGGCCCTCCTCTGGACTTGTTCCAACAGTTCCATGTCCTTTTTATGTTGAAGACACCAGAACTGCACACAGTACTCCAAGTGAGGTCTCACAAGAGCAGAGTAGAGGGAAAGAATGACCTCATTTGACCTGTTGGTCATGCTAGTCACGCTCCTTTTGATGCAGCCCAGGATACGGTTGGCCTTCTGGGCTGCAAGCGAACACTGACGGCTCATGTTAATTTTCCCATTAACCAACACCCCCAAGTCCTTCTACGCAGGGCTGCTCTAAATCTCTTCTCTGCCCAGCCTGTAGCTGTGTCTGGGATTGCTCCGACCCAGGTGGAGGACCTTGCACTTAGCATGGTTAAACTTCATCAGGTTGGCATCAGCCCACCTCACAAGCATATCAAGGTCCCTCTGCATGGCATTCCTTCCCTCCAACTTATCAACCAAACCACACAGCTTGATGTCATTGGCAAACTTGCTGAGGGTGCACTCAATCACACTGCCCATGCTGCTGACAAAGATGTTGAGCAAGACTGGTCCCAACACTGATCCCTGAGGGACACAACTTGTTACCGGTTTCCAACTGGACACTGTGCCATTGACTACAACTCTTTGTGTGTGGCCATCCAGCCAGATCTTTATCCACCAAGTGGTCCACCTATTAAATTGATGTCTCTCCAACATAAAGACAAGGAAGAGCGTGACCAGCAGGTTGAAGGAGGTGATGCTGCCCCTCGACTCTGTTCTCGTGAAACCTCACTTGGATTATTGTGTGCAGTTCTGGTGTCCTCAGTATAAAAAGGACATGGAACTGTTGGAACAAGTCCAGAGGAGGGCCACGAGGATGATCAGGGAACTGGAGCACCTTCCATATGAAGATAGGCTGAGAAAGTTGGGGTTGTTCAGCCTGGAGAAGAGAAGGCTGTGTGGAGATCTCATTGCAGCCTTCCAATATCTGAAGGGGGCCCATAGGGATGCTGGGGAGGGACTCCTCATTAGGGACTGTAGTGAGAGGACAAGGGGTAATGAATTCAAACTTGAACAGGGGAAGTTTAGACTGGATATGAGGAAGAAATTCTTTACTGTAAGGGGGGTGAGGCACTGGAATGGATTGCCCAGGGAAGCTGTGAATACTCTATCGCTGGCGGTGTTCAAGGCTGGATTGGACATAGCCTTGTTTGGCATGGTTTAGTGTGAGGTGTCCCTGCCCCTGGCAGGGGGGTTGGAACTCGATGATCATAAGGTCCTTTCCAACCCCACTTATTCTATGATTCTATATCATGTGTGTCAGTGTCAAACGCTTTGCACAAGTCCAGGTAGATGACATCAACTGCTCTATCCCTGTCTATCAGTTCCGTAGACCCCTCATAGAAGGCCACCAAATTGGTCAGGCAGGATTTCCCCTTAGTGAAGCCATGCTGGCTGTCACCAAGAACCTTGTCATTTTTCATGTACCTTAGCATGCTTTCCAGGAGAATCTGCTCCAAGATTTTGTCAGGCACAGAGGTGGGACTGACTGGTCTGTAGTTCCCCAGCTCATCCATTTTCCCATTCTTTAAAATGGGGGGTTTATTTCCCTTTTTCCAGTCATCAGGAACTTCACCTGACTGCCATGATTTTTCAAATAGGATGGACAGTGGCTTAGCAACTTCATTTGCCAGCTCCTTCAGGACCCGTGGATGGATTTCATCAGGTCCCATGGACTTGTGCACATTCAGGTTCTTAAGATGGTCCTTTCCTACAGTTGGCTTAACGTCTTCATTCTCACAATCCCTGCATCTGCCTTCCAAGACTTCGATGGTGTGGTCAGGGCATTTGCCAGTGAAGACCAAGGCAAAGAAGTCATTAAGAACCTCAGCCTTCTCCAAATCCAGGGTAGCCAGTTCTCCTGATAGCTTCTGGAGAGGGCCCACGCTGTCCCTAGTCTGTCTTTTTTTTTGCTACGTATCTATAGAATCCCTTCCTGTTATCAGCAAAGCTGAATGAGAGTTTTTGGCAAGCATGTGATGGAGAATACATTATTAAAAAAAAACCCCAAGAACAAAAACAAAAAAAACCCCATCCAAAACAAAGCAACAAAAAAATAAACAAAAAAAAACCAAAAAAAACAAAAAAAAAAGAAAAAAGAAAGAATGGAGCTTTAAGCGCTGTCCTGGCAGCATCAGCAAGTCCTGATGGTAGCAAGACTATGAATGTTCATTCCATTTTATGTTGGTGTAAATTACATTTAAACCTAACCACATGATAATCCAAGCTGCATCTTTCAAGATGCACTTCCAAGGTGCTCAGGCTTATGCTCGCTATTCTTCAGAAATTGCCTCAGTGAAATCTATTTCTGTCTATATTTTAGACAAAGAATTATTGAAGGTGGAATGGCAGTTAATCTATAATAAATTTCATTCTATGAATATTAAAACTTAATATATGAAGAGCACACATAAATGGTCCCTCCATGCGTCCAATCTCGTAGAATGTTTTTGTGGCTTAAGATGACAAACCTATGTCATCTGGCCATTTGGAATGGACTCAACTATTCAAATATATAGCAAAATGCACATGTAAGGAAAACAACTCCTTTTTGAGTAGAGTAAAACCAGAGTTTCTACAGACTACTACAGTTTTAATTCCATAATTTAAAATTTATTCCAGAATTTATTCCAAATTTCAGTCTCTCATTGTGACCAGCCTTGAACATAATTGTCTCTTTTCAATAATGTTTTTTTAATTATAAAGCTGTTATGTTGCTCTTGTCTTTTGGTAAAATGCAAGTAAACAAACAAATGACAAAAAATGAAACCCAACAAACAACACTGTTACAGCTGTAATAAATACATAATAAAATTTGTGTATATAAGTAATATAAATAATTTATATATATAAAAAATAAAAATATATTATTTGTTGAAAGTCATAATCATAATAAAAGCCTGAAATAAACAATTATTGAAATAATACTTGGTTCCTTTTTCTTTTGTCTAAATGTTATAGATAGTATTAGTACACGCAGTTTAAACTTAAAGCTTTGATTTGTATGGTTACCAGATGGTCTGCTAGCTTGTGTTTTAACCTTGGCCAAGGACTACTTAGTCTTCATGTTACTCATCTGAGTACCCCTTCCGCCTGATGCCAAGGAGCACATGAATGAAGGAAACAAGATAAGCTGTGAAAGCAGGACAAATTCCTTAGTTCTGTGTAAGTACTCAGAAGTCTTTGAAATAATTTACAGATGCAGCCTGAAGGAGTGGTTGATATTGGTTACCCGCTACTCTCTACTGCAGCTGGGGAAGAAGCTGCAGATACAAAAGCATGTCTTTCTCTGGCTCTGTCTTTTATATGATGTTACAAAGGCAGCGGTGGTGAGGAGAAATGAAGTTATTGTTGGATCTTGAGAAACTTCAGGAAATGAGACGGTTGTTTTGGAGCTCTTTACCTCAGTCATAATCACATTCTTCCGGATAGGAAATGCAAAAGAAACCTGGGAAATCTATGTGCTTTTGTTGGTTCAGTTGTTTGTTTGGTTTTTCTTATAAAAATACTTTTTTTCTTTCAGTACTATGCTAAAGATGATTATACTGTAAAACAGTTTGATCTACTCCACAATACACAATTGATCTCTTTTCCTTTTTGTGTTGGGGTATATGTAATCTGGTAGCAGAGCCCTCACAGCCTTTAGGATAACAATGTATTTCTCTCCTCCCTCACCCCTTTCTTTATCTCTCTATAAAAGGCTGGACTGATTAATGCAAATGTATTGATGTAGGTTTACTCTGGGTTTTGTTTTTTAGTGCTTCATTTACACTGGCTGATAATGTATGCTAGTTAGCATATTTTTGGAAAGATGAGACCTGTAGCTTAGTATAACTGGACACAAATCTTTCCAAATTTTAGGGTGATTAGAGTTGCTTTAGCATAACTGATTGCAACAATTAGTGGAATATTATTGCATTACAGCTAAATTCTCATTTGATGACATGTGGCTTAAGAGCAGACAATAAACTCCTTGCTCCAGCATAAAAGCATTAGTCATTTTAATAAAACCATGAAATGTCGACAAGTCTAATTGCAATAATGACCTCAAATTTGTGCATTTCTTTTGTATTAAAGCCAATAGCTTCAGTAAAACTATCTCATAGAACCATAGAACTCTGACATGAATGGATATAATTGTAATAATCACTCCAATCATGGGTATTTTCTAAAGTTAATCCCACTAGCCTTCATTAAACCTTTTGCCAGGAGTTAAATATTTACTTAAGAAGAAAGCGCTGTTTAGCTAACTTTCTATAAAATCTTTATTCTATAACAACTTAGGTTTTGAAAGTCAGAACAAAACCCAAGAACCAATTGAAATGCTTATTATTTTAATTCATTTGTTTTTTCTTCTGTGCAAGTCATCTTCATTTTCTTAACACAGAAGTCCCAGTTTCTTATTACCTTTATAGCAAGCAGCTGCTTTTTCAATATTAATATTGATTTTTATGGGTTTTGGGGTTTTTTTTACCATTTTATTCAGCTGTTCAGTCTGAGTTTTAACTGCAGTGTTCATTTTGGGCCTGGGGCAACTTACAAATCATTTAACTGATATTCAGTGATATCTAAAGCTTTATTATTTTCTGTAGCAAGGAAGGATGACTTCTGATTATCCATGTAAGCTTGTTTTCTTTTTCAAAACAGCAATTGCTTTCCAGAAACAAAGACAACTGTTGTGTCTCTATGAAGACTGAAGATAAATCCCAGCAGCAAATTCTCTCAGTTGTAATTATATTGAGTTATATTAATTCTGGTAGTAATATGAACTTCAGTGTATTGCAGCAGTAATGAATTTGGCCTACTGATGGTAAATAAATATTTTTACACATCTCTTGTGGCAAGATGCAAAAGGCAAATATTCCTCTTCTGATAAAAACAAAGGGCTCTTTAACAAATGTGAAAGGACTATGATCAGTTTTATGGTCAGAATAGAGTTTATATTCATAAACAAAAGTCATAAGAGGGCAAGAGTACAGTACATAATTTTCTGAAAATTTGTTTGGATGTTTATAGATAGAGTCTTGACCCTTGGTGGTCATATTATAAAGAAAATAAGTTTTGGAGTGCTGAAAAACAATATGTGAAGTGGGTTTTTCAGATATGAATCTCTTGCTACATAGTGCTTAATCCAGGTTTCCTCCAATTTTCTACATTAACCAAACAAATTCTTCCTTGACTGCGCTGGTGAAATCCATGTGGACACTTCAGCTGCAGTCTGATTTCTCATCCCTGGTGCTTTTCAGTAACTGTCCCTGGGATTAACATTGAGCTTCTCTAAATTTAAGCTTCTATGGTGCAGACGTACCTAAATCTATTGTCTAGACCCATCACCTGAACACATCCTGGGTGCTCATTTCAGGTATTTCGAACAACTCCACTAGGGTGAGATTAAAGAAGCTTTGGAAATGCACCTCTCCCTTGACTAATTACGAGAGAATATAGCTAGTTATTTCAGCTGTAGATGCCTGAAAATTCTTAAATGACATTACTTCTCCCCAACCTCACTTAAAACTTACATTCCAAGCTTGTCTTTGCTAAGATTATTGGGCCAGTTGAGCCACACAGGGCTTTGTTTTTCTACAATTTCTTATGTGGTTGTGGAAGCTAAAGAGGCCTTGAGTCCATTGTAATATCAACATCAAAGCCAGTCACAACAAGCAAAACTATGTAAAAAAAACTTTTGTACCAAGCCAAACATTTTATGTTGCCCAAACACAGAAAATAATCATAGTCCCTACATTTGTAGAGGAATGCTGGTTTTCAAATTGCCTATTTCCAGCTTTATCTGTATTGATAGCTGTTTTCTTCTTGTCTTTCTTTTCAAAATGAAGAGTATAAGTTATCACAGCTAGACCTTTGACAGGTCTTTGACAATGAACCACAATTTATTCATCATAGTAAATATGCAGGGGTGAGCAGAGAAACACAGACCCTGTCCTTACCAACTTCTCGAGGAGTCCGCTGAAGGCATAATGCACTAGTTTAGGAGAGCATATTGGTGTCTGACAACAGAAGAGGAGAAATAATGTGATATCTGTTATGGGAAATGCATCTGATCTAAAATGAGTCAAGAAGCCTTCTCGGGATAAATTGTTTGAGGAAGTTAGTAGAATTGATGGAATATAATCAACCATTTTCTCACTCTTGGAAAAACTAACATCAGATGTTATTTTTAAATGCTCAGTACATTAAATTAAAGGTTAAATTAAATGTTCAGTAAAGGTACTATACTTGCCACTTAGGTATAAAATTGTTGCTCTCATTAGCTACACGAATGGGGTTAATGAAATAGATGCTGTACAGTGTGCTTGAAAATGCAAAACAAGTCTGAGGCCAGTGTAGAGTTACTATAGAAATTGTGACTGAAAGATAACAGGCTCAGAAATTGAATATTTATTAATGTCACTGGTATATTAGAAAAATCTGTTACCTTCTGAGAACTAGACTTCAGGAGCTGTGCAACAGCAGCCTATGTATTTTAGAGCATCCACACAATCACTAAGTGAAATGTGTAAGCAGCCAGATGTGTGGGCCATGGGCAGCTTGTGCTCTCTCATCATATTCTTGCTGGTACTTTTCTGTAGACAAGAATCATAAAATCATACTTTTTTAAATATAAGAAGCAATATTTTGGTTTTACTTCACCCTTCTGATACCAGGAACCCTAAGCACAGTCATGGTGCCTATTCAGTTTAGCTTCAACACATAACTACGTGTCATACTTTAGTTCTGAAAAAAACTCTTACATTTAATTTTGGCATGGGGTAAAAGGGGGGTTATAGAACTTAATCCTTAAAAGTCATCAATTTTCAGTTCATTTGATGGCAGAGGCCCTTCGTCACTGTTGTTAATTGAAATGTCAATCAGTCTTACAGGTCTAATTGCAGTAATCACTAAAAGATTTGGTGGGAGCCTTCTTAAACTTTACCAGTAGGGTTAACGGGGCCATGACTGTTGACTAAAAGAGACACTCAAATATGCATGCAAAAGTCCCTTTTATATCAACAGGAATTCTTCTGTGTCAGTAATAATTTGGCCTTTTCTGTTTTGTATTACCTCTAGATTGTATTAAGGACATTACTTTCCAACAGGCTATATTCTTGTGGAGTTTTGTTACAGTGATAGTCCTCTTATGAAATGAGATTGACCAAAAACTTGCATAGACACTTACAGTTTTTTCATCTTTACAGTATGTCAGTGTCTTTGCAATCATAATCCATTCTCCAAAAGGCCCTTCTTAAAACATGATTTCCTGCTCATAGTAAGTTTTGATTTATTTTTTTTAAAGTTAAAATGAGTATTACAAGAGGAAATGCCTATAAATTTATTTTAATCTATACCATACGGTGAATAGCTTTGGCCTAACTCCAAGATTACAAAACCCGGTATGAGAAATACAGTTCAGCAGAAGATATGAACATATTTCTTAAAGCTGGATTTCTGCAGGAAGAAGGAATCTCATAATCTCTACCATATCTTCATGTGTAATCCCAGAACTGCCATATTTCAGCACAGCTTATCAAATAACATAAAATTATGTCGTAATCTAGGAAAAGAGAAATGGTTCCAAAAAGATTTAGGTTATCCCCTGGAAAGGAGGGTAACAGGATGGAAAACACAGGTTTCTATGTTAAAGTCATGAAATTGTTAAAAGCTGTGGTGTGATCAAATATATAAATATCATATCTTTACGTTTATTTATGTGTTCAGTCTTTAATCTCTCCTAATGAAGTCAGTGATTGTAACAGTTCAACTTGCTGAGACACTGAATTAGTTCAAAGTAGCTCCTATTCTAATTTTTTTCAATTTATTGTCGTTTTAACTATTTTCATTAATTTTCTACAACATGGCAGCAAATAAATAATACACTGTATAAAAGTTAACCTGAACTACTTCTAGAAATAATTTGGTTTTCCACCTAGGAAATCCACCTGATCATTTGTCTTAATTCTTATAAATGTTAAATGCTTTAAAAGATGAATTTTTTTTTTTTTTTTTTTTTTTTTGTTTAAAAGAGAGTACTGGTTTTACTATGGAAAGATTAATCCCTTGTGATTTTCTGGTACTTTATTGAAGAAGAATGGTATAGTAAAAAAGACTGTAACTCATCTCAATCTAGTACAGCAAAAAATTTTTATATGCATACGGTACAGGAAAAAAAAACAGGTACAAAATTCCACATATAAAGCCAAATAAGCATCAGTTCTGCACAAATAAGAGCAGAGAACTGAGCACTTCTTCCCAGTGTGAATTCAGCTAGTTATTTGACATTATGTTAGATGTCATCTGGTGTGTACAACGCTGGCTAGTAATTTAGTTAAAATTGCGCCAGTTAGTTATTTACAATCATATTAACATTTTCTTCTCAGGATGTGTGCTCTATGTTTAGCAAAAAATAAATCCAAAATAAAAGGTGTCTCTTGAACATATTTTTTTCTATCCTTTTTATAAGAGCTAGAAATTCCTATGAAGGCTGTGGAAAGGTCTGTATCTAACAAAGAAAACAAGCTGCTCATCACAGATCTGTAGAAAATAGCCTTTGAAAGATTCCTTCACAACTCCGCAGAGATGTTGTGTTTGGGCTGCAAAGCAGTAGCCCTCTCTGGCAACAGTCTCCACACAGAACTTTTCCAGGAAATATAAAAAGAATAAGTCAAAGTGAACGAAACAAAAACCACAAAACAGAACAAAACAAAAACAACAACACAAAACCCAAACAGCAACAAAAAAACATTATTGGGGTGGAGAGCACTTCTGCAAGAAGTCTAATCCTTATGCATAATAAAAGTACAACGTAAACCCTGTATAAGACTGTTCAAAAAACCTTCACCTTAATCGGTGTGCTTGAGCGGTGATAAGCAGGGTTGCTTATTTTAACCCCTAAACCAGTCAAATATGTTGATTCTAAATTGATTTGTTTCATAAGGAAAATAAAAAAGAACAAAAGTCATGTGTTTGTATGGGAGCACTCATAAAATTTTATGCATATAAACTGTCCTTTTGTAGCTGTCTCCACCAGTATCTGTCTTTAATAGGTCATGTGTAACGAAGAGTAAGAGAAAAACATGCATCATATTCCCAGATTACTTTCCTATCCAATAATTTGCAGCCTACAGACTTCCAGAATTATAGCAAAATAAATAATTGTAAATAATTATATGAAGTAATATTTGTTATGAATTATTCATCACATAATATATGTAAAAAGTCTTGCTTTCATGTGTACACAAACCCATAAAAGTTAAATCTATGTTGCAATGTTTAAGTGCATTCATTGCCAACAGAACAAAGCTCTGTTCTCCACTACGAGTTAAAGAAAACATGAGGGGTATTTTTTGTTTGTTTATTTTGCAAAGTCTGAACTTGGAAAGATTTTTCTATAATTGGAGAATTTGGCAAGATTGTTACATATCTCTGCTGTAATCTTTTCTATTTATAGACAATAGCTATTCTTGCTTCCTTTACCATATAAGGAATCCGATAACAGAATGTGGCCTCATTCAGCCAATATCCTGTCCAAAGCATCATCTCCATCTGGACTTTTGCTTTCAGGGGCGTGTCTCTGTCACAGTTTAAGACATCCTCACCTTTTTTCTTGCCCTCAAGACCAGCAGACAAATGCAGCTCTCCCACATGAGACTATCCTCAGTTACTGGCTTTATGTTTACCCAGGTAAATTCCTTGGACCACGTCATTCTGGTTTTATTCACAATACTGTGGTGCATCAGCTACCTGACTACAGAAAAGGAGCTTTATACAGGTATCTCAAGTAAGAGAGTATCATTACCTGTATATCATCTTCAGAGATATTACATGACACCTAACAGTATCATTTCTTGATCACATGGCATGACTTAGCCTACTATCTTTAAGAAAAAAATATAGAAGGGTCTGCCATACTTGGAATCAGAGATCTCCAATTTTTGCCCTTAACCTTGCATATATTTGAGCTAATAACAAAACAAGAAATAAATATGGAAAAAAATGAAGAAGTTTTCTTATTTGTTATAACAATATAATAATTTATTTTTAATTATATAAATGCTGCACGGATGAAAATATTGAGGCAGCAAAGAGAAAAGACTGTCAGTAGAAGTAAAGAGATTACTGTTCACAAACTTATTCTCAAGAGGATTTAGTCATAACCTGGGCTGAATAGCTCTTGACTGAGCTATGCATCTGGAGGTAATCCTGTTAAGGATCTAGTTTCCTGTAGATCTTAAATAGTAACATTAGCAAGATGATAGTGATCACTTCTGCCTAGCAGATTGCATTGGTTCAGTAGCATCTGCTTAGCTTTCTCCAGTGAAGAAAGACAGGAAATGTCTGGAAGGAATACAGTGGTATGGTGACTGTAGTACCCTGCATGTTTGTGCTTTGCCATCTATATAGGCAATAAATAATCATCAAATGAACACCACACCTGTAATTTAGATGAAAACTATTGATCTCTGTAATTCATCTTCTTGCTAATCACCAACGGTTTGAAACAAATTCAGCTGCATGTGTCTATTCAGCTCAGCCACATGTATATATTCTAGCACATAAGTAGAGCTAACATGACTAGTCCTATGAAGTTTTGTCTCCCCCTTAAGTGTCTTGCCAAAGCAGAACTTAATCCCCACAGAAAAAAAATGTTTACTTTGTTTAAATATGTCTGTACAGTGGACTTGGTCATATTCCCTGAATCCTTCACTTTAGCAAATAGATAATCAGTAGAAATCATTTCACAAGAAAATCTGCCTTTCTGCAGGTTTTATAACCTTTCTTGGCTGATAGAAAAAAAACTTTTTTATATCAAAAAAGTGTGAAGAAACAGATATTTGTAATGAAGAAATGCCTTTCTTCCCTCAACCTCATAATGCCTGCTTCCAGGCTTCCCATGTATCAGTACATGGTAGCAAAATCTTGGGGAGAGAGGTGCTATCTGCGATGAAGAATTGCATTAGGGATTGCTTAAGGAATTTGTATATAAGCAGGTTCACAGCCCAGAGGTAATTACTCTAAGGATATGGGAAGATCTATACGAAGTCACTGTAAGCCTGCCCTTTTGAAATAGGCTGGGAACAGTCCTCAATGACTTGAAGAAAAATCATAGAATAGTTTGTGTTGAAAAGGACCTTAAGATCATCTGATACCAACCCCCCTGCAATGGGCACAGACACCACATACTTGACCATGTTAGCCAAGGCTTTGTCCAGCCTGGCCTTGAACACTGCCAGGAATGGAGCACTTACCACTTCCTCGGACAACTTGCCCCACTGCCTCACTACCCTCACAGTAAAAAACTTCTTCCTTATATCTAACCTGAACTTTCCCTGTTTAAGTTTTAACCCGTTACCCCTTGTCCTATCACAACAGTCCCTCTTTCTGGAATCCCTGTAGGCCTCCTTCAGATACTGGAAGGCTGCTATGAGGTCTCCACGCAGCCTTCTCTTCTCCAGGATAAACAGTCCCAACTTTCTCAGCCTGTTTTCATATGGGAGGTTCTCCGGCCCCCTAGTCACCCTCATGGCCTCCTCTGGACTTGCTCCAGCAGCTCCATGCCCTTCTTATGTTCAGGACACCAGAACTGTGTGCAGTTCTCCAAGTGGGGTCTCACAATGTTTGACACTTCTTTGAAAAAAGGCAAGAAGGAGGATCTGGCAGCCTCATTTCAAACTTCAGACAAATAGCAAACATGTGCAGATGGTGACTGGAAAGAGAAGGTGAGAAAACAGCCTGGTTGGATGTTTTGGCTCATAGGGTAGCTGTCAACAGTTTGAAGCCAAACTAGTAGCCAGCTATGAGTGACACACTTTGGGGCTACAACTGCCATGGAAAGTGTCCAACAGCATTTTCAACATCCCAGCCAAAGAGATGAAATTAACCCTCAGCAAGTTTGAAAGACACAAAGCTGGGGACAGGGGTGAGCAGCTGATAAATTGGAGGGCAGGCCTGTCATTTAGGGGGACCTCGCTAGGCAGGAAAAATGGGCCAACAGGAACCTTACAGACTCAGGGAAAAACGAAAAGCTGCAGGAGAATAATCTCATGCACTGCTACAGGCTGGATGGCTGGCTACCCAACAGCATTGCCAAAAAGGCCCTGGGGCCCTGCTAGACAAGATGAACTAGTTGAGAAGAGCTGTAGTCTCAGGTGCAAGCATGTGTGTCTGTAATATTTTAATTTATTTTAGCAATTATTCTAGATGACTTCAGCAAAGTTACTGCAGATTTACACCAATACAATTGAGATCAAAATTGAGCATTATTTTTTTTATCATGGAAAGTAATATGATTGATTATTGTGCTTTAAGATTCCTCCTGAATACCTGCAGTAGCTATGACATTTTGAACCATCACACACATACAAACCACTATGAACATAATTTTAACACCCACGATATTAGTACAAGTGTTCAAATAGTTTAGTCATGCTGTATTGAAACTCTTAATGCATGCAAAAAAAAGCATGCATCTGATTCCACAACTCTGAAGAAGATTATTTTGGAAATGTTGGTCTGTTTCCTGCACAGCAAATCAGGATACAATATTATCAAATATTTAACACCCTAAAAATGCCTAATATCCCAAAGTGTTCTGTTTCACTTAAATTCAGCTGGAAATTGAGCACTTTTGTAAAAAGGACAAAGATGAAACTAAGAGGGATTGTGAATGACCAGCAAAAGCAGAAATGATAAGATAATTACCATAAGTACAAATATAATTAAACTTAACTTCATCCTTTGCTGCTGTTGCTGTCTTGGTTATTCTTTAATTGCTTGCCTTTATTTAGATCATCACCTGTGAGGATAACGAAAAATGAAGGCTGAATAGGAAAACAAATAGCACATCATTATAAAATTTTGTTACAAACATGAAATTAATTGTTTATCAGGGAAGAAGATGTGAAATCACAGCTTCACATTTTGGCTGAAACCTACACTGCAAAAAAGAAAGAAATGTGCATCCAAGACACAGGGGGTCAATCTTTTCAATTCTCTGCTATTAAGTTTATTTTAAAAAAGGAAAAAAATCCTTTCAAACTTGTCATCACTGATGGTGACCCAGATCTCTGTAGGTACCAAATTCAGCATCAGTACCAGTGGTTTGTTGGCTTATAGGTAAGGGCTAAGTAATTCTTAGATCCTCCTATGTTCAGTTTCACTTTGTTTTTGCACAGCTAATGAAATTTTCAGGTTGCTTTCTACAGAAATGCAGATATTTATATCTTTGTTTTGCATGTATGTTGTTTCAATCCAAAGGGTGAATTGAGTTCTGACTGGTACTTGTGCTGTCCTCAAGCTGTTGTGACTTTACATCTCCCATTCATGGGTGATTAATCACATCAAAATTTTCCAAGAAGTAACTTTGATCCCATGTCAAATAGACAAATGATATCTTTACAATAATACTGAGCTTGTAAAATGGAATGTATTTCTTTTTCTATTTTTTTCTTTTTTTGGTGAGCAGCGTATTGTCTGTCCCATAATAATCAAGATTTACACTCATCTTAAAAAGTAGACAGAATTTTTCAGAGGTTTAGCACAATTAGCAGGACACAACATTACAGTCTGTCTGAACTGAAGCATCCTCAAAGGAAAATAGATGTTAAAAGATAGCCAAATTCTCTACACGTGACAATATTTTCTGAGATTATCTGACCAGTGGTTGGCATTTCAATATGCTGCCTTCTCAGTCTTTATGCCAAATGTGACTTGTAATGGAGAAAAAGATCAGGTTGTATAAACAAGAAAATATTTGGTTTAAAGGACTTGCTAAAAGGCCCACTGAGAGACTTCATCTTTCCTGCATGTTTAATCTTCTTGGAAGCTACCATCTATATGTCACAATACGCTAACAGGTAAGTGTGGATATTTTAAACATCACTTTAATTGAAAACAAACAAACAAACAAAAAACTCAAACAAAAACAAACCAAACAAACCAGTGCCCTGAAATTTGTTTAATGTTTCTTATTTCTTTTGACTTAATACATTGTGGAAACTCAAACCAAAATTCTATACAAGACAGTGATGGTATGAGGGGAATTCTGAGAATCCTAGCTCACATTTTACTGACATCTTGAATAGTATTATATTTTTGCTGAATTATGTTGTTGTTTGCCTTTTTGGTGGTTTAGGGTTTGTTTTAATGCACGTGAATACAAACCAAACTTTTTCTAGGCACATATATGCATCTTGCTTCATATTGTGATATCCTGTGCCCTTTTGAATTAGAGAAGTCTGCAGCTGTCTTACAGCTTAATTATGTATGAATGCTAAGCTGAGATGGCTGGTCAATAGTGCTTTAGCAGAGTATGGTTTCTCACTTGTTTTTGTTTGAATTGTAATTGTGCAGGTTTATATTTCCCAAACCATTTTGCCCCTTGTGCATGTTCTTCCTTGCTTCTGCTGCTTTTGTTTGAATGAGCTTCTGAGCAACCCTTTTTGAATGTGAAGTGTCTATTAGATCTAAGATAGGTCATTAATGGATTTCACAAATCCTTTCACCTTTAAGACAGCTAAAAAAGGTACAGAAATTAGTCCCTTTCCCTATCAGTTCTACTCCAGATGGTGTTGGGGGGAAGCTCTCTTTCTGTTTTTAATGAATAGTTAAATAGAGGCCAGCATGTGGGTTGAAACAAAGGAGGTGTAGAGACAGACTTCTAAATGGAAGGGTAGTATCAAGCAATAAAGTGTTACACCTGCTGAAGGTAAGGTAATAGGTGCACTGAAAGGGAAGGTAATAGATGCACTGAAAGCACATTTGTAACCACAATTACCCTGTATAAAAAGGCTTCTGTCAATTGTTGTTCAGAAGACATAGGTGGTCAATCTGCAAAGTCAACAAATAGTATTGCCTACCATTTCATATGAATAGCAAAATAATAGTTGAAATAGCAACTATTTCCAAGAACCCTACATATTTATTCAAACTTGTTTTCAGCAGCTAAACATCTAGGTTGCTGCTCTGTTTTTTGTTAGATTTATGGTGTCAACTCCTGTACACTGTAAAACACACTTTTTAAGTCAACATAACATCTGCATGCAATTCAAAGAAAACCTAGAGGAAGATAACTATGCCCTTGTGCTGACTGTCCTAATTCCAGGAAAATTAATCCCATCTGGGATGTGAAAAACTGCTGTTGTGAGCAATGCAAACCTAGAAGAAGGTGTTGCTCCCATGAAATAGTACTTACTCAGCACTACCTGAAGGGTTGCTGACAAGGAGAGTGTGCATTTCCCCACCATTGTCTTCAGATTTAAATGCTGATGCACAGAAGATTATTCCCCTTTAGCTTTTTTAAAGGTACAGAACCTATCTAGCTTTCCTCTACCATGATTGCAGTACAGCCATTAGTGACTTACTGGCAAGCAGGGTTACTTTACACCCCATTTATTTTTGTAACGCAGTTCTGAAGATAGCTGGGGATATTCAAAACAATCAAAGCAATGCATATCTCTGTCTCCCTACTTCCCTCTTCCCCAGCGAGAGTTTTACACGACAGAGAGCTCACACAGAGCCCACAATGCTGCTGCCTGCCTCCCTCCCTTTCCCGCATCTACCTTAGGCACACCCTGTGCCTGGGAGAAGGGCTGTCCTATGGCTTTTCACGGCTGGTCCAAACTGCTCTCCAATTATTGCCCAGTTACTTCCCTCTGGTACAGAACGCTGTTGGCATGAGCTGGAGCCCAGGTACTGCTTAGGAGCAGTAGCCCTCATTAAAGTTTCAGCGCATGGGAAACTTGAATTGCTGCTAATAAATGACCACTGTGCCAAATGGTGCAGCATTTTGCTACTTGATTCTCTGTGGATTTAGCTCTGTTTTAACATTGGTTTAATGTGATTTTAACACTGACCTGAATGTGAACAGGATCAGGATTTTCTTTTATGTCTCCTTCTTAGATGCTAGAACATCACGTCAAACAGGTTTCTGGCAAGGGCTTTTTATACCTGCAGGTGTTTTTAAATATGTATTTTAATGGAATATAAAAGGATCCTTTTTTTTTTTTGTTCATAATGTATGAACATTATGTCAGGACCCTGCTGGCCCTGACACATACTGTTCAGCATATGTCTTACAAGGGACTGCAGGGTAACAAAAATAATATTCACAATAAATAAGGGCTGTTTTCCACAGTGGATGATGAGAAAATGATTGGGTGTGTAAAGGGCAATTCCTTGCCCCCTTGAAATTTGAGGCCCAGAAAGACAGGGCTTTTGTGTGTCTATTTTAAAAGAACTGAAATCCATTTACACGTCAATGTCAGCTCCTGCTAAACAAAGCCAACATTGTTGATGTTATGCTTGTCAAATGCAAACAATTTGTTTTTGAGGGAAGACAAGTACAAAGCTTCTTGTCCACTAAACAGAGCACATTAAATATGACCCTTTCTCTAGGCACATGTACACTAGCCCAAGAAAGCATGGAAGATATATAATTAATATTAGCTAACACACACTAAGGTTAATTATTGCTTCTCTGAACACTTAATCTGCAAGCAGTTGATAAATCTCACAATGAATAAAAGAGGCTCGTATTTAGGTCACACAAAGTCATTGCTGTTTTTTAATTTCAACTGTGCACTAGATTAAAACACAAGAGTATTGCAGGGAGGCAATTCAGAAGCAGTAGCAATAGGCTGTCATTTGGTGTAAAAAGTTTCCCCAGCACGCCCTAGGGACATGTTAATCAAAGCTTTTTAATGGATTCAGTCTGATCTGTGACAGGCTTTGTTCCAGAGATGGCTTTTGCAGGATAGAGCTGCAAGTTATCAATAAGACACAGTAATTGCTGAAAGTGATTGAGCCTTGTTCCTTAGGCTTCATACCATTCACTCCTTTTTATTATCAGTCAAGGCCAGAGACGTCTTGCAATAGGCAGTCAAGTGATGGCTTGTTTCTTTCTTCAATCCTAAATCATATAATGAAAGAAAATGAAGCAACATGAATATTTGCATTAATTAAAACCCATGTAAAACTCATTATTGTTTTTCCCCAGCTATGTTTTATATTATTTTTGCCAGGATTTAGTGGCAATTTTACAGACTCTATCATGTACTGATAAATCATTTTTAAGCAGTCAAAGCCTTTCCCTGCTTGGTTAAAGGCTTCAGGTCATCCATTGACATTTCTTTATTAAGTTACTCATTATCTTTTGGAAATCAAAGCATTAACACAATCAGTAATGACTAAGGATAACAGTTATCACCTGCATGGATAGTTAGCCCTACATCCATTTAGGAAAGATAACTCCCAACAATGAAATGAAAATTCTTCAGTTCTATTAAAGAAGGTAATAGAAACCTAACGTTTTTATATAGTGAAAGGTCATAATCCTTCTTTTGTAGCACCACAGCCATTCCCATAGCAACAGATTATACCTGAAACCACTAGGGGTTATGACCTCTCAGTATGAACAAACAGAAGTAAAAGTTGTTTAGAAAAGAAGAAATCTCTTTCATTAGTAAAAGGCAACACCAGCCAACCTCCTGTGTGTGCACACGTAAGAAAAACACGTACATAGTAGATGGACTGATTTTTTTTAAAGAACAAATGGACAATGAAAAGATAATTAAAATCAGTTTTGCTCTTATCAATCAGGGTTTGTTTTGTGCAGCAACCAAATAAACTATAACAGATTCTGGCCACTGTGTTTTTGTTTGGGTTTTTATTATTATTTTTATTTTTATTATGTTTGTTGGAAATCAAGTTAAGGTTGAGTTAATCTGGTAATCTTATTCTTGACAAATTTTGGCCATGTTGATAGGTCAAAGCTACTGCCTGAAACAAAAACAGCGGCAAGGGGGTAAACTTTCATCCTGTCTTGTTGGTGTTAATATGCAGTGAATAATTGGTCAATATAATAATTACAGATAATCAGAATATGCACTTTTGATGATGTTTAATCAAAAAATGCTTTCTTTGAAACTTTTTAAAGTGCTAATTTCAAATACATCAAGAAAAAAAAAGAGATACACTACCTTGGGATATGTAATGTTCTTGATTAAATCATTTTTGTTTCTAATGTTTGAAATTAACAGAGATTTTGTATGTCTCCTTTTTATTATAAGCAAACTCTGAAAATATTATTTTATTTTTATTGAAACAACTTCTGAAATTTTGTATCACAGGATTTTTATTTTTTTTTCTGTTTTACTTTTGACTTTGAGTGGGTGTCACAGAATTTCCTATGAAGCAGCATATGTATTAGCCACCCTATTAATTATGTTTTTACTTAAGGAGGGAATGATTTTCTGTGTTTATATTTGTGAAGTATTCTGAAATTTTCAGTTTGAAAACACGAGAAATACCATTATCCTGTTCTTCTATGTGTCAGTTATGTCTGTGCTGAAATTTAAAAATCCATTTGAAATATTTAGTAGGTTAAAAAGTCGTAGATTCTAATTATATATGACCTTACAAAATTTCCATTTTCCACCATCTTTCAAAGCTGCTCGGTTTTCTTATAGTATTGTTAACTTATTGGCAATTGTTTCAGTGAGAAGTGAAGCAAAATACTCTCCCTTACATATAGAAGCAGCCTGCATCATATTCTGCCATATCACGATATGTATGTGTTTACGATTCTTACTTTTAAAGATGTGAATACTTCATGAACCACTCTGCATTCAGCATATTAGAAGTGAATTATTTCAACTCAGAACCATCATTCTCCTGATGATGTGTAATATGTCATTATTTTCTACTTCCTTTTTAAGCTGCAGTTCATGTAGTAAGCATCTGGTCAAGGGAGGTTAAGATGCATGAGCTATATTATACTGGGGCACTGGGAATATAACTTATGACCAAACCATGTACCTTCTTTGCTTGTGTGAGGTAAAACCATAAGGACAATAGCTATGCATCATTTCAACCTTTAGCCTCAAGACTAGAGTTTACTCCTTAGTGTGGTTTTCGTTGCAGGTATCTAAAAGGCTCAGACATTTATTTTTAGTAAAAATACTGAGTTTTCATTAACATATATCTAGACTTGATGTGCTGGAAAGAGATCGTGTGATATTTGACTGTTTTACAAAAAGCTGGACAGTTTAATATAAGAAGTATTTTCTAGCCATTACAATTTATTTATACAGTGGAATAAGTATTTAGTTTAAAAGCTTGTAGCTAAAGTAAATTGAATATTTTCATAACCTGCTGTAAAACAAATTCATTATTAATTTGCCTTTGACATTGTCCAGTTGACAAAAAATAGGTTTGTCCTAAGCATGTAGGAGGATTGTAATTCCTGCAGTAAAGATCAAAAAGAAAGTTTTGTCTGATTGGTTATTTATTGCCCATAATTTGCATGATATCACGGTCTCCTATCACTGCTTCAGATTTGAATTTTTAGTGTGAAATAGTTGCTGGCATGACTTCTGAATTCAGTGCAACATATTGTCACATGAATGGGGCCTTCTTAATTGCCCTAAGAAAGAAGGAACTGTAAATAAGGATCATTTATATCAGTATTGAAATGTCCCCCATAGAAAGTCTTTTAGAAAGTGTAACTTGGTTGTGTTTCTGAAACAAGTTTTTAGATCTTTTATCCTAGAACAAAACCTGAGAATTATTTGATTTCTTGCCATATTTGAGCAGGAAAGGGATCATAATAGCATGATGTCTACTTGTTTAAGAGTGTAAAGGTTTGTTTCTCTTCGACAAAAGCTCCTAAGGGTGCTTGGAAACATTTTGCACTTTTTAAAATATCTCATAAAATTCACATTTCTAAGAATAAACAGATTCAGGCATATTGTAATGACAACACTTCCTTTACCTCAGTAAAGTCTAAGATGACTAATTTTCCATCAGACTGTCACTCATGCAAAAAAGCACTTTCATAAGATGAGGGACAGGTGGACAGTTTCCAATCTAAATTACTGTGGTGTACTTCCAGAATAAACCTGATCATTTCAGTGGAGTTCACTTTGGATTTCTACTAATGTAACAAAGTGGACTTTAGCCCAAGGTTTTTATTGAAAAGAAATTAAATAAAATGCTTACATAGCACATGCAGACATTCAAGGTGAGGTAACATGAGTCAGGTAGGGAAAAGTTAACATGAGATGCCAAGCTGCAAGGTGATTTTTTTTCCAGTGACACAATGCATATGTTTAGCTTCTTCCCCCTGCACATGAGTATTTTCTTTCTTTGAGTCTTGTCCTGTCTTCACACCCTTTAGTGCCAAGGCCTGTACCTCTGTTGGCAGCCACTTATTTAGGTGAAGTACTACAGAGGTACAGGCTGGCATGCCTGCAGGACAGAGGATTATAGCCTTAATATTATCAACCATACTATTATAAAGTATATATTTTATATAAATATATACATAAAATATATATTTATATAAATATATATTTATATAAATATATATATAAAATATATATTATAAATTATATAATTCTGTTTTCAGTTACCAAACAGGACTTTAAAATTTATTTGTAACTATTTATGGTGAAGGCCAACAATTTTTTTACTGCCTCTGTTTTTTTCCTAGGGCATTTCCCATAGACATGACCACCAGACCTTTTTCAGAAAGTCTGTAAATCAGACAATTTCCTGTAGAATTGAAATTTTAAAGGCAAAAAGGTCTCTTGGGAAAGAAAGAGCTATGTAAAACAAGAAAATGGGACTAAAAGAGTTCAGATAAAAAGAAGTTGTAACAGACACTCTGGCAAATGGACAATAGCAAGCATGACCTTTCTTGGGACTGAACATTTCAACTCCCAATAACTTCAGTGGGAGCTGAGTCTACTCAGCATTGCAAAAGAAGAATTCAACACCTGTTAATGTATGGTGAAATGTTTATGATGGCTTTTGGAAGAGATATGGAAGGGAAATGCTCAATGTGTTTTGGGAATGCAGTCTCATAAAAAAGGTATGAAGTGTGATGCCTCAGAAATTCAGGAGAAACCACTGGAGAGAGCCAGTGTGGCTGGATGTTAGTGTAAACTTTTGAATGAAACAGAACTTGGACTCTGCAAAAAATAGAGAAGTTTATTGCCTTGTTACTGCAATAAAAAGATGACTTTCTGTTAGTTCTTCCACATAACATTTGAGCACTTCATACATTTATAGAGGTATTGTAAATACTCCTGGTTCTTACAGGAAGACAGAAAAGCTTGTACTTACGTTTTTTGACAGGTGAGTAGCCAAAGTTTAAGATACCAATGCTGTTTAGAAGACAAGTTACAGTGTAAGAACACAATGTGCATAATTTTGCTGCTCCTCAAAATGTGTCCCTAAATCCCCAACTTTCAGTGCTGTGGACTTTTGAAAAACAGATTTTTCTGTGATGTTTTGAGTAACTGCAACTGTCTTGCCTTGGATCAGACAAGTTAACCATGCCAGAGCCAGGATGTTAGAGCATCCTCCTAAATCTGACCACAGTAACTTGACAAGAACAGAAATTTAATGTAAGTAAATGAAGAATTACCGAGATTTAGTACCCTCCTATTTCTCCCCTCATGACAGTTACCTGTGGTAGTTACCACACTATGAGTTACCTGTACAGTCTGCAGCTCCTGTGTTTCAACTGAGCAGGAGTTTTTCCCTTTGCTCTTTGCCTTCATGGCCAGTTAAAGAGTAGCTCCATCTGGCTCAGTGAGAAGCACAAATAAAAAAAAGAAAAAAAGAAAAAACCCTTATAGGTGAAACAGAGGTGTCCACAGACATGCAGATTAATTCTATGTAAATTGCAGATGCTGGAGTAAAGCAGACATAAGGATTGTCTTCAGGGGAGATGAGAAATAAAGGAGATTTAATTCAGGTATAGTACACATTATCAAAAGCAAAACTTAAGTGGAGCTGAAAGTTTAACTACATACATTTATTAAAAATGGATCTTCTAATAAAACTGTGGTTGAGACAAATTTCCTTTCTAATTTTTTGTCTGAGTTAATGTTGAGAAGAGATCATGGCTGTTAGGGAAGGCAACATGACCACTGCCATGCAACAGAAATAACAGCTCACAGGACATATTTTTAGCATTGTAAGTCTACCAAAGTCTACCAGTTTTTTAAGCAGCAGGAAATAATTATTTTATGTCAAAAAAAGTCTCATATGGAGATCTCTTGTCTTTTAGAAAGCAACAAATTACAAGCATAGAAGGATATTAAGTCTCTGAGACTTCCTGTCATAGCCTCTAATTTGATGTGGTTTTGGATCTGAAAATTTAATGATCTGAGGAGAAGGTTTAACTGCAGTAAGACTTGGAATAAGATCCCTTTAGTTTTAGAATACTATTCTAAAGGCCAAAAACAGAAGAGAAAGAAAAGAAAGTCTGTAAAGAGTAGTGAGATAGACTGAAAACTTCAAGTAGTATAATGTGGTAGCGTTTCTTGCTGAGAACGGTCACGTGAGCAATCCAGCCTTTGGCTCAGCCCCACCCCTATAGTGAGCAGAGGGGGATGGAGGCTGCTGGAGGAGTTGTTACAGGACACCTTTACAGAAGCCCGCCAAAAGTTACCAGAAGGGGACGCCCACTTGCTGCCACTTCAGGAGCTGCTACCAATCACAAGCCGTTGTTACGATTCAACTGGGAGGCAGAACCAATCAACTGTTGTGGAATGTTCGGGGTTCTGTAACTTCTATAAAAAGAGGTGCTTGCACTCAATAAACGGTTCAGCATTCGATCACATTGGTCGGTGTCACATTGTTCCTGATCTCCCGTAAGTGGCGCCCGAACAGGGACCCTCAGACCTGCCTCCTGAGAGCTGCTCCAGTGGTGAAGATCAGCGCAGACCTGATGGGTGGAAGGCCGGCCGAAATATAGCCAGTGAGCAAGAGACTTTAAGAGCAAGGAAGTCAGAGCGGGCTGCAGCAGCGGCTGCCGCGAATGCTCTTTCCCCTTCTGTGCCGTTACAATGTAACGAGCCTCTAGCTCTGCCCACCGCCGCCATCGTCAGTCCGTTTGGGGGTCCCTTTGAGCACCGTCTTGCCGCCCCTGGGCCCCGAAAGTTAGCTAAAACTACCAAGAGTGCCTTTCAGCACCCATCGCCAGATGAGAGAAAAACCAAGGGGGGGAGTAAGACTGTTACGGACGCTGCAACTAGCAATGTTAAGGAGGAACAGGACGACCGGAAAGGCGCGGGCTGCTGCCGGTGGGGGAGCCTGTTTACTCTTCCCTTCCATCCTCCGAACCCTCCCCTGAAACTTCCAGCGCGACCACCGCGGGGGTAAAAACCCCTAGAGAACCTAAGGAGGACGATCGGACAAAAATACTGTTGCAGGAGGTGATTGAAAAGTTGAATGCTTTTGAGCGAAGGGGGGAGCCTAATTTAAATCATGCTCCGCCTCTGGAGGAGGGAAGCCGTGCTCCGCCTCTGGAGGCGGGCCACGCCTCCTACTCGGCGCCGAACCTTTTTAACCCCTTGCCGCGGGATCCACAGGATGTTTCTCGAAGATGGAAGGGGGTGATTAGGGATGCTATAGTAGAGGGCAGTTTTGTCCCCCAGGCGTATCCGGTCTCGGTTACCACTCAGGGTACTAACCAATGGGAGGCAATTGACTGGAAGCTCTTGGAGAAAGCCCGTGCAGCGGTCACCCAGTACGGGCTGCATTCTAATCTATCACGCCAAATTATTAATTACATATTTTCCTCTGACTTACCGATTCCTCATGATTCCTTACAAGTAGCCGGGGTTTTATTGACCCCATCCCAAAAGCTTATTTTTGAACGTAATTGGCAGCGACTTTGTGATGCAGAGCAAGCTAAACCCAAACAGCAGGGAGACCCTCTCTATGGAGTTCAAACACAAATGTTGATGGGCTCTGGGCCCTGGTCTCGGGTTGAATTGCAAGTGAATCTTACTAATGAGGTACTGCGTTTGTCGCGTGATTTGGCACTTCAAGCCTTGTTTTCTGTCCTGGACGGGACGATGCAATTCGGCTTCACTAATATTCGGCAGGGACCTACTGAGTCCTTTTCACAATTTGTAGATAGATTGTATTTGGCTATAGACAAACACCCCGATTTAGACCTGCCAACTAAGGAACGTTTATTTAAAATGTTGGCCTTTGAAAATGCGACTACCCGAACCAGATAGAGCCTAGCTACCCTACCATATGGGTCGGAGGTGGCGGACATGATTGAACTGGCTAATCATGCCGCCCAACGAGAGACGCAGAAGGAAGGCGCAGCTTTTGTTGCTGCCGCATTGAAGGAGGCTGTGTTCCCTTTTCTAAAGCAACCGATGAAGGGAAAGGGTAAGCGTTGTTTTAACTGTGGGAAGGAGGGACACTTCCAGGCTCAGTGCCAAGCTCCTAGAAAACAAAAATGGTGTAAAAACTGTAATACTGACTCGCACGATGCTAAAGACTGTAGGCAATCGGGAAACCGGAAATCGAGCACGAATGCCCCGCGCACCACGACAAAAGTTCGAGGGGCTTGGGTAAATCAAAATCACAGGGATGCCTTGACACCGTCTGCTCCGCCACTTCAGGAAGTGCCGGAGTGGACCTGGAAACCGCAGTAGATGTTACCCTTCAGGATTGTTCTGTCTACTTAGTAGACAGCACAATGACGGGACCTTTAGGTCATGGGCTCAGTGCACTGTTGCTTGGGCGGTCTTCTACATCTCAACAAGGAATTTTTGTTTTACCAGGTGTAATCGATGCAGATTGTCACGGTGTCATCAAAATTATGGTTTATACAATAACTCCACCTGTTTATATTCCACGAAATAGTCGTATTGCTCAACTTGTTCCGTTCAGATCTTGTGTTCCGCAGCAGGGAAGAGCAGACCGTGGAGATAAGGGGTTCGGATCCTCTGGGATGCCGCAGGTATTTTTAACACTTGATATTGCAAAAGCCAAACCGGAATGCACGATTGTTATGACCCACACAAACGGTGAGTTGAAGCAAGCCAAAATGTTAATTGACACCGGGGCTGACATTACTATTATTTCTCAGGGACAATGGCCAGCACACTGGCCTGTGACACCTGCATTAACAGGCATTTCTGGCATAGGAGGCGTCCAATCCACCCTGATCAGTAAGGATCCCATTAACTTCCGTTTCCCTGATGGAGCTGCTATTACAACCAAGCCATACGTCATGAACGTTCCTGTCACTTTGATAGGGCGAGACATTCTAAGTCAATTAAACACTCAATTGGTCACACAACCTTTTCCTTGACGGCCATTGTAGAACAGCCTGTGCTCAAACTTAAGTGGAAAACTTCAGACCCTGTTTGGGTAGATCAATGGCCGTTGAAGGAAGAAAGGCTGCAAAAAGTTCACGAATTGGTTAAAGAACAATTAGAAGCAGGGCATATTGTCCCGTCCACCAGTCCTTGGAATACCCCTATCTTTACAATTCCTAAAAGGAATGGCAAATGGCGGTTGTTACATGACTTAAGGGCTATTAACAACGTTATGGAAGATATGGGAGCCTTGCAACCTGGTCTGCCCTCACCTGTTATGTTACTGGAAAACTGGGAAATTCTCATTATTGACTTAAAAGATTGCTCTTTCACGATTTCATTGCATCCCGAGGATACAGAGAAGTTTGCCTTTTCTGTTCCCTCAATTAACAAGTCTGAGCCGGCAAAGCGGTATCAGTAGGTAGTGTTACCACAGGGCATGAAAACTCGCCGACGATATGTCAGCAGTTTGTTGCTTGGGCCTTAGAACCTTTCCGTCAAAAGTTCCCGCAGTTGATTATTTATCATTATATGGATGACATATTAATTTGTGGAGAATCACTAGAGAAAAACAAGATTTTGAATATTCTAAAAATTGACCTAGGATCGAGAGGTCTGGAAATTGCCCCTGAAAAAATTCAGAATTCCGCACCATGGAGGTATCTAGGTTGGGTTATTACCCACAGCGCAATTCAGCCTCAGAAAGTAAAAATGACCTCCACCGTTAAGACGCTAAACAATGTGCAGAAATTGGTTGGGGATATTCAATGGGTCAGGAACATCTCTGGCATCACTAATGATGATTTGAAACCCTTAGTACAATTATTAGGAACCTATACAAAGGCGGATGAGTCCCGGTCTCTGGGCCCTGAGCAGCAGAAGGCGCTTGACATTATCAGCGAGAAAATCTGTCATAACCATGCTCAACGAGTTGTGTTGTCACTTCCTATAACTCTGATGGTTGTTAACATTGACGGTCAGCGCACTTATCCCTTTGCCCTTATTACGCAATGGGATGATAGCGTTACCTGTAATCTTAGAATACTAGAGTGGATATTTACTTCTGTCACACCAAAAAGGACCATTACCACAAAGCCTGAAATTTTGTCCCAGTTAATTATAAAAGGACGCAACCAAGTCTTGGAAATATCTGGAAAATGTCTTCAGAAAATTGTTGTTCCTATTGTTCAAGAGTATTTAGAGTGGTTGTTACGCACTTCTTTACCTTTAAAAAGTACTTTGGCAGATTTTGAGGATGAAATAAGCAATGTCTACCCCTCATACAAACTGTTGTCGCTGTTAAGCAATCAGAAATTTGAAACATTTCCGAAACGGTCAGAGACGCCTGTGTCAGGTATTACCGTTTTTACAGATGCTGGCAAGCGTTCTAAATAAGCTGCTTGTGTCTGGCAGAACAACCAACGGTGGGAAAAACATGTGATTACTGGCACTGTTGATGATTCATGGCAAACGTTAGAGTTGCGAGCAGTTATTTGGGCCTTTCAAAAATGGAATGATACTCCCCTCAATATTGTTTCCGATTCATTGTACGTTGTGGGACTTGTGCACAGGATTGAAGGATTGTTTTTAAAAGAGGTTAAAAATAATTGGTTGTATCAGTTGTTACTACTGTTGTTACGTCTGTTACAGAATCGTGAGTTTCCTTATTTTATTACCCATCTGCGAAGCCACCAGTCAACTCATGGATTAGCCATAGGCAATTACTGAGCGGATATATTAGTTTCTCCTGCTTGGGCTGGGCCACCCGTTAATAGCTTCGCGCAAGCCCGCGAGTCACATTCCTTTTTGCATCAGTCAGCAAAAATGCTTGCAGGGCAATTTGCCATTCCCTTAAATGATGCGCAAGGGATTGTCAAATCCTGCCCATCCTGTCAAAAAATCGGATTCGGCCTATGAATTGGAGTTAACCCTAGAAGTTTGCAACCATTACAACTGTGGCAAATGGATGTTACCCATTTCTCAGAATTTGGCCGACTCAAATATATTCATCTTTGTATCGATACCTTCTCCACGGCATTATGGGCGACAGCGCAGACAGGGGAAACAGCAAAGCATGTCCGTCGTCATTTGTACATGTGCTTTGCCGTTTTGGGAGTTCCAAAATCCATCAAAACTGATAAAGGTCCTGCTTATATCTCCCGATCCATAGCTCATTTCTTCGGCATTTGGGGAATTAAGCATATTACAGGTATTGCTCACTCCCCAACCGGCCAAGCTATTGTCGAACGTGCTCATCAAATCATAAAGAGCCTTCTTGTAAAACAAAAGGGGGGAGAGGCACTCCCCCTGGCAGAACGATTGGCAAAAGCAATATATGTGGCTAATTATTTACGATTAACAGGAGACAGAGCTGACCCACCTATGGTCATTCATAGTTTGGCAATGCAATCAGGATTATCAGAAAAACCTAAACAAAAAAATTTGGTACAATATAAAGACCTGGTCACAGGTCAATGGAAAGGACCCGCAGAAGTTAAGTTAACAGGAAGAGGCTATATGTGTTTGATTACAGATCAAGGCGTTCGGTGGGTACCAGCCCGTTGGATACGGCCCTGGCGAGGCTCAGCAGAAGACATCTCATCTGCACCGGAGGATGTCAGCGACGATCAGGAACTTGTTAGTGGTTAAACTGTTAATTTTTCTGTTTGGGTATAGTTCTGTATCTCTATAATTATTGCTTTGAAGGGTTTAGGTATTGTGTTATTAGTTCTGTTTGCATGCATCGTTGTGTTTACTATAATAAAGAAATTGGTAACCAGGGTGCTAAGTCAAACCTGGATTGCTCAAAAACAAAGAGGGAATTGTGGTAGCGTTTCTTGCTGAGAATGGTCACGTGAGCAATCCAGCCTTTGGCTCAGCCCCACCCCTATAGTGAGCAGAGGGGGATGGAGGCTGCTGGAGGGATTGTTACAGGACACCTTTACAGAAGCCCGCCAAAAGTTACCAGAAGGGGACGCCCACTTGCTGCCACTTCAGGAGCTGCTACCAATCACAAGCCGTTGTTACGATTCAACTGGGAGGCAGAACCAATCAACTGTTGTGGAATGTTCGGGGTTCTGTAACTTCTATAAAAAGAGGTGCTTGCACTCAATAAACGGTTCAGCGTTCGATCACATTGGTCGGTGTCACGTTGTTCCTGATATCCCACAGTATAAAATAAAAAAATTTATTATATTTGTTAAAATATTTATCAGGCTGTTTGTCATTCCAGGATCCATCTTTTCCATCAGCTCAAAGGAAGAAAGGTGACAATAAAGCTTATCGTTGCTGAGATTTTTCTCACACGCTGTAGCAGGAAACACATTGCCATATTGTCCTATTGGGTTGTCATCAAGTAAAGCAAGTAATATGTCTGCTATAATATTTATTTAAAATGTAAACGATGCTCAGATGTGTGCTCTTTAACTTCATTTGGTAGAACAAAACAGTAAGTATTAACAAGTGCAGCCACTTTGTTCCTTCCAGCAACTACTCTGCTACACTGAATTGTTTGAGAAGAAAATAAAAGCCCCTGCAAGGAAAGTATTACATCCTTGGCTGAAAGAACAATTAGTATGTGCCAGAAGATACAAAATTTTTCCTACTTATTTCAAGTTTCAACACATATTTTTATAGTTAATGCTGCATTATAATGAGATTTCTACAGTCAATGTTGTTCACATCAATGCCAACCAAATCTTAAAGTTCAGACTTTTACTATGGTAAATAAGAGGGAAGTTCTTAAGTCCAAACAAATATTACTTTGTTTTATTCTACTGCTACCTTTTATTCTGCTACCCTGAAGTGTTAGAAGATCAATTCATCGCTAACAGCCTTTTCTATCTCCTTGCAGTCAGTTTAAATTCTTAGTGAGGGGAAGCTGAACTATGATGAGAACATCTTTAAAACAATGTGGTCCAATTTTGCTTCTTTTTTCAGTTTTCCATGTTCACTGTTTTTTCTTATACTTTCCTCTTTACCTTTCATTTTAAGTATCTAAATTACTTTCCCTTATTATTATTTTTAGACAGTATTCCATGAGAGTTTCTGTCTGTATTTCTTTTGCTAACACTGGGTGTAGCAACAGTGACTAAGGTTTTGGGTAGGGTTTTGGTTTTTTCTTTTTGTCTTTGTTTTCTATGAATGAAAGCCAGCCATTTTGGAGGACGAAGAGACTGAATTCACCTGCCTTTGCACAGGAAGACAGTAGTCATACAACTTCTCCACACTTACGTCTGATGTATCTCAGAGAGTGGTTCTAGCACACTTCCTGAAATTGCAGTGAGCATGAGCTGGTCCCACTTACGCTTGCAGAGAAAATTGTTCCTCCATGTCGCATCAACCTGCCCAGTTGCAGACACCCTCCGAAAGCATTTCTTTAGGGGAAGCTCAGGTGCTTGGAGTAGAAAGAAGTATGGTTTGAGACCTTCTACCTGCTCCTGGAAGCTAACACAGGGGAGCCTGTGCCTCCGTACTTCTTCCCTCAGCCGTGAGCTTCAACCTCTCACCACTGACACCTCCAAAGCCTTCGCCGTATCCTGAGCTGATTCAGCAGAAACTTAAACAAAAAAGTGAGTAATTTCTGCAGTTTGTTCTGTACTGGCTCTAAAATGTCTGTCTAGTTCACATTCACAATTTATAAAAAAGAGTCCATATGAAGAAAGAAATGGAAAATGACTGGAAAAAAATGTCTAAGACATTTTTCTGTCCTAACTAATGCACTGCTGAGTTTCTGTCTTCTAATTATTTCCATCTGTGAATACAAGATTTGAAACTACAAAAAACTGCCATGTAAACCTCTAGATGTAAGTTTAAATTCAACTCCAAACAAACCAGTGTTCCTTTATTCTGCTGATGTTTATCGCCTTATCACTTTTTCGTCCAGGATCATCTTATTAATGCTAAAACAGAAAGAATAAGAACATCAGTACTAGAAAAGAATTTGAAATTATTAATTTAAATGTTAGTGCCTTAAGATGAAAAATATAAAATACACTGATTGCCCATAGTCATGAGAAACATTAAATGTGCTCTGTTTTTTTGCTAGAAACTTTCTAGCTGACAGAAAATCCTCTTTCGTGAGTAAAAATATAATAGAGTGGAATCTGTGGAGTTAATGGAAGACTTGGAAGGTCATGCCCAGAAATTCCTCCTCTTTTTGGGAAAAAACGTGAAAAAAAGATACAGCTACTTGAAGAGATAAATGAAGGTCTGTGCTGGTAAGGTTATTCTAGTTATTCGTCTTGTTAGTTCTTAGGTCTTCTTTCTGTGATGATACCATTTTAAAAATGGTAATTCTGAATTATCGGGGCAGTGATTATGATGGTCAATATCAGAAATGGGCATAACTACATCATATGAACTTTATTACATATTTTCTTCCAAAGCGCCAGCATCCATGCAAGAGTATCAAGTCTTTGCACAAGGATACCACAAATCGATCAGAGATACACTTGTAAGCTCAATAAAGTTACAAAAAATCAAATAGTGATAAAATTAGCATCCAGTACGCACGTGCACACACAGCGTATAAGTCTACCTTGACTTATGGATACCCTTAAGCTAAAAATAAATTTAGGTATGCTTTTGCCTGAAGAAAACAAGAACTTCTCGCATATGGCATGCATTACTTTCCAGGCTACACCTTGATTATATACCCAGTAGTTCTAACCAAAGAGAATAAAAAATTAGATTAATCTGTTTTATCTGATAACATCTCACAATACACATGTCATGTTTCGTAAACACGGATATAAATTTGAATTTCAAAGCTTTTAACAATAAATCTTCTATAGTATTACATTCATGATATATTGAGACAGAAACTCGAAGTATTTTTTACGGCATGGAAAGCTGCCTTTGGAAAGAAATTATTATTCTTGTGAGAGGTATGCAAACAGATGTCAAAGCACCTAGAGTTTAGTGAAGACTTGAGGTGCTCTCAGTATGTTGTTTGCAGCTCAAGAGCAAGAATTTACACATAGGTGAGCAGAAGTGCAGTTTTGTGTAAGACAACCATGATTTCTGTGAGCGTTCAGGCAAAGAATGGACTAGAAAGGAATAGATTGTATTCGTACTGTGAATACATACACACGAAAGAAATATTGGGTCGGGGTTTTGGGGGTTTGCTTGTGGTCATTTTTAGGGATGCTTGTAATTGTGTAACTGTGCAGAAATTGTTTGGTATTACCCTACATGCACAAAACCCCAGTGAAAAGGGTCAGACTTCTGATTGCAACATTCTGTACTGTAAGCATCAGCAACTACATTACAGATAATCATAAGACAGTGTTGTAACTTTGCTGAGGCTTTAGTTTCAGGCTAAATTAATTCTATGCTTGTTTATTTCATGGACTGGCTTGCAAGCTTATGCAAGAAAGCTCTGGAGAATATTCAGTTCCTTTCCTAGACATCTAATTTCATTAATAACATCCTTAGTTTGCCATATTACTGGCTGAGAGTCAGGCTGCATGTGAGAGCAACATAGGGTGAGAACTGCATTGAGCTCCTCTGAGCTACACTGAGGAGTATCTTCATCTCCTTCTTTTGCAGACAAAAAGAAGCAACCAGACTCAAGTACTTCAACCGAATATTGGGAGAACCTGTGTGATGTTATTTGTTTCTTATATGTAAAAATCAGTTAATCTTCACAGTTGCTTATTTTGTTGATGGTTTAAAACACAACACATTTCAGGAGGAAAGTTCTGTGGGAAAGTGTGCTAGGTTCAGGGTTATCTGAAGTTTAAATTAGTATCTGTAACTTATAGCAAAGGTATAATTGCTAAACATCTAATAATTTATTTTATATAATACTTCTCCATTTCCTTCTAATCTCTCCTCTTCCCTTGACTGTCTAGTTTCTTCCCTTCTTAGGTGCAGTTTAAATGGCTGGTACACCGGTCTTAGAAGCAACCCACCTTTTATTTTTACTTCTAAAAAGTTTCTCTAAAATCTTGTTGTCTTTTTCTTGCAGAGTTGCACATTTCCAGAGCACAAAGAGAATGGTCACCTACAACAATGCAGGCTCCAGCATCTAGACTTTGAATGGTGCCTGTTTGGTGTGACTAGCTTGAGCAAAGAATGAACAAAGATATGAAACTTTTCTCACATGAGAAATAGATTACACAGGTCCCCACCCTGAAAAAGGGAAAAATGGGTCCATGAGGCTGGAAAATTTTAGAGATTCATTAAATTGTGTGTGGTATAAAAAAGGTGAATAGGAAATTATTAGTTTCTTTTTCTTGCAATACAGAATATGATCTTGTAACACTGTGGTCATTAAATATACCAGATTCAAAACAAGTCAGAGGAAGTGTTTATATAATAAACACAAATATTTAAATATACATATTTTATAATATATAAAAATTATATAAATAACACAATATATAATATGCTGTAGAACTTCTCTCTTCAGGTGACAGTCCGCTCTGCCTCAAAAAAAGCAGTTGGACAAATTAATATGCTAAAGAAAGTTCTCTTAAATGATCATATGGTAAAGTAGGAGAAAGATAGAGTTGGACAAAAGAAGTACCAAAGTTGAAATTTAATACTTCCCTTCTGCTCTCTTAGTTCTCTCTTGGTGAGAGAATTGTAAAGAATCTTGATTAAGTTCACTTGGTTGCCAGTATCTTAGAACATACTGAAGTAATAGGGAAAGAGACATTCAGAATTACTGGCTTTCTCCTTTGACAATTTTTTTTACCATGCATAAATATTCAAGAATTGCCATCCTGAGCACGACTCCTGTGACTTTCTACCTGACAGGCATACTTAGGCAGCAACAAGCTTCATAAGACAATCAAAATTTATATTTGTAAAATCACTTAATAACTAAGAAGAAATCAGTGTATCCTGTACAGCCCAAGCCTGTACAGTGGTGTGTGCCTTGTTAGGCACCGCTGCATTCTGCACAGGCTGATGGGACAGCTCCTAAACAGCAGCCCTGGGAGATAAAGAGGAATTAGACTGCATCTCCCACAGATCTCTTGGTGCCTGACAGTCTTAGGGGCAGTAATTTCTGTTTACAGCTGTTTGAACAAAAGTGATGGCAGTGATTTGTGGATTTATGGATGAATGGGATAGAAAGCATCCTGAGAACTGGTTCATGCAGTACCTAGTGGAGGTCCTTTAAAGCCCTTCCCGTTTTTCCTTGTTCATCCTGTGTTTTGGGGTAATTTGTTCTTTAAGTAGGGTGTGTATCAAATTAACAGATTTTCAAGTTTTTCAAACCCTTTTTTTGTGAAAGTGAGAGCAATAATACCATGAAAAATGTCCAAGCACAGCCAGAAGACCCCAGCAGATGCTTGACTTCATCACTAAATAATCCTTTCTAGCTCTTCACCCAGCTTTCTGAAACATTTTGTGAGAGGAACAGCGAAAGATGGCCAAACTGTTGTAATTTAAAATGCATGAATAGGAAAAGACATTTGAGGAAAACTGAGCACAGATATTATGTATCCTGACTACAAAACTAAGTAAGAAAACATTCTCAGGAGTCTGCATATCATTAGCGGTTTCGTAGGACTTTTATGTCAGTAATTTGGAATTGAATCTTCTTCACAAATTGATATCAAATGGCCTCGCTTCTTAATTATTTCTTGACACTTCAAATGCTGTACAGGACAGTGTCTGGAGCTAATGGAAAAATGTCAAGAAATTCAATTGTGAAGCCCTCTCAGATATCTTTTTTCATAACCCAGGTTCTCGCTTATGCATTATGCCCACATAATTTGTCTGTTATCTTCATTCCTCTTCCTTCCTGCTTACCTTTCAAATATTTTTTTCTGAATTACAGAGGTGTCAAAAACGCTTCATCATGTTCTCCTTATTCCACACTGAGGGAAGCAGAGAGAATCTGACTCATACAAAGAAAGAGAACTCAAACCCTCACAGACCCTTTGGGCTATATTTTGTATTGGCAACATATGCTCCAGTCACTAGAGTTGCTCAGGAGCATTCTCTACTTCTGATGAAGAAAGGGAGAAAAAAAGGCTTATAAACAAAGTATCTGGATTTTCCTGGGTAACATTTTTAGTCTTTGAGAAAAAGAAGATCAAAAGCATTACTTTTAGGTCTTTGGATTTTGGCCTTTAACTCAGTTGCCTTTCTGCTTTGTCAACGGTGTAACAAAGGTGGTGAGACATGAAGAAAGATGAGAAAACATGAATGTCCAAATATTTGAGCTATTTCTTTCACCAACTCTGAACATGAAAATGAAATGCTATTAAACTTTTTAAGCGAAAGATCAAAAGATTACTTTTCTGAGGTTAAGATCTATTTTTAGTTCGAAAAAAATAAACATGTAGAGAAGAATACTCAGGGCAATTCCAACAATTATATACATTTATCAAAAGTAATTTCAGTCTTAAGTGAATAACTGAACCAGAAAAAACAAATTCAAATTCTGTCAAAGCACAAAGACGGGAGAGAACCCTCAATGCAGCTAACATTATAGTTAATGTAGAAAAACAGGTTCTTCTAGGGTACTATTCATCTTAACCTAAAGCAGACATCTAAAATAACTGCTTTTAGGGTGCAGTGTATCTAATCTCTTCTTCCCAGCTGACAGTAAGGGAGCATAGAGTGACTTAGACAAATGTATGCTGTATGTCTCTAAAGGTGAGAATTCCACCCAAAGGGAGTAATTCAAATCCTATTATAAAATGAAATCCATCAGCACTGGTGCACACTCAGGAAGTTAGTATAGACTGTGCCTAACAAACCAGATTAAATCTCTAGAAGGACTGCACAGAACTTTAAAGGTATAAAGTGCTAAATTTTCTGATTATGAAATAAAAAATCAGTTGTTTGCTTTTTCCCCTCTCTTGTTTCTGTACAGCAGTCACTGGAGTTTAAACTGTTTTGCTATCTTGCTCTCATGGTTTAAACCTCTCTTAACTCACGCAGTCTCTCTCTCACTCACTTCCCCTTTTTTCTTCCCCCCACTCCTGGAGGGATGGGAAGGAGAATCAAAAGAATGCAACTCCCACAGGTTGAGAAAAGAACAGTTTAGTAAATAAAGTATAACACAAATCACTACTGCTACCACCAATGATAATAATGACAAGAGAAATACAAGGAAAGAATACAATTCTCACCACCTAATACCAAGCCCGACCACGCAGTGCACCCCCACCCTTCCAGGTCTCTGCTCTCTGCTTTCCATCCTGGGCATGACACGCTGTGGTATAGAATAACCTCTTTGGCTAGTTTGGGTCAGGTGCCCTGTCTCTGCTTCCTCCCGGCTTCCCCTCCTCCCTGGTAGAGCATGACACTCAGAAAGTCCTTGGCCAGACCAAAACATCACTAAGCAGTAAACGAAACACTGGTGTTATCAGCGCTGTTCCCAGGCCCAAAATCAAAAACACAGCGCTGCACCAGCTACCAAGAAGGAGAAAAATGACTGCTGCTGCTGAACCCGTGACACTCGCATAGCTGAAAACACAAGACAAGAAATTAAGAAGCTGAGGTACTTAAAGATGCAGGAGTTCACTTTGATATATAATTGCCCTTATGAGTTTGGTGATCGTCACAGAACAGTGGTGTCTAGTGTGCCACTTACTGATCCAGGAGCTTTGTTTGTTTTGCTGACTTCTAGTTATCTAGATTATACAGTCTCTACTGCAAAGACTACTTTTGTAAGCTGCACAGCCTAGCACAATAATGCACTGATTTTGATCTATGCATGGCTACACTATAAGAGTAATAATAATTACTGTTATTATTATAATGATTAGTCTTATGCAGTCCCATGCTATTATGCAAACAAGTTTATATAAAATGAACATTAAGAGAAAGACATTTATTTGACATTCAAGAAGTTTTGAATGACATAGATGTAGGGTTGTAATGAATGTGTAAAACGTTGTGATCATTGTCATACTTGAATAACTGCATTCGAAACAAGCTGGCCATAAAATAATATACTGCCAGTACAGAAGGTCTTCACGATACCAGCTATAAATACCAAACATAACTAATTATTTCAGCTTTAAAATGGTCCTGCCAAGTAATATTAATGACTTAGTATGTTCAAAAAATGCCCTTGTTTTTCATCGTTTCTACATGCAATCTGTGACATAGCAGTCCTTGTACTCTGAGATACTGTCTGTATTAGTAGATACCAACTTGAACATAAACTAAAATGAAACTAATCTTACGCTTTCAACATCCTTTAGCTGTTTTGTGATGTGGAAAAAGCAGGCAGATTCTTTTGTTGTTGACACCAGAAGTGGGGGTCACTCTGGGCCTCCTGAGTACATTCTGAGCTCAAACAAAAATTGATTTCCTTTTTTAAAAAAGCAGCTGGCATTACAATGAATTGCTTTCTTTCGATTTTCCTTTTCCACTGAAGCATTCAGTGAATGCAGCAGGCATAATAGGCTGAAGTAAACAATGTCAGGTTCTGTTATATCAAGAGCTCTTTTAAACTAAGCAGACAAGCTATCATCAGTGCCTGAAACCCTGTAAATGGCAGTAGAGACTGAAAATGAGTGTTTCCTGACAAGTGTTTTGACGACATTTTGAAGAATGGAAGGAGATACTTTGCTAATTACTGTGGCTGCCACCCTTTCAGTCATGATACTGTTTCGTTAATGAGCAAATATAAACAACCTGTGTAAGACAATAATAAAATTGAAGATTCAGTGAAATATATGCCAGCAAGTCAGTTCATAATAAACAAGAAAACTAGAGGCAGACCCTTTCAGTTTGCCTGTGTTCACCTTTATTCATTGAAGAAGCCTGTATCTCAAACGTTTTTTTAAACCAAGAGATCTCTGTGGAGCTGACAGGAATTATGAAAAGGGTAGAGGTGAATATTTTCCAGTAGACTCAGTGGCATGGGGTAGCTATCCTTTAACTAGAATGTTAATTATAAACAAGAATATTCACAGCAATAGGTGAAATCAGTCTCTCTACACATGGTCTAACTTGAAGTTGCAGTTGCTGAGGCATTGCATCAGAAGACTTGCAAAGACATAAATAATTGGGATTAATATAATAATATTCTGGAGTAGCAGCAAGATGGTCCAAATAAGTCACGACAATGGGAAACCAGTACTTCAGCAGACCACTATCGTTTCTGTACTAGCTTTCAATGAGATAATTTCAGTTTTGTCTAGATTCAGAGTTGGCTCCAGTAACAGAGCATGTTTTTACTCATTAAGAAAAGTACTTAGAAAATCTTTTGGCCCTCTTCAACAAGAAAAAAACATATTAAAATATATATATATACATAAATTAAAACTATCACGTTGCCAAGAACTAGATCTCAGTGTTATGTAAAGTGTATGCTACCTGTACCCACTATATGACACAGTCTTCTTGTGTTACTGACCTCTGGAACTCTAAAAGGAAGATGTCTTTTGGGTCATTTATCTGTTCTTTTATGACACAGCATAAAGCAGTATGTTGGAGCCTCCCTTTTTGCAGCCAGCAGTGGAGAAAGCAGATTTCTGTGTTTGTTTTGTATAATTCCTGGACTTTTGTTTACTTAAATTCCTTTGTATTGTTTACGTATAGTTTGAATCCAAATGCTACTGTTCTCCTTGAGAGAGAGAAAATTTGTTGCAGCTTCTCTGGTAACCTTGCAGTTCCAGATCGAGCCCCCTACCTTATTCTTCCTCAATTTCTTCCAAAATACACATGCTGCTTGTCCAGAAAGGTTAATTCATGTTAAAAAATCAGTTTGAAAAAATGTATTTTTCTATTTTAAAAAATCAGCAATATTAATAAAAGAATAAGTTGGGCTTGGGTTGTTTGGGTGTTTGGGTTTATTTTCAGAAAGGTGTAGGGTTTTTTTCATGTCTGTGAATTTTGATGGTTTTGAAATATTTCTGATAGCATGACCAACAAAAGGCACTGTATTGTGACTGATATTCAGAAATAGCTTGTGAAAAGACATGAGCTGGGTATTATGTAAATAGTTAAGAATGTGAATGGAAGAAAACTAAAGGAAAAGGTAGTGGAAAGGTTGTTAATTATACCTCCATACGGTATAATTTGGTACAGAGGATGATGGCTGAAGTACAAATATGGGGATGCCTGGCAGATTGATTTTATCACACTCCCGCCAACCCACCAAGGCAAGAGCCATGTGCTTACCATGGTGGAAGCAGCCATTGGATGGCTAGAAACATACACTGTGTCCCACGCCATTTCCTGGAACACTATCCTGGGCCTTGACAAACAGATTTTGTGGCACCCAACATGGGGCACAAAGGTTTGAGATAATGACAGATCTGACCAGAGTGTGTCTAATCGTATTTGTGATAAGCATTCATTGCTTCGGATTAATAGTCACCTGTCACAATGCTGATTTATTGGCTCTCAAAGTTGTTGTTCATGATCTCAGAGTTTCAGTATGTCATGCCTTACTTACAGCCAGTATTTGCTGTGTTAGTGTATAATGGCTGTGGGGCTTGGGCTAAGGTTCTTGTTTCACTGTACTTTATGGTAATGACTTGTAATACAATAGACTCATTGACCATGAAACAGATCCGGCTTGCTTTCTGGAGTCCCCGACAACAAGTTGCAAAAACTGCTGAAGGAGAGGGTGAATTGAGTCAGTTTGCCGAGGTGAAAGCCATCCAGCTGGCCTTGGACATTGCTGAATGAGAAAAGTGGCCAGTACTTTATCTCTATACTGACTCATGGATGGTGGCAAATGCCCTGTGGGGCTGGTTGCCACAACGGAAGCAAAGCAACTGACAACGCATGAGTAAACCCATCTGGGTTACTGCACTGTGGCAATATATTGCTGCCCTGGTACAGAACGAGGTGGAGAAGACACGCCACATAGATGCTCATATACCAAGAGTTGGGCCACCGAGGAACACCAGAAAAACCAACAAGTGGATAAAGCTGCTAAGATTGTAGTGGCTCAGATGGACTTATATTGGCAACATAAGGGTGAATTATTTTTGGCTTGGTGGACCCATGACACTTCAGGCCATCAGGGCAGAGATGCAACATACAGATGGGCTTATGGTCAAATGGTGGACTTAACAATGGACACTATTGTCCAGGTTATTCAAGCCTGTGGAACATGTGCTGCAACTAAGCAAGCCAAACGGTTAAAGCCTCTTTGGTATAGAGGACGACGGTTGAAGTACAAATATGGGGACACCTGGCAGATTGATTATACCATACCCTCTCTCCTGCCCTGAAAGACTGTTACAAGAGATGGAGCCCGACATCACAGACTGGATGAACTCAGCAGCTTTATAGAGATTGGTCCATGCACTAAGGAATGATATCTCTCTCTTTGTGTGGGTGTGTAGGTGTGTGTACATATATTAGACAAGAGCGATGATATATTGAAAAATGTAGGATCTGAGCATGATGTGAATGGTATGGAATAAAGGGTGGATACTGTCCTGGGTTCAGCAGTAGCAGTCATTTTTCTCCTTAGTAGCTGGTGCAGTGCTGTGGTTTTGACTTTCAGCCTGGGGACAACACTGATAACACTGATGCTTTTAGTTGTTGCTCAGTAATGTTTAGGCTGACCAAGGACTTTCTGAGTCTCATGCTCTACCAGGGAGGAGGGGAAGCCAGCAGGAAGCAGAGACAGGACACCTGACCCAAACTAACCAAAGCGGTATTCCATACCACAGCACATCATGTCCAGTATATGAACTGGGGGCAGCTACCTGGAAGGGTTAGATCAGTGCTCAGGTTGGGTTGGGTATGGGTCGGCAGGTGGTGAGTGGTTATATTCTCTTCCCTTGTTCTTTCCCGTATCATTATTATTATTGGTGGTAGCAGCAGTGGTTTTGTGTTATACTTCAGTTACTGGACTGTTCTTATATCAACCCATGGGAGTTACATTCTTTGGATTCTCCCTCCCATCCCTCCAGATGCAGGGGGAAGAAGAAGGAGGTAATGAGTGAGTGGCTGCGTGGTTCTGGATTACTGGCTGAGCTTAAACCACGACAAATGTTAAAGTGAATATATCAAAGTGATAATGTGGCTGGAAAAAAAACAGACTTTCAGATAACTTAACCTCTGCTATGCACATCAAAATGAGCACTACCTATAAGTGAAAGTATAGGCTGTCAAGGAAGCATACTGAAGTTTCCTGTATCAAAGGCCCAATCTGAGTATCAGAATTAAGTGGTTTTTTCCTAATATTGTTCTCAGCCCTTGTCCTCCAAAGCTTTGTTACTGATTGTTACTCCATAATCAACAAAAAGCATAACTGATGACGTTTTTAATTTGCATAACCATATATTTATTGTAAGCTGACAAGAACACCAATGAAAAATAAATACCCGAAATGCAGGCTCTTTAGAAAAGACAGGCCCTGCAGGCGGGGAGGGGGAGTTGCTATTTATGCCAGTGATAAGCTGGAGAGTGTGGAACTCTGTCTGGGGGCAAGTTATCAGTTAACAGAGGGCTTGTCAGTCAGGGTTAAAGGGAGAACAGCAATGGGGGACATTACTGTGGGAATCTCTTACAGACCGCCTGATCAAGAGGACTTGGTGGATGAAGCACTCTATAGACAGATAGGAACAGTCTCACACTCTCAGACCCTTGTTCTCATGGAGCACTTCAACCACCCTGATATCTGTGGGAGGGATGGCACAGCCCGGCACAAGCAATCCACAAGGTTCCTTGATCGTGTGGAAGACGACTTCCTTCTGCAAGTAAGAGAGGAGCCGACAAGGAGAGGTGCCGTGCTTGTCCTCGTGCTCACCAACAGGGAAGGGCTGGTTGGAAATGTGACACTCCAGGGCAGCCTTGGTTGTAACTATCGTGAGATGGTAGTGTTTGGCTAGGGATGTTAAGGATAACAGGAAGGGATTCTATAGGTGCATTGCAAATAAAAGACAGACTAGGGACAATGAAGACCCCCTCCAGAAGCCATCAGGAGAACTGGCTACCCTGGATTTGGAGAAGGCTGAGGTTCTTAATGACTTCTTTGCCTCAGTCTTCACTGAAAAATGCTCTGACCACACCACCGAAGTCTTGGAAGGCAGACACAGGGACAGTGAGAATGAAGACCCTGGGCCCACTGTAGGAAAGGATCTGGTTCAAGACCGTCTTAGGAACCTGAATGTGCACAAGTCCATGGGATCTGATGAAATCCATCCGCGGGTCCTGAAGGAGCTGGCAAATGATACTGTTAAGCCATTGTCCATCAAATTTGAAAAAATCATGGCTGTCAGGTGAAGTTCACGATGACTGGAAAAGGGGGACTATAACCCCCATTTTCAAGAAGGTGAAAATGAATGTCCCACTGCACTACAGACCAACCAGTCCCACCTCTGTGCCTGGCAAAATCTTGGAGCAGATTCTCCTGGAAGGCATGCTAAAGCACACGAAAAACAACAAGGTTCTTGGTGACAGCCAGCATGGCTCCACTAAGGGGAAATCCTGCCTGACCAATGCGGCGGCCTTCTATGATGGCGCTACGAACTGATAGAAAAGGGTAAAGCAGTTGACATAATCTACCTGGACCTGTGCAAAGAGTTTGACACTGTCTCACATGACATCCTTGTCTCTAAATTGGAGAGACATCAATTTGATAGATGGACCACTCGGTGGATAAAGAACTGGCTGGATGGCCGCATGCAAAGAGTTGTGGTCAATGGCTCAATGTCCACCTGGAGACCAGTAATGAGTGGTGTGTCCCTCAAGGATCAGTGCTGGGACTGGTCTTGTTCAACATCTTTGTCGGTGACATGGACAGTGGGATGGAGTGTGCCCTCAGCAAGTTTGCCGATGACACCAAGCTGTGTGGTTCAGCCGATATGCTGGAGGGAAAGAATGCCATCGAGAGGGACCTTGACACACTTGTGAGGTGTGCTGATGACAACCTGATGAAGTTTCACCATGCCAAGTGCAATGTCCTACATGTGGGTCAGAGCAATCCCAGGCACAGCTACAGTTTAGGCAGAGAAGTGATTCAAAGCAGTCTTGTGGAAAAGGACTTGCAGATGTTGGTCAATGAGAAACTTAACATGAGGCGGCAGTCTTAGCTCGCAGCCCAGAAAGCCAGCCATATCCTGGGCTGCATGAAAAGGAGCGTGATCAGTAGATCAAGGGAGGTGATCCTGCCCCACTGCTCTTGTGAGTACTTGGAGTATTGTGTGCAGTTCTGGTGTCCTCAACATAAAAAGGACACAGAACTTTTGGAACAAGCCCAGAGGAGGGCCACAGAGGTGATCAGGGGACTGGAGCACCTTCTGTATGAAGACAGGCTGAGAAAGTTAGGGCTGTTCAGCCTGGAGAAGAGAAGGCTGCGTGGAGACCTCATAGCAGCCTTCCAGGATCTGAAGGGGGCCTATAGGGATGCTGGGGAGGGACTCTTCTTTAGGGATTGCACTTATAGGATAAGGGGTAATGGATTAAAGCTTAAACAGGGGAAGTTTAGATTGGGTATAAAGAAGAAGTTCTTTACTGTGACGGTGGTGAGGCACTGGAATGGGTTGCCCAGGGAAGTTGTGAATGCTCTATCCTCGGCACTGTTCTAGGCCAGGTTGTTTAGAAAGTTGGGTGGCATGGTTTAGTGGGAGGTGTCCCTGCCCATGGCAGAGGGGTTGGAACTAGATGATCTTAAGGTCCTTTCCAACCCTAAATATTCTATGATTCTATGATTCTAAAGGATCTTTCTTTGCCCTAACATACTGCTCTTTAGTTGGTGACTAAATCACTATGACAGAGATCAAGGCTGAATATGCACCCCTACAAACACCATTGTGGAGAAGCAGCACTGTCAATCAGCCATGGTTACTATGGTTACTATGATAGGTAACTGGGAATTATTTTTTTTCCCCTTTCACAAAGACAGTACTCTCGTAGGTTTAGGGCGTGTGCTTATGGTGACAAATTATACTTGAGAATTAATTTGATGTTATAGCCTGTATTCTGTGCATCCAACTAAACAAAAAACTCTAACAGTAAAAAGCAGAAGAACCTAATTATATTCCCTTTTAGTTTTGTAAAGCCCAAAAAGAATTTATCTGACTGAGGGAATTTTAAAAGGTATCTGAGTCCTTCCAGAATGACACTTCTAGTTGACTGGATGTCACTGATAATGTCTGAGAACAGTTTTGTCAGGTATATTGCAACAAAGAGGCACACTCTGTGTAAGGGGTCTACATGATGTGGATATACATTGTAGGGTTTGAAAAAGAGGCAACAAAAGATCATATCCTGTTCCCTGCAATTCCAGTGCGGCACTGAAGATCTGATTTTTGAGATTCCTTGGAGCACACGGGTATTCCTGAGTGCTTGAACTTCTAAGCAGAATGTAATTATTGAGGAAATTAACTTCACAGCTGAAGGTTGTGGTGTCACAATAATTTAGAGGAGTAGGAAAGATGCTTTCTGAGCAATCAGTAATCTTTTTTCCCCTTTTATTTTTTTTTATCACTTAATAGCATTCATTAAAACTGTTAACATGAATTGCTTCTTTTAAAATTTCCTACCGAGTCTCAGTTTAGTTGAGTTAAACTTTTCTTTGAATAATATAATACTGTCATGCTCAATTGACTTTCTTTATAAAAGTAATAATTCTTTTATACAGGTTCATTCTTAACAGCACTAGAAACTGCAAAAAATACACATTGCTGGTTTCTTGTTAAAATAATTGTGAATGCCAATGCCACTTGTCAGGCACAGCCCTTCTACCCTGATGAGTAGCAGCTTATTGAAATTCTTTCTTGCAAAAAGCAGTCTGCCTTTGGAGTCAAGAAGAGATTAGTAGAGAGCAATCGTGTAGGCTGCAATTATCAAATCCTCTTCTAATTTTTAACTTGTTTTTCCACTGCAGCTTGTAATAAGAAAATATGCTGACTTCCTGGGCAACTGTTTTTGTTCTGTTTAAGCTCGGTGTTGCAGCTGCTGGTCATACCAGGACAAATACTTTGGTCATCCTTCTGACAAAGCCTTTCTATATGGGTTGATACATGCGCAGGAAAAATTTTGTGAGTGTTGATCCAAGGTGCTTTTTTGTAATGTCTTTCCATTAGGGTGGCATGGTGAAAGTAATTTTTCTCAAGGCCCTCTCCCATTTTGGAACACAAAATACTGAAGTGTGTAATAGATGAAAGCCTTCACTCTTCACAGCCTGTTACCCTAAATTAAACTACTTAGGAGGTGGCCATAGTAAGTGACGTCACTGGTTATACTTCTTACATGTGCAAATGGAACCCAAAAAAGTGTAAACAAAGATGAGTTGTGGTTTCCTCATCATAAGTTTATAAAATGTGGGGTAGTCTATGAAAAAAATGCACTGGCTTCCCAAAGCAATGTCTTTTACAATTGTAGAGGAAGGGTTATGAAACTATACCACTCTTCACCCCACCAAGCTTTTACCTATTTTGCTGAAGGAAAATTTTATCAAGAGCAAAGCCTCTGTCAGCTGCACAGAATGGCATAAATATAATTTTGTAAAAATTAAAGATATGCTCAGTAGAGTAACACATAAATATTTTTAGTCACCCAAACAGCATTACATGTATATACAGGAATAAAATGAAAATAGCATTTTACGTTATAAGTTCATTTTTATTGAAGCAGTAAGTAAAGAGTCACATGACCTTGTATCTACCCCTTAGGATAGCAATAGAACTCACTTCAAGAGCCAGGCTGAAAAATATTGCATTTCACAGAGGAGGAAAACTTATCCAGTCTTTGATGATGTCTAGTGGTGATGAAAGCAGTACATGGCTGATTGCTATTACAATTTAAATATCATATGCAGAGTTTTTATTTCAACAGTCACTACTTATGTGCCTTATCAAAATGGAGATTGGAACTCAGACAAAAAAATCACTTGCCTGTCTCTGCTGAGCGGCTTCTAGAAAAATTCACTGGGCTGCACTCACAATAAGGGACAGTATTCAGGACCTTGTGCTATGGCTACTAGTATAAAATCTGTAGATCTGGGAATTGCAGATAGTTGCAATCAAATGTTAAGTGCATGCAGGAAACAACAAACAGAAACAGTGTTTTCATGACACTCAAGGTGTGAGTTGCAAGTTAGAACATGGCCACAACTGAGTACAGATTCTGTTGTGGTGACAAGTGATGCTGAATAAGAGCCAGTGTGGCCAGCAGTTTATTTCCTGAACTAATGTGACAAAAAAGCAATTTTCTACCAAAATCTGAATTATACTAGTTTGCATTTCAGAAGTTAGTGGAAAACTGTGATAAAGTTTACATGTTTTGAATTGGAGTAACTAGTACAAAGTTATAACGGTGTCCCAGAGGGAAGAAATGTTACCACAACTTCCTTGGTCTTTCTCCATAGCTTTGAAATTGGGAAATACATAGGTGACACAAGAAAGAAAACGTATCGGAAGACGTACAATACAGCAGTTACATACTTACTAATTTCTAAAATATATCTTGTTTTATATTCTAACTTCCCATTACATTTCTAAGAATGCTAGTAGTTTTTATCATGTTTAGCACTTTTTAATATGCTTCACTTATAAAAAGTACCCAAGAGAAAGCTCTGAAATGTGAAGCCTTTTGTTTATCTCTCTATGTCTGTATTTATATATCAGAAATATAAAGCATGGGCAAAAACCCAGCCCCTGTAACTTTGATATGTGGCAGGATTAACTGCTGAAGTGAAGTAATAAATCTTCAGCTAAATCCTTTAAAACCTGAAGCCAACAAGGGCACTATTCATGATGCTGGGAGGCAGCAAAATGATGCTACCTGTAAATCTAACTTCTTTTCTTTTTTTTTTTATCATGGCCTAAAATATCTTTCATTAATCCTTTTGGCTAATGGAATTAATGTAAACACCTTTCAATAATTTGTGTAGTTAAAATGAACAAAATAAATCTCTTCAAATGAGTGCATTACTATTGCAAAGTACAAATCAGCTGTCCGAAAGCATTTAAGATTGTTCATTGAAATCTTTAAAGAGCACAAGTTCCAAGATGTGAGTTGGAGCTTATACTTGAAGGGGTACTAAGAAGTTATGATGCTATCATTAGTGCTCCAGGTTGTCAGATGACAGGAATTCAACCTTTCCAATAAGTTGATATTATGATGGTATTCTGAGAAAAATGTTTCTTTCTTTCTATGCTTCACAGATAAACCTCTACAGTAAAAAACAACATTTACCTCCTTTCTTTTTCTTCTGTTTCAGTTAGTGATGCTGTTAATAATGGTCAGTTTCACCATGCTTATATTTTCTCACTTTTTATTTTGCTATATTTTTATCCTTCAAACTTTAATTACAACAACATTATCTGAATTCTAAACATTTTACTACATTGTTTCACTGTTCCCAATGTAAAAACTTGAATTGAAAAAAAAAAAAAAAAAAAAACAACAAAACAACCAGACAATTAAAAAGCCAAACCAAAACAAAAAGAACCAAAACCCAGCATCGTTCCTGTTGTTCTCAGGTGCTACTCATACTGTGCTTTCTTGCGTGGCAATCCAGTGAAAATTAACAATCTGAAGATCTTTAGATGATATTGTTACAGTCTCTGGGAATTGAATTAATACTTTTTAACTCATTCTGTGTTTTCCATCATCCAATGGCCTAAAGTTTTGGAGATCTGTCTAAACTGTAGTGCTAATGATGAGATTATTCAATATCTTCTACTGTCTTATTAGTATATTGCACTGGACATATTCTAGTGTCAGTATATTGAATCTGAGAGAAAGGGACCATTGCTCCCACTTAAATCAATAAAAGACCAGAAAGCTTTCCTACTATCAGGGGATAGTAGTTGATAGCTGTAGCTGATAGCTGACAGCTAAGCACAAGCAGGACAAGAAACTGGGCTTATATTAGGCAGAAGGATAATGAAGCTTCCAGAGAAGAGACAATGCTACATTTTCCTTCTCATCTGGGTGGTGGTCTTGCTTCTAAGAGACACATGCTGTTAGAAGCAAGATCAGGTCACAGATCTTATGTGTTGATGATTCATTATTTATTGTTCCTTGACCTCTCTTGTACTATATCTACATGAATAACATCCAACAATTGATGGAATGCTGAAAGCATTCAATTTCTTAAAAGCAGATACCTTAGGGTTTTTTTTTTTTTTGTTTTGCTTTTTAATCATAGAAAATTGTAGCCTTTCTCCACTGTTTTTTTTTTTTGGTGGTGTGACAATTTTATAGCATAATCTCAGTTTTCCTGTCCTAATGTCTTTGCTTGCCGTGCTAACTTTTAAAGACTATTGGAAACATCTCAGGCTTTTCATTGCTTCTTCCTTTTAAATCTCTGCTTTGTTATTTTTACAGCCTTTTCCAATACTAGGTTACAAGATTCCCAAAGGATGTGTTTTATATGCTTGTTCAGATGATGTCAATAGCATTATAGTGAATTAGCATGATATTATGAAATCTGAGTTTAACTTGCAAAAGTATTTTTAAGTATCAGTGCTTCCATTAAAGTTTGTGTAACGTGTTCATTACCTAAAACAGTGTAGATGAACTGTTAACTAGAAAGTGCAAAAAAATTTCTTTTTGTTATTTTTGGCTTGATCTGATAACTCATATGTAAGAGAAAACAGGGGGAAACTGAGTTAAGTCTGGCATCACCAGGTGTCATACTAGTTGGGCTGACAGCACAATGGGGACTGCGAATTGTACTACCATTACTGAGATAATATGACCAAGCATACCATTAGATATACTATAGTGAACACTGGGGCCAATGTAAGTCAGTTTTACCATCTTACCTTGAGTTGGTAAACCTGAATTTAGCTCCAGATGACTGAGCAATTTCTCCTTAGGAAGTGGACGGAACAAAAATATTAGGTCCAGACCACAAACAGAGTGGTAAAGTTGTAGAGGTCTCTGGTTCAAATGAAATCAGCTCAGAGTTCTAACTACCAGGTTTTATAAATGCTATTATTTATATATATTATAGAATTATCGAATCATAGAATCATAAAAGAGTGAGGGTTGGAAAGGACCTTAAGATCATCTAGTTCCAACCCCCCTACCATGGGCAGGGACACCTCCCACTAAACCATGCCACCCAAGGCTATGTCCAATCCAGCCTTGAACACCACCAGTGATGGAGCATTCACAACTTCCCTGGGTAACCCTTCCAGGCCTCACCACCCTTACAGGAAAGAATTTCTTCCTCATATCTAAACTTCAGACTATCTAAACTTTAGACTATCAGTCTAAACTTCCCCTGTTTAAGTTGGAACCCATTACCCCTTGTCCTCTCACTACAGTTCCTCATGAAGAGTCCCTCCCCAGCATCCCTATAGGCCCTCTTCAGATACTGGAAGGCTGCTATGAGGTCTCCACGCAGCCTTCTCTTCTCCAGGCTGAACAGCCCTAACTTTCTCAGCCTGCCTTCATACAGAAGGTGCTCCAGTCCCCTGATCACCTCTGTGGCCCTCCTTTGGACTTGTTCCAACAGTTCTGTGTCCTTTTTATATTAAGGACACCAGAACTGCACACAATACTCCAAGTGAGGTCTCACAAGAGCAGAGTAGAGGGGCAGGATCACCTCCCTCGACCTGCTGCTCACGCTCCTTTTGATGCAGCCCAGGATACGGTTGGCTTTCTGGGCTGCAAGTGAACACTGCCGGCTCATGTCCATTTTTTCATCAACCCAAACCCCCAAGTCCTTCTCTGCAGGGCTGCTCTGTATCTCTTCTCTCCCCAACCTGTAGCTGTGCCTGGGATTGCTCCGACCCAGGTGGAGGACATTGCACTTGGTATGATTAAACTTCATCAGGTTGGCATCAGCCCACCTCACAAGAGTGTCAAGGTCCCTCTGGATGGCATTCCTTCCCTCCAGTGTATCAACGGAACCACACAGCTTGGCGTCATTGGCAAACTTGCTGAGGGTGCACTCAATCCCTCTGTCCATGACACTGACAAAGGTATTGAACAAGACTGGCCCCAACACCGATCCCTGAGGGACACCACTCGTTACTGGTCTCCAGCTGGACATTGAGCCATTGACCATAATTCTTTGCGTGCGTTCATCCAGCCAGTTCTTTATCCATTGAGTGGTCCATCTATCAAATTGATGTCTCTCCAACTTAGAGACAAGGATGTCATGTGAGACAGTGTCAAACGCTTTGCACAAGTCCAGGTAGATGACATCAACTGGTCTACCCTGCGGGAGATCATGGAACAACGTGACACCGACCAATGTGAACAATTTATTGTGTGCAAGCACCCCTTTTATAGAAAAGTTACAGAACACCAGAATATTCCACAACAGTTGATTGGCTCTGCCTCCGAGTCAGATCCTAGCAACGGCTTGTGATTGGTGGCTGCGCCTGGAGCTTCTCTCCATGTCAGCAAGTAGGCGTCCCCTTCTGGCAACTTCTGGCGGGCTTCTGGAAAGGTGTCCTATAGTAACCCCTCCAGCAGCCTCTGACAGCCTCAGCTCACTAGACGGGTGGGGCTAAGCCAAGGGCTGGATTGCTCACGTGACCGTTCTCAGCAAGAAACGCTGCCACAATTCCCTCTTTTTGTTTTTGAGCAATCCACACATGTTGGATAATTTTAACTAACGATTTTTTAACACAATTAAATATAACCCCACATACAATCAACACAATAATCACAACAACTACAATTTTGCAACTCATGATTATCCATCTTTGAAGCCATGAGTTCAACCCCCAGTTTCCAAACACCTTTTGCAACCATGTATCGAAGGGACTAACACTTTGTTGAATTTTTTGAGTGTGTTTCCTTAAATATTGTAATTGTTTATGAATGCTTTCACTGTGGTCTGATAAATTCATACAGCACATCCCTTCAAAAAATGTACAGCCATGACCCTGTGCCAATAGCAAAAAATCAATGGCTGCATGATTCTGCAGCAAGGCATGTCTCAAGCTATTCTGACTCAACAAGCTTAATTGGATTCACCCTGATCCATCACAGCGTCCACAATAGATGGCGTCTTCCACGGACAGATCCAGCGGGCGGGCACCCAACGAATCCCGTTATCTGTAAGCAAGCACATATATCCTCTGCCTGTTTATTTAACCTCTGCGAGGCCCTTCCACTGTCCTGTATTTAAATCCTTATACTGGACTAAAATTTTTTCAGCCTTATTATCTGTTACTCCTGTTGCATGGCTAGCCCATGAATAACACTAGGTGGTTCGTTCCTATTCCCTGCTAATCGTAAGTAATTCATTACGTACAGTGCTTTGGCCAGTCTCTCTGTGGGTGGGAGCGCCTCTCCCCCTTTTTGTTTTTAAAGAAGAGACTTTAGGGTTTGGTGTGCCCGTTCCACTATGGCTTGTCCCGTAGGGGAATGAGCAATGCCTGTAGTATGTTTAATTCCCCAGGTTGTACAGAGCTGTACAAATCATCGCGATGTGTAAGCAGGACCATTATCTGTTTTGATACTTCATGGAACCCCTAACACTGCAAAGGATATATAAAGATGATGTTGCACGTGTTTAGCTGTTTCTCCTGTCTGCGCGGTTGCCCATAATGCCATAGAAAAGGTATCAATACAAACATGAATATATTTAAGTCGACCGAATTCTGAGAAATGGGTAACATCCATTAGCCACAGTTGTAATGGTTGCAAACTTCTAGGGTTAACTCCAATTCCTAGGCCGAATCCGATTTTTTGACAGGATGGGCAGGATTTGACAATCCCTTGCACATCATTTAAGGGAATGGCAAATTGCCCTGCAAGCATTTTTGCTGACTGATGCAAAAAGGAATGTGACTCGCGGGCTTGCACGAAGCTATTAACGGGTGGCCCAGCCCAAGCAGGAGAAACTAGTATATCCGCTCAGTAATTGCCTATGGCTAATCCATGAGTTGACTGGTGGCTTCAAAGATGGGTAATAAAATAAGGAACTTCACGATTCTGCAAAAGATGCAACAACAGTAGTAACAACTGATACAACCAATTATTTTTAACCTCTTTTAAAAACGAGCCTTCAATTCTGTGCACCACTCCCACAACGTATAATGAATCAGAGACAATATTGAGGGGAGTATCATTCCATTTTTGAAAGGCCCAAATAACTGCTCGCAACTCTAACGTTTGCAACGAATCATCAACAGTGCCAGTAATCACATGTTTTTCCCACCGTTGGTGGTTCTGCCAGACACAAGCAGCTTATTTAGAATGCCTGCCAGCATCTGTAAAACACTAAGAATTCAGTATGAGATGAAATTACAGCAAACACATTTACAAAACATAAACTAAATAGACACTTTGAGAGAACGGTAACATACATTCTCTCAGAATGGTTAGGATTTACCTCACTATAAGCTGTCAACAACCTCAGTATCCTAAAGATTATCATCAATACAGAAATTAAAGGAAGTATGTTCAAATACAGGTATTTCTTACCTACTTTCAACTAAAGCACAAATTACAGTTAGGAAGGAATTAAAAAAAACCCTGTCTATTACACACAGCGAGATTGTCAAAGAAAAATTCACAACTAGGATGATAAGCAGGAGGAGAACAAACAGATAGAGGCAATGCTTTCTCCAGCCATAAATTCCGATTTTGTAGATATGCTCATTCTTCGGCCTCTCTAGGCTAGTGCCTGGTGTTGTTGTAGTGTATTGTTTACGTAACATCTGCTTGAGCGGTGACTGAGACCGGGTACGCCTGGGGGACAAAGCTGCCTTCCACTATAGCATCCCTAATCACCCCCTTCCATCTTTGAGAAACATCCTGCGGATCCCGCGGCAAGGGGTTAAAAAGGTTCGACGCCGAGTCAGAGGCGTGGCCTGTCTCTCTAGGCAGCATGCAGCTTAAGGTAGGCTCCGCCTTTGGCCCAAAAGTATTCAGCTTTTCAATCACCTCCTGCAACAGTACTTTTGTCCGATCGTCCTCCTTAGGTTCCCTAGGGGTTTCTCCCCCCGGGGTGGTTGCGCTGGAAGTTTTAGGGGAGGGTTCGGAGGATGGAAGGGAGGAGTAAACAGGCTTCCCCCACCGGCAGCAGCCTGCGCCTTCCCAGTGGTCGGCTTGTTCCTCCTTAACTTTGCTAGTTGCAGCGTCCGCAACAATCTCACTCCCCTTATGGTTTTTCCCTTATCCGGCGATGGGTGCTGAAAGGCACTCTTGGTAGTTTTAGCTAACATTCGGGGCCCAGGGGCGGCAAGACGGTGCTCAAAGGGACCCCCAAACGGACTGGCGATGGCGGCGGCAGGCAGTGCCAGAGGCTCGTTACTTTGTAACGGCACAGAAGGGGAAAGAGCATTCGCGGCAGCCGCTGCTGCAGCCCGCTCTGACTTCCTTGCTCTTAAAGTCTCTCGGATAAGTTTCCACAGGGTGGAATACTTCTGTGCCTCCTTCCCAGCCTTGCCGCCATCACTAACAGTGTCCCACAGCCGCACCCCTATGGCCTCCCACGTGGTGAGCTCAAAAGCAGGAGCCCTTTATCTCTGCTCCATTGTAATAACCCCCTCAGGGTGCTCTCTTCGTATTTAATCCCTCTCTCAGAGAGGATATGTTGGAGGATATGCAGGACAGCTACCTCTTCCTTGGTTAGCGTAGCCCCCATTCCTCCCCGACGGCCACTTGCCTGTTTCAAGTGGATCTTTTCCGAAGACGTCTCTTAGGGGGACGCGTCCCTTTCTCTACCTCAGCGGCCTCTCGCTCGCTGGCTATATTTCGGCCGGCCTTCCACCCGTCAGGTCTGCGCTGATCTTCACCACCGGAGCAGCTCTCAGGAGGCAGATCTGAGGGTCCCTGTTCGGGCGCCACTTGCGGGAGATCATGGAACAACGTGACACCGACCAACGTGATCGAACGCTGAACAATTTATTGTGTGCAAGCGCCTCTTTTATAGAAAAGTTATAGAACACCAGAACATTCCACAACAGTTGATTGGCTCTGCCTCCAAGTCAGATCCTAGCAACGGCTTGTGATTGGTGGCAGCGCCTGGAGCTTCTCTCCATGTCAGCACTACCCCTGTCCATGACTTCCGTAGCCTCATCATAGAAGGCCACCAGATTGGTCAGGCAGGATATCCCCTTAGTGAAGCCATGCTGGCTGTCACCAACCACCTTGTTGTTTCTCATGTACCTCAGCATGTCTTCCAGGAGAATCTGCCCCAAGATTTTGTCAGGCACAGAGGTGGGACTGGTTGGTCTGTAGTGCAGTGGGTCATCCATTTTCCCCTTCTTGAAAATGGGGGTTATATTCCCCCTTTTCCAGTCATCGTGAACTTCACCTGACTGCCATGAGTTTTCAAATATGATGGACAGTGGCTTAGCAACTTCATTTGCCAGCTCCTTCAGGACCCATGGATGGATTTCATCAGGCCCCATGGACTTGTATATGTTCAGATTCCTAAGATGGTCTCGAACCAGATCCTTTCCTGCAGTGGACCCAGGGTCTTCATTCTCACTGTCCCTGTGTCTGCCTTCCAAGACTTCGGTGGTATAGTCAGAGCATTCTGCAGTGAAGACTGATGCTAAGAAGTCGTGCATATTCATCTATGAAGCCAGACATTTAATCACGTAAGAAATTCTGCACTGTCCCATAAGGCAACTACTTTCATATCTAGAACAAAGCTTTTTAAATATTTTTTATATTTCAGTACAGAAGAACTAACCTAAACAAAAATTCTGAATCTGACCACCTCCAGACTTTGAGATACCAGTGCTCCACATCAAATATGGCAATATACTTGAATTTAATGCATAAGCCATATATCAAGAATAGTCCAAATAAAGATGCTGTCCGGACCACACATACTGAACAGTATTTCCTTGGAGAGAATCTGGTAGCATAGGCAGGCCAATAGAATGTACAACAGGAAATGAAAACATTATTGTTAATATTTGCATTGAATGCAAGCATGGGACAATCTTTTTTTTTTACTTGTGCACAAAAGAAGAATTCCATTAGAAGCAGAACATCCTTCTAATATCATAAAAAATATGGTTTTGCACTTAATTGAAACAATGTAAAATTTTAATTGAGTTTTCCTACTAGATCCAAACTGAGAGGTAGTTGGTGCATATTAGACATTGTGCCTTTTTTTTCTCGATCAAGCTACACAGGATTGTGGTGGTTTTTAACCTTGGAAGGTTTGGACTAAGTCTCAGCCTAGATTGCAATGGTGAATTACTTTGTCATTCACACAAATTATAGAATATAATTCCTGTGATAAATTTCCCACAATGTAATTGACAATCTCTGATAATGAGTGTGCTGGGTTGAGCTGAAACATATGTAGAATTTAATCTGCAATAAGAAGTTCTGTCCTGCCCACAGCAACATTATGTCAGCTCTGAACAAAGTGTTTTCCATTTCATACTCACTATAAACATCAAGAACACTACACATTATAAAAAAAAAAAGCAAAACAGATTTTATAGTGTAGTTATGCTGCTATGATCTTTTTATTTGTGCTGATAATCTAACTGCTTTCTGTTTTCTTTTCAGCTGTCCACCAAGTTCTAGTACTACTTTACAATGTAACACGTGGAAAAATACTATCATGAATGTCCTCAAGTATTAGCAAATGAGGCAGATGCATAGAACATTGGATAATGTAACAAAACACACATTGAAGAATTGTGAGTAATTCTCCTGCTCTTCATATTCCAAAGTTGTGTTTTGAAAGCACTATCCTCTGAGATTCCCTCTATACCTGCTTCCTTCCTGCATGAAAACCATCTTGTTCCAAAGGCAACAACTCTAAATTTGCCTACGTGGTTGAAAATACTTGAACCAGCATTAGGACTGCGTTAAAGTTCACTAATAGAATTGAGATTTATATGGTTTCTTACTCCAGTTTCTGTAAAAATCTCTCACTGAGTGCTAGTTATTGATAAATTCATGCCAACCAGAGATACACCAAAAGAACTGGATTAAATTCAATATCCACTAGTGTAGGAGGACTTTACGTTTCCAAAAATTCAAAAATTTGCATAAACATTTGGAAGTTTTTACTGGTTGACATGCAGAGAGTAATCCACAAAGACTGATCTTATCTCTTCAGAATAAAAAAATCAAAGTTCTGTTGAACTGTTAACTGTGAACATGCTCAAGTGATGAAAGAGAGCAAATTGAGTCATGTCATTTGGACTTCAAACTGGCCTCTAATTTAAGCTATCAGAGCATATGTTGTTGAATTAAAATATGCTTTTGAGTATTTTATTCAGAATGAAAGCTTGGAATTTTCGTTTAGTTTATTTTAGCTCTTATGCATGAAAATGATAAGTAAGTATGCGCACTTCTTTCATCTTTCATTTTTAGGAAAACTGAATTGCTACAAATATACACAGAAATTTTGGTGGTTGGTCACATAGGGCTTGTTTTATAATAAGGTTATTTAATGCATACTTTCTAAAATGCCTAGTGTCATGGGTTCAGCAGTAGCTGTCATTTTTCTCCTTGGTAGCTGGTGCAGCACTGTGTTTTTGACTTTCAGCCTGGGAACAGCGCTGATAGCACCAGTGTTTTCAGTTACTGCTTAGAATGTTTTGTTCTGGACAAGGACTTTCTGAGTCTCATGTTCTGCCAGGGAGGCGGGGAAGCCGGGAGGAAGCAGAGACAGGATACCTGACCCAAACTGACCAAAGAGATATTCAATATCACAGCATGTCATGCCCAGGATGTAAAAACGAGGGGCAGAGACCCAGAAGGAGGGGGGTTCGCTGCTGGGGGATTCACTGCTGATTCGGGCTTGATATCAGATGGTGAGCAGCTGTATTCTCTTTCTTTGTATTTCCCTTGTCATTATTATTATTGGTGGTAGCAGTAGTGATTTGTGTTATACCTTATTTACTAAGCTCTTCTTACCTCAGCCTGTGGGAGTTGCATTCTTTCGATTCTCCTTCCCATTCCTCCGACAGCAGGTGGGAAGAAAGAGGGGGGAGTGAGTGAGCAAACTGTGTAGGTGAGAGGCTTAAACCATGACACCTAGGAAAAGGATGAGAATGAGACAGTGAAAGCTGGATGGTATATATACTGAGGCAAGAAAACATAGAGAAATTTACAAGGAATTATGTTTTGAACATTTTGTAGAGAGAAATTTATATCTTTTTCTGTATAGGCTGCTATGCACAAAACTTAAAGAAACATTATTTATTACAGAGCTAGGAACAGAAGCAAAGATATTCCAAAAAAAAAGGGTATCTTATTTAAGGGAAATTTAGAATATATCTAGAAATTTGGAATATACTGCTGGAGAGACATAATATACTGGGTATTTCCAGAAAAGGACCATAACATCTTCCAGTTGATATGCTGAGCTACCCACTGCATGTGTCTGCACAGGGAGCTGGCTAATATGTTAGAGAAAACATGCACAGAGGAAGTGACTTACTTACACAAAGAAAGAGAATTCACCTCATTCAAAATTGTAAATCTGAGTTCTGAATACTCAGCATTTTGGCTTGCTTCAAACACTGGAGCATGAGCAGCTTGGTCAAGGTCTGAGCTGTAGATATGCTGTCTGTAATATCACATTCATCTTTAGGCTCCTGGTTTCTCCCTTTCAGTTACATTGCCTTAAAATTTTTAAAAGGTTTTTGTATTGTCAATATCTAGTAACTTCCTGAAGAGTGCAGTTACAATTGTCAGGCATAAAGGTGATTGCAAAACTGTCACAAACACCACCAAAGTGGTGAGACCTATGCTTTGGGCTTATGACTGATTTATTTTGTTGTATGCAGGTAGAAAATTCTAATAACTTGTTCTAATCTGAAAATCTTTCCTCCACTAAATTCAGGGAATTAATCAGACAAATGGAAAATTAGCTAGAATATAAGAAGTGAGTCACCTGCAATAGTTGAAGAAAGTGACATGGAAGACTTTCTTTTCATTGACTTGTTTTTAAAGGGTTATTTCCCATGGGTAGTTAGTTTTTTTGACAGCCAAGTTGCTTAGCATTTTAGTGAGTAAAGGAAATGGTTGAAACTGCAACCTCACAAGAACAGCAGTAGCATTCACTCCCTTCTGTTATCTTCTTGTATTTAATTTCCACTTCTGGAATTTCCACATGTTTAATGTGAAACTTAGTGCAGCTCATTGGTGTACATTTCCAAGGAGTCAGAACTGACTGGCCCTCATTTTGGCTGCAGTAACCAGATATGGTGGAGTTCAAGATCCTTATGGTGATGAAGACAGTGTACAGCAAGTTTGCTGCCATGGAGTTAGGGAGAGTGGACTTTAGCCTCTTCAGGCATCTGCTTGATGCAGTACCATGACATAAAGCCCTGGAGGGAAGAAGGGCCTAAGAAAGCTGATTAATATTCAAGGATTACCGTCTTCAAGTTTAAGAGCAAGGTATTCCATCAAAGAGGAAGTCTCAGGCCAAAATGCCGGGAGACCTGCATGGATGAACAAGAAACTCCTAGACAAACTCAAATAGAAAAAGGGAGCCTACAAAGGATGGAAGCAAAGACAGATAGCCTGGGAGAAATACAGAGAAACTGTCCAAACTGCTGGGAATCAGGTTAGAAATGCTAAAACACTGATAAAATTAAACCTGGCTGGGGACAACAAGGGCAACAAGAAAATTTTCCATAGGGACATTGGGGAGAAAAGGAAAATGAGGGAATGAAACAGAAGACCAAGTTACCTGGGATATGGAGAAGGCTGAAGGACTCAATGCCTTCTGAGTCCTGCTTTGACCAGCAAGTGTTTCAGCCATATAGCCCACATCACAGAAGGCAAAGGCAGGGACTGAAAGAATGAAAAACTGTTCAGGAGAAGATGAGGTTCATGATCATCTGAGGAACCTGAAGATATATAAGTCAATGGAACCTGATGAGATGCATCTGCGGGTCTTGAGGAAGCTGGCAGATGAAGCTGCCAAACCACTGTCTATCATATTTGAGAAGCTGCAGCAGTCCAGTGAAGTTCCTGCTGACTGGAAAAAAAGAGACAATCCCCATTTCCAAAAAAGAAAAAGGGAAGACCCAGGGAACTTCAGCCCAGTCAGTTTCATCTCAGTGCCTGACAAGATCATGAAGCAGATCCTCCTGGAAGCTATGTTGAGGCACACAGAAAATAAAAGGGTGATTGGTGACAGCCAACATGGCTTCACCAAAGGTAAATCATGCCTGACAAATTCAGTGACCTTCTGTGATGGGGCTACAGCAGTGGTGGATAAGAGGAGGATGACTAACGTCATCTACATGGACTTGTACAAAACGTTAGATGCTGTCCTACATGACATCCTTGTCTCTAAATTGGAAAAGCATGGATTTGATTGATGGACCACTAGGTGGATAAAGAATTGGCTGGATGGTCACACTCAGAGTGTAGTGGTCAACAACTCAAGCTCCAGGTGGAGATTAGAGAAAAATGGTGTTTCTCAGGGGTCACTACTGGGACTGGTGCTGTTCGACATCTTTGTCAGTGACACAGACAGTGGGATTGGTGCACCTTCAGCAAGTTTGCTGATGACACCAAGCCGTGTGGTGCAGTTGACATGCTGGAAGGAAAGAATGCCATCCAGAGGGGCCTTGACACACTTGAGAGATGAGCCAATGCCAACCTCATGAAGTTCAAAAAAGAGAAGTGCAAGGTCGTACACCTGGGTCGGGCAATCCCAAGTGCAAACACAGGCTTGGTGAGAACTGGATTGAGAGAAAACCTGAGGAGAGGGACTTGGGAGCATTGGTTGATGAGAAACTGAGCATGAGCAGGCTTCACTGTGCACTTGCAGTCCAGAAACCAGCCATGTGCTGGGCTGCATCAAAAGCAGTGTGACCAGCAAGTCAAAGGAGGGGATTCTCCCCCTCTATTCCACTCTCATGAGACTCCCACTTGCAGTGCTGTGTTTAGCTCTGAGACCCCCAAAACAAGAGGGTTGTTAACCTGCTTGAGTGAGTCTAGAGGAGACCACAATGGTTAGAGGTCTGGAACAGCTCTCCTACCAAGACAGGCCGAGAGAGTAGCGCTTGTTCAGCCTGAAGAAGAGAAGGCTCAGGGAAATGTTATTGCAGCATTTCAGTACCTAAAGTGGGTCTGCATGAAGGCTATAGAGGGACTTTGTACAAAGGCATGTAGGGACAGTGGGATTGAGTGAGCCCTCAGCAAGTTTGCCGATGACACCAAGCTGTGTGGTTCGGTCGATATGTTGGAGGGAAGGAACGCCATCCAGAGGGACCTTGACACACTTGTGAGGTGGGCTGATGACAACCTGATGAAGTTTAACCATGCCAAGTGCAAGGTCCTACATGTGGGTCAGAGCAATCCCAGGCACAGCTACAGGTTGGGCCTCTAAAGATGCTAGGGAGGGACTCTTCTTTAGGGACTGTACTTATAGGATAAGGGGCAATGGATTAAGCTTAAACAGGGGAAGTTTAGATTTGAGTATGAGGAAGAAATTCTTTCCTGTAAGGCTGGTGAGGCACTGGAATGGGTTGCCCAGGGAAGTTGTGAATGCTCCATCACTGGCGGTGTTCAAGGCTGGATTAGACATAGCCTTGGGTGGCATGGTTTAGGGGGAGGTGTCCCTGCCCGTGGCAGGGGGGTTGGAACTAGATGATCTTCAGGTCCTTTCCAGCCCTAACTATTCTATGATTCTATGATTCTATGACAGGACAAAGCGGAATGGCTTTAATCTGAAAAGTGGAGATTTAGATTAAATATTAGGCAGAAATTCTTCCCTGTGAGGGTGCTGAGGCACTGGCACAGGTTGCCCAGAGAAACTGTGGCTACCCCATCCCTGGCAGTGTTCAAGACCAAGCTGAATGGGGCTTTGAGCAACCTGGTCTAGTGGAAGGTGTCAGGACCCTTAACAGCAGGATTGGAACTGGATGAGCTTTCAGTTTCCTTTCCAGCACTAAATCATTCTATGATCCTGTGATTGACCCACAGACCAACCAGTCCCACCTCTGTGCCTGGCAAAATCTTGGAGCAGATTCTCCTGGAAGGCATGCTAAAGCACACGAAAAACAACAAGGTTCTTGGTGACAGCCAGCATGGCTCCACTAAGGGGAAATCCTGCCTGACCAATGCGGCGGCCTTCTATGATGGCGCTACGAACTGATAGAAAAGGGTAAAGCAGTTGACATAATCTACCTGGACCTGTGCAAAGAGTTTGACACTGTCTCACATGACATCCTTGTCTCTAAATTGGAGAGACATCAATTTGATAGATGGACCACTCGGTGGATAAAGAACTGGCTGGATGGCCGCACACAAGGAGTTGTGGTCAATGGCTCAATGTCCACCTGGAGACCAGTAATGAGTGGTGTGTCCCTCAAGGATCAGTGCTGGGACTGGTCTTGTTCAACATCTTTGTCGGTGACATGGACAGTGGGATGGAGTGTGCCCTCAGCAAGTTTGCCGATGACACCAAGCTGTGTGGTTCAGCCGATATGCTGGAGGGAAAGAATGCCATCGAGAGGGACCTTGACACACTTGTGAGGTGTGCTGATGACAACCTGATGAAGTTTCACCATGCCAAGTGCAATGTCCTACATGTGGGTCAGAGCAATCCCAGGCACAGCTACAGTTTAGGCAGAGAAGTGATTCAAAGCAGTCTTGTGGAAAAGGACTTGCAGATGTTGGTCAATGAGAGACTTAACATGAGGCGGCAGTCTTAGCTCACAGCCTAGAAAGCCAACCATATCCTGGGCTGCATGAAAAGGAGCGTGATCAGTAGATCAAGGGAGGTGATCCTGCCCCTCTACTCTGCTCTTGTGAGTACTTGGAGTATTGTGTGCAGTTCTGGTGTGCTCAACATAAAAAAGGACACGGAACTGTTGGAACAAGCCCAGAGGAGGGCCACAGAGGTGATCAGGGGACTGGAGCACCTTCTGTATGAAGACAGGCTGAGAAAGTTAGGGCTGTTCAGCCTGGAGAAGAGAAGGCTGCATGGAGACCTCATAGCAGCCTTCCAGGATCTGAAGGGGGCCTATAAGGATGCTGGGGAGGGACTCTTCTTTAGGGATTGCACTTATAGGATAAGGGGTAATGGATTAAAGCTTAAACAGGGGAAGTTTAGATTGGGTATAAAGAAGAAGTTCTTTACTGTGACGGTGGTGAGGCACTGGAATGGGTTGCCCAGGGAGGTTGTGAATGCTCCATCCCTGGCGGTATTCAAGGCCAGGTTGGTTAGAAAGTTGGGTGGCATGGTTTAGTGGAAGATGTCCCTGCCCATGGCAGGGGTTGGAACTAGATGATCTTAAGTTCCTTTCCAACCCTAAGTATTCCATGATTCTATGATTTTATTGATCATCACACTACCATCCCTATCAACCTTAAATATAGCAAAAACTTAACAGTCTCATTTGGTTCTTTGCTGGGGTCAAATACCTGAAGCTCCTTGTCTGAAACCTCTACTGTAGTGGTGCTACCATTCAGAGATTCCAATCTCAATGTGAAAGTGGCTAAAATGTTGCTCTTCTCTTGCCTATAAAAGTTATGTTAGTATTTCCTTTAAAAGATTTTTCTAAAGGAAAAAACTAGGGTTCAATTCCCATCACATGCTGTGCACCTTGTCCTCTCCTGCCACAATGTTTGGTTCTATCACTGTATTTCCCACTCTTTTGTAATTGCAGCTCATGATTGTCCATTTATAAAGCAACGTGGGGTCTGGCAGTTTCCTAATGAGATGTGACAAGCCCTCATTACTGCTACTTTCAAACAGCTGAATGTGGTGTCTTCAGGCTTTTTTTGGATCTTTTTTGTCATGGTTTTCTCTTCAGTGAGAAGGTTAAGCAAGCTGGGTTTCCTTTATTTCATTTGTAGCCCCTTATTTTCAGTTCTCCAGAGAAAATGATTAACAGAGCAGCCCTAGACAGCTTTCAGTTTTAAACACTGAACTCCACCTAAAGCAGTCATTTCTTTTTCTCTGTTTCAGTTGTGAATTTTGACAACTTAGAAATGCATTTTCATTCTCAGGTACTTTGAACAATAGCTTCTTTCTAACACAATCTAATCTTTGGACAGCTGTCTAATGCCTTTCTCATGTTGTTTAGCAGACACATGAAATGACTGTGAGTTCTACATTGCCAGATGGATCAGATAATCCTATTTTTAGGCAGATTAATCTATCTGATGCTATTCCATAACCTACTTTGAGGCTTAGGCCCTTATTCTATGAGAAATACACAACATAGTGATGAAGACAATTCAGCTCATTTGCACACTGTAAGGCTTTACTAAGTCACTATTTTTTAAATATTGCAGGAGTCTTTAATATTCTGAGAAAATAGAGAGTGCAAGTTTCAAGTTGGACACCCAGAAAAGGTGGCCATACTTCAGAATTTAGCCTTAACGTCTCAGGGATATCAGTCTTCATTTGCAAAATGTGTTTCTTCCCGTGCATTAGGTTTCAAGCAGTAGATCTGCCAGCCTGCTCTTCATACAGTATACATGAAATAAACAGGTAAATATGTGCTGGCTGTCCAAATAGAAATACTTTGGAATATGTATTTTTAAAAAGCAAATATGCAGTTCTGTAAAGTATATCATTGATTTATTCTGAAAAATAAACATGATAAGCAAACAGTCATACATATATGTAATAGTGGAACAGCAGAAAACATGTAAGTACATTCAGTTACATATACACATTTAATGAGAAACAGATGTCAGCCTTTTTTTTTCTGTGAGGAAGTAATTTTTCATTCGAATGTGATCATTTACCATTTACAGTGCCTATTAAATCTCCCACTACATTTAGCTTTTCTGATGTATTTCCTTAGTTTGCAAATATTATTGTGACACCTCTGCAGTGGTAGTCCAGTACATTCTAACAATTGTCTATTAAACTGCTCCCCACCTTTCAATGAATTTGGAAGCCACTGTCACGGGTTCAGCAGTAGCAATCCTTTTTCTCCTTCTTGGCAGCTGGTGCAGCACTGTGTTTTTGATTTTGGGCCTGGGAGCAGCGCTGATAACACCAGTGTTTTCAGTTACTGCTTGGTAGTGTTTTGGTTTACCGAGGACTTTCTGAGCCTCATGCTCTGCCAGGGAGGAGGGGAAGCCGGGATGAAGCAGAGACAGGATACCTGACCCAAACTGACCAAAGAGGTATTCCATGCCACAGCACGTCATGCCCAGGATGTAAAACAGAGAGCAGAGACCCGGAAGGGTGGGGGTGCACTGCATGGTCGGGCTTGGTATCGGGTGGTGAGCGATTGTATTCTTTTCCCTTGTATTTCCCTTGTCATTATTATTATTGGTGGTAGCAGTAGTGGTTTGTGCTATACCTTAGTTACTAAACTCTTCTTACTTCAACCTGTGGGAGTTGCATTTTTTCGATTCTCCTTCCCATTCCTTGGGGAGCTGGGGGGAAGAAAGAGGGGGAAGTGAGTGAGCGAAACTGCATGGCTGAGAGGCTTAAACCATGACAGCCACATAGTGAATAAGGCAAGTAACAGTAAAACAAATGGATGGTATCTTTACTTAACTAGCTAAAAGTCAAGCTGGTTATTGGTTCTCCCCCTGATCACATACTATCTAGCTGTTTAAACCAATTTTTTCTCTCAAGTCCTGTGAAGTTTCTAATTTTCTAAGCACTCAGCTTGAGATGTAGGTGATGTGATTCACAGATTTTGTGGCTTATTGCTGTCTTTGACTTCAAGAAGGCTTACTTTTGCACTTAGCAATTAATGCAGAAAACTAATATTCTGAGAAAACTGTCTGTAGATGTTCCAAACTGGGTACCCAAAAAAAGTACCTCAGGCTCCAGCTTTAATGTCTCTGTTATACCAGATTCCATGTGTAGAACGACTGAGGTTAAGAGGTGCTCCAAATAAGCAGAGCCACATCTGATGCAGAAGACATCCCTGAGAAAATCTGCAGTTCTATGTTGACATGAAACTTTAAATAGTGTACAATATGTAAGATTATAACTTGAATAAAGCTGAAACAAAATAATTAATTGAGAGAGTAGGGTTTTTTTTTTCAGAGGGCATCACTCATTTCTGGTAATAAGTAGGTAGATGACCTGTGGAAAATAGCATCTAATTTCATATTGTGCCAAAAATATTCACTTAAAACTTTCATTTACTTTTCAAGCAGAATAGAAAAAAAAAATCAAATGATGATGGAATGAAAGACCAATACTACTTACTCACCCAGTGATTGCATTTGTTGCTTGTGAAATTATATTATTCCAGTTATACTTTAAATCATTCTAATTATATTGTATTTAGCAATCATTTGCCTGGCAGAATCCAGATCACTTCAGAAATTAATGAAAAAAAAAAAAACAACCTTTTAACATAGCTTTTATTAAATTGTAGACTTATTCCCTGTGGCACAGAAAATAAATGAGAAACAAAAAGAAAAGTTGCCTTTTGCTCATACTGTGTGCATGAAACCTAGCAAATGCTGCAATGTATGTCAGCATAAACCTCTGCCTTTCTGTTACCTAAAAGAAAACAGAAGTGCCTGGCAAAAATTGGTTTACTTGCATCACCTCATACACCTTAGCTCCTGTGTGTCCTTTGTTGTTTGCACAAAACTCAGGTTTACAACACGCTACCTGATCAAAAGCATAGCACAGATGCGGGCTATTTCTTTTGCTGTCTGCCTTGGTGTGTGTTCTCACAACCATGAAGGATGGGAACAATTGTTTTAATTAACCCCTATTAGGCTTTTGGCTGATTTTCTTAAAGCATCTATAATTAAAATTCTTTGTGCAAAAAGTGCTACATGGCACCTTTTTTTAATTTTTTTTTTTAATTTTCACATGCACTAATGTGAGCTATTATTTTCTAATAGCAGATGAGAATACCTAGAGTATTTCTGAAGCATGGTTCCTTCTCTATTAGAAGGATAATGCCAAACTGAAAATAAAACAAGAATGCCTTAGCAGACAATGGATTTCAGAACCAATATTGGTATAAATAAAGTCAACATCTTACTTTAATGTTAGTCCTAGGGTCTGGAACTCTCAGTGGTTTCCTGCAGCACTATTACTTATTCAGTATATTTTAATTCTTTCTTTAGACAGTGTAGGCTTAAAGACTACATATTAGTCAAAGTAGACTGAATTTGAGATTTCGGGTTACTTGATATGAAGAAATACTCACACTGTAATTCTTCTGATATAGATAAAGGATTTCTTGCTCCTTTTGGTAGTTTTTTTAAAAAAGGAAAATTTCTTTGCACACAATATTTACTTAAAGATTTTTACACACCCTCTCTTTTAAGACCTCTTTAACGTGCTCAAGATTATTGAATTTTTTGATATCCGAAAACCAGACAATGATACCATTTTATCTCTGGATCCTAAGTACGTATTATGGAAGGTATCCTCTGTGGTGATTCAAAATAATTCTTTATGCTATGTTGGTGTGTTGCATGGTCTCTGTAATACAGCTATTTTTCTTCTGCAGCTGATATAAAGTAAATGGAGAGGATCTTAATTTTACTTTGCTGATGTATAAATGTGTCATTTCATACAACTAGCAGTTTTTCTTTGTTGTAACTTCTTTCTTTCTGTTTTCGCCTGCGGCTTCCCTTTTTATTTGATCAGTATAGTTTATAGCATCACTTCTTCCCAGGAGAAAAAAGGGATTTCAGATTGCTACTCAAGATTCCTAAGGCAAACTGAAAGGGCACTGACTGAATTAATGTTTCTTTTGCTGATTTCAGGGCTTATTGGCTTTATTTCCATTAGCTCATGGATCCTTTGTTTTTTCTACTTCTAATAACATTCTTTATTCAAAGACTGACAATTATTTTTTTCTCAGTAGTTTACAGTTCTCCAGAATACAATTTGTTAACTAGAAAATAAATCAATCCGATTATTACCTGACAAAAACAAACAAACAAACAAAAACAACAAAAAAACCCACCAAAGTTTAGAGTACCAAATTTTCTATCTATGTCTTCAAAAGGAAAGTCATATAGCCTGGCATTCAAGTTATCTGTACAATGTCTCCACGAACAATTCTTCCAGAACTGGAACTGCTTCTATGAATTTTTTATATCCTCAAATCCATAAAATGATTTATTTTTCTGGTTTAAATGGTTTCCTGTAACACAATGAAACAACTATAATACATTTAAAAAGAATATTCTTCTAAAATTAATTGCATTTCTACTGAGGAAACTTACATGCCTTACAGTCTAATGGACAAAGCCAACATTTGGACATTGCCATTACTGTTTGAAGGAATTAAGATTTTTTTATTTTCTTCTTCAAAATCGCTGTATCTCTTTATTGTAAACCTGGTATTACAACTTTGAAGCCATTGCCAAATCTGCCATCAGTATCAACAGAATAAACCTAGACTTTAAAATACTGTTTCTCTTCCACATTTGCATTCAACAGCATAGATACAGGTTCTTTATTTGCCATAAAAGTAACATCAGAAGCTGTACCTGAGATGGATAATATAACTGAACTTAACTTAGAAAACCTCCTTGATAAATATTCAATTTACAAGAAGATCACCTCACAGAAATATTTCTGTATTCCAGGGTTTAGTACTAAGTACTTTTGTATATACAAAAAAAGTTATCAGTGCTCTTTACTTTGGTTTTCTGTCAAAAATCCAAAGACTATTCATACTAAACCTTGGTATATAAGAAAATGTATCTTAGAGGGGATTACAACTGCAACAAAAGGTAGTGTTTATACCACTTGACTCCAAATCTTGTATTTGCAGGACAGATTATTTATAATTAGGGTGGTGAGACTCTGGGAAAGATTGTCTAGATAAGTTGTTGTTCCATTACTGGACATGTTCAAGGCCAGATTGGATGTTGTTTTGAACAGCCTAGTCTAGTGGAATGTGTCCCTGCCCATGACAGAAGGTTTGGGCTAGATGATATATCAAGGTTCTTTCTAAACCAAACCATTCTATGATTCTATTTTCCTGCATACCAGTGTCTTCCAGCTCACACAAAAGGATGCTTCCACACAGTCCTGGGCCAAAAAATCTGACCATCTGTCTTTTACCAATGACTGACAAGTTTATTGATGTCAAGCCTACATAGATTTATTGATGTTCTGTTTGTCATTTCTTTCTAGGTATCTCTCTCAAAAAGTTATTCATATTATTCAAAGTTATTTGGCCTGCAAATTTTTTTCAAGTAAATATTAGCCCTAAATGGATGTGGGAATAATAAAGAGACAGAGAAAAGAAAAGGAAATCACCTGTGAGGTGAGGAATATGGATTGAGAGCAGGCCTGAGAAGAAAGACCTGGAGGTGTTGGCTGATGAGAAGCTCAACATGACCTGGCAGTGTGCACTTGCATCCCAGAAACCCAATTGTGTGCTGGGTTGCACCAAAAGGAGCATGGCCAGCAGGTCGAAGGAGGGGATTCTGCCCTTCTACTCTTCTCTGCAGTGTTTCATTCAGCTCCAAGATCCCCAAACAAAGAAGGCCATGAAGCTGTTGAAGAGAGTTCATAGAAGGCCACAATGATGATCAGGGAGCTGGAGCACCTCTGCTATGAAGACAGGCTGAGAGAGTTGGGCTTGCTCAGCCTGAAAAAAGAAAGCTTGGGGGAAATGTTATTGCAGCTTTTCAGTATCTAAAGTGGGTCTGCATGAAAGCAACAGAGGGACTTTTTACAAGGGCATATAGGGACAGGACAAAGGGGAATGGCTTTAAACTGAAAGAGGAGAGATTAGGACAAAATTCTTCCCTGTGAGGGTAGTGAGGCACTGGCACAGGTTGCCCAGAGAAGCTGTAGCTGCTCCATCCCTGGCAGTGATCAAGGCCAGGTTTGACAGTGCCTCGGTCAAGTCTAGTGAGAAGTATCCCTGTCCATGGCAGGGGCTTGGAACTAGATGGTCATTAAGATTCTTTTCAATCTAAATCATTCTATGATTCTGTGATTCTATGAAATAAGATTTCTTCACAATTTCATGCTGCAATGCAATGTATTTGTGGTTTTTCATGACAAGAAAGATATTTTTGTGGATAGCTCAAGAAAAAAAACTATTTTCTGGTAACAATCTTTCTAGTATTTTCCATTAAGATGTTTTTTAACATCTTCAGTAGCCCTTATTCATAACTATTTCACAATACCTAATGAGAAAATATGTAAAGTTTTGGGTCATTTTTATGTATTTGTCACTTTTTTCATTTTAAAAATGCTATTAAGATAGGAGTCTGACTGTGTTCCCTTCCACCCTTAACCTTCATAATTGATTGGAGAGAGGGCATTTCCAGTGGTTACTCAGATCCAAGCCAGGCTGAATCTAGACCCTGAAGTCTATTTTCTATTCATTCTGTCAAGTGGGCTTAAAAATTGCCTCAATGTAATGACATATTTTACTTTTCCTTGATTAAATTAATCTATTTGTATTAAATGGATATGACAGGATCAGCATACTGGATTTTTTATCATCTGTGAGGGAAGAATATGGAACTAGAAAGGCTGGGAAATCAAGTTTAAGAGTCACTATGAAGTTCTGAATGTTTAGGTTTGCCATTTGATATACCCTTTGACAGAAAAATTGAAGCTTGAAAACATGTGCTATGCTTCATCCCTGACAGTATTCAAGGCCAGGCTGGACAGAGCCTTAGGTGACATGGTTTAGTGAGAAGTGTCCCTGCCCATGGCAGGGGGGTTACAACTAGATAATCTTAAGGTTCTTTCCAACCCTAACTATTCTGTTATTCTATGATTCTATGATTATAACATTCTGGGACAGGGTTAAACTTCCAACTGATTTTCCCTCTTCATATTAACTCAAATTAATTGCTTCTGTCACGGTCACTTTTGTCTGTTTTTTTAATTGGCTCTGTATCAAGGCTCTTGGCAGGGGTTTGGTCTGTCGTTGTTTGTGAAGGACATGTTTATGTTTGTCTTCTTCATCCTGTTAAACTCCATCAGCATTCTGGTTGCTGCTTTTGGGAACACAGTCTCTGTTTCCAAAGTTGGACAGTTTTTAAGCAGAGATTAACAATATATTGTATATCTACCACATTAACTCAATTTAACCACCTGTAGTTTACTAGAGTCCATCAATATCACCTAACTTAACAATTAATGAAATGTTGAGCAACTCTACCAGCAGATGTAGATGATTCTGCCGTTGTCTCAGGGAAAAAAATTATCATGATCAGTGGTTAGGCACTTCTCCCATATAAGAGACCTGATCAGGACTTTACACCCCTCTTGCTCTTTTTAAATAGCATCCCATACAAAAATGTTTATAACTGCAGTGTTTCTCTGCATTAATCTTATTTTTTTTTCATGATAGTGTGAAACATTTAGTTTAGTACTGATTGTACTAAAAAATGTTGAAAAGTTTCCAATTATTTGGAAAAGTGGCAGGCATTCCATGCTGCTTCCTATGTCCATACTTTCTGGCATGTTAGCTTTGTTGTTTGAGGTTTTTTTTCACTGTCTTTATTAGTTCATACATAATAAGTAAGATGAATATGAAAAAATAGCAAAAGTGCGAAGATGCCCCTGCTAAGCAAAGAAACAAGAAAGCAATACAGGGAAAGTCTGATGATATTTGCAGCATTGCATGGTCTTTGCAACCTAGTAACTTCCCACCCCTGCCCTGTTTCAAAGACCCTATAACCTCCTACCCCTCTGTTGCAGTCCCCAAGCAGTCTTTGTGTCTCACGATTCTTTGAAAAAAATGCAAAATCTGCAGCCTCTTGTTATACCAAAAATAATTTTCAGGTAATCACAAAGTACATGTGAGCAGGTAGCTCTATACTTAATTTCTCTGAATTTCAATACATTTATTTTCCTTATAAAAGTGCCTGTGAAAGATGAATATGGCTGTGCCTACCACTATAGCCAGTAAGTTCAGAAATTGCTTTGGGACTTTTATTTACAATAGTAGGACACATGTAGCAGTAAAAATCCACCTATGTAACTCATTGCCAAGTTTACTTTTTAAATACTTAAAAATAGCCAGGCCTTTGGAGACAATGAATTAAGTCACTGCTCTGTATAAAAAAGAAGATAACTGTCTGTGCTTTTTCTCCTTGTCTCCCTTATATGGTGATGTCAGAGTGACAGCAGTCAGCAGTCCCTGGCCTTCTCATTATAATTCTACCAAATACCAATTGACAACATTGAAAATGCTGATATTTTGTTTTCACTGACATTACAGTATGTAAAACTTTATCTTGCGATGTACTACAAAGTTAAGAAAAAATGCTGGTGCAGCCAAAATACTGCTGTATAGTGCTTTTGCGGCAGTAACGGACATATCGTTTTATATATTATACTTCAATGAACAGAAGCACCTTGTAACAACAAAAATACCCATTTGCTTTATGAGCAAATTTCAATTCATATTTAAAAGCACAGCATTGACTTTTCTATAGTGTATGTTATAAAATATTGCTGTATTATGTGATAACGTTCTTCACCTGTATCATGCTTTTCCAGAAAAATCCTTCAATGAAGTAAGGAGTCTTTCCTTTTTCAGTGAAATCTTCACTTCCCAAGCTCCACTTATAACAGGGTTATTCCAGGAGCAGACTCCAGAACAAATCATGATTGTATGAACTTTGGGACACCCCAGTATGATGGTTCCCATAATTCTCCCAGAGTCTCCAACAGCATATTTGATGTGTTACTGTACCTTTATGCACTAAGGACAGAACTAGCATGTGGCTTGCTGATAGTGGACCTCAGTGAGAAAGAAAAGTGATCAAAGCCAAATTAGCAGTCTTGCTAAAATCGTCTAGCAAAATGAAATAGAATTCAGAAGCTCTGGGCTGTAAAGGAGGGCCAAAAGGATAGACAAGTCAAGCAGTCTTGACTTTTAAATAGTGTTTTCCCATTTGTCTCACTGCATGGACTTGCATATGTTACTCAAACATTCATTTCTTCCATCTGCAGCACAGGGAGTCTAACGCTTATTTACCTGCCTAGTAGGTATCTTGTGAGAATTAAGGAATCGATGTTCAGTAATACATTTAGCTAATGTAACCAAAATGAAGCTAATGAGTGTTTAAGCACTGTTATTAAGTGGCTGATCCAAACGAATACAGAAGTCATACTTGAAGGCAAGATGGAACTGTAAAATTTGGAGCAGTGACGCCCATTCAGTTCATTATGGCCTGTGATCATGATATTTGTATTTGAACTGGACAAAAGGATTTCAAAATATTCTTATGATAGCTTCCCAGATCTCAAGTTCAGGTGAAGTACCTTGGAAGTCAGAGCCTTACGGGTTTACTTTGTTCTGGGAAATTAGCTTACCAGACCTCTGATCAGAACAACTATTTTGATTTTTTTTATAAGGGGGGCATTATTCTGTCTACAGAAAAGAGTAATCTGATTAGACTGGCACTTCTGACTGGAAAATCAAAATACTCCAAAAGACTCTAGCTAGCCTTTTTTCTTTGAGACTGGAAAAATCTAGTCAATATGTGTCATAAGTTGTTCCACTCCTTTATGTCCTGACACACAATTGCTGACTGTTTTTCAGCAATTACTACTTGGTCTCTTCCAAAATAATACCTGGGGAAAAAGTTCACCTCAAAGGTATTTTAAAAGCCCCAAGGGAAATTTAAGCATTACCCGATGAGACGACAGCTGTAAGAAACTGCAAAACTGTCCCGACAAAACTTATATGAATTTTGTGATTCAGGTTTTCGATCTTGGTAACTTCCAGGACCTCTATTTTGGCCATCACACTTGCTATGGTAATTGGCTGCAGGACTTTCTTGTCTATAACTATGTGTCCTTAAATGCTGAAGTAATTATTTTATCTAAAGGAGACTTGTTTTCATGCTGTCATGGTTTAAGCACAGCTGGTAACTCAGTACCATGCAGCTGCTCGCTCACTCCCCCCACCTTCCTCCCCTGCTCCCAGAGGGATGGGGAGGAGAATCGAAAGAATGTAAGTCCCATGAGTTGATCTCAACAACAGTCAGTTGTTGATCAAACAGTCAGATCAAACAGTCCAGTAACTAAGGTATAACACAAAACCACTACTGCTACCACCAATAATAATAATGATAAGGGAAATAACAAGGGAGGAGAATACAACTGCTCACCACCTGCCAACTGATACCCAGCCCAACCTGAGCAGTGAGCTAACTCTTCTGGGTAACTGCCCCCAGTTTATATAGTGGGCATGACATGCTGTGGTATGGAATACCTCTTTGGTTAGTTTGGGTCAGGTGTCCTGTCTCTGCTTCCTCCCAGCTTCCCCTCCTCCCTGGCAGAGCATGAGACTCAGAAAGTCCTTGGTCAGAGTTACCATTACTGAGCAGCAACTAGAAACATTGGTGCTATCACTGTTGTCCCCAGGCTGAAAGTCAAAAACACAGCACTGCACCAGCTAGTAAGGAGGAGAAAAAATGACTGCTGCTGCTGAACCCAGGACAGTATCTCTCCATTATTCCACCCCATTCACGTCATGCTTAGATCCCACATTTTCTTATCTCATATATATATATACATATATATACATCCATACAGAGAGAGAGAGAGAGAGATCATTCCTTAGCGCATGGATCAATCCCTATAAAGCTGCTGAGTCCATCCAGTCCATGATGTGAGGCTCCATCTCTTGAAACAGTCTTTCAGAGCAGAAGAGGCTGTGTGCAGTGTTGGATCTTTGCCTGCTGATGCTGATCGTTCATTTACCACAGAACTCATCTGGTTTCATCAAAGCTCATTCTTTGTTGGGATGATGGTACGAGGGAAGTCAGGGCCAGTTGCTGGTGACCTGTAGACATCTAGTTGGTGGGCTATAAAAGTGCTACATAGCAGGCAACAGTATACAATTGAGTTCATTGGCTGTTTTCCCCTAAAATCCAATCCCCTTGAGGTATACATTGGACTTCCCAATCTTCCCGCATTACCCACCAAGTATATCCGGGCCTCTGAGCAAGAGCAATCCCACAAGTGGGTTTGCCTTTATCTGAAGCAGGAATAAGCCAGACTGTCTTCCCCAGCAAATTCTTTATGTGCATCACAGGAACTTTATCCCCTTCTACAGTATGTAAATTAATGACTGGGCTGGGCCAGCCCTGTTGACAAATCATCTGGTGTTGAACCAGGACACATACCCCATTTGCTATTTGAAAAGTAACCTTTCAAATACATGCTTTTTTGTTAGGAGCTAAGATACCCAAAAATTGCCCAACTGGGTTGGATGAAAGGTGCATCAAACGTGTATCCTATGTCTGAGAAATATCCATAGTAGGGACTTTAGGAAAAGGAATAGGCCATACAAGAAATGACCAGTCTGCTCTCATCATCTCCCAGCTTCTTCCCCACTGCAATTTATTGACTTTCTTTGTTAGAGATCACATTTGGGCAGTTATGTTTAATAGTCACCAGCAAATTTATCTTCTAGTTCCATTTTAAATCTATTTATGCATTCAGTCTTGCGTGGGAATACTTCTGCAGTCTTTGTGTCCTATGAAAGATTATTTCTTTTTATCTGTTTTAAACTTGCAGTGCCCTCTTTCTTTTGAGAAGCCATGAATAATCTCTCCGTCATTCATCATTTTATAGGTCTCTCATGTGCACAGGCAACACACCACACACGTCTGGTCACTCATGTGGCCCTTCTTGGTTGTGTTTCTGAACCTTTTATGAGGAAAGCAACCACAGTTCAAGTGCAGTATTTAAGAAATAAGATCTAGACAATGACCAAGGTGGTGATTTCTCTCTATTTTCCAGCTCCGTTTCAATTAAGCACAACTATTCTACTTGCATTTCAGACTGACATTGACTATTAAACTGATGTCCACAGGGAGCTATTCAAGTGATTCCAAGTAATATATTTGTTTTCAAAAGCAAATGTAACCAATATATACCATTTACTATGATTTATGGCTACTGGGAAGACGTTATTTACATTTCTGTTATTCCCAAGCCATCTTAAAATAAAGCATACTCATAGAGTTGTCTTGATTGCAAATTACAAAAATTAAAAGAATGTCAAATGTCATTCCAGTGTGTATTTTATTGCCATGGTAACACAAAGGTAAGTGAATAGGTTAAGCTTCAAATTACATACTCAGCTATTTAAAGAGCTCAATGAAATAAAGTCAGTTAATCAAGCTTATTATTGCTTGTGCTATGTAATCAAGAAAACCTTATTAAAACCAAAGTCAAAATGTGGGGTGTTTCTGTGTTATCTCTGTTCAAACAGCATTCTGTATGTTCTAGGATATCAAATATGGCATATCAATGATCATTACTTGTAACAGGCTATGCTTTGCAACCATGTTAAGTAGAAGCATGTTTTCTTTTGCAAATACTTCACATTGTGAATTTTCCTGCATCATTTATAAATAAAGCTTAATCTTTCCAAATATATCCTTTCATATGTTAGATGCTCTCCAATTGCACACATCCCAAGTAACAAACAAAACAGATGTTCTGAAAAGTACACTCCTGGCTTTTCTACTTCTAACTCAAAATTATGTGCATATAATACAATTTTAAGATGTGGCTGTTTCCAAGCAAAACTGAATTATAATCAAAAATACACAGAACAAGGACAGAAAATTAAATTCTTAGTTGAATTCAGATGCAGTGCCAGGATAGTAGAAAAATATTTATTTGGAAAAAATTAGTAAAAATATTTGCTACAATTTATTCTTCCAGTAAGGCGGTAGAAACTTGCAGTGTTTAAGCACATTAACATCAGTAATAACTTACATATGTATACTACCTTCCACCATAAAGTATCTTGTAGTGTTGTTCTACAAATTGTAATACTGATTATTGCTCACTTCATAGACATACTAGCCTTTAGCACATGTCCAGAGTTTTGTGGTCCCATGAACTTAAATACTGTGTAGGTTTTTTATCCATACCTAGAGCTTTACCAGAAGTTGAAAAAAAAAAAAAAAGAACCACAAAATCAAAACCAAAAAGCCACCTGTTTTTCCAAATTAAAATACAAGAATAAGTTTCAGAGGCCTGGGCAGGTGTAGTGCAGTGTGCAGGAAGAAGTCTGCAAAAACCCAGAGAGGAAATGTCCACTTGAATTTAACTCAGAATATATTAATGGAAACATTTTGTTTCTGTATAACAATCTCATAGGCTTGACACATAATTAATCCTTTATTAACATGAACAGTCTATACAAGTGTTATGATATCTAATTAATGTAATAATATCTAATTAACAAGGTGGCTACTTAAGTACTACTACTTCCATATCTTTAAAAAGCATGTCACAGGAACACAAATTACTACTGTGCATGGTTAAGGATTCCCTTTCCATCCTCTCTTAACAGACATCTCCTGCAGTGGACACCTTCCCAAGGACTCAGAACCTAATCCAGTAAACAGCTTATGCACCTACTTAAATTTAAATGTGTGAATAAACCCATTCATTTCAGAGGGAACACTTAACGCTTAAACTTAAGCACATGTTTAAGTCTTGGCCGATGAAGCCCCATGGCATAGAGGAATGTGCCACCTACTGTTTCAACAGCACCAAGTCCTAGAGCACCTGGGTTTTTTTGGAAATTGTCCATCTTGTTAAAAAGCAGGCCCAAACTTGATTAGCTTATAAAATATTGAGTAACTTGCAGTTTGAGGTAGCTCAGCTGCATGAGTAAGCAAATGAAGTTATGTGTTAGGAAATAGACTCCTTTATATTTCAAAATTTGTTAATTTTTTCTAATGGCTTTTTGTTCATATCAAGATAAATTATTAGAAGGAAATCAAAGTTTATTCACCTTGTGAAATATTTACAGTCATGTCACTATTTTCGTCATATTGATTTGGGCCACAATCCTGTCCTTTTTGATTTCAAAGGAAAAAAAGTCAAACCTGTAGAAAATTAAAAATAGTTTTCAGCTACATGGTTCTGTTAAAATTATTAGCAAAAGGAATAATTTTAGTTTATTTATACAAGAACAGTAATGTGGATTTTTTTTCACATTTGTGTCTATTTGAGGCTTGACTCCATGTTACAAAATGTGGAAAATAATAGCTTGAACTTCACAGAGTTTGGACCAGGTTCATGTGTCTGGCCTCACTAGCAGTGACTAACCACTCACTCCAGACAGCTCATTGTATCATTTGTATTAGACAATGTGAAAAGATCTTAATTTCATATGATTTTGGTCAATAATGCATTGAGGCATAGCTGTACAACAAGATAGGAAAAAAGCCATTTGAGGTAATCCAAGAATAATATTTAACTTTTTATAAAAAGGTTGCCTTTGCTGTAGCTCAAGTATTGTGTTACACAGCTTTCTGCACATGTACATGTCCATGGTTAGCAACTCTATTTAAATATTGGTGGAATTTTCTACTGCATTTGCTCTGGGGCACGCTTTAAAATGTTCATAACTCCGTTATTTTACAATCAACTCTTACACAACCTAACGAAATATGTACTATTCACTGGGGACTAGTTACATGCTGAGTTTCATATATCAAAGTTTTGTCATTCCTAAGTTATATTAAGGAGAAAAAAATCCAGTTGCAACAACTTCCCTATTTCTTTATTAAAAAGTGTAGTGTTTTCACTCAGGCAAAAATCAGAAACAGCTGAATGCATTTTACTCCAACTGCAAAAAATCACCTTTGAGCAGAGACCAGTTACATATAATCAAAAGGCAGAAAGGTGAGAATTTTGGAACAATGAGCATCTGCAAACAGGTCCTTTCAGCAGTAAATGTTTTCAATCTTAACCATATCTCCATCTCTTTTCCTGTCTGTTTTTTCTTAGTGCCTTTCTGATTTTTCTCTCTCCTTTTGTTTCTGTTGCTTAAGATAGTTCCTAATCCATCTTTGCCCCTTTTCAAAGTTAGTAACCTTCCCTCATGGCTCCTCTCATTTCTCAGTTTTCGTTGGTTCTGTGGCTATCTGTTGATATCTTGGAAGCGATAAACTCATTAATAATTGTATGGCTTGAAAGATGTTAGCAGCAGGAGTGTAGTATCATTAATGTCAATGTTTAGATTTCATTGAAATAGAAGCAGTAGTTGCCTGCACTAAACATTTTGAGTATGTACTTTGAGTCATCCTTTCAGCAGTTTTCAGTGAAGTTGAGGAAGGCAATATCAAAGCTAAGAAAAGGGAAAAGAGAACATGGCAGAGAAGTGAGCAGAAAATTCGAACTGCTCTTAGTAAACCCTAAAAAATGAGATTTGTGGCCATGATTATATTATTGCCATGTTTTACACGTTTTCAGAAATGCTTATCTGTAATTAATTTGCCAATTACACACCATTAATTTATCATGCAACTATTTGTCCCTTCTCTTTTCTCATATCCATCTCCAGTGAATCAATCAGACAAATCCTTGGTAATGAACTGACAGACATGAATGATCCTGACAGCCATAGGCCATCCTTGTTTTTCTTTTTTGTCAGACAAAAGGTATTTCAGAAGAGGTCTTTTGAGTGTGCTGGTTATCTGTGTGAATAGAAATGGTGCTTGAGCTTCACAATTGCACTTTAGAGGTTGTTTTTTTCTGCAGCTAGCCCAGGAACATTAAATGACCCACTTTGATAGACTCAATCAAGTTTCTCCCAAGGTAATCAGTGAGCTCTCAGACAGAGTCTTAAGAACGTTTCAGCGCTGCCACAATGATCAAAACCAGATGGCTGTCATTAGGAGCTTTAAATCTGATTCTGTCATTTTGCTGTACATCAAGTTCAGCTTTTCATGCATCCTTGTATATGACCATGACCTCTTAACTACTTAATTTAAATCTGAAGTCCCCTGTAGGCTTAATACACCAAATTGCTGATATACACAGACGTGAAGTGTGTACTGCTCCAAATAAATCTCTCCCCAGTGACTGCTAAACAGAGTGCATAGCGCCTTATTCCATAAAAAAAAATATCTTCTTTGGCTATAGCATAATCCCAGCCATTTCTGTAAGCAAAGGTGTAATACAACTGAGTAAAAAAAAAATTATGTGCAACTGAATCTGAGCAGAAAGCTCTCAACCCATTAACATACAAGTACATTGAAAGGCAATGTGTGACACTGTATTCAGCTTAATTAGCACTTATTAGAAACTGCCTTGATTCTTACAATGGTGATTCCAAAGTTCTTATCTGACAGGTTAATGAGGATCTGAAACAAATAGTGTTACTAATGAGCATCTGCTGAAATTAATCATCTGTTTTTATTAACAACCCCAAAAGCTAAATTTCTAAAAATTAGATTATGCAAGATAATGTACAAGAGAGAAGCAGTCAAAGTGAAATGTTATCAATTGGTATGTTATTTCCAAGCTAAAAATAGGGCATCAGTTGCATTTTTAGAGGAAATTCAGCTATTTATTTCTAAGACAAATTCTTTTGACCTTTTTAGAAGGTTTCTTCACAATCAAAATCTGAAAAAGGGAAAAGTTGACAAATTTTTATGAGAAATCAATTAAACCCAGACAATTAAACACCTTTGTCATAGTAGATAGGGGAATTGTAGGATACAAACTGGACTTGGTTCTACAAGACTTGAAAAGTGAAGCTGACAAAACTGAAGCCTCTGAACCAATAAAATGTCAAGTGTGTTAGCCATACAAGCCTAATTTAAGAACTGTCTCTGTTTATCACCCTCTTCAGCCTTTCTGGGCATCCAGTCCCTACTTTTGGAAAAATAGCTTCTGAGCTGTGATGCTGGCTTCTGCTGTCATTCAAAATTTCATTCTCTATAAAGCAGACAACTGGGGAAAACTTTCTGAAAAAGGTTGCTCCTTGGATATTATAGTGTCAGATCTTTAAAGGAGTTGCTTCTTCTGACATCATTGTATTACTGAAAAGATGACACATGAGAAAAAAGAAATCATATGTGACTTCTCCCAATTTACTCAGTACATAATTATTATCCTTTCTCTTCCTCTTGACGTAGAGTGGCTTTAAATCAGGTGGGTGAAACAATACTGGAAAGGAAAATAACTCTATTTAGCAATTCATCTGAATTTAGAACTTATCATTTGCTGTGTATTCTGATCCATTTTCTGGCAAAGTGGAGTTGCGAAATGGCCTTTTCCATTACTCCCATGACATACAGCTACTATGTCCCCTCTTATGCTTTTTCTTCCTAAACTAAACAGTCTTTTCAAATAACTGTTCAGTGAACATTTTCTGTGCCATAATCATTTTCATTGTCCTTTCCTAGACTTTTTCATTTTTCTCCTGTTCACTGGTATTTTATCACCTGAGGTGGGTTGGTCAGAACTGTTCATTGTATCCAAAGCATTCTGTGGGCTAAAATAGCATTAAAACACTTTCAGTGCTTTCTTCCATTTCTTCCACTCATTGATGCAAAATTTTTAATTCTTTTTTTTTCTTTTTAACAGTACACATGGTAGCATGTACTTTTTTCCTGAATTAACAATTTGAGATGCTGAATGATTTCTTTCCATTACAATAGTTCATAGCATCATAGAGTGGTCTGGGTTGGAAAGGAACCTTAAGATCATCTACATCCAACCCCCCTGCTGTGGGCAGTGATGCCTTACACTAGACCATATCACCCAAGGCTCTGTCCAACCTGGCCTTGAACACTGCCAGGGATGGAGCATTTACCACTTCTTTGGGCATCGTGTTCCAGTGCCTCACCACCCTCACAGTAAAGAATTTCTTCCTTATATGTCTTCTGAACTTCCCCTGTTTAAGTCTGAACTCGTTACCCCTTGTCCTGTCCCTACATACCACGTAAAAAGTCCCCCTCTTGTTTTCACGCCGGCCAACTTTAGGTACTGAAAGGCTGCAATAAGGTTTCACCTGAGCCTTCTGTTCTCAAGGCCAAACAAACCCAGCTCTCTCATGCTGTCTTCATAGGAGAGGTGCTCCAGCCCCCTGATCATCTTTGTCATCTCTTCTGGACTTGCTCCAACAGCTCCACAGATTTTTTTATGTTGAGGACACCAGAGCTGCATGCAGTACACCAAGTGGGGTCTCACAAGAGCAGAGTGGAAGAATCCCCTCCTTCGACCTGCTGGCCATGCTCCTTTTGGTGAAGCCCAGCACACAGTTGGGTTTCTGGGCTGTGAGTATACACTGAAGCTGGCTCATGTTCAGTTTCTCATCTATCAACACCCCGAGTCCTTACCCACAGGGCTAATCTGAATCACTTCTCTGCCCAACTTGTAGCTGTGCATGGGGTTGCCTCGACCCAGGTGAAGGACCTTGCCTTTGCTTTATTGAACTTCATGCGGTTGGCATTGCCCCATTCAGTTCTTTTGCATTTTTCTATTGATTCTTCCAGGATGACCTTTAATATTTCTTACAGTGCTAATCTTGTCTAATCTAACTAATCGTGACTGATTTGCAAAAGCAATAACATTTTTCCTAGTGTATCCACCCAACAGCAGGCCAATGACTTCCTCAGCAGAAGAATTATCGACAGCTGTCATTAATGAACCTATATACTACGACCTCTTATAAATTGATTCTTTTCTTTCCCATCCCCAAAGTTCTGTGCCAGAGAATTTCACTTTCTAACCATTTGCTGTGTGAAAAGTTTGTGTTAAAATCTCTGCTCCATAAATTCGTGGAGCACCCCAGTCCCTACATTATGGGACAGTGAATGAGCATTCCCTGCTTATCTCCTTGATCCATTGATGGTTTTACAGGACTTTCATTTCCTCTTTTCCCTTTCAGCTTATCTCCTTTCCAAGCTGCAATTTCTTACTGTATTGTCTCTTTGGAGAGAAACAGTTTGTCAATCCTGACAATTCTTGCTGCTTTTCCATATGTGTACATCTATATATACATATTTATACTAGTTTGACTACTTCATTCTGAGTGGCAAAAAAACTACTTTGTGCAGTGTTGAAAAAGAGTCTATATCATGGATTTATACACTGGCATAATGTGGCTTTCTGTTTTATTTTCATGGGCTTTCCTGATAACTCTTAATATCATACCTTTTTTTGATTACCATTGAAATTATTTCTTATAGAAGCATCAACAGTGATGATAAGTCCCCTTTCCTCAACCTGTTAATAACCCATAACCCTACATGCATAATTAAGACATTTTTTCTGCATGTGTTACTTTGCATTTATAGACACCAAGTTTCATATACTGTTTTATCACTTACCTCATTTTGTAATATTACTCTGCATCTTTTTGCAGATAAATGCAAATGTAATTCCAGACTTGAGGAAAGGAATGAATCATAGAATCATAGAAGAGTTAGGGTTGGAAAGGACCAAAAGATCATCTAGTTCCAACCCCTCTGCCAGGGCCAGGGACACCTCCCACTCAACCATGCCACCCAAGGCTATGTCCAACCTGACCTTGAACACTGCCAGCGATGGAGCATTCACAACTTCCCTGGGCAACCCATTCCAGTGCCTCACCACCCTTACAGGAAAGAATTTCTTCCTCATATCCAATCTAAACTTCCCCTGTTTAAGTTGGAACCCATTACCCCTTGTCCTCTCACTACAGTCCCTCATGAAGAGTCCCTCCTCAGCATCGCTATAAGCCACCCTTCAGATATTGGAAGGCTGCTATGAGGTCTCCATGCAGCCTTCTATTCTCCAGGCTGAACAGCCCCAAGTTTCTCAGCCTATCTTCATACGGGAGGTGCTCCAGTCCCCTGATCATCTCTGTGGCCCTCCTTTGGACTTGTTCCAACAGTTCCATGTCCTTTTTATATTGAGGACTCAGAACTGTACACAATACTGCAAATGAGGTCTCACAAGAGCAGAGTAGAGAGGCAGGATCACCTCCCTCAATCTGCTGGTCACGCTCCTTTTGATGCAGCCCAGGATACAGTTGGCTTTCTGGGCTGCAAGCACACATGCCAGCTCATGTTCATTTTTTCATCGACCAACACCCTCAAGTCCTTCTCCACAGGGCTGCTCTCAATCTCTTCTCTGCCTAAATTGTAACTGTGTCTGGGATTGCTCTGACCCACATGTAGGACCTTGCACTTGGCATAGTTAAACTTCATCAGGTGGGCATCAGCCCACCTCACAAGCGTGTCAAGGTCCCTCTGGATGGCATTCCTTCTCTCCAATGTATCAACCGAACCACTCAGCTTGGTGTCATTGGCAAACTTGCTGAGGGCACGCACAATCCCACTTTCTACATCACCAACACAGATGTTTAAGAAGACTAGTCCCAACACCAGTCCCTGAGGTACACCACTCATTACTGGTCTCCAGCTGGACATTGTGCCATTGACTACAACTCTTTGCATGTAGCCACCCAGCCAGTTCTTTATCCACAGAGTGGTCCACATATCAAATTGATGAATGCAAATCCATTCTAATGAAAATATGTGTCCAGACAAAGTAGAGATAAGAGCATTTTTTTTTCTGGGTAGAAGATGTGAGCATATTCAGAACATCAATACAAGTCCTGGCTGTTCAATTGCTCTCTCTTACAGGCAGCCAGATTTTAACTGCCCCACTGAAAGTTCTGAAAAACTCCTACTGACTTTACAGTACCTGAGATTTCACTCATACACCTTTGATCCAGAGAGAAGAAAATGGCTGGAATAGAGTGGCAGGAAAAGGAATTCATATACGTATGAAATCAGTTGTGAACAGTTGCCTACAAGGAAGAGGACTCTCAAAGAAATGGAAACAACCTTCACTTCTCAAAGAAAGGCCCAAAAGAATGTAAATATAGGTATTTCATTAACTCTCTCTCTTTCTTCCTTAATTTCTTTTAACTGTCTGATATTTTTGTCACACTTTAGCCATCTCTAATCAGCATATTTTTGAAAAACTGGTGAAAAAGGCAACAGTTTCAACTTCCCTCCAAATATTTTGTGATGCAAAACACAGAATTATCACTTACATGTAGAGAGTTTTGCTACTGGCCTTATTCCAAGCATCATTTGAAACTAGCTGTAAGAAATCTAAGAGAATTAGGCAAGCTGGACCTTATACACCCATATGGAACTAGAAAATCTAATGACAACACAGGAAACTCTCAGCTGGTTCTTGAAGCATCACACAAGAAAGCAAAGCCTTACCAGAAAGCTGGTTTATTGAACCTAAGTGACATGAAAACAACAAACCCAAATTAGTAAAAGCATGTGCCTAGGGCAATCTACTGCTGTTTATTTATTTTAGGTTTCCTAAAGCTGCTTATTCATTAGGTTTCTTGGATATTGTGGTATGGCTGTCTTGTTATTGTAAATGCTATATTCTGAAGAGACAGTTAATGACAATGAAAACCAAAATACAATTCTAAATTAAAAAAAATCAATCCTATATTTATTTAATAATAAATATAATGTTTTAAATATTTTACTGCTTAAACATAATTTTCCTGTCATGGCCTTTTATTTCCTTTAGTATTAGAAAAAACAAATTATAATGGACTTCTCAAAGTACTAGCTTGCTTTGTAGATGATACTGAGAAGATATGAAGATTCCCAGTTCTCTTTAAGTATCTACGTCTCACTGCTAGACCTGAACAGTGCAGAGCTCTTTGTTTTGAGTGTATGGTCACCACCTCATTCCCAAGTATAAATGGGTCAGAAGATGAATTCATCCTCTGGCCTGCTGAGTTCAAGCTGGAAATAATTTGCCAGTGATTCATGATCTGTCTTGTTCAGACCTTCAGATGAGCTACTACATTCTTCTTCATAATTCTGTTCGGTTTTTATTTTCTTCTGAAAGACTCATCTCATTCCTTATTTATTCAATGAGTAGATTGTGAATGAAGACTTAAGCACAGAGTATCACTCAGACACTCTATGCAGCATCTAGATGCCACTGGCACACACAGTTCCTGGATGCGACATGAAGCCTCCCAGTACCTAAGTTTTGAGGAACAATTTCCTAGTGTGTTCATCTCCTACATGTTCCCAAGGTCAGTCCCTTGACCGAGATGTGACCTAAACAAGCTCTAATCAACCCCACAGAAGAAGCACCTGGAAGTGATTTAACAAGCTGCTCTACCCAGGGATCAGTGAAATCATATGGGAATGAGGCATGCACTATCATCTCCAATGTTTTTCCTGTAGCCTAGAAGCCGTAAGATGTACAGGCCAAAATTTGGCGTTGGTGGTATCATGCGGACTCCCTTTATTTTTGTGGCTGTATTTTTGTTGTATATGGGTACAAACTCTAACTGATAGAGGAATATGGCCCACTATATATAATAACATGTATTCAAAATATAAACCAATCATTGTATTACCACACAGTACAGACAAAATTTAAAAAATAAAAAGCATTATCAGCTCCAAAGGAGCAATTACACTGCACACTGTGAATGCATATTAGGAATAATACACAAAATTCCTCTCAGTCTAAATTAATGTATTGACATGATGGCAGCTCTGAAGATGGAATGGTGCAGGAGACCTGGGTATTCTGTGCATTAAATTCTCTTCCAGATCACTAAATTCACATAAAAACATCAGTAAAGACATTGGATCTTCCAACATCTTTACATCAGATTTTCCTCTGATGTAAAATAGTGTTGCTTTTAGTCAACCTAGGTTAGCTTAAACCAACTTTTTTTTACTCTTTAACAAAGATAAACAGGTACAAAGGGGAAAGGGGAGCTACGCTTCATTTACTTAACCAAAGAGAGGTTGCCAGCCCAGTTTCTACTTTGTACGAGTAGAATCATAGAATCATAGAATAGTTAGGGTTGGAAAGGACCTTAAGATCATCTAGTTCCAGCACCCCTGCCAGGGGCAGGGACACCTCCCACTAAACAATGCCACCCAAGGCTATGTCCAACCCGGCCTTGAACACCACCAGTGAACACATCTGCTTTCCATTAATGACTCTTCAGTACTCATTCTGCATGGGGCCTTACCGACAAGTCTGACTCTGCCTCCTGTGCATGTCCTCTGAAGGCAATGGGAATGGTGTGTGTGTAAATGAGATGAGTGTTTGAGACCAAAGCATTGTCTAGCCTGGACAGATGGATCCTGATGTGTTCCACTGCTTGGGTGAAGGTACCACACACAGGTACTCATGTTATTATTTTGTTTTCCCTCTTCGATGTTACACTGATGGTATAAAAAGCTGCAAGGAAGATTACAGGGGAATATTTACCATTAACAACCCTGAAGAGAACATTTGTAAATCTTCTAATTCCACTTACATTGTTTCATTCAAAGATCTTGCTCCTCTTGCAGCCCGCAAGTTGATTACTGGCTTTGTAGGGCTGGTTTTAGAATCTGGCATATTTATTACATTTGTTAGAGTGCAGACAAGGAAGACATTAACTATGATATGTAAAATCACATTCTTTCACTACTGCACTGCAAATCTTATTGGAAGCGATGCATTTCCTTTATTTAGTCCTATTACACATCAATAGGTAGGGCAATATAGATTTATTTTTTCATTTGTGAGAACAAGAAAGACTTGTTAGTGATTTACCTCTGATATTTATGTATTTCCCTTTAACACATACAGTATATAGCAAACTGGTTTCAGACAATGAAGAATAATTGCATTTTAGGACTGAAGTGTTAGTGCCATATTACGTTTTGAACCCTTGTCAATTTCTCTGTTCTTTCTTCTGCAGACAGAAAAATAAGAAGCAAATAATGTTTCTTGACTCCCAACCTACCTTTTCTTCTCATTTTGTCTTTAATGCTACATTTTTAGATTAATGATACTTACTTTTTTATGTTTTAACATTAAAAAAATTGTTGAAAATGAATGTTTGTGATTATGGTGCCTGTTACCCCTCAAGGACCCAGTCAAAAACGAGAAACTTTTAATCTGGAGCACCTTTATAAGGCACCAGATCTAAAAGTGAATTAGAAACTAATTCCATATTTTTTGTAAATTATTTGTGTTAAATCATGTGTTATTGTATGAATAATATACATTTAAACAGGCTATTGTAAGCACAAGATAACAATTAACAATAAACAGAATTCATTATTCTGCAATAGAATGCCTTGGCCAAGTCCAATTTCTTTTTCTCGTTTATAATACTAAAAGAACATCTTGCATTTGTACTTTATATGCAAGTCACAACATTCTGTTCAAAAACACACTGTGTCTCTTTTATATATTCAAGCCATTTGCAAAATTTCCATGATCTGCACAATGAAAATCAGACGTTACTAATGGTTTAAGGGTTTTAAACCACAAAATCAGTTTTTAAACTGATTTTTTTTATAAACCAAATTAAGGTTTAAACTTGGAATAATTCTGAGAAAATTCTGGTCTATAATATTTAGATTCTAAGAATCCAATCCATCTGTACAGAAAATAGATGTCATGACTCTTCGATTTTGGACGTCACTTTTCTCTAATCAAGCTACTGACATAATGACATAGATAATGCTCTAGACACAGTCTGTGTTACACATAATTCAAATAAGAGCTTCTACCTAAAAGCAGACACCTGAAAACAGCTATATGAAACATTGTTGGGGGCAGGGGATATTCATATCTGTCGGTAACAAACACTGAGCAGCTTTGCTTTGTTAGTGCAGGTGTTTTTAATGTACTTCCTGCATCCATTTAAATGCAAATCCTCATGCAAATAATCATTTAAAGGAGGAAAAATAATGAGCATGTTCAGCTGAAGACAAAGCTGGAAGGATAATAGAAAGCATGAGCAGAGTCAGTGGAGGGCTTTACAATAAAAAACCCTTTTGGAATGCCAATGAAAACACATTTACAACTACATTGAAAATTTCTCAATAAAATATTATGGTAGAGTAGTATGTGTACATGATTTCCAGAAAATGAAATAAAACAAATTAATTTAAAATGTATGTATTTTAGATATATATTTGCAAACATGCAGTACTGTATTAGCTTTTGTGTCAGAGCCATAAACAGAGCCTCAAGTATTGGCTACAGGCAAATATTTCTTATTTGAATTTAAACTGGAGAAGAATTGTTAAGCAGACTACTGTATAACCAAATAATGCTTTGGGGTGTCATTTTTGAAGAAAACAGGAAATTATCTTGGACTTAATGAATGTGATTAAACTAGAGACCTGTAATTTTGGACCTATTTACTCTGGGGACGCATGATCTTGGAAAAAAATTGCAGATTACACATTTCTCAAAGCCACTTAAGTAGCTGAAAAACACAAGCCCCTACACTGCACAAGAACATAGAAATAGGTTTCATGTCCACTAGTACCTTTTTAATATTTCCATCATCTCTCACTCTGAGTCAGTTAGCCTATCCGACATGCAATACATTTGCAAGGATACATAAAGCACCATAGTTTTAATGCACTGCAAGCTTCCTGACTTACCACTGACTCACCACTGACTCATTTGATAACAGCATTATGATGATAAAGTCTGGAAACACTGTTCAGCCCATTCACTGAAAGACAGCTATTAGTATGTCTGGAGCCAAATACCGTCCAGTGAAGAACAGGCACCTTCTTTCTTTGAGACTAATTTCTGGAAGTCCTGGTACCTGAGCTTGGGAATTGAAGGAAGTTAATAGTTCAATATTGGGAGTGTTTGTCTAGAATACACTGCAAAATCCTTGTGCTGAACACCAGTAGGTTGAATTTCTTAGGTCTTTGAAGTTGTTTGTATGTAAGCTGCAGAATGGCACAAGTGTACTTGGACAGCCATACACAGCCTGAGTGGACAGCTGCAGAAAGGGAAGGGGCATCCACACAGTAGTGAAATCCAGAAGGTGGAAGGTCTGGCAGGCCCTAGAAGAGGTGGTAAAAGTATGGGAAGAAGGAGGTAATTTATTAGATTAAGAGTCAGAATGAGACCAATATAAGAGATTTATTCCCTTGTATAGTGGACAGAGCAGGAAGGTGGAATGTGAAATAAACTTTCTGAGATATGGGAGCCAGAATACATTTAGCAGGCTGGGTGTATCTGAGTGAAGTGTATTAAGCTGTTTTTTATACAAGCAGGAGAAAAGAAACTCTAGACAGGAGACTGTGAGTGTATCTGTCTTTCCATTCATCAGTTCAAGCATGACTCTTTTTCAGGCATCCTTCCTCCATTAATTAACTTTGAGCTAGTCTTTCCTCTGTAGAAATCAGTGGATCTTTAGAAATTTTGCAGGTTCCAAAAACTTTCACTTCTTCTCAGACATGGAAAGACAGCTCCAAAGATTTTTTTCTTCCCTTCTGGCCACAGGGAGTAGTAGAGGGGATACTTTGTCCTGAGCTTGAAGCCTGAGAAGAGAGAGGAAAGGCAAAAAACATTAATCAAAATTATTTTCATGTAGGACAGGGAGGAGAATGAGGCAAAATAAAAATTCCAGCCAAAGACAAGCCTTGGAAACTGTCGAATATGATCGTCTGCAGTGAGATTATTTTTTCCATTGTTGGTTATAGCAAAATCCCTTCCTGATTTCGGGCAGTTCATGGCCTCTTTCTGCAAAGAGTGTGCAAAAGGCACATCATGGCCTTCAGGTGATAGACATGTATTGTGAATCAAAAATATAGAAATAACATTGCTTTTGTCCACCTTCCTTGTCTAATGCCTTGGCTTTTAACTGTTCTTTTAGATCAGATAAGTACTAATCAACACAATTAGAGTTAAGTGAATAATTTGCAATGAATAATTTAGCAGATGAATTTAGCCTCTTTTCCTGACTACAGAATATTGCTGAGCAGATCATGATGTCCTTTAACATATTCATTATTCTAATTTATTTTGAAAATGTACCCCATGAAAGCTTCTGTATACTTGGCACTCAGCATTTCCTTTATGCGTGCTGCCTGGCTACAACTGATCAAATAAATCACATGATTTTGATATTGTTGTCTGACTGGGTAAGCACTTGAATCCAGCATATCAAATGAATATATAGTTATTTATGTTTAATTTGATTAATACTTAGAAACATTTTTCTGTTAAAAAACCCACAGTAAAAAGCTCTTGTCTGTTTTGTCATCCTTCAGCAGACTGAGTGTAGGTTTGTGTGTGTGTCACCAACCCCAGATGAAGGTAAATGTAGAAAATTCTGCAAAATCTGGAAAAAGTGTCTTCAACTAAATGATCTCAATTGTGTGATGCACCAGCTGTATTTGTACAACCATTTTGACCAGTCTCCTTTCTGTCCTCTAATGCAGTAGAAGTAATCTTGTAGCATACACTGATGGCGCTATTGGCACCGATTTGTATACATTCTCTTTACAATCTATTTCTTGCCATGGTGGTGTGGAATAGTTGTACAGTGAATTGATAAGACACTACTAGACTGTGTAAGAGGTAATCCAAGGCACAACACAGATGTAAAGTAACATAAGAAACCAAAAATTAAATATCTCAGATGTAATTAATTGACTTTGCATGTAACTGGTTACAAAATCACAAATGGTATCATTAAAAACTATTTTGATAATATGGTTTGAAACCAACCCCAAAATGCTCTCAAAAAATCTACCTGAATTTAACCAGATCAACCAAAAAATGAAACAGAATTATGTTTTCAGAATCTGACATTTTCTATAAGCTTGTTGCAAAGCTCAGAGCCCTATATAGATAAAAGAGAAGTAAGGATCAAAGCCCTTCCTTAGGACACATAAATGTCCTTAAATTCACTTCCTACCACGAAGACCAAAACAGAGAACCCATTGGGTTATCCAGAATCACACAAGGATGGAGTAATAGACTTACCGTTCCTGACCGCTGAGCAGTGGTCATAGCTGAAGGAACACCTTCATCCACTTTCTAAGATGCAGGAGGATCTTTGCGCTGACCAGATATTCCAGGTGAATTATGCTGCTCTGCAAGCCCTGGCAATCCTACAATGGGTATAAGATCCTGGAAACACTTCTGCTGTCCAGTAAAGAAATTTTCAGTCTAACGATGACAGGAAAGGTTTCTGCACTTTGGGTTTCTTATAAATCTGCCAAAACGGATTGTTGGGAACCTTGGACTTGTGTCTCCAGAGTTAAGTTCAGCTTGAAATTCTGTATTTTTAAAGCATTATTTTTCCCTTCTTTGGGAAAGCCTCAAACGTATTCTTTGTGTTTCAGGGTGGGACAATTCCTTCTCCTCTCCTGCTTTCCTCTCAAATCTAGGATTTCCTATGAAATAGAAAGGTCACCTTTTGACCTTGTCACCTATAGGCAGCTGACTTCTGTGCTACGTGCATGAAACACCGCCAGTTGCTGGACATGCAAACAAACTATTGTATGGATTTGACCCTAAGTTATTACTCTACTTTCTGTAACAGCCCATCCAATGATTTCATGAGCAACCATGCTGGGTTTTTTTCAGATTTCAGACTTACAGAGGTTTGCAGAAACATCCTAAATGTCACAGGTCAAAGGATGAACTTTCACAGAGAAAGTTCATCAGAGAATAACAAGACTATTTTGGGAACCAGATTTACTCTGTGAAGCAAAATTTTGAAATACTGGAGATGTGACATACCCTTCCTACACAAAAATGTCAACTTCATGTACTCCACCCACCTCAAACTGACAACACTAATGTACACAAGTTCCCTGTTACTGTGTGTACTAGTTCACAACAAAATACTCACTTCCAATGAGAATTAAAAATGAACCATTTAGCAAAGATTTTTAATGGCTTAACCAAGTATGGTGTCAAAGAGGTCTAAAAGGTCACATCCCATCACACAGGGGACTCTAAACCTTGCATTTGACTCTCTATGAGCAATCTCCTTTGCCTGCCCAAAATACAAAAGAAAAAAATGATAGGACTCCTTTGATATAAAAATGGATCATTCTTACCTTTTTAATAGAATTTACATTGCAATTCAATGGAGTTTGTAAGACACACTATAATGGTATAGATCTCTTACTCAGTATACACCATCATGATAGTCCACTGCAAGTCTTAACATATGAGCTTATATTGGCAATATATTTATTGTAAAAGTTCGTGCCTATGGATATATTGCTGCCACTGAAGTAAAGGAGAGCTTTGTCATTACCCTTTGAGAGAAACCATGAGAGAAAATATATTGTCAGTTTTGGACTGAGCAAATAAACAAGGAAATGTACATAACAGCACCAGGTTTGCTAATGGCAGCATAATTACACTCAGATCAGGTCCGCAGCATTTTGAAATAGTACTTGACTTTATTTTAAATGGTTTTACATATACATATATATATAAAGGAGGTATTGTGCCAGTAAAATTTCCAGTTTTCAGCAGTTATGTCAGTCGGACTGACTACCTGGAAGTCTGTGTTTACTTTTGGAGCTAAGAGGAGGTTTTTATCAGTTACTAAACAGCAGTCTTAATTTTTGATAGTTCTTTTGGAAAGCAAATGTTCTCTGATAAAATATAATCAACAACAAAAAAACTAACAGTTGTGTTTGTCTTCAGTGGCAGACACATCCACTCTCCTCATCAGGGCTCAGCCAGTGGTGCCAATAAAATTTCAGAATCCTAACCACTCAGATTCATGAATTGTGATTCACACTCTGTTAAAATTTCACTTTAACATTGCTTTTTTTCTTTTCTTTTTTTTAGTGCTGATCAAGGGACAGTGTTAGCACACATCAAAAGGGACTTATTCCACTCTTTATAGAGCAGATGGAAGCTAAAGAACTGTGTGAGTAAAAAAAAATATAGCTTGGGTGTGTGCTTACTGATATTAGTTGGGCTAACAGTTCTCAAGCTCCATTATGTGCTCATGTCTTGGGGTGTGTGTTTTATGAGGATTCTGCAGTTCAGCAACCCATTGAGATGCAAGCACATGAAGCAAATTTCTCTCTGTTAAATGTATTTTAAAGTTAAAAAGCATCTGGTTTAGTTAAAAAAAAAAACTTTACTGTCAGTTTGGGCCCACCTGTGCTTACCTTGAAGGTCAACACAGGAAAACCACACATGTACACATCTTTGCAAAGATTCCAAATGCAAGTCTTTATTGCAGCTTTCCATAGAGCTTTTTTGGGGTTTTTCGTTTGTTTTTTCTAACAGCTAGCTCTTCTCCCATGTTCAGGGCACCTGGCAACTTCTCTGCTAACATGCGCCACAAGGACCAGGGAAGTAGTCAGGATTACGTCAGGCTTCAGATGATCTCCCTTATGCTACAGTACTTCCTGCAACTGATTTTTCACTAAAAGCCAGAGGAGAGTGCTACAAACACCATTATATACAAATGCACAAAAACATTAATACCTGAGATGCAAAAGGACACAAAAGCACTCAACTGTGTTAGACTAGTCTATATTAGGATATGCAGCCTTCTCTTGTATCTTGCCTTAAGAAAGTTACTCAATGAATTTGTGATAGAACTTCAGAAAGTGTTTAGAGACTATAGAAATGATCCAAATATAAAGTCCCTCTTTAAAAACATGCAATTGTGATACAGTCCATGGAGATTGTGAAAATTCAGTAAAACATGTCCATTTTCCATAGGGATATGTTAAGTTAATGGTTCAGTTATCAGGTAATTATATGGCAACACTGGCATGCATTGTTATATAATTGCCATGCAATATTTTACATTAGCCATTGGCACAATTTTATTATATTATTTACAAGGGAAAACTTTGTAAGTGTGGGGCCCTGAACAAGATTTGAGCTGTGAAGAGCTTTCTCTTATGTTCTGTTGGTGCAAATGGGATTTAATTTCCATTAGTTGTTATAGAATCATAGAATATTATCCTACCAGCGTGTGGCACAATCAGAATAGCAGTGCTAGCTTGTAAGATTCTTGCAGAATATCCATTAAAAAACAGCACGACAACAGTGATAACTTCAGCTTTTGAGTGTTCCATCCAGGCAGACTTTACATGAGTATGGACCCTCAGCCAGGGTTAATGTTAGAATGAAACAGTCGAAGACCCGGTTGGCATACCTGTAACATGTCTGTGTGCTTGTATTAGCTTTTTTGGCATTTTCTTCTATACAAAATTTACTTTAGGGGTTGGAGGTTGGGGGGAGGGGGCTTGTTTAATTTTTTGATTTTTTTTTTATTCAAATGTTCAATCATATCCTTACACCAAAATCACTTGGCTCAGAATTTTTTACTTGGAATTTGCTTTAACTTGGATGCCATACCTACTATGACACACTACATACTACAGAATAAAGCAAAATTTTCATTTGTGCTGTTGCATAATGATGTGTAAGAATGGAATGGAAAGAACTGAAATATAATCCTACTGTAGCAGAATTACATCCTAACTTACTGTTTTCATAGCATCTAAATTAACTGTGTGCATGATACCACACAGCAGTTTATATTTCAAGGTAAGAAATCGTACAATATCCAAATGTGAATCCTTCACCTCTCTTTTCAGTATTTTCAGTATTGGACCAGTTCTTACATGTTCCTATTGCCATAATGCTTCTTAAATTCAGCCTTTCTTCAAAATGTTTAACTGGAGAGAAATTATTTTAATGAGTCATTTTTGCATGTTCTTTCAGCTGCCTAGTGGCATGCCGGACAAACCTTCTAGCTTCATTCTTATGTGTGCTTGAAATATTTTCTGCTTATTTCTTTGGTAACCCTAGAGAGAAGGGTATTAAATCCTGTCAAATCTTCACACTTGTCATCCATGTTTTCCACTGAAAAGCTTGTACTTTTCTAAACTATTTGTGTTCAGATATGCTTGATATATGCAAGACTTCTAACATATCATAAGGTAGCAAGCAACCCTTGATTTCTAAATTTTATTTCAATGTAGTAATTTTATTTTTCTGCAGATCAGTCTGTGTGAGCAGACACTTAGAAGGGATATTTTAGCTGATTTTCCTGCTTTCTTTTTTTTGCTTTTAGATTTCATGTCACTCTCATGTCACTCTAAAATAGTCTGCACAACCTGTCTACAAGGTAGGCCATCCTGGGTTCAGCAGTAGCAGTCATTTTTCTCCTTCTTAGTAGCTGGTGCAGTGTTGTGGTTTCGACTTTCAGCCTGAGAACAATGCTGATAACACCAACGCTTTTAGTTGCTGCTCAGTAGTGTTTACTCTGACCAAGGACTTTCTGAGTCTCATGCTCTACCAGGGAAGAGGGGAAGCCGGCAGGAAGCAGAGACAGGGCACCTGACTCAAACTAACCAAAGATGTATTCCATACTACAGCACATCATGCCCAGTATGTAAACTGGGGGCAGTTACCTGGAAAGGTTAGATCACTGCTCAGATCGGGCTGGGTATCGGTCAGTGTGTGGTGAGCAGTTGTATTCTCTTCCCTTGTTATTTCCCTTATCATTATTATTATTGGCGGTAGCAGCAGTGGTTTGTGTTATACCTTAGTTACTGGACTGTTCTTATCTCAACCCATGGGAGTTACATTCTTTCAATTCTCTTTTCCATCCCTCCTGGAGTGGGGGGTGGAAGAAATGGGAGAGAGCGAACTGCTGCGTGGTTTCTGAATTACAGGCTGGGCTTAAACCATGACAAGTTACACAGTCATTTCAAAGTCAATAAGCTGGGCTTTTTATAAAGAGATATGAAGTTTAAAGCACAGTCAATTAGGTTGTAATTTGATTTAAAATACAAATTTGCATGTGTGTTTACGTTCAGAAAAGTAAATTTCTCTTGCAGGTATTGCTGAGATCTGAAAATGTAATTTTAAAGGCTGAGTGTTGATATCTTTGATTTTTAAAAAATATTTACCTAATGTTAATGAAGATTAGCATATAACCTTTTTTTTGAAGATGTGATGTGTTTTGTGACACTAGTAAAGGATGACCAATATATTATATTGTATTGTATTTGAGCATTTTTTACTAGAGGCATCAAACAAGTTAGACCATCATTGTGTTAGAAATCATAAAAACATAATAAATAATAAGCCACACTATGACCTAAGAATTACTTTAATAAAATAGCACTCAGGATCAAAGATGCATCTTCCCTGTAGTATGGTGTAAGAAGATACCTTTGTATTTTCAGTTCGGGTGAGTCAGGGATCACTCATTTTCAGCTCACTGCTCTTTTGAGCTTGTATGCCTGCACAGCTAATGCAGAAACATTCTGTAATAAAAGAGGGATGTAGGTGGACTTGTGTTGTTAACAGATGTTGTGGAAAAAAATACTCATATAGGGGAACTGAAAGGATTTTGGAAGAATGTGAGAAGTGTAAAACCCAGTGTCCAGAAGGATATTCAAAAAAACCTGCACTGAAGTCATTTATTTAATGCCTCTGTTACTTGTATGTTTTGACAACAATGTACAGTACTTTCTGATTGTATTAAAATATTTGTAAATGTTAACAGATCTTAATCTGTTTTTACAGTACACTGGAATTCTTAGCTTCATTGACATAACTCTTTTAATGCATTGTCTGAAAAATTAATATATCAGAGTTCTTCAATTAGGAGAATATGATAGTGCCATCTGTCTCTTTTTAGCTCTGTTTTCTGTTACTGATCATGGCCAGTTACACCTGCTAAGGGAAGGAGTATGAGAAGTTGTTGTGGTTTAAGCTGTAAATCACGCAGCCAGCTCACTCACTTCCCCCTCTTTCTTTCCCTCCCCCCCCTGGGGGGGGGGGGGGGGCGGGGAATGGGGAGAAGAATCAAAAGAATGTAACTCCCACGGGTTGAGATAAGAACAGTTCAGTAACTAAAGTATAACACAAATCATTACTGCTACCACCAATAATAATAATGATAAGGGAAAAACAAGGGAAGAGGATACAACTGCTCACCATCTGACGACCGAGCTGTGAACTGAACTCTTCCAGGCTCCTGCTCCCAGTTTTTACATCCTGGGCATGACATACTGTGGTATGGAATACCTCTTTGGTCAGTTTGGGTCAGGTATCCTGATCTGCTTCCTCCCAGCTTTCCCGCCTCCCTGGCAGAGCATGAGACTCAGAAAGTCCTTGGTCAGACCAAAACATTCTAAGCTGTAACTGTAAACATCGGTGTTATCAGTGCTGTTCCCAGGCCGAAAGTCGAAACCACAGCACTGCACCAGCTACTACGAAGGAGAAAAATGACTGCTGCTGCTGAACCCATGACAGAAGTAAAGTTACATTAGTTCTTCCTACTTCCATTTACCGTCAGCTTGCTGATGCAGATACATGGACGATTGTGTGAAACAAATTATGCAGGCGTACCCTGGTGAATTCCTCTTATAGGAATGTATCTAATTGTTTCATGTTCATATGGCATAGATTAGTCTTTTTATCATTTCAAATAAGTAGTAAGAACTGTAATGAGTTCTTACTACTTATAAGTAGTAAGTGATAGGTTCCCCTGTTCTTTGCACTTTTTTCAGCTTTAAGCCTTCTGCCTGATAGGTTTTTTTAGGTGGCAGATAGTTTTTATGTTGCATTAACTGTGAATCATCACTTCATACCCACAGTCACCGTGTCATTCAGCATTTCAGAGACTTCTGTCATATTTCACAGTCAGTCATTTCCCTTTTGTGGTAACAAATTCTAGTTCTTCTCAGTCTACTCTGGGTCTATACAAAAGTTCACATCTCTTATGAAGCCCTTTATACTTTTCTTAGTAACCAGTGATGTAGCTCAATATTTTCACATTTCAGACAGCTTGAAATGCTTATTTTTCCAGCTCTACAAGCTCATGTAATTTCTTATATTTAGCTTACTTGAAAAACAGATTACTATGAAACATAAAGCAGGGAGAAAAATGTAGGAGAAAAATAATATAGTGAGCTTATCTTGGGAAAGTGGCTTGGAAAGCATTGTCATGGTCTACTGTGTCTAACATTTTTACTATTTAACAGCTATAAAAATAATGTTGATATCTATAAAAATAATGAGGTGAAAATAAAAAAAAAAAATCAGGAGGGTTCCATTTAGTAAAGGAAGGCTAGTTAGACTAGACTCATTGGGTGTTCAAATACATATATTGCAACTACTTTGTCTGACAAATTGATTTCAGTATCTCCAATTTATTCACCCTTACGTGTATACCCTCACAGCTGTACACAGTTGATAGTACTGTGTGCAAAAACAGCAATGTATGTCTTTAATGAGACTGTATAGACAATTTTTTTATAAAGCGGATCAGCTAATATTTTCATAACAGAAAACCAGATCTCATTTTAAATCTTTTTATCTATGAATAAGTTATAAAACTTGGCCTAAAGTGATTTTGTTGAAAGATGGACAATTTGTAATTATGTTATTGCAAATAATTATCATTTCTCAAATTACAATGGTATACTTCAAATTGTTCATTCAGAAACCTTAATTTTCCTGTCTAATCATATGGTTGACATCTATATGTATAGCACCTGGTACTCTCCTTGCCTCCTCCCAAACATCAACATTGATGTCCTCACTATGCCTCTGGCATTTAAAATCATCATTTTCCATATTTTGTAAACAAAAATATTTAAGCATCTAATTATTGTGTCTCCTAAACTATCATGTGACTCACACAATATGCAAAAATTACACACCTAAGAATACCAGCTGGTTAAGACTAAGTGATTTCCCCAGGTTCAACCTGCGAGTGGAACAACTACCAGAGTCTGCCAAACAAAGAAAGCCACGTGGCTCTTCCTTCGGGACATTGTCTTCTGTCTGAGATAAAACATGTCCTACGTTTTGGACCCTTTCTTGGAAAACTTCAGTTTTCATCAAACTTACAAGCTTTCCAAATGTAGTTTTCTGGCTTTTGCAGAGCTTAAGCTCAATCCTATCTCTGGGGGAGCCTTGCTTGTTCTTGCTGCATCAGATGATAGCCAAAAGGGGGGGGGGGGGGGGGGGGGGGGGAGAGAGGAATCTTTGCTTGTGAAGGCTCAGCAAAGATTTAAAGATGGGTTTAAGTATAGACAAGCAAAAAATTGAGTGGGATCAACTGTAAGTACTGCTTATTTGTCACTGACTTAATGGGATTTCAGCAGGCAATTTAAGATGTACTTATTTGGAGTCTGTAGGATGTAAATCAGTGGGACCTATATATAACTTATGTGTTTTGTGAGGAAGGGTACGCTGCTGAGTGCCTTTGAGCACTCAGCGCATTCCGTTTTTTAACTCCCTGTACATGCTGAGTTTTAAATTTAAGCACAGAGAATTTTAAAGTGCAATAACTACAATGCACATCCTTCTTTTTTTAACTCCTTGAACTGTTATATCAGACTATCTGATGAGGAATAATTATTTCATTGTTTTAATACTGTAGATTAATGTATGTAGCTCATTTAAAAGGCATCCTAAGATCAAGAGTTTTCCATTAGGCAGTATTTCCTTTTCCAAAACAACAGAACAAAGACTTATAACTTTGCTTTACATTGTTTGATAACTTCAATTTTAAATACGCTTTCAATACTGAACAGATTTTGAAGCACCATTTAATGCAAGAAGAGATGTCAAAGGGTTTATGCAAATGTAATTAGTTTGTAAAGATTACACTTTATTGATTATTAATAAAAAGGAACTATGTTAATTTCTGATGATTTCAGGGAAGAATACAAATATACTTCATCCTGGAGTCTCCAAAACAATATCCAGTGAGGTCTTTATAGCTTTATCTACCACTTTCAAAAATAAACAGAATTAACTTACATTAATTATTCAAATTGAACAATTTAACGCATCTCCTAAGGTGGATTGCGCTTACAGGATTAGATTGTTTTGGGGAGCTAAAAAAGTGGAAGTCATTTTGGAAAACAGCTACTGCTGGACTTCAGCTCTGCATTTCTTGCAGACAAAACACTTATTAAACTACACCATATGTTCTGCAAGACCGTGAGTGCAGAAAAATATATAATGCTGCAACCATAGAATAACAACAAGGCATTCACATCATTAACCAAGATAATTTCTCAAAATGTTTTTCACAAAACAAAGATCTGTTGTTTACCATTGTGAAATAAAAGTGCTTTCCTGAAAAAATGTAGTGTGGAAAAGCATCGAGAGGTAGCAATAAAGTGACTATGGACTAAAAGCAGCGGTAATTTAGCACATTAACACCCTTCTGCTTTAAGTTCTTATAGAAAGATAACTGTTGTACACTACATTTACTCCACTCTAAAATTAAAAAAAGGAAAAAAATCTCCTCAACTGACTAAAACTAACATTAATATTGTAAATAATGTTGAACTCAACCCTGGCAAACTCTTAATAGTTGTGTCTTTTTTATTTAAAGCCGGAGCTGTTTCCTGTTTGGTGGGATGTAAGGGAGATGCATACACACCCAGATATATAGAAGTGGGTGAGAGCAGAGCTGCTTTGTCTCCTTGTTGACCTAGGGTAGTGTATTTTTTTCACTGAGAGTCATGAAAGTTAAGGTGTCTCCCATTTTTAATGGTGATGTCCTTCCCTTTATGCTTTTCCTGCCAAGAAGGAAAAAGAAAGCAGAAAAAATGTAGAACTTGCCCAGAATCTGTTAAGCCTACAGTAGCTGTTCCTCCGTTTCAAGCACCTTAATTATACCTTTCAGATACTGAATTCCTTCTGAAAATTCATTATTGTGTAATATTTTTGCTTTAAAGGAAAACTTCTTTGTTGTACAAAAGGGCTTTCCTTTTGCTGTTACTTCATGATAGGGCAATTAGGTTTCACCAGAAGCTTCTCTAGTAATTACACAGAGCAAAGAGAAAGCCTTAATTAAATTTTAACGATGAGTGCGATTGTGCTGATTAGGATAATAGTGGTCATTATACACTATCATCATAAGACTTCTTGTTTATATTGTATGTTGCTAGCACTATGAAGCTTATCTCAAAATTTGTATTTATCTTAATTTGGTAATCTCTCCTGCTATTAATTGCGAATTCCATTCACACTCTCTAGACCTCATCACTACTACAATATCATTACATGTTCCTCAGACAGGTGCATTCACATGAACAACATTTCTGTTGTTCAATCTAAGCTTTTTATTATGTAGATTCTAGGAGCTTGGTGACCAAAATACATTGGGTTTCAGATTTGAGTGAATTAAGTGCCCGAAATGTTGGCATGGACTTTGGTTAAGAGTTTAGTTTCCTTTGTTTTTTGAGAGATTGGAAGTCAGACACAAGGACTGTGAGAATGAAGACCTTAGGCTCACTGTAGGAGACGCTTTGGTTCAAGACCATCTTAAGAACCTGAATGTGCACAAGTCCATGGGACCTGATGAAATCCATCCGCGGGTCCTGAAGGAGCTGGCAAATGATGTTGCTAAGCCAATGTCCATCATATTTGAAGAAATCATGGCAGTCAGGTGAAGTTCACGATGACTTGAATAAGGGTAATACAAACCCCCATTTTCAAGAAGCTGAAAATGGATGTCCCGCTGCACTACAGACCAGACAGTCTCACCTCTGTGCCAGGCAAAATCTTGGAGCAGATTCTCCTGGAAAGCATGCTAAGGTACATGAACAATGATGAGGTGCTTGGTGACAGCCAGCATGGCTTCACTAAGGGGAAATCCTGCCTGACCAATGTAGTGGCCTTCTATGAGGGGTCTACGGAACTGATGGACAGGGGTAGAGCAGCTGACGTATTCTACCTGGAATTCTGCAAAGGGTTCGACACTGTCCCACAAGACATCCTTGTCTCTAAATTGGAGAGACATCAATTTGATAGATGGACCACTTGGTGGATAAAGAAGTGGCTGGGTGGCTGCATGCAAAGAGTTGTGGTCAATGACTCAATGTCCAGCTGGAGACCAGTAATGAGTGGTGTACCTCAGGGATCAGTGTTGGGACCAGTCTTGTTCAATGTCTTTGTCGGTGACATGGACACTAGGATTGAGTGTGCCCTCAGCAAGTTCGCCGATAACACCAAGCTGTGTGGTTCGGTTGATAAGCTGGAGGGAAGGAATGCCATCGAGAGGGACCTTGACATGCTTCTGAGGTGAGCTGATGCCAACCTGATGAAATTTATCCATGCCAAGTGCAAGGTCCTCCACCTGGGTTGGAGCAATCCCAGGCACAGCTACAGTTTAGGCAGAGAAGAGATTGAGAGCAGCCCTGCAGAGAAGGACTTGGGGGTGTTGGTTCATGAAAAAATGAACATGAGCCGGCAGTGTGCGCTTCCAGCCCAAAAAGCCAACTGTATCCTGGACTGCATCAAAAGAAGTGTGACCAACAGGTCAAAGGATATGATCCTGCCCTTCTACTCTGCTCTCATGAGACCTCACTTGGAGTATTGTGTACAGTTCTGTTGTCCTCAACATAAAAAGGACATGGAACTGTTGGAACAAGTCCACAGGAGGTCCACGAGGATGATCAAGGGGCTGGAGCGCTTCCCGTATGAAGATAGGTTGAGAAAGTTGGGGCTGTTGAGCCTGGAGAAGGCTGCATGGAGACCTCATAGCAGCCTTCCAGTATCCAGTGTCCAAAGCGGGCCAATAAGGATGCTGGGGAGGGATTCTTCATTAGGGACTGTAATGGTAGGACAAGGGGTAACAGATTAAAACTTAAACAGGGGAAGTTTAAGAAGTTCTTTCCTGTAAGGGTGCTGAGGCCCTGGAATGGGTTGCCCAAGAAAGTTGTGAATGCTCCATCCCTGGCGGTATTCAAGGCCAGGCCGGACAGAGCCTTGGGTGTCGTGGTTTAGTGTTAGATGTCCCTTCCCATGGCAGGGGTGTTGGATGATTTTAAGGTCCTTTCCAACCCTCACCATTATATGATTCTATGATTCTAAGGTGGGCAGCAGGAGTCATATTGATCTCATTTTCTGTGGCCACCATTTTAATACCTTTGAGGATGGCAGAAATAATTGGAGAATAGGGCCCCGTGTTGAAACACATTTATGTACTTTAAGACATGGCTCAGCCTCCAGAATCATAGAATCATGGAATAATTAGGGTTGGAAAGGACCTTACGATCATCTAGTTCCAACCCCCTTGCCATGGGTAGGGACACCTCCCACGGGCAGGGACACCTCCCACTAAACCATGCCACCCAGAGTTGTAGTGCAACACCACACATGGTGAGTTGTTTTTCTCATTAACTAGACATCTGAGCCATATGGGTTATCTGTGAGGTGGGTAAGTTGAGAGATGCTGAAAGTCCAGATGCAGTCAAAAGGAAAAGTTAAACATGCGTCTGTTTGCAAAGGTCTGTAATTCTGACCTCTGCGTTTGGTCTCTTCATACACTTCACATGTACGGAGACAGACTTTCTGGAATAGCAACAAAAGCCTCATAAATGAGAAATGTGATGAGACACACTACAGGAGAATCTAGGATAACTTCCTCTTATAAAGTAGGGATCTTATGTAAAAACAAGGTCAGATGTAGAAGGTCAAGACAAGAAAAAGCAAAGCAGAGACTCATTCAAAAACTGCCCGTGACAGGGCACTGTTGGGAGAAAACTCTGTAGCCCGGTGGTAACATCTCTGTGGCAACGCAACCCCTGGGAAAAACAACCATGTTAAATCCAGGGCTTCAGCCTCTTGTATCAGGGTGTAAACCTCTGACATTAAAACTCTGACATCTCTAAACATTTGCTTATGGACTAAAAAAGCATGGAAAGTGGATATAGCATACGCCTTTGTTGCAGGGCTTTGTCCACTGCCTTGAGGTACTGGGAGCCCAAGTAACTTAGATCATGCTCAGATTTCCCCACTGGCTACTTGACCACCAAAAATACGTGGAGATAGAATTTGAGCTTTTAAATATAAGAGAGCAATGCACACTGCTTATTTACACAACTCAATGAAAAAAAATAAAAAGGAGTCCAGGAGGACACCATAATATTACAGGTAGCTGTGGGTAAATAAATATTGAGGCATCAGTGCAGTATCAAGGGATTCTTCAGGATATCAGGGGTCATTGAGTCTTAATTTACTATCCCCACTGATCTCTTTCGTATCAATATCAAGCTAGGACACTATGTCCTCCACCTTCTCTTCTTTTTCCCCTGAATCCCCATCTGAAATGGCAGATTGCCTGTGCAACACTTGCTGCATACTTTAATGCAAATGATCACTGGCAACCTTACTGATGTTTTGCCTTAATTCACAAAGTGGGCACTGCCTCAAGCTATGGCATCACAGCATCCACTCAGAAGAAATGTTCAGTTCCTTCTTCTGCCATGTCATCACTCAGTCTCATTTGCCTCTATCTTTGCTGCAATTACCTCTGTGATGTCCACCCTGCAGACTCTTTCTTGCTGTTTTACATATAGGTTGTGTCCCACATGGGAGTAAGGACATATAATTTTATATCAATGTGGGTGTATGTTACAAAATTAGTCTGAGATTTAATTGACTGATGAACATGTTTATAGAATTATAGACTCATAGAATAACAGATTCATAGAAACATAATGTCATAGAATCATAGAATAGTTTGGGTTGGAAGGGATGACCCTCAAAAGTCATCTAGTCCAACCTCCCTGCAATGAGTAGGGACATCTTCAACTACATTAGGCTGTTCAGAACCACATCCAGCCTGGACTTGAAAGCCTCCAGGAATGGCACATCCACCACCTCTCTACCACTCTGTGGGACAACCTGTGCCAGTATTTTACCACCTTCACTGTAAAAAATTTCTTCTCCACATCCAGCCTGAATCTCCTTTCTTCTAGTTTAAAAAAAAAAAAAAAGAAAGAAAAAAAAAAGTTTCATGCACTAAGATGACCAAAGTGAGACATCTTTGAAGTGTCAATGACTGGCTGCAGCCCTCAATCCTACATGAACGATTCGAACCTCCAAAGGAAAAAAGTGTGAATTAGATGAAACAGAAACAAATGGTTTGGGATGAACAGAGGGCTCAGCCTTTGTAATCTAGTATTTCAGATTCCAGTGACAAAGTTACAGAGGACCACTTAGGGTCTTTATTAAGGCATGTTTAAATAAATAATGAACCATGAAGAAGTGACATGATCAATAGATTAGCTCCAGTTTTCATTTGTTATAGTTCTCACCTAATTGCTTGCTTGGGTCTGCCCATGGTCTTAACTGCATACTGGCATGTCACCTTTGAACTTTGCTCTGTTAATTTTAATTGTAAACAATGGATTGTCTTTGAAACATTTACTTCAGTTTTCCTTCTTTTATGTCACAACTGAACTTATGCCTCCTTAATGTACTCTAAAAAGGAAATATTTTCCCCTGTTGTGCCTGAAGACAGATGATAAGTCAAAATTCAGAAGTTTCTAATATCCTAGACCTAACACTGGCCAATGAAACACCACCACTGTGTACAGTAAGCAGGAAAGGTGGCCCACAAAGTATGGAACCTGTTTAATATGTCCATATACCTGTGAACACACATATACTCCCCCATGTCCAAAATAATTCAAAATGCCATGAAAAATAGGAATCTTTTCAATTGTACAGCAATTTTGGCAGATTTGTGGGTTAGTTTCCTTTTTAACATTGCTTGCAGACCATAAAGATTATTATTGTACAGGAAGGTCCTTCAACAAGTTCTAATATGAGTCAGGAGCAGATCCTTCTATCCACTGGATAACATTGACATTTATTCCTTCATATGTCATACAGAACCATTAGTCATTCTAGCAGCCTCTTTACTTCGTAGGAGATGTAAGATAATGACAATGTTTAATGTGTGCAATTAATCCTGTGGCAGATGTGTAGTTTCCAAGGCTACTGGCATTGCAGTATTGGCAGGATTGAGAGCAAATATTCAAGCACTGGGTTAGCAATGATTTTAATGTGATAATATCCAGTCACTCATAAACACAGAATACTCAGACCTTAAGTTTTACACAAGTGTTATTATTTTAAAGGCTTTTATAGACCTAGGGAAGAGCGGTTTATATTCCTAATGCTGTAGTTGAATAAACAGCACACAATTAACATAGCATCTGGGTGTACATAATTCCTCAATTCCCCTCCACTCTGTGATAGTCACCATTTGTGAAGTCATAGGGGTAATTTATAGTGAAAATAAAGTTTATCCAGGGAAAACAAATGATGCCAAGCAAGCTGCATATATCTTTAAAAGTTTGCTTTTAAAATCATGTTCCCTTTCACTTCTGCTAAAAAGACCTCCTTAGCTGGATGCTTGCCAAAGTGACAAATTCAATTACATATAATAAAATTGAGGGGAGTACAAACCCCCTTTCAAAAGGAACCCTTTTACAATGCATGTGGAACTTCAGCTGAGGATGGTCAGGACTGCTATACTTCCATGTTTTGATGCTTTTTCCTCTATTGACTTTTCATTATTTATTACACTATTATTTCTTATTCTGCCATGAGGTGGGTAAGCTGGTGAGCCCCATGAATTTGAAGGCTACACTTTATACAGGTGTGATTGTTCACACTATTTTAAAATAGTATGTGTTTTGTAAACTCCATAGAAGTGTGAACTTGTGGCAGTGCCTCATAGTTTCAAATCATATAGCATATATGCAGCTGATATGTCTCCTTATGGCGTGGAGGTATCATAGAATAGTTAGTGTTGGAAAGGACCTTAAGATCATCTAGGTCCAGCCCCCCCTGCCATGAGCAGGGATACCTCACAATAGACCATGTCACCCAAGACTCTGCCCAATCTGGCCTTGAACTCTGCCAGGAACGGAGCATTGTATAGTCATTTTTAGCTTGGACCATCGATTTTCCAGTTTTGTGGGGAAAATGAATGTATTAAGCCAATAGCCCTCAGTCTGGTGGCTCTCTGTCAGACTTGCTCCCCAGAAAATAATGTGGACCAATATAAGACAGAATTTACCTCCATGGCTTCACAGTATGTTTATTAAACTACTAAGTAGCTATAAATCCTGTACTCTTAACTCCAGACAGAGGTTTTGTGGAAACTTTGAAAAGTAAGGGAGAAATAGGTCTGCATAGTTTGCTTTTCAATTCTCTTAAGCTATATGAACAAACCAAGAAATGTAGGTATCTACAACTTCTTGTGTTCAGAAGAGGACTTGGGAAAGGGGACTTTTTACTGGAGAAAGCTTCAAGAAGACCTGGGGAACGCTGCATACCCTCAACTTTACACAACATATAGCATTGCACTACATTTCCAAACTTGAAGCTGAAAACACCCAGACCCGTACCAAACTTGGCAGACCAGCTGTCCTATGCTTTGTGGGACTAAGGTGGGTGGAAAGGAATTTCAGCCCTTCTGTGAGCTACCTCCACACCTGTTTTCTGCAGTACAACCGTGATTCACTTAAAATATCCTGCTCCTCAGCTCCTTCATTGCCCTGAAAATCACCAGCCATAATACTTTGTTGCCTTTGGGACATTTCAATCTCCTGCTCTGCCTCTTTATCATTAACTCACATGAGGAGACAAGGAAAGAGTGTATTAGCCTCAACTGCATGCAAATTGATACCCTCCCACCACACCAAAAAGAAAAATCTATGTGACTTTGGTGACTGAATGCTTTGGGTCTGCTCAGGAAAGGTAAATTAGGTAAGGTTTCTATTCATTTTAATTGTGCTCTGTCACTGTGTTGTGTGAGGACATTTTGACCTGTTTCCTTGTAATAGTCTCTAAGCTATTTTGCAAAGAAAGGAACTGGATTGTCACTGTTATTCGCAGACTTACATCAAGATGAAGGTGGTCTCAGCAGTTCCCCTATAAGCAGATGTTAAACTTTGAGAAACTGGGAATATGAGGCCATTTTCAACCCCTGTGTTAGACATTCTTATCTGCTTTCTGATATCCTTCTCACTTGATCCACTTTATTATTGTTTGATTAACTTTCATTTATACTTTTGACTCTATATTACTGCTTTTATTTCATCCAGTCCATAACAATATGAGTTCTGCATGTAATACTGAATTGCTGTTAACAGCATAATTAACTGTAGGGATTTTTTTTTTTATACATTAAAATGGTGAGAGATAATAAACATGCTGTCAGAAATGTTTGGAATGCCTGAATTCTGTGATTATTATCTGTGAATCCGTGAGTAGCTGTTTGCCAATTTGTTCCAATTGAAATGTGGAAAAAAAGGTTATTCACTATAAATAGCACAATTATTATGCACACTGCTCCTCTGGTTTTTTAGGTTAGAATCAAGCTAGTTTCTTCCTTTCAGAAACTGTATGTAGCAAGGTTGAAGTTGTGGCCACTTTTTATCCTGTGTAAGTCACTGTGTTCCAAAAAACCCACCAGATTAGCCCCATGCTCTCCTTTTAGTCGTGTAATGAAATAAGGACTGTAGCAGGTCAAATCAAGCATCTGTCCAGTGCAGTAACAAGCAGCAGTTAGTGCGAGGTGCTTTGGAATACAGCATACTGTAGCACTATGGACTTACACTATTTCTGGGAATTCGTGGCAAGATTCTCTGATTTGGAAGATGCTTCAAGGGCTTCATTGTTAATAGCCACTGAGTAGCCTAAAACTGTGAATTTGTCAAATCTAGCCTTGAATCTACTTCCACTTCACAGTGTTCTGTAGCAACAGTATAATGCTAATAATATGTGGTATGGAGAAAGAAAATTATTTTTGTTTCTTTAAAAGTTATTTCCTGGGATTTCCATTAAATACTCCCTGTTCCCGATATTCCAAGAAGGAGTGGATAAATATTTCTTTTTCACCTTTTTGATAGTGCTTATTATCTTAAATATGTCTGCCCGTCGAGTTTCTCCAGAGCTGCCTCTTATTATACAGAGCCTTCCAAACCAATTTCGTTTCTTTGTCTGAAAACCATCCCATATGTCTGAGCATTTCTCATGTCCCTTCATATATTTTCCTGAAAAACCTCCTCAGATAAGGTAACTAGTTCTATATTAGGAATCAAGATTAGTGTTTTTAGGTGTAGTTAATGATTTATACAGTAGCATAATATGCCATAATATTTATTTTGCTCTTGGTTCTTCATATGGTAATTGTCCCTTTTGCCCAGCTGGTGGTTCATCATATTCATCATATCTGATTTCTTTAGCAAGTGTTGAGTTAATGCTGGCAACAAGGCTAAAGTGAAGGGTGATGATTGTATGAAAGAAGTGTTCACCTTCCTGACACTTCAGAGATGTCTAATGGAGCATCTGAGTACCTGAGAATCATCAACTGCTGCGAGCACTCCCCAAATCACAGTGTCAATAAAGACTTCTGTAGAACAGATCCACAATGGGACTGCAAGTCTGTAATCATGGGACAAATGGAAACAGGTGGAAGGAGCCAGAAACAGAGTGAAGATCAGGTGCAGATTCCAAGAAACATCAGGGATCTAGGCTATTCCAGGGTGGTTCAGCTTCGTAATTTTCTCATTTCTCCTCTTGATTTGCTAAAAGCAATTTTATTCATGATTCGACCAAAGCGGTATTGTAGGTTGGTGTCATGCTGAATGGCCCCGACAACAGAACATTTAGAATTTGCTCCTAACTAAAAGATTGAAAACAATCTGTTGCTTTTCCGCTATGGTTTTTATCTTTCTTTTACTTCTCAGTCATGTGCTAGTTTCACTAGCTCTCCAGCCAGGTTCCTGATTCTGAGGCACTTAAATATCATTTATTACCAGCCTTTTTATTTTTAATAACTTGCTTTTGAGAATATTTTGTAGCTGTTTCTATTTCCATTTCCATATTGACTTGTCAAGCTAATAGTACTTATATTTTTATATATTGTTTATATTAATTTTTTGAATTATATCTTTTTAACTGCCTGCTTTGCAACTTTGCTTTTTAATAGTGAAAAAAAAAAAATTAAAATACTATTTTTTAATGGGAATAGGAGGGTGGGTTTTGGTATTTTTAGTATTAGTGTCACCACAAGCTTCGAAATAGGGATTCTGCAACCTCTTTCTCTTCTCAGTAGCCCAAACCTTTATTAATTCTGTTAGTTCACTTAGTTTTAAGCCTCTTTCACGTTCTTGGGTTGCTTGACCTGAAAGTATACAGTTAATAACCAGATGTAATCCACACGGGAAAAAAAGAAAGCTGAAGAGTCAAGTGGAAATAAGGTTGCACTAAATCAGGTCTTTCTAACAGGTAGACTGGATAAGAAACAAAATAAATGTAACAGCTGATGTGCAGACTATTAATAATTTTGTGATTAATTTTGGAACAGAATAAATTTTTAAAGTACAACTTCTTTCAAAAGCAGAGCATGAAAACAAAATTCAAATAATAATGCAAAAATGTAATTGGATATTCGTTAGTCAGCTCAGGATAAAAAATGCTTGATATATTTCCTGGTTTTCTCCAATAAGGCTGAGTATAACCTTCTTTTGAATAGTCTATTAGCATACACTGACAACTGGGTCATAATTAATTGCAGGGTATGGTTTATCTGGAATCTATACTCAGATTTTTGCCATACCCATTTGCAGTCCTATCAATTATTTTCAATATGAAAGATACATTGTTTAACTCCTTCCCAGCTGCACAAATATACATGTTACTAATTCAAATTGTTTACAGCGTATGAGTTTACTCTAAAAACTGTGCAATGCAGTATATTGTTTCCTCTTGGTAGTGTTTATAGCTGTAAAAGAGAAACCAGTGTAATTTTTGCAAATTGACATGATATCTGTTCGCGATCTCTTATTAGCACATGTTGAACCCATTTGTACTGTCACATGCTTTTAAACTAGATACCATGAGCTGAGGAGAAATGTTGGCTAATATAGCATGTGAAGGTATAATATGGCTTCATGCAGCATCTTTTCCGGAAGTGTTGGGCTAGAGATGAATGCCTAAGAAATTCCAGACTGTTAAGCAGATTTCAGATTTGGTTTGTGAAAGTCCTTGTCATGAATAAACCGTGCACTGAATAAACTGCGAGTAAAAATAACTTTGTTATGCTTTCAAGCTTCTGGCATATCTTACCAAAATATGTGAAGCTAACGCAAAATGATGGTCAAATTTTAGGGAGATGTCCTACTGCTGAACCACGTAGCAATGGCAGAAGCAGTGCTGTCTCACAGACTGTTTTTTTTTCATTGTATTATCCACCATTACTCAGAGCAGATGCTCTCTGATTTATGCCAAAATGCACTAAACTCCAGCCAGTGACATCCATGTAAAACAGTTTAACCCACAGTTAATCTAGCATACTATGTGGTCCTGGCTTTCTTGTGTTTTCAAGACAGTCATTGCATACAAGAGTAAAATATTAGGTAATGCTGCTTCAACAACAACCACTGTAATTAAAATCCTATCATAAAGATAATCCACAAAAAAACAAATTATAGACGGGATGAAGTACAGCACAGTTTTTTCATAGCAAAAACTGCTGTGGGATTAATGCCCGTGATACTCGCAGTGTTAATACATAGAGTAGCCTTTGCACAGTTAGCGTGTACTAATTGATATTAATGCAAATTAATTGACAGGAATTTACTGCTTCTGATTATATTAGAGAATCTCATTTCTTTTTGTTTAGGACATAATTTTGCCCAAAACGAAAGAGCAATATGCAACACAAATGCTTAAAGTAAGTGATTTGAGGGTTGATCCAAAGCCCTTTGAAGTCAATAAGAATTTGCCATTGATATCAGTAGCTTTTGAATCAGATCCTCTAAGGGATAGATATAATAAAAGCTGATGACAGAGAAGAAGGTTAAAACTAGAAGGTAGACAAAAGGTGAAAGGAGGAAAAATTGCCACATTCATCCAGCTTCTTACCACTTGCAGTGAATCCATCAGGATATTTGTTCATTTAAAATACACAAGAGTTTCTGTTTTTCATGATCTATTGAATGATAAGGAGAATACAGTGTCTCAGATTTTCATTGAAAGTTCGCTCCCAAATCAGACTGTGTGAAGTTCAAAAGTGTGATTACAGAGGCTGCCCTTGATTTCAGAGATGGTTAAGGCTTCACTGAAACACATATGAGATGTTTAGTGTCTTTCATGGATTGGCTTTTTTTTGATAATCTCAGTTTAGGCAAGAAATGCAATGCCAAAGATCAGTAACATAACACAATTGAAAAGGCAATTCAAATGCCATTTCAAATACTATTTTATCTTTTTGGCTAGATTGTTTCTTCTTGAAAGATCCTCCTTCCAAATACTATCCTATAAACACATTTTGGTTGGGTCTTTTAGTAGAAATGTTTTCTAATCCATTTCCACCTCTCTGTAGCAGCCGTTATTCAGCCTTGCATTTTAAATATGCATTTTGGAACGATCTGAAGTTTAAGCAAACAGAAAATATTTTTTTTCAATCATAGCTGGCATTTTAAAATATTAATATGCATTTATGGAAATGCATACTGGTGGAAGGCATCTCATTAATATCAGGACAATCTTTGTCAAGGTAATTTTGATGTGTTATTTTCTGAGCTACATGATTACGACAGTATGCACACTCTCTGTGACTCTTGCCTATATTTTCCTGAAATGCATATATGAGGAAGTTATATGATCCCCTCCAGCTTTAGGCGAGGTCAAACACTAGCTCTGCATCCACCTTTGAATTTATACTAAAAAATCCCACATGGCTAGTGTTAATATGGTTAAACACATGCGGTTAATTTTGAATATCTGATTCATTTAAACATTCTAAATTTTTATATTTGTATCAACTTACATTCAGTTCCTAAAGAATGCTTCTGTTTTTCTTTTTTTAAGCAATAATTCTTTTCTACTGAACCCACATATATTTATCAGTTATGTCTCTCCTCAGATTTTCTGATAGTTCTTTCACAATTTTCAGATTTTAGTATAAATAACACAATACACCCTAATGTGTATAGTATGCTATAATCTGAGTAATCTGAGGTCAGGTTTATTTAAAATATTGCAATATAGATTTATTCATTATTTATTATTTCAAAGCTGCAAAAAAATGGCATTAAGTAGATACAGGATTACAGCTACTTCATGCAGTCTGCTGGGAACACATGTATCTGAAATAAAATAACAAAATTTTTCACCAAAGCAGTGCTAAGTACTAGTGAATATTTAGACAGCAGAAGCATTGACTTACTTAGGACTGTATGCTGGGGAACTGAGCAAGTTTGTCATCCCAACAGACTTAGATGCAAAGAAAGCATATGACAGCATAGTATTGAAGTATTTAATATTTTGAAAAATATATTTTTATCCAGCCTATACTAACAACCAAGGCACCCTAAGCCAAAAGGAAGAGGTATAGTTCAATCAAGCCTTCATTTTCATGGATCCAGTTCCAGATCAATTAGCTTATGTTCAGCAAAATTATCAGTATAAGTCAAGCATGATAAATTGGGCACAAGTGTGGGACCATTACTTGTGTTTGTACAATAAACACAGAGCAGCCATGCCTACATGTTTTGTGGTAATTGAATTAAAAAAGGAACACTCACAGGTAAGGATGAACATATATTAATGAGATTAAATGCTCCGCTAATGAAGAATCCTGGGCAGTTTTCTGAGGACTTAATGAACATTCTAGAAGATTTTGCTCCTCTCTAAAGATGAAAAAGCAAATAGATAAATTCTTTTTTTTTCACTCTGGGCTTTGCTTTATTTCAAAGGACTTTCAACTTGAACGATGAAACTGGTTAAATAGGTAAGATTTTTTAAATTTTTTGCAATTTTTCCCTGGATTCAGTTATCAGAGCTATAAATCACAATGCATAATTTCTGAATGCTAAACATTCTAATAGAAATTTATGCTGATAAAAAAATACTGTATTGATTCATTAAAAATTAATAAACAGGATTTGTTATTGTGTTTCTAAAACAAATAAGTATGTGCTTACACATACCTATTCTCTGAAAATATACATTCTCATCTGCATGTATGGATTATCAAGGATATAGTGAAATAAGAAGAAATCAAATCACATATCGTCTTTTTTTCTCTGTCATTTTCTGCAAGGGCTTCAACAGATTAAAACCTGTTGTTGTGTTAAAAGACCATTTAGATCAACATCGTGAACTGTGCAGTGTGCAACTCAATAAAAAGGATCTTTACAGATTCATGTTTAGAGATTTTTGTACCCTTTAAAGTTTTGTCATTGTACAGTAATAGCTTCCTTTGGTTGATATATTTTTTTTCACATATATGTCTGATCTTCTGGGATCAGTCAAGTACATCATGTAAACTTACCATGTGGACTTGTACAGACTCCTATTTGCTGCTCTTCTTATGCTGTGCACAGCTTTCTTTATGGAAAAGACATAATTATACAGTTGTGATTGTATCTTAGTGCCTTTTAGAAATCCTTAAGAAGCAGACAGAGTTAACCTGGGTTTTTTAAAACATCAGTAGCATCTGAACTAAAATTAGTAGAAGATATTTTAATAATTCACATGATAGCCGTTAAATAAGGAATGGTCCAAGCACCAGGAGCACCCCCCCACCCCCCCCCGGAAATGTTTAGGAACATAACTGCTAAGGAATTAGAGATGCTTCTTACAAGCTTTTCTTTGTTATTATGCTCAAATCCAAGATCTTATGATGAAAAAGTGCAAGGAAAAGTCTGCTCTTCAGATGCCCTTCAAACTCTGTGTGCCAAGTCACTGCAGATTTGTAGTCCCAGGATAGCCAAATATTTTCCATTGCAGAGGTTCAATAGCATGTTCTGGGAGCCCAGAGACTGCATGACTGCAATGAGAAGCGCTCAGCAGCCCATACATGTGTCTCTGAGCCTGCTCATGGTGCAAAACCCTCTGATTGTTCTTCTCCTGGCCCACATGAAGGGGAGTAGGACCAGCTTGGAGGTGCGATAACTCTGAATCATAAACTTGCATAGTGGGGAATAGATATGGGGAGGTCATCTGGGCCTACCTGCTTCTCAGACATATTGCTGCTGGATCAGGTTGCTAAGGGCTATGACCATTAAAGTTTTGACTCAATTCCCTCAGCCTCTCCTGTAATGCCAAGTGCTCCACCTTGGCCTCCCTCCTTTGAATTTGCTCCACTGTGTCCACATCTGTTCTTCACTGGGGAACCAAAATAGGACTCCACTCTCATAAGTGAAATCTCACAGCAGAACAGTTACCCAGCATCTCAAAATCCACATCTTTCTCCTTCCACCCACATGCAACAACTCACAAATCTGAGGACTCGACTCCATTATCTATATAGAGGAGCATTGCACTGTTAAAAGATGGCCATTCCTAGGCTTTCATGTGTTTGAGATACCTGCCAGCATTGTTCATAGGTGATACACAGGAAGGTGATGCCCAGGAAGCCTCTTGCTTTTGGAGTGGCAGCTGATAATTGCCTCAAAGGTGTTTCAAATGACACTAGCATCAGTGCCTGATTGTAGAAAGCCTCTGTAGGAGATGCTCAGTTGCTAGATGTCAGGAACTGCCCTAACAGTTTTACCTGTCTCTTTCAAGGCAAAGGTGATGGCCTCGAAAAAGTCATCCTGTGGCACACAACTGGCCACCCACTCTCTTTACAAGGTGCTTCTTACCATGCCATCTTTCTGAAACAATCCATTCTTTAATTGTCTGATAGCTACTCCCTTCCTCCCTGTCTTCAACATTAAAATGTCACGACTTGTAGTCCTGGGTTGCAGCTATGCCAAACAGCTGTAGGTAGCACAGGGTATGGGGGGAGTGTGTTGAGTTTTTCTTCTTATATTTTTGAGACATAAAACTGCCAGGTGGTAACTAAGAAAGGAAATTTGCAGTTAGAGTAATAAGGAGGAAAGGACATTTAACATAATGTTGTAATTCTGCCAATTCGATTGAATTTAAAAGCAGACTAGAAATGTAGGATAATAAATTTCCTAGAACTTGTGTGAGTGTTGGCAGCTAGGTAGAGGACAGATATATTCTCAGTGCCCCTGCAAAGGGGGAGAGTGGCCATACTCAGCCATAACAAGCGCTGCCTGATAGCAGCTAGCTGGCCAGGGACTGCAGAGCCAGGGCTCCAGAACAGCCTGTCTCTGCCTGCAGTGGGCTTGGGACAACTACAACAATGCAACGCTGATGAGATGGATGGTGCTGTGGAGAATGAAGCATGCTGCTCAGTAGAAAAACTCATTTCATTACTTCTGTTTAGTGAAGATAATTTTTTTAAAACAGCAGTAGCAACCTACCAGGAGGCTCACGGTACTAACAATAATACACAACTTAATTACTCTATTTGTCTAAATGTCTTCACCTCTAGTCCTACCTCTTCCTGCCAATTTAGATTGATGTTTTTAGGGACAGAGCTTGCCATGCAGCAGGACCTTAACAGTTATTAAGAACATTTGCTAAAGCAAAAATTATGTCTACTGTTTAGTACAGCACGACTGATGTGCAGCCCAAAATAACCCAGATGAGTTGGTGAGCTGGATTTGACAGCTGATCTGGAGCTACCAAAGCTGTTTCTGCACCACAGATATGCAGAGCATCAAACTGAATAATCAATGACAAGAGAAACCAGTATGGTATCAACATAGGGGCTGACAGCAGGTGTTAGACCCCACAATTAGCTGCCTGCAATTAAAATGCAAGTGATTCTTGGTTCTACAACAAGCTAAGACCATTTAGAGATCAGCCAACTAGGGCTGGTTGTGGCAGGTGTGTAAAAAACTGGAGACTGTACTTTTGTGTTTTCTGGCAGGGTCCACCTGATTCCATTTAGTGCAGGAGTAGTTCCTCAGTCCAGGGTCACCTTGCACCCCTGTAGTCTCCTGTGATGATGCTGAAATGAGTATAAGGGGAAGAAAACTCAGCTTCCAATTACTTGATTCCTACTGAAGACGTTGTTGCGAGGTCGTAGCTTTAGTTTCTGCTGTTTGACCATTTGGGTTACCAAAATCCATTGGGGTTGTCATCACCTTTTATGAAAGGTTTTTTAATTAGCAGGAATGGTTTCCAACAGCCTAAGAGGTTTATGTAGAATGTGCCAGATGTCAAACATAATTTTAAAATAACCTCAGAACTGTTTTCACCCAGTCCATCCAAATTTCAAGCACAATCTCTTGAATCTGGTGTAGCTGAGGGTTAAGATTTTTTTCTTTTTCCATTTCTCTGTTCCTTGACCAGGCTTTAGAAAAATCTTCCCATGGAACACACAGTGGATATATCACAGCATGCTTTTTGGCTTTTTGACACCAACACAGTCCAACACACTTATGTTTTCCTGATCAATGGTACCGTAGCTCCAAACAAGCTGTATTGCACTATGAGCTGGTCTCTGCCATAAAAATGTACACGTGATGTATATAAATTCATATGCATACACTCATTTATATTCTCAGCACAGAGAATGAAATAATTCTGCACCATGTACATTTTTATGCTGTTAAGGTGCACTGTTGCTCTGCTAGCAAAACAGTAGATCTTTCATTTGCCAGTGACATTGCACAAAGTGCTTATAATTCAGCATTAGTTTATCAGCCATCCAATCACCCACTCCAGGGAATGTGTCAACCATCAAAAGGAATGGAGGAGGTGTGCTGAAGCTTAATGGCTTCTATTTCATCAGACTCACCTTTTTAAGGGCATTTAATCAATAAGGACAAGTAGTAGGCAGATTTTTAAATAAATGTATCTCTTTAGGTTAATCTGCAGTACAATTGTATGTATTTGTTTATGTGATTCTCTGAATATGTTACTCTGTTGCTCATCTGATTTGATAATCTGTAAATCAAAACATGTTACAAGTAGTTTTAAGCTAGCCCTTGAGCAATAACTTCATTTGACCTACTCGTATCTAAATCATTCAGAAGTTTCATATCTAAGGGTGTTTAATGTCAGTGTTTCATATTCAGCAGAGTTTCAACTAAGCCTTCGGTTCAGTGAATCAAATAATTTCTTGGTCATTGCAGTTTTATAGCAACATTTTTGTGGATTGGGTTTTTTCTTTTTGCTTTTCCTTCTCCTTTTTTTTTTCTTTTTCCTTTTCTTTTTTCTTTTCCTTTCTTTATCCTTTTTTCTTTTTTTTTTCCTTACCTTTTTTTATTTGTCTTTTCCTTCTCCTTTTCCTTTTTCTTTTTCCTTTTCCTTTTTCTTTTCTTTTTCTTTTCCTTTCTTTTCCTTTTTCTTTTCTTTTTCTTTTCCTTTCTTTTCCTTTTTTCTTTTTCCTTTTTCTTTTTCTTTCCTTTTCCTTTTCCTTTTCCTTTTCCTTTTCCTTTCCTTTTCTTTTTCCTTTCCTTTTTCTTTTTCTTTTAATTTACTTTTCCTTTTAATTTCCTTCATTTTTTTTTCTCTGTTTTTTTTTCTCCCATTCTTTTACTTTTTGAAGCAGAGTTTTTGGAAAAAAAAAAAAAAGTTGAAAAAATCTCACAAGCATCTGAAATACTTAATCATTGCCTTTTAATATTGTTAAGTGCTAATTATTTAACAGTTACTGCAACCATGTGATACGATAACATATAAAACTTAAGAAATCCTGTTTACTTTTAAAACAGTAAAAGTACACAAACAGATAAAATGGGTAATGTGGATATGTATGTACATTTTTTTGTGCTTGTGGTGATAAGCAGTTACCCAACTTCTAATTTACTACATTAACTCCATGCAAATTATACACTGAAACTGTTTACCCTTCCTCCTTTGATATGAAACAAAGATTATCAGAAAATCCATGGGGGAAAAAGGGTCACTCATTAGTGTAAATTAGTCATGTTTAAACCATTATAAAATGGATCTAAATTAGCCACTGTTACAATGATACCAATATATATTGGTGATCTCCAGAGGTCCCTCCCAACCCTAACGATTCTGTGATTCTGTAACTCTGTGATTCTGCGTTCAGAGACAGAAAAATGACAAACTAGTGGGGAAAATGTCTAGCCCATCTGTACTTGAGACTTGCACTGGTCCAAAATATTGGCAAAGCTGCTTTGATTTACAATTATATGAACAAGATTATAATCATGCCTAACAGCTAAACTCAATGCTTTTTGTGTTATTCAGCGGGGAGAACATATAAGGCCTGACTGTGCAGCTAAAACCCGCTTGGAGACTAATGCTAGTTTTACCTGCCTAATGACCACAGAGATGTACTGTAATAGTGTAGAATTATTCTGCGCTGCAACAGAAAATTTTTACTTACAGCCTTTTATTAAGGTCTTCGGTTGAAACATTCTGCAAATCAAAGCATGTGACATTGCAAAGGACATCTGTAATTATGAGAGGCTGCTTGTGTTGTGTAATATAAATCATTCGACCATGGGCATCGAACCAGAATATGACTTTCTAGTTCATGTGAGGAGTAATTAGATAGGCAAGAGGGCACCATGTGCAGAGTAGTGAAATAAAATAAAATGCATCAGCAGATCTCATATGGAAAAAAAAAAACAGAAAATTAGGACTAAGGATGTGTTACAGGTGTTTTCAGTAATAATATTATGATTCTCATATGATCTTAGCCTGACACAACTTTGCTCTTTCCAAACTACAGAGCACTAGCATTGTAAGTGCTCATAAACATACATATAATAGGTAGTTTCAAATGTATATTCATGTGCTAATTTGTATCACAATTTCTCTCTTCTCCATTCAAGACAAATTAAACTCATTCTTGTGCATCCTACTGGTAATGTACAATTAGCTTCCTGAGACTGCAATCTATTTTGCACTCCTACTTTGCAGGAGGCTTTGAAGACACCAGGTGAAAACTCCTCATTGCTATGAGAAGGATCTTTAATATGGATCTGAATGCCATGTAAATCAAACCATTCTGTAAACTGAACCTCAATCTCTTTAAACATATCTTTATGTTAGCTTTAACATCATTATGCCCCATTGTGATGAAAATGGACTTTCTGTATCCTGTGATAATGAAAATAGACAATTTATGTAGTTCTTGTCTGCAATTATCCAGGCTTTTCTTTGGCTCTAGAGAAATCTAAGCTAATTGCTTTGGGACTTTTGCTACATTTCCATAAATTCTTTGTTAATTTTTCATGAGAAACTGTTATTGCAGTTGGCCTTAGAGTTCCCATTTTATTCAATAATGTAAAGAAGTTACTATGAAAACATAACCAATTCACTAGTGCCTCCATCAAAGCTACGCTCTTTTATCTACATGTATTCTCAGGTGAGACAGAATGACTCATCCAAACCCTTCAGTGGCTCTTTTTTTTTCAAATTTTGATACATTCTTTTCTTCATCTGAGCTTACTCAAGGCAAATCTAAAGTGGTTCTATGTGGTGCATGACCTTGTCAATATAGGACATGAATTGAGTTTGCATTATCCTAGGACAAGCCCTTGAATACAAAAATCAGCAGATTTGCATTCATTTTGGTGGCACTGTGCCAGTTTAAACTCACTACACCACCAGCCTCGATGAGGTCTATGCATAAACAAAAGCAACACTGCAACCCACCAAGATGCTACTTTAAAAGTCCCTGAAAAATATGAAACCTGCTTGGCTTCCCAAGACCCCTGAGAAAGACTAATAGTAATGAAAACACCTCATTTTCAGAGCTTATTGTATATGACAGATTTTCGCCATTTAGCTCATTCTGTTGAGATCATAAAATACTGACATCTTTGTAATCAGATACGTGCCATTGCTAGATCTGAAGCAGTTAATGTAATTTTCAGACTTCCACAATGAATCTCCCTTGAATGTTGCAATAGAAGAAAACATATGCTACTGAGAAATAAAACAAAATTTAAACGATCAGGGTAAAAAAATCACCCTTGAAAATCGGGATAATCCAGTATTTTTCTAGTTAGAAAACATTGCTTAGCCATATGATTTATAGAAAGCACAGGTTTTGCTGATATCAATAGAAACCGTTATAGATTGGACCTTAATCATTTAATGACCTATCTTTCTCTAAGGTCCTCTAATGTCTGATTGCTAAAAAAGGCAGGGGATTGTAAGCAAACCTCAGAAATCTCTAAGGTTTGACTCAGAAACATGCTCACAAATCCCATTGCTTATCCTAAGCTTTTCTAAACCTCTTTCGTGTGGTAATGAAGCAGAGGTTCATTGTAAGATTGGATCTCTTCTCTTGTAGGTAGATGGTCTAAAATGAAAGAAAACCAATACTGCTTGTGATATTTATCTTAAATAAGTAAAATTCAAAAACCTTAAATAAGTAAATAATTAACCATATTTCTTGCTTTCTCACCAAAAGATAGATAAAGCTGGCTTCAATCTTGTGCACATATTCAGCTTTTTCACATTTGTTAGTGATTTCCCTGCACTGGAGACTATCAACTCAAGACCTGTGTCCTCCCCACACTTCACAGGAGCTGTCATACTTTATTCTCCAAGGAAGTGACTGACATGAAGAGGATTATTGGCAGCACATGGCACCACTCAGAACACCTGAAGTGAATGGCACATTGTACTGGAGGGAGGTTTACTCTGGTTTAGTTCTCATTGTATGTGCGCCCAAGCAGCGCACATTCACAGCCTCACTGAGATGGCAGTTTTACAACTGCTGCTTTTCGAGGACTTGCTGCCACTGATGCTAAGGGTGAGACAAGCAACAGAAGCAATATGGTAGCTAGTAGTCTGAGATTTTGACTACTAAGGGTATTAATTATTGGGTTTTTCCTTACTGCAATGATAGAAAAATCAGAGTGGTTTTAGGAAGCTAAGCTTTCCATGTGTATGACTTGAACGTATTATATCTTTACCCAGAGCACTAGACGAGTATTTTTTTATCTCCAGGAGGTACAGCCACCTTCTCCACATTGGATTTCTCCACACAAAATTGAGTTTGCTTTGAAAGAGAGTCATGATTGAGAGGCCTGCCCTCATCCCCAATGTGTCAGCAGCTGGTCTGCCCTTCTTTTCACTGTCTTTCCTCCAACATCTGCTCCATGCAGAAATCCAGCCCTGTGTGTTCAGCATGGCCCAGGGAGGAAAAACAGATCCGTTGCCAGGGGTGAAGAGGTCTTTGATTCATACGAGGTGAGAAAGGCAGGAAAATACAGCTATGTTTTACCCTGTAGTTACTGACTGGATCTGAGAAGACAGAATGTAACTCGGGGTTGGGCTAAACAAGGTATTAATTAAGAGGGATGTAACAAATATTAGTGAAAGAGATAAGGGACATGAAATGCTGGAACTAAGAGATGCAAATAGGAAAGGAGACGTAAACACCTGTGCTTGCATGAATGTGTGTGCACATCTGCTCACACAGGTTTGAGGTAGGAGCCAAAGGAAAGAAAGGAAAGAGAAGCAGAAAGATACAAATTGCAGGGAGCACCTCCAAGTTTTATTGCTTAGGAGAACAGCAACAGCCAATGTTTCTTGTACAAACACTGCTGCAGTAATGCAGGAAAACAGATTTTGAGCTACTGGGAACTAATTGAATGATTTGGCTATGCTTCCCTAAGTAAGCCATTCTGCTTTGTTTGTACACAATAATTGCAATAGGCTTTACAGCTAGTAGTCCCATTAGTGGCAAAGAAAATTTTCCTTGGGTAAATTCAGCCAAGCAGGGCAGGTTTAATGTATCTTGAATATATTCACAAGTTCATATACAGGCTAGGTAATTCCTTCTGTTGTAGCCGGGTCTTAATGGTGTCTTCTTTTACATGTCAGTTACGTTAGAGTGTTTCAGAGTTTTGTTGCTCTGGTATTGCCTGAACTGTGATAGCAAATGAAGTGATTACATGAGTTAGTGATCATGGTTTGGTCCTTTTCCATTTCTTTGCTTCAGTATCTGTTAGGCAAGTGAAAGAAAGACACCTCCCTCAATTATTCAGGGAAAAACCCCACGTAAATAAAAGCAAACACAAGCAGTAAAGTAGCTTTGGATTCTTCCAGAGCCCTTAGTGTTTAGTTTCAGTCTATCAGATAATAAAGATTATTTAAGGAATACACACACAAGGCATGCATAAAATTTCCTTTGAATCGTTAGCTGGCTATGAGACTGATCACCAAAAGCAATGCCAAAGAAGAGCCCTTTCATTCTTACAACAATCATTCTTTTTGTATTAGCTAGGTGTATAGAAAAATCTCTCAACATACATACATATAGCACTGACTTCCACACAATTAAGTGCCATCCGGTATTATCACATTCCAGCTAGCTCTGCTGTGAACACAACTGTTCATTGAAAGCTTTTGGAAAGATAAAATTCACGAACATTAAAACAAAAACCCCCAACAAACCAACAACCAAAACAAAATGAAAAAAATCCCTGCAAACTTCTGACTGCTGAAGTCCATTATGTATTATCTTGTATTTTAGTTCAGTGAAGGATCTCATAAAAATGCTTTTATAATAACAATGAAAACCACATTGGTTTACATGATGCTTCATTTGTGAATTCCCTGTGGCTAGTACATTTATTTTGCAAACTGAAGGAAATGAAGTGTCGTGTGTATCAGCTTGTTCTTCTTGCTCGCATTCTGCTTTGTGTTGACAAGAATTTTTCAGTACAAGAATGCAAGAATGGTGCTTTACTTAAAGACATTGTGTTATGTTAAGCAGACAGTATTGTTATTATTTAGCAGCTAGGGTAGACTGTGGAGACAGTCTTGTTGATTTTATTAAAGAGGCTGTCAGGATCTATAATTCACACATCATTAACTGCTTCATTAAAACTGCAGCAGCTCTGTGAGCCCTTAACTTGTAGCAGTTTCAAGACAAGTAAATGCTCACTGGCTGAGACATGCAGGCATCTCCAGTCACTTGTTCACTGGATACTTAAAAGCCAGTAGTGTTTTTAGGAAACACTTTTTTCAAACTATAAGCATAAATGCATAAAACATGTTCACTTAGAATTGATTTAAGTTAAAAATATTACTTTGCAATGAGGTGTGCACTCTCACATCGTCAATCAAAAAAAAGGCAGTAACATACCAAAATGTACAGTCATCTAATTACTTTCATATGGTTTAGGTTTTTTTACTGAAATATGAAGCAGCCTGTGTGTTGAAACAATGTGAAGCAGAGCTCTAACAGACATACCAACATGAATTGTTTTTATTTAGGAATTTAGAATTAATGGAGCATTAATTATATAGAGAATTTTTTTATTTTCCTATCATTTTCCGCTAGTTCTTCTATATTTCCATTCTTCTATATGCAGGTCATTGTGCTTGCTTTCCCTTCCTCTCTTTCAGTGGACACCTCTTTCAATCTCTCCCAGCTCATTTTGATAGAGCTACCAACTCAGATAAACACACAGCATGAATTTTAAGTTGCACTTTGGAGCCAAACAGACTTGAGCAAAAAGATTTGCACTTCCACAAATTATGCAGACCTGACTGTGGAAGCCTCCTGGGTGGGGTGCATGTGCAGCCCTCACAGCACTACCCAGCTCTTCTCTTTTCCCCAACCTCTTTTCCTTCTTCTATTGCCCCATAGTTGCATGGTTACCGCCATTTGTGATCTCCTCAGGGCGCAGGAGCAGGGAATGGACCCAGTGGCCAGTGCTGATGGCTTTGGGTCAGCCACCCCTGCATCTTGTTTCCCCAGCAGATCTCTTTGATATCAGAGCACTGCTCATGTTCTGCAAGCACTCAGCTGCCAATGGGGAAGGAGACAGTAAACACGGATTTCCAGCCTTCTCCACCTCAGGAGCTGCAAGCACACCATGCTGGAGCTGAGCCACCAGCCATCCCTCCTTCCATGCAAGAGGGCTTTGGGCACTTTGTTCTGTGGGCTTTCTGTGAAGATCCTGCTCATCTATGGCAGAGGGTGCCAGCCTCAGCCTACAGCTCCTTCACCTGAACTTCCCAGTCCTTTGGAACACCCCAGCCCCTTGGAACACCCCAGCCCCACAGCCATCCCCGGAGCTGCCCTGGTTCAGGGACAGGCACCACGCTGGGGATGAAGGACCAGGTGTTTCAGTTGCTTTCTTAGCACCATTGATGCTCCAAGCCTAGGTGTCCCGTTGGGTCTGTAGGAGCATTGACGGTGCCCAGCATCTTATGCTGGGGCTCCCCAGCATCAGCAGCTTAGAACCCCTGAACCAGCACTCAGCCCAACCAACAAGAACTCCCTAACAAATAGAAAATCAAAATATGCATTCTTTGCAAAATTCAAACAAAAGTTAAGCTGATGCCTGTTAAAGGATGGCAGCCTTGTGTGGGGCTCAGCCCACCACTGACATTAAGGTTCAGGTTGAGAGAAGAGTCAGCTCAAAGCTATAGTTAAGAGTGTAGCTGCTAAAGGAAACCAAAGGCTGCCTGACAATCACAGTTTTCATAGGTTTTCATCATGCACTTTTTGCAGGCTGCTAAATAAAATAAAATAAAAAAATAAGTAAAATTAAATAAAATTAAATTAATTTTAATTAAATTAAACAACACGGTACAATACAATAGTATCATATTGTATTTGCTGTTATCAGCCCAGGAGCATTATGAGAAACATAACTGATTGATGTTACCTCAGAAGTCCATTTGAATTTTGGCAACTTAATTCCTTGCAGCTTTATTGACTACAAACAGCATACTTGTTGCCATAAAGTAAATCTCTAGATAAATATACTGTCAGCAAACATTTTGTTCTTTCCTTGCAGCCAGTGTGTGAATTGACATTTCTGTAGAGAAATTAAGTCTAATTTTTATTTTCAGGTACTTTTTTTTCTCCTCTGCATTTACCCAGAAAGACATGCAGACAGATTTCTAATCAGTCACAGTAGATTCTTTCAAGGTTAAATCCTGGGTCCCCAGGGGAATGTATTACTCTTTCTGTGAGATGTCGATGTTTCTGAGAATGGTCTGATCAGGAAAAAAAACAGCACAATAGTAACAGCTGTTTTTGCTGGGGGAGAGTGGTTGCATTATGGTCAACACTTACAACATGCTTACAGTTTATTGGGAAGTTTGGGTTGTAAAACCCTGTCTAAGGCTGAGATTATTCTATGTTTTGGTATACTAGTGGTTACTGAGAAATAAAATCAACTATGGTTTTCCAGCCTTTGTCTCTAGTGCCATCCAAACATAGATACTATAATACAGAAAAAAGCTAGCTTTGTAAAAGGGGACTGAATGAGGAGCTCCATGTTTTTTTCCTGTAATTATCAATGGCGAGTATTTGTGCTCCCAGCAGCAGAACTACTGCTTACATTGGAAGCTAGTGGATTTTGTACAAACCAGAAGGGTAGTCACTGTATAAACAATTAGAGGCCAAGACTTTTCACCGTGATATTGCATTGACCTTAGCTGTGAGGTATAAACTTCCTTGCAAGAGGTAAAATATGAATGTCTTCCTGTCTGCCCAGGACAGATGGCCTAAGACATGGTATTAAATTCAATGCGATGACTGCTGTTCTCCAGCAATGAAGCCAACCTACAAAGAACAGAGCACATCTTTTCCTTTAAATTATTCTACTGTTCAAAAGAAGGTGGCGAAAGACAAACCTACAATCTGGGTACAATCACACCCTACACCCAGCAGATGGTATGGGACAAAACTGGGCTGAGGCAGCCTTGGCATTGTGTCAGTACGGATGGTCAAGCCTAGTGCACTGCACTGTTTCCCAGTTTTCCTTAATTTAACAGCATATTTCTATTTTAACAGAAATAGAGTAAATCACTCTGTCTGGGGAGTAAATCTACCCATTCTGTGTTCATTTTTTTTAGAAAATTTGAAGAAAGTATGAGATGGAAGGAATTCCTAAATGCCACATCCACACGTCTTATAATACCTCCAGGAATGGTGGCCTTACCACTTTCTTGGGAAGCCTGTGCCAGTGCTTGACAGCCCTTTTGGTGAAGAGATCTTTCCTAATACCCAAACCCATCCTGTACAATTTGAGGCCGTTAAATTTTCTCCTATCACTTGCTACTTGGGAGAACAGACCAACTCCCACCTCACTGCAACCCCCTTTCAGGTAGTTATAGAGAATGTTATGGTCCCCCCTGAGCCTTCTCTTCTCCAGACTAAATACCCCCAGTTCCTTCAGCCGTTTCTCATCACACTTGTGTTCCAGGCCCTTCACCAGCTCCATTGCCCTCCTCTGGACATGCTCCAGCACCTCAATGTCTCTCTTGCAGTGAGGGGCCCAGAAATGAAGACAGAATTCAAGGTACAGCCTCACCAGTGCAGTACAGGCAGATGATCACTGCCCTGGTCCTGATGACCACACTATTGCTGATACAGGCCAGGATGCTGTGGGCCTTCTTGTCTGCCTAGGCACAAGCTGGCTTATGTTCAGCCAACTGATGACCAACACAGGTCCTTTTCCTTTTCCTTTCTCCTTTCCTCTTCCTCTTAAAGAAAAGTCAGTAGTCATCACAGAAGCATGTGAGCAAGTCCAATAATTTTCATACAATTTTCCAGCTCAAGTAGCATATTCCTTTCACAGCCTTATCTTTTTCCTGCAACTCACATTTGTTCTCAAGCTTCAAAAGTATAAGAAAAAAACAAACAGCTCAGATATTCATAGCTGGCCTGACTGCTTGGAGGGCTGTTTGTGTGTCCAGAGCCAAGATGACAAGAGGATTATATCTATGGTAAAACAATGAGCACTAAATGCTACAGAAAGTTAGCAAGATTTCATTAATTAGTCCTACAGAATACCACTGGGTGAGTCAACAGTAAAATATTTTTCCTAAGAGATCATCCAACTTTGTAAGAACTGAAAAACCCAGTCTGTGATTATGTACTGCAAACAAAACCCCATGGAACTCAGCATGAGAAAAACGTCATGACAGATAATTGTAAAACTAATACAAAACAACTGAAAATAACTGGAAAAAACAAAAATGTTTTCCCAATAGAAACAAAAGAGGAACTGCCTTATCCATCCCATGCAAATCCAGAAACCTGAAGACATAAGAAAAAGATATGGTGGAAGCAGTAAGTGTATCTGTAGCATTCTCATAAACAACTCTCCCAGGAACAGAGGATCATCATCATTTAGTGTACTAAAACAAAGCTGCAAAGCCAAAAAGCCCTCTTAGGAATATTTAGATATCACAACAGCATTTAAAATTAATAATAAAATAAAATAGAATAGAATAAAATAAAATAGAATAGAATAAAATAAAATCAAGAATTAGAATATAATAAAATAGATATTAGATACTAGCTGGATCTCAGCATGATTTGCTAGCCTTCAGATCTCATACCTTACCAATGTTTCAAAAATCAGCTATAGATGGTAGCCTGGATGGCTAGTTTTTTGGGCCACAAGAACTTTTAGTAGAACATTATAGGACAGCCCTTATCAGTCTTTTATGCTTTTCTGAGGGGCAATTTAAATCTCCCTTGCTGCAACATCCCTCCTTCATTTCTCAGTCTATTCACAATAACCAAGAAGTGAAGTCACTTTCCTTTTTCTGTTTTTAATTTTACAGTGTTGTAAGACTTTCACCTCTGATCAGATTCTTCTCAAAACTGAAATCCCTCATTTCTTACCATTCTCATTCTCATTCAGACTCACTCTTCTCAACCCACATCTTGAAATGTAATGGCCAAAAGACAGATGAATAATGGAGCTGACTTATTGCTATTGCTCGGTAGAAAGGGATTGTTACTTCTTGTGTTTCATGCTGCTCCATACCCCAGCATGATGTGTTGATGCTTTCACAATAGCATGACATTGGTGACATTGTTCACTTTCATCAGTGATAAACCCCTACAGAGTCACTACCTAACCTCTGCTTGAACAGTTCATTTTTTTTTACCTATGCATCAGGTTTTGTGTATGGCTTGCACGGCACTTTTCCAGCTTCTAAAGGTTATTTAGCACTCCAGTCCCATCTTTAATGTACTGCCAGCCCATCTGGGTTTGTTATGAATCATATATTTTTAAAGGGCATATACTCCATGTAACTGTGTAAGTTATTAATATACTGAAGAGTGGCCTCAGTGCAGCTGAATGGGAATGCCCTCTCAGTACAAATTCAAAGCTTGACCAAAAATTGTTGATAGCTATTCTCCAAATAGTCTACCAGCCACATTTGTTCCTACTTCACAGCAGCTTAATCAATACCACACCTCCCTCACTTGTACTTGGGAAGATCATGTAATACACAGTCAATATTACAACAAAGTAAGTCAAGAGAGGTAACATCTGGTGTTACTCCGTTAATGTCCTATCAGAGAAGGAAATTCAGTTGTTTTGTCTTGGTTTGTTCTTGTTTTCTTGACAGTTACTCAACTCCTTGTTCCAAGTGAGTACAGAGTTTGTTTTAGCATCTGTTGTAGTATTATTCTGTGAAGTTGAAGATGAGTCGGCCTCATAACCTCAGATAACAAGCTGCAGTAACCCTGAATTCCTATTTTCTCCCCCTTGCAAAGCTGGTGGAGTTATTTCTGCACTGTAACACTCAAAACAAATCCAACTGGTCCAACAGCTTAGGCACAGAATCACTTTTCGAACACTTGCACAGGCATACTTTAAAAACTCAGAGATCTTTAAGCACCTTGTGGCAGTCAGCTGTTTCAAGCCAACAACTTCAACCATAAGCAGTTTGCTCATCTCTCCTCTTACAACACATTTTGCATATGATCTCTGAAACATTACAATTTTCAATTCAAAGGCTTGGGAAGAAAATAAAAATCAGCAAGTGATAGTATAAGAAATAGATAAAAGCCTATCAGCAACTAAATAGAAGTCTCCTGCCATAAACACTTTCTCCCATAAGGTCCTTGGCCTTCTTATGCTTCTTCTAATGTCAAACAGACAATTCAAACAGCTCCCAAAAAAAATGTTAAAACACCTGTTAAGTTTCAAGTAAAGCTTGACTATGGCTTCAGTTTCATAACTGCTTCAAATAATGCCATGATACTCAGCAGATGCCGATATAAGTTTGACTGTTAGCTGAGCAGGTAATGAAATATCTCATCAAAGTTCTAAGACAAAAAGCAGATTTTAGAATTCAATTTTTATGGGGCTGTGTGGAAACCTGAGCCCCAAAGGAGTCTAATTTTCATATTTATAATGTATTTATAAGGTACCTCATATTTGTAATAGGTATACATCTTTAATGAGAATAGAACATTACTTGAACCCTGGATCTGTAAAATGACTAATATTGGCAATAATCCCTCTGTCACAGGTGCTTTGTATAATAGCTGTCCAACACCAGTGTGAGAAGTCCAAATGATTGATCAATGGATTTTCAGACATTTCTCACAAAAAATAGCCTTCTTCGCACTATATATTTGCCATTAATAGCTGCAACAAACAGTTGTAATCTCACAGACATATATAGGTTGAAATCTTCAGAGTCCTTGTGAAGGTTGGGTTCAAAAGCAATTGTTATAAAAGTATTTATATATCCCCCTCAAAAGGTGCCATGCACTGCTGTTTTTCTGGGATCTGGTACAGATTTCTGATCTACTTCTGGGGCCCTGCAGCACATACCAGCTTTATGTACATGGCTAGGATGCATGTACTACACAGAATAAGTACACCAAGCAAAGCATTTCTTGCATATGACACTGCAAATGCATGCCCTTACATGCATATAAGCCTGAACGGTGTAGTAACCTCTTCTTGAAGGTCGATGGCCTTTATCTTTCAAATTCTTGCTATTGTTTTTAGGCTAAACGTTAATTGAATGGAACAAAACTTTATTTACAGATAAGCAGGTTTGTAAAGATATGAAAATGGCAGTGGCTTTGAAAGTGCCTTTTCTATTATGGAAGTAATGTGAGGACAACTAATTTAAGATGATAACTTTAATGGAAATTGATAAAGTGTTTGACTAGACAGTTGTATGGATTTATCAAGTGAAGCATGCATCTTAAATGTATTAGAAAATGATCATCTGACACCGATTAGGGATGTAACATTTCTCTCAATTGAGATGTGCTTTACATTTGGAAGGCTGCAATGTGTCTTGCAAATGGCTTATGTGTTTTTCACTTCCACATGTTCTGCCACTAAGTGAATGGAGACACTAGGAAACTCACGTCTAAAAAAGTTCACTGGTTTTCTGTCCAAAACAGCCTTTTCATTGTAAATCAACCTTTTTCCAAGGGCTTTAATCTACTTTGCGATGTTTCTTCTGTATTCCCTTAGCAACCTATGACACAATTAGACAGACATGAAGAAATTTCAGCCCTGTGAACACTCGCCCACGGGAGACATGTAATCCCTGGCAGTAGCGCTTAATCACATTCCTCTGTCAGGTGTCAAACAGAGCAAAGGCACAAATGCACAAGCAAGTTCTATTTAGAGGAGCTCAAAAAAACAGCTGAGTGGCAAATTTGGACATCTGTGCCAGACTGCAGCTGTCCTGTTTTTTCAATCTAATCTGTCAAGATAACCATTTCCCCATTCTCTTAAATAAACACAGACTTCCTTGTTTAAACACTGCAACAGTTCTAACAGAGCACAGGTTTTAATCATTCTCTGCTAAGTACACTAGCAAGAGACTCAGAAAAGAAACAAAATATCTTAAACATAAACTGATGATTTTGCTGTGATGCAAAAGAGCAGAGTAGGAGACCCTCAGATTTCGGATGGGCTGTAAACAAGGGGCTTACAAGAAAAAAAGTGTGATTCAAAAAGAAATTATCTCTTTTTTGGCCTCTTAATTAAAAGACATGAAATTAAACTCAATTTCACTGTGAAAGAATAATTAGAAAAATTAATGGGGGGGGGTGTTCACTTTTCTTTTCCTATAGGGTATCCTTTCCTACCAATTCCTTCTCTCACTCAGATTTTGTTAATGTAGCACTAGTAAAAGCTTTTCCACAAGCAATATAATCATGAAATGTGATAAATGTTGAATAATAGTCCATAGGTAGCTACTGGTTTTAATACTAAAATACAGGAAGATGCACCTCTTGAAGAAAGACTATTAAATATAGACAAACAAAAAAATACAGTTAAAATCAGCCATTCTTTTTTTCTGAATATTGACTTATCTTTTTATTCTCTTCAGACTTTTCAATCTCCTTCTCTTTTCTACTAGTTCTGATTCATTCTATTCACTTCTGCATTAATTATCTTTTATTGTTCTGCTTGCTGTTCTCCTGCCTTCCTCTTCTGTAAATGTTTTTTTTTTTCTTTCTGAAAAAAAGCATTTTTTTTCCATTAATTCCTCACTGCTTTTGTGCCCTGCACCCTTCAGTGACCCATACACTTCCGGCCTCCTTCTCCTAAGATCTTTCTCTTCCTTTAGTATCTTTTGTCTTTTTCCCATTGCATTCTACTGTTTCTTTCTTGCTTGTCTCTACCACGTTCATACTACTTTATCCTTTACCCCCAAAGTCTCCTTTTCCTTGACATTGAATCCCTCCCTTTATCTCTTTCTAATTACAGGATTTCCCCAAACCCTAATCTTCTCTTTTCCTCTTCAACATATGGTGTCTCCTACCCTCTCATTCCTGATAAGGTCCTTCTTCCTGTCCTGCTCCAGAGGATACATTTCCCGTGACAGAAATGCTACACTCCCATTTTGCTCTTTTACCTCTTTTTACTTACACTACAGCACCAGCTGAGTCTTACCACATGCTTGGGTATCAGGCTACCCAGGGTTTGGACATTTGTGATTTCCCACACAAACGATCCCAATTATTTTCTACCTGTGAGCGACATCGGTGTATTGTGGGTGTGTACTCTTTGTTGACAGCTTTCTCCTCCCTTGGGATCAGGGTCTTGGCCATATCAGTGAAAAAATCCCCATTACAAAGTTTCCTTGACAGTTCAGATAGACTTCCAAGAGCTACTTTTTCATGGCGCTCTGGTCAAAAGTGTTTCTCCTTGGAAATTATAATTAAAGAAAAGAACACACAAGGTCTGTAGAGGAATTTTTAAAACACTTAATTCTTGGACAGCACAGGAGCCTCACAGATCCATGCAGAAACAAGAACATCTACATGCGTCTCTCAACCATCCTCCCATCCTCAGTGATTCTGCAGGTTCAAGTTACGATTGAGGCAGCTATACTCTTCTTTGCTACTCTCCTGTTCTCCAAGGCCAGTTCATCAGTGAAGTAGAAAGAGAGAGCAGGCAGGTCTAGAGAAGATATCCATCTTCCTGTAAAACTTTGCTCAGCCTTGTCAGGTTACTCACATCTTTGATAACCTGGTTAAATGGCTCATACTCAGCTCTCAAAGAAAGACTAAGACAACTGGCTTCCATTAGCTTAGTCTAGCTGTTCTTGGCAAAGACAGTTAGCAAAATGTCTCCTTTGACATTCAGGCTAAAAAATTTAGGCACCTGATCTTATAGCACAAATGAGATGAAACAATCCAAAAGAGTGTCATGGATGGTAAAATATAGTGTGCTTTGACTAAATGAGATGCAAACAAACTACCATGTTTTCTTGCACACTAATGTATAGACATTAATTCATCAGTAATGTATACACTGTAAATAGCATGTCACATACCTGGAAAATAATTCTCTGTCCCAAAAGATGCAGTGATGTCTTCACAACAGATTGAACAAAATAGTAACTCTCTAGTGCTCCAGTAATACGGTTATTCTTTCTATTCATTGCTAAATAGTGTCAACACCAAGAATTCAGAAAGAAGTAGCAGCTAAGGATCATAGGCAGCTCAGATCCAGAAAGCACCAGAAGATGTACATGAAAGTCCTAGCAAGCACAAAGTCCCAGATTCTTGGAAACTGGAAACAAAAGACTACAAATTCACCTAGAAAGTGTCACAGGATGAGAGAAATACAAGGCATAGCCACATGAGGAAGAAGCAATAAAAGAGGCCCTAAATTACTAATTGAGGGTGGAGTGGTTAGGAGGATGTGGGTGAAAAAGCAAAACTTGCCTAGGGCCTGTGACCCAAGTTATTGGGTCCAAATCTGAGTTGCCTTCATACTGTGCTCATCAAACCCAAACTGCAGCTTGCTATAAGGATTCCTTTAAGTGTCAAGTGCAGCTTGTTTTCCATAGTCTCCATCTGAAAACAATGATTTCAAAACTTTGCAAAGATATCTAAAAATAATTACACAGTAATCCCTTCTGTTGCTGAAGAGTGTGAGCATCATTAGAAAATAATTAAATCTAGAATTTATCTAAAGATTTTAGGAATTTCTAAAATCACACTCTAGTTTTCTGTGCTCACAAAGATGTCCATCTTGGAGTCTTCTATACATGATATCATCTCAGTATTGTGAAAAAAAAGTTGCACCCTTCATTATTATAAGGTCTGTTTTGGAAGAATTCTTCTGTCTACTTTCTGGGGTCATCCATCAGAACAATGCGGCATTGCTGTATGGAATCTTACACTTAGAAATTTCTGCTGAGAGCTTTTATGTTTATGCAGCATTATAGTACTTTCCATCAGTTTTGAAAAGGAGACTAACAAATTCATGGAAGGATCACGAATTAGACACAATGTTTGATTTCCCTCCATATGTTCCCTGCAATCCTGCTGTACAAGGGGGTCAGCTAAACAATTTCATAATCCATCAAACACTTGAACATTCTGCAGTTATTAGTCACCTGGAGAAATTTACAGCTTGGGGAAAAGGGCATAGTTCCAACATGAATACAAATATTAATAAAGGCTGAGGTTATAGAGTTAAAGGATTTTCTCACAAAGCGAATATTGTCCTGAAGATTTAAATGTCAGATGTTTATGTGAGAAAATACCATTTCATTCAGTGAAAAAAAATCAGGTTTTCATACAACTAGATGTAAAGATCATGAAGTAAGGAAACCAGAAGAAGGCAGAAGGGATGCTACAAGAGTCAGAGTTAGAATAGAAACATCAGAGGTGCCACAATGGAGAAAGTGACTAGAAAGGAGAAATCTGATAATGAAGAAATAGGGCTTATCAGACATGGTATATGAGCTTGGCTATCCAGATTTCAAGGCTGGTATAAAATTTGGCCCAGGACTGGCCTGCCTTGCCAAGGCACACTAATAGTTCATGCTCACCTTGCTGCCTTCTAGTCAGACCCCAGCCTGTGCCTTTGCTTTCAATTACTGTGTTCCAAGAGCAGGAATTCATGTTTGTGTTTGTTAAACCTCATGCAGTTCTTTACAAACCAATCTTTCCGTGTGTCAATGGGTCTCTATACAAGAGTCATCCCTTCCTGTATATGCACAGGTCTTCCCATTTTGGTGTTATACACAAACTTGGAGCAGGTACATTCAATCCTATCATCTTGGTCGGTTATAAGGATATTGGGTACCACTGATCGCTGTGTTCACCCTGAGGAGCTCTTCTTGTGAGTCATAGACAGTTTGATTTTGAGCCACTAACCACCATGGTCAGGTCAGTTTTCCATACATCTTGTGATCCAAGTGTCTAATCCATATCTCAATAGCTTGTCAGCAAGGACATTGTGGGAGGTTGTGTCAAACACCCTGCTAAAATCAAGCTAAGTGATGTCATCAGCTCTCCACTCTCCACTGAGCAAGTTGTTTCACCATAGAAGGTGACCAGATTAGTCATACACCATTTATCCTTGGTAAATCTGTGTTGGCTTTTCCCATTCAAATTCTTATCCTCCACATGCCTGAGTATAATAGCTTACAAGAGTACCTGTGTACTACAGTTTTGCCAAGGACAGTCGTAAAACTTGTAGCATCCTGAAATTGTACCTGCTTTGATCTAAGTGTGACTTCCTGTAACTGGTTTCAGTTTAACACCATATATATTGGGCACAAAGGAAGTGCCTCCAAAGTTTGTGTATAGCACCTGAGGGCAGGTCATGCAAAATGGTACAGTAGAGGGAGATGCTCCAATAACTCATTTTGTCCCTATGAAGCAATTTGGAGGTTCATTTGGGTCTTAGAACAACCTATAGGATAGCTCATGAAACAACTGGAGTTGAAAAAGATAAGAAAAAACTTATCAAGATTGTGAAGAATGTTGTAATTACATGTCAGGGCAAGCACCAAACCTCTTCCAGTTTCCCAGTAACCCTGTATGTGTCCAATACTGTTGCCCACACACACACGCATGCAGAATCTGAACGCGGTGATGTCCTGTGTGACTGTAGCGTCCATACCTTCACCAGCCTGCCCTTTAAGTTGAACGTACATATATTCTTTGGGGGTTTTGTTTGTGAATATGTTCAGCTGTGTGTGAGTGTTTATTTATGTAGGCCATGATGTTTTGATTTGTACCTTAAAATCTCTCTGTTGTTGAGCTGTATCTCTTGCCTGAACACCCTAAAACACCAGGAGATTAGAGGAATATTTCTTTGATAAATCCAATGGAATACAAACTTTAATGCATTTTTTATAGGGCAACACAAAAGAGGTCTTATAAAATACCAAAACCTTTGCTAAAAGAAGAAATAGGTTTTGTAGAATAATAAAATAATGAAGGAATAAAGTTGCCACTCAGATATTTCTACTGTAGTATATCCCTGCCTTTACTTTGAGGCAAAGTAATTTAATCTTTTACACCATATATATAACACATAAAGTGACAGAAAGGCTGCATTCTTTTTCAGAGGAATGTGAGTATTAGCTATTCAACAGAGAGACAGATTCAGGATGCATGCTGGCACAACTGATATTGTTTTATGAATACTTAGTTTATTAGTGTCATAAATAATTAATTCAATCCAGGTAGACTCCTTTAAAAAGCAATTTACTAAGCTGTCCAACAATACAGCAATGGAATAGCAGGAATACACTTTGCTAAGAGGCATAATTTTAAAAAACTTTCATTATTAGGTTAAAAATAAGATAAATACTTTTCTTCTGAACCTGCAGATCAATTGTAGCATTGTCTTCATAAAAATTCACAACTATTTAATGCAGAAGAACAAACAAAAGATGCTATTTTAAATAAAGAAGATATTTAAAGTGTAACATGCTAGAAGAGATATTTCCTATCTACAGGAGGTGGCAAATGAATGTACTACTTACTTCAGAATGATTTAAATATTGCTCGATAATTGATGTGCTGTTGCACTAACATGGCATTACAGAGAAGAACTAATTCAAAGGCAATTAGTAGTATTAGATGAAAGTTTTTGCTTTGGGGACTTTTATTATTTAGAAGCTAATTTTTATCATTAATTTAAACTCAAAAGCTTAGGTGGCTGTGACTGCCTGCTACATACAAACTCTTGTGGACATGCATATTCTCAAGTCTGTCAGTCCTTGTAGCTTGCAGACAGTAAAGCCAGAACAGCTCTGTATATTCAAGCTGTCCCATACGTGTGCAAACATTTTTAACCCTGCCACCTCCTCACTATTGTAGCTAAGATATAAAGGAAGAATGCAGAGTCCCAGCTTTGTCTTGCACTTCAGTCCCACGGAGAGGCAAAGGTTAAGAATGAGAAAAATTAGGCAGACAGCCCTGTGTGGCCCAGAGAAAAACATGCTATTCTGTGGGGTCCAACACCCCTTGCATAAATGGGAGAAAGCTCCATGAATGAGATCATTTTGACTTCTTTTTTCTCACACGTTAATGTGGGTTTTCTTTCCTTTAGTTAAAGCAGGTCAGCCATGCAGCAAGGTTCAGCAGCATATTGTGAACTGCTTCCCAACCTCTGGTGCCTGCACTGCCGCTCAGGTCTGAAGGACAGGATTTGTGCAGGATTTTCCTACACTGCAGCCAGTGTGCAAGTATCCAGCACTCCACAGATGGGTCCCATAGGGATCTCTTCAGCAAAGCCCTCTGCAGAAGAACCAGGGAAACTGGCTGGGTTTCAGACCACCTTTCAGGAGCTTATTAAAATCAGATTTGTGTATGTCCAGCTCTCATCAATAGCACGTTAGATTTTCATATGGAAGCTCCCCAGCATTTACAACTGAGTGCTGGTGATCACATGCTAGTGACAGTGATAAGCTATCAGACAGATGCTCTTTCTGCTGCTGTTTGTTCAATGGCTCTCTTTTAATCCTTGGATTACTTTGCCCTCAATTTTTTTCTATAGTTTGCTCACAGAATTGTGTATACTCCAGAGAAGTGAATCCAGTTTCTTCTGTTCCCACAGTAATCATCAACTCAAGCTGAAGTGAAAGGGTCAAATTTAGAAGCAAGTAAATGGTGGCATAAGTTTCTTATTAGCAAATAAATGCAAATCTGTGAAATTCAGTGTCACTGAACCACAGTCAGCCCTGCATTAAGTGAAAACAAATTTCATTAATTTCTGTGGAAATAGTATGGGTTTTACTCTGTGTTTGATCCACTGGGCCAAATTACCTCTACACCCTTGACATCACTGTGAATTTGAATTAATTAGGGAGGTCAGCATCTCTGACACAGTGAATGTAAATCTGTATAATTCACCTGCTGAGAAGGGAATGGAACTGAAGTAGCAAAAAAAAAGCAAAACAAAAAACATGCCAACAAAATAAACTTGGCTACCATAACATTTTTATCATTCCACCGAACCTAGCTGGTGATGGCAGCTACTACCTTCTCAAAATGTGAGTTGAATTAACAGATTCATACACTCAATGGATGTGATGAGAAGATGGCTGGGAGGTGGGAGATAAAGTGCCCAAAGCTGCTGGGCATACAAAAGAAAATCCCACCTCTGCCGCCCTGAAGCCTGCCCTTAGCTGGCACTGCCGCAGGCCAAATAACACTGCTGAGGGAAAAAAAGTGGCAGAACCTCTCTGGAGTATTGGCTAAATATGTGCTGAAAGGCAGCAGGTTATCCTACACATATTAAAATATTTTAAAACAAATTAGAAATAGATAGGAAATGGAAGAACCAAGCACACTCCCCAAAACCTGTAAGATGTCCTTCAGCTAACTAAAGAATCACCCCATAGCTCTCTCCCTGTATGCCAGGGAAGATGGCTTGTTTCACTGCTCTGATGACAGTGGTGCAATTTATTGCTATTGATGCTAGAAGGAAAACCTGACACAGGCATCAGCCGATGCTGGGGTGCACTCTGGAACAGCGGTCAACAGCAGCTTGCCACTTCTACATCCACAGTATCTGCATAGGCTGATACTACTCCTGAATCCTCAATGGTTTAGTTAAAAAATAGCCTTTACTCAGTTTTCTGCCCTTACAGAACAGTTAACTGATTATTTTACTTATGCCTTTGAGGAAAAAAATGCATATTTAACTGTCTGAAAACCTGTAGTGTAATTTTACACATATATGTGCACGTATACACACTTGCACATACATATATATCACAAAATCATTAATGTTGGAAGGGACCTCTGGATATCCCAACCACCCTGCTAAAGCAGGGTCACCCAGAGCAGGTTACACAGAAACGTGTCCGGGTGGGTTTTGAATGTCTCCAGGGAGGGAGACTCCACAACCCCCCTGGGCAGCCTGTTCCAGTGCTCTGCCACTCTCAACGTAAAGAAGTTCTTCCTCATGTTGAGGTGAAACTTCTTGTCGTTTAGTTTATGGCCATTGCTCCTTGTCATGTTACTGGGCACCACTGACAGAGTCTGGCACCGTCCTCTTGGCACCCACTTTTGAGATATTGATCTGCATTGATGAGATCCTGTCTCTCTTCTCTAGACTAATTGACTGTAGATTGCAGGCCCAGCTCCTGCAATCTCTCCTCATAAGGGAGATGCTCCAGACTCCTGATCATCCTTGTGGCCTCCATTGTCCCTTCTCCAGTAAAATTAGGTGTAACTGTAAGCTTTTTAACGAGCCTTTATTTCATTAAATTTTGCATCAGGTCTGATTTTCTCCTTTTCAAAAGACACCTTACAGATGTTCTATCACATTACAAACCAACTGTATGAGACTTAAATTCTCATTAAATGGATGCATTACTCAGTTTAGGTCACTTTCGGCAGTGATGTTGTTAAGAAAACCCTCAGCTGCTCTTTTTTAATTATTTATTTTTCACATTGTCCAGATTCACTTGATATTGTTTTGCGTTTTTAGCACTGTTGCCTCTGAAAGCCAAGATGAAGTATTATACCACAGTCTTAATATCGTCTCTAAAAACCATATGAACAAAGGCATATTTGAAAGGCAAGCACTTTGAAAAAAATAGTAGATTCAACATTGGAATTATATAATGGATCAGATTCCAGTTGGTCCCTTTGTGCAGAACTGTTTCTTACACACACACGTGCAAGTAATACTAATATACTTCTAAAGGAGATTTGTGGATACTAACCTCTGTGAACTTGCCTGCACAAGAGGCTTACAGAACTCCTATAGCAGCTAAAATGAATTTGTGAACAAGCCAAAGCAGGAAGATAGCACCTACACCTACAGGTGTAAAGGCCACTGAACTGTCTGCCAAACACATGAGGACTCAACACTTTTCCTGCAGGTGACATCAGTATATGTTCAGGCAGTGTTATCTGGAGTTAGCTCTGTGGTCTGAATTGCTGTCATGTAACTGTCTGAAAGAAAGGCTGGAACTGCAGCACTGTTCCTCATCTGACACTCACTAAACACAGTTTTTGGAAATGGTAGAGAAGTGCAATAAATTTCAGGACTGTAGATATGAGGACACACAATCTGGATTCAAATTCTTGGCTCTGAATGCTTTAGATTTCAGATCTGGATCACAATCTAAGCAGACAGTCAGTGTTGTATTTGCTGTGGCCAAAGTCTCATGTGAACTGCCAATTTTATTCCCTATTAAAATAGCAGGAATTTTATGAAAGCAGCTGTTCTGGAGAGGGCCTGGGTTTTTGGGGGTTTGTTTGTTTGTATTGTTGGTTGGGGTTTTTTTGCTGTTCTCCACAATTACTTCAGCTGATTTGCCTTTATCTACCTTGCACCATACTCAAACTCTGGGAAATTTACTTCAGTGTGCTCTGTGTTGTGACCGAGAGATGAACCTGTGTATCGCCAGCAGACTGAAAAGATTCATCTCACCTTCCCACTTTACTCACTGGTAGGCATACACATCTGAAATAGCGAAATGGCAGAGAACTGTGTGGTGTAGTGTCTACACTGTCAGAGGAACAAATACCCAGTGCCTTGGCAAAGGCTATCTCTGCCTCCCTCATGAGGAATCACATCCTTTCTGCTCGGAACCATAGGAATATCAAGAGCAACACACATCTGCTGGTAGCTGTAAGACCTCAAGTGTGCAAACCAGCAGTCTTTGCAGATCCACTCTCATGGATGATGGTATTGAAATCAGTCTAAGTTAGAGCATCCCGAATTGCTTTAATTTCTACTAGCTTTTGATGGCCCCCTCTGGGGTCATTATTCTATTAGGATTGAACTTAGTAGTGCACATGGTCTCTACTCTGGTATGTATTGTACATATTACATCATTCAGCAACGCTTCAGGAATCAGTTAGTCACTGACTTCTAGTGAAGTTCTTTAAATCTAACCACCTATTTTTGAGTAAATTAATTAAAAACTTGTTATGTTTTCTTCCAGTACTATGCGGAAAATAGTCACATCTTGACCCTGTCCCATTCATTACTAAGAACAAGAACTGAAACATGCTGCTGCTGCTGCTGTGAAACCAGTGCATCACTTCTTTTTTGGTTAAGAAGAACTGGGTTTGTTCAGGCTTGAGAAAGGAAGGCTAAAGGGAGATTTGACTGCTCTCTATGGCTACTTAATGAAAGGATGCAGAGAAAATGGAGCCAGACCCTTCCAAAGCTAGACAGGGGTAAGAGAAAAGACAAAAGGATACAAGCTGAAACATGAGAAATTTCAACTACGTATAACAAAGACAATTTTTACTGTGAAGGTGGTGAAGTACTGGAACAGAGGCCTAGGGAGGTGTGGGATTTCCATCTTTGAAGATAAATATCTTCAGCCCTGAGCAACCTCATTTAATCAAACCTTCTTAGAGCTGGATGTTGGAGTTCAGACCTCCACAGGTCTCTTCCAGCAGAAGACAATACACAAGACAATATACAGAACTAGATTAAAATGTCAAAGTGCCCATAACTTAAAATGACTTTACTTCCTCTTCATGCTGGATACAAACACAAAATGCATTTCCAGGCTTGGCTTCTGTATACCTTTCCTGACAAGGGAAGTCCTGTCCTACAAACCTCTTGGCAATCAGGAGATCAGTGAGAAAAGAGATCAGTGAGAAAAATTAAACCAGATTACCCCTGTGATATTGTCTGCTTGGCTTTCCAAAAGGCTTTCAACAGGGAACTGCACCATGCCTTTTATAGAATCTCACCAGCATAAAAACAAAGGTAGAAAAATCACTGGCTAAAATCCAGGAAGTTTACGGAAGGAATAAATGGGCTCTTGCACAATGGAAAGATAGCTATGAGTCTCAACAACAATCTAGAAACAGAAAAGGTTCAGAGGAAAATGACAAGGATAATTACTAGGTTCCATACAGAAAAAAAAAATAAATAGGCTGGGAGTTTTTCTTTAGTGTGGAAAAAAGATTACTTACAGTGGAATATGTTAAAGTCTATAAAATCATGAGAGTTATACGGAAAAGATGACTAGGGAAGAAACTGGTTGTTGTTGCACCCAGTACAAGAAGCCAGGGTCATCAAATAAAGAGGGACTGAATCCAGGACACACAGAAGGTCTTAATGGAATGGACAATGCATGTGGAAGATTCCCCAGCAAAGGAGGACATTGTGGATACAAAAAGTTTATAATGAATTCAAGAGGAGATTGAACAAGCGCTGTGAGAAAAAAAAAGTCTGTAAATGATTGCATATTAAAAAACATGATAGAAAATTCCTTGGCTGAAAATTGTCAGAAGATGGGGGTGTATTAGCATAAGTATGTTCCCGCTCTTGCTGTTCTCTAGGCAGTTGCCTGTGGCTACTGCTGATGGCTGAGCTAGCTGGAAAGTGGTTGGGTTTATGTCCTTTGACCTTCCTTTATGCAGGGCACAGAGAAGAGTGTTGAATGAGCAGATCTCCATACTATGCCTGCGTGCAGCTTGCTCACCCATGGCCACTGGCTTTCCTGGCTCCTGATCGATTCCATGGTTCTTTGAACTCAGGATTGACAATATACTTATGTCCTTCTGGGCAACATAAGCACATCCGAAGACTGTTTCATGAATCTTGGCCATGAAGCTAAATCTCAACAGACTTGAGTTAGCATGGGTGGGAATGTGAAACTATTGGTGGCCTCTACTATGTGGCCTGAACTCTCCTATGGCAGGAGCAGCTGGATTTCCAAGAGTGCTCAGGAAAACTTTGCACGAAGCTTAAAATGTGTTTCACAAGATAGTTACCAGATGCCTAACTCCCCTTGGCTGCAGTGTGATAGCAGTTCTGAAAATACATAAGGCACATATCTACATCTTTAGGTGCTTAAATCTCCCTAGTGTGCTGACCCCATGCCCTCCAGAACTTAAAAATAACTTTGCCTAATTGGTCTCTCCTACTTGACCCTGTGTGGTTTGACTCCTGCTCCATCTGCGCAAGCTGACAGTGCAAATGAATATATATTAATCTGAAGTGAAAAGCACTTATTGTAGATGGAGCAGAATCCTTTGAGGTACATTTCTGATCCCAAAATTATGGAATAACACAGCAATTTTCATATTAATACTATGTTTTAAGTAACAGAGAAGCTGTGAGATTATCGATTTATGGCCTAACAAAATATGAATCACACTGTTATATGCCAGATTAAAGGACTGCAACCTATAATATTTCATGGTTCTTTATTACAACTATAGCGCTAAATACTATTAAACAGGAAATTGCTGGGGGGGGAGCCTCAGCACAATAAAAGAGAAAGAAAGGAAGAAGGCAAAATTTGGGGAGACACGTCTGTGTTTTTGTGCAGCAGCAAGCTGAGCAGTCTAGAATTTTTGGTGGGCAGGGTAAAATAATTTAAACTCCAAACAAAGGAGCTCACAAAGACAAAAGATAGAGAAGGAGGCATGTCAGACAATAGTATTGCCCTCACTGTGTGTGCATGTGCTGAAGTTATATCTGATCACCAGATGATCTCGCATGCATACATATATATTTAAGCGTTCCACTATTTTTTTCCTCTCAGATAGCAATATTGTTATCAGACATAGGCATTTCCACATTTGGCACATTCAGGATTCATTCCCATGTCCTTGCTATCGTTTTCCTCTGTTTTTTTCCATTGCAATATGCGGTACTGTAAGCCCAATTGTTTTGCCTTCCGATGAGGCAGAGAGATATTCTTGTCCAATTCCAGGATGCATTCACTCGCATTTTCAAAGCAAGTGATTAGCTGTCCCAGGCTTTGAAAAAACAGTGGGAGTTGCATAGGTAACTCCTTGTGCAGGTCTTGATAAAACTAATTGCAACAGCTCACCTTCCTTCCCAGTGTCTCATCCACCCAGTTTCCAGGCATCAGCGCAATGCACCACCTGCCATGCCAGTTATCCAGGGGCCATTATTTGCAAAACTGCCCAATTTCTTTTTCCCCTGTACTCAGAACACAACTTTAAACTCAAAAGCAGGTAAATGAGTTATGTTGTGAACTTGGGTCTCATCCTGCCCATCTGCGTCAGTGGTAGCCCAGAGCTTTAAAGCTTTTAAAAAGGTAAGAAGGGCTGCAGATGCCCTCCTTACCTTTTAGCCCTTGTGAGAAGGAGCCAGCCAGTCAGCATGGCTGTGCCCCCGTTTCCTTTGCTGGGGCTGGGGTCAGCACAGCCCAGGGCAGACATGGAGCAGCTCTGTGCCATGCCACAGTGCCTGTCCCCAGCACAATGAGTATATTCAGCCATGGAGCAAGCTGGGCACATGTGGCAACAGCCCTGGAATTAGATTCGCCACAGCTCTTCCCTCTGCCTCCTGAGGTTACAGATCAGGAGGAGCAGAAGGTGTGGAGGAAACTCTCCTGTTGCTCTCCCAGCCTGATTTAGTATGCAGCACTCTTTCAAGGCTACTTTGGGATACAGTAGTTATTAGCTGAATGTTTACTGGATCACTTCAAATGGAAACAGAATGTTTTCAGAGGCACTACAAAGGGCACTTGACTAGCAGCGCAGATCAGCCTGTACCAAATACTCAGATTCAGAATGTTTGTGTTCAGCCTTTGTGGCTTGATGTGACCCTCCTCAAGGCAGGATGTACTCTTCCCCCAGCTGTTTATATAGCTGAAACACATAAAGCTTGTTAGTGCAGAGAGGGCTGGATATTTCCTTTTTCTCTTTTCCAACAGAAGCATTGTTCTAAAAGAAGAAACAGCTTGTGTCTGAAAGTAAGTAGGTTAGCAAAATAGCTGGTGTCAATGGGCGACAGTAGCACTCTCGCCATAGTTCATTCATTTGGGTGGATAAGTAAGAAAATAGGAGTCTGACTTTAGGTGCCCAAGCTTGAAAGCATTGGCTTATGTTCCTCAGCTGAGTCCTCTCATCCAATTCATACTGACCTTTCTACACAGCAGACTGATAAATCCTTAAACTGGATGTTTGTTGTAACAAACAAACAAAAAAAAATCACCACTGCAACTTCAGTGGTGGTTTTCTGAGCTCAGTACTGCAGTGCTTGGTATTTCCTAACGCTAAACGTGTATGTGCATGAAAGGGAAAAAAGATCCTCAGTAACCACACCAACCTCATTTGAACATTAGATTATTCACTCTCCCAACCAATCAATAATTGTTATAATTAAAATTGATAGCTGCAAATAACATGACAGAGTGCTGCTGCCAGAATACTGATTGTGTATTTGGCTTGGAAAGATAGGCAGTACCATTGAACACTTATTTTCCAATTTGCTTTTAGCTGTGTGCAAATTGCTTTAGCTGTATCCAGCTGATTTAGACCTTGCCTGGAGGTACACTAGATTAATTGGGAGCCACACATTCATTGCTTACAGAATGGACTCTGTAATTGGTGAAATCTGTTAGTGCCAGTTATAAAATAACTATATAGTTCTGCTTTTTAGTTGTCTTTTCATTACTCTTTCAGGAAAAGGGAAAAACAATTAGAACCTTTCATACAATCAAGATCGCTTTTAAGTCTTTATGTAAAACCGCCAGCGTGACTACAGTCAATATTTTATGCAAGCAAACGTTAGTGTGAATATGGCATTGATTTTTTACAAAACTGAAAAGCTCTTCAGCATACACAAGGAGGATTGGTTTTTTTGTCCTTGCTGTGGCTGAATTTTAGATAATGAAGCCATTATGTTGTTACTACCCAAATCTTTCAAAAATGACTCTTTGTTCTTTTTTGCATCTTAACTAGCTTATTTATAAAACATAGAAAAAATCATTGTTGCTTGTTGGCACCCAAAAACATTTAAAAAAACCTGTGGCCATAGCTTTTCTTAAATCCAGGCTTGATTTTTTCCTATGTGTATGTAATAGGGGCACGTAAATCCTACAGCTAAATGCATAAATACAATAGACTGCTTCAAAGTTTTACATTCTTGTGATTATTGATGGATTTAGTAGTGAAAAGCCATAATCTAAGCTCATTTGAGTTTTCCGTCTCCTAGGTTTACCCTAAACCCAAACAAATTATGAATTACTTACTATTCTTTATAACAGCTATGATGCCAGAAATGTTCTGCATCTTACTTATGGTGCAGAGCATGGTACAAGAAACTGGACTAATTTCAGAAAGAGTGCCCATGCCTCCCACCCTATCTTTGTGAGAGGAAAAGATCCTGTTCTGCTCACTACCATCTTTAAGGTTTTTGACTGCTCTGGGTACACACACAATAGGGCCATGCAGAGGAGATTCTTTCAGATCACACCCCACGCATATAGCCCTTGCTTTGCACATAACATCTGAGTCCATTTACCATTTGTAATTAAACCCAGTACTCCAAAGACACTGTAATTTCACAAGTATTGATAAGCAGGCAAAGGAGAGACAGCCTGTTGGTGGCCTCATGTAGGAAAAAAAATAAGAAGTTCAAACTTTATTGAACATCAGAGAGTGTAAACAGGCAAGACAGCCATTGAAAATTGGTCTTTATTAGCTACGCTGGCCACAGAACTATTTGCTGTTCTTCAGTTCTCCCTTCCTTGGTGATTAGCTAGCAATTTGGTTTTGACGGTGTCAGAAGATAGGGGTAATTTCTGCTGTTGATTCAAGTAGAGCATCCAACCTTGAAGCTACCACTGGGGACTAATGGATAGTAACATAACAGTAACACAAGAAGCAAGCCAGCGGCAAAGCATAATCTGAAAAGGGGGTGTGCATGTGTGCATGTGAAAGGATGATGGTGAAGTGGTCTGTGTCCCTCACTGCCCTTAGCTTCCCTGACAAAACCTTCTCCTGAAACCAATGTCATGTGTTTGCTTTACAGATTTCATATGAAATTTTTTATTCTCTTCCTACCAATCACTGTAAACTAGTCAAATGAGCTTTAATGTGAGTTAGAGGGGTAATCATATTGTTGATATATGTTGTCTCCATTAAATCAATTACTTGTTGTGAAATTTGTTTTCTTTTGGATCTGCTACCAGATGCTGCCAAGAATCTGAATGATCTCTGAACGTACTTTGTTGTTGTAAAGAAATAGGGGGAGAAAAAAAAAAAACACAAAAAAACCCAAAGCTGTCAAAGTTGAATTCCTGGAACCTTATTTTTCCCTTTCAAATGAGCAGTATGGGGGGGGGGGGGGGGGGGGGGGGAGGGAGACAAAACACCTACCCCCACCCCCAGAACGTTACTAAATGTATGTAGCACTTAATACGAAAGTCTAGTAACAACTTTTAACTTAGGAACATATGAAATACTGCCTCCTGAAGATTCAGATGAGAGCTCATCTAAGCTGTCTGCTGAATTATAATGCCTGAAAATATAGCTGTTGAAGCAAAAGCATCTAGAAAGGACAGAACTAACATGCCCCATGATGGAAATATCCTCCTCACAGAGAAAAATATTCAAGATGGCTTCTTAAACATGTATCGAGCAATTAATTAGGACACATGGGTGGTGGCTAGTAGTCTAATACTGCCATGTAATGGGCCCGGAAAGAATATAAGACTTGATCCACTTAATGACAACAAACATTGATAGAAAACAGGCCCAAAGGTTTCAACTTGCTGTCATGAGAGGAAGCGCAAATGGAGTCACACACTTCTGATTTGCTGCATACGGTCTTCTGGCTGATAATTCTCTACTCTGAAATAAAGTTTTCTTTCTCTGTAAAGAGGGACTCTTCTTTACTCCGGTCTTCACATGCAGACAGAAACTGGCTCTTAGTGTACAGCAGTTGGAAGCTAGTGAAATCATTTTCCCTTGGGGCAGGAGAGTTGCATGTGAGCAGTGGGACAGTTATAATGACTTCTAAAGGAAAAGTTGTCAAGGCCATACCCAGACTTTATTGCTGCCTCATGCCTTCTCCTGTCTCATCTTCTGTAAATTGCTCAGATGTAATAACTCTCACTACCCTTTGGATCATGAACACCTCATCTCTGGATGCTGCAAACCTGCGCCACTGAAGAAAGGAGACCATGCTGAGATGGCAGCTCATAAGCTGGCAGCATGTGAGCCTGTAGCAAGCACCAAGTTCTTCAGGACAGCCAGACTGACTCCCAGTACATGCACTCCATGTTAGATGTGTAAAGAAAATCTGCCTGTCCAGTGCTGGAGCTTTATTTACCAGGAGCCATTGCAGCCCCAAATGTCAGAGCTTGGGGACTCACCTGCACTTGCACAGTGACTGATGAGATGCCACTGCTCCTTGTTCTGCTTGTGTGACCTTGCTGAACCTATGACTCTCCAAATGCCTGTATTTCAGTACTCAGTTCATCCTTGGGGTCTTTAGAGCAGACTCAGATGTTTTCAGTTAGGTCACTTTTATGCCAAAGCCTTCTGTCCTCCCTATTCATCAGGGCCAGCTTTTATCGTTCCCTCACCTTTCTGTATAAATCTTGAATGATTTGCCAGGCCCATATACATACTGCTCTTTTAGCATATCAGCAGCTTAGGAGAAATAACCCTTTTACAAGTGGGATGGGTTTTAAAAGCTTGTGACCGAAGTCTCAGGTGCAGAGACAAAACTCAAAATCTGAGCAGTCATTAGTACCCAAATAGCTATTTTATCGCCAGTGGGTTACGAAACAACCCCCTAACCAAATTAGTATCAAATCATTCATATAGCATTTATGTGTGAACCTCTAACAAAGGAGAGAGCGGGTACATGAACATCAGAGAGAGACTTCTGTGTGCATGTACTCAAGGAAGAAATAAAGAGCTATGCTGAACAGCAATTACTGCTCAGCCTCAAGGGACTTAATTCTTATCGGAGTTGCAGAAACACCCAAGCCTAATGGGAACTGCTCCAGCACCAACCAACCAACCAAGCAAACAAACAAAAAACTCACAAAAAAAGGTGGATTGTTTTGCTATTTTTAGTGATTTCTTTCTACAGCAGTTTCTTCTGCACTTTAGTTCTTTAGGGAAGCAACTCCTGAAATGGGGACAGAATTTTGGGAGATAAAAGGGAAAGCAGTCAGCTGGTTTTAGCAAAGCCACAGACCATTTACAGAGGCTGAGGATTTAGCAGATTCTCTGTTAAAGGAAGCCAGCTTCTTTCAGAATAGGATGATCATGAATTAGCACAGAAGATACTTGCGACAAAGCTTAGTATTAAATTTCTATGTTTAGTGTATGGCATAGGGAGACATATTGTGTCATTGACATTTTAACGACCTTTTCTTTCTGGAGCTCTGTTTAAAAACTCAGTGGCTTGATGAGGCTCATTCCTACAAACACTTAAACTGACAGTGACAGAGCCGGGAAAAAGTGTGGACAAAATGAGACTGTAGAAGCCTTGCTCTGGCATGTGCAAGCAATGGGAAAGTAGAAACTTCAAATGTCCCTGCTGTCCATCCACCCCTTGATCTGATTCCTTGCACTCTCTTCTGGGGAACATGGAGCCCGAAAGGAAGGAGGCTGAGTCATGTTTCTGAAGCAGGCATCAGAGAAGACCACTGTTGAATAGGGACCTTATCAAGGACAAACATGGTCAGTGTAAGGAAGGTGCTTCCGTTGGGCATGTGTATTAAGGGCCAACTCCTTTTAAAGCTAATTGCAAATCTGCTCCCTTTCAATCACCCATATAGGATGTAAAGAACTAAAAGTTCCACCCACCCCTCAAGTTATTTCTAGTGTCACTGTCATTTCTAGTCTCAAACACCAGTTTATACTACTGGTATAAAGTGGGAAAAATAAGGAAAAAAATGACAGGGTTGTTTTTCTTTTTTATGGCAGCCTGTTAACTATGCAAGAGGTTTTTCAATCAGTTAAGTACAGGGCTTTTTATTCTTCAACTCATTTCCACTATTCTGGTAGCATTTGCTTTGAAACATAAAGACAAAATTCCTCTTTCACCTTTCATTTGTCTGATTAAGAAGATATTAGTAAAGGTCTTACTAAAGCCCATTCCCCACATACTATTCTATTAGAAACAAACTAAACCAAGTCCTGTAAGAGCAGAAACTGCACATCCTTCTTCACAACCATAAGAGCACCACCAGGGCTGGGGACTGCAAGGGGCTGGCAAGTCCCATCCCACCAACCCCAGCCAGGGAGCATGGCAGCTGGGGTACAGCCCCAGCCCAGGGCATCAGGTGGCCCTGCAGTGGATGGACAGCCATGGGTTGAGCTGAAACAGGGTCCTAGACTCTTGAGCTGAGGTTGTGGAGTCTCCATGGGAATCTGGGCAGGGCTGAAAAGCTTAGTAGTGCCCTCAGGGTCCTGAAAACAATTAAGAGAACTGCAGTCATTTACACTTCCTGTCAAGATGCATGTTTTAACATTGGATTCCTGAATTAAGGGTGTAAACAGGCTTTCAGGGAACCTTTGCTTCCTGATTTAGTGCCTTTTTTTTTTTTAAGCAGGCTTTGCTATACCATTCAGCTTCATTAAGAAATCCTGGAGCATTATGCTCAAAGCAATAAGCACTATTCGACCATCAGCAAACTGAAATGATGGAAAACATGTAATTAACATACACCATTATACCACCCAAAATGGCTGCAGAACGCTGCTGAAACAACTATGGAGCTACTGGAAGTGAACTACAGGTACTAGCTTGGTCTGTAGGAGTTCATTTGCCTGCAACAAAATCTGCTTTCAAAGCCCCCAGAGCACCTCTCTACAATATTATAGTGGAGAATAATAAGCTTTCTGCATGATAAACATTGTCAGGCTGCAAGTAAGAATTACCTTTGCTAAATCCTTCAGTTTGCTAATTTATCAGTCCAGACAAGAAGTTTCAGAGTTACTCCTGAGGTTGAATAGCACATTTTTGCACATTTTATTTAGCAGATGCTGCACAAAAATTACTAGCAGCCAGGAATCCAGTGAGGATTTTAATGGTGTCTGCCTTCCCACCACTGCAACAGGTGTAACATCAGCTGATGTCCCCTCTCGTGAATGAAAACCTCTAGCATGTCTTGGTAATAACAACATTCCCTAAAAGCAAACTTACAGAAAAGACTGAAGCTATGAAGGGAAAAACAAAACAAAACAAAAAAACCACCACCAAAAAAACCTCCCACCCAAATAAAACCCCTACATCAAGGAGAACTGCAATTCACCTTGAGTAATGTTAGAGTGCTTAGTACAGAAAACTAGGTGAAGGTCTAAAATGGAAACAAACAAAATAGAGCTCACTTTCTGAAGGAGAACAAAGCTGGTCTGTTAACTAATGACTGCAGGTCTCCAGGTTTTTCTGATACAAGGAGATATAGCTTCAGCCTTCCTGTGTGGGCTTGGTATCATTCCTAATTTTTGATGCATTAGGTGGTTTCAAAATACCTTTTAAAACTGTAACAGTTTTGCCATTTACCTTAAGCTCCTTCTTAATAATGGTTTGCTCTAGCTACTCATAGCATCTTATGCTATCATTAATGTGATGCTATAGCTATTATTCAGGGGGAATTATAAATATGAACTAATCTATATGAATTTGAAGTGAGACATGTTCTCTATCCCAAACACTTCAGGCTGAAAAGAGACAGTATACATACATCATAAAAAACAGAAAAAACACAGGTCAAAGGAGAAGCATGATAAAATCATAGGATCATAGAACAGTGAGGGCTTGAAAGGACCTTAAGATCATCTAGTTCCAACCCCCCTGCCAGGGGCAGGGACACCTCCCACTAAACCATGCCACCCAAGGCTCCGTCCAACCCGGCCTTGAACACCACCAGTGATGGAGCATTCCCAACTTCCCTGGGCAACCCATTCCAGGGCCTCACCACCCTTACAGGAAAGAATTTCTTCCTTATATCCAGTCTAAACTTCCCCTGTGTAAGTTTGAACCCATTACCCCTTGTCCTCTCACTACAGTCCCTCATGAAGAGTCCCTCCCCAGCATCCCTATAGGCCCCCTTCAGATACTGGAATGAAAGAGAAAGAAAAGTAAAACAGGGATGTAAATCAGAGATCAAAAATATATGCAGGCTTTTAGCTGCATAGAGTGAGTTTTGATGATACCAAACGAATGTGAGAGGGCTTATTAAGTGGGCAAGTGGGGTACAGAGGGGAGAGAAGAAAGGAGAACTGAGAGAGCGTGGCAAGCAAACACTAGAGTGAAATTGGGAGGCAGAAAGATGAGGACAGTTACATTTGCCAGTTGTGATAAAACAGTGACAAGACTATGACGCCAGAAGGAAATACGAACTAGATTCTCTGCTTGACTATTTTGCTGGTTCCTTGCGCAGAGCTAGGGTGGAGAGCTGCAGGAGGGCAGTGTGCTTTTCTCTGCTTATGTCAGTGTTTGTGATATCAACAATCTCTGGTGTGTTTCAGGATAGATTCAGGGGCTCTCTTCATTTCATGTCCTTTGGGCGACACTTGCCCTGCCAGCACTTGCGAGAGTGACAAGCGGGACTAGCTCAACCAGTGCACCTTTCAGAAGTGATGGGGCAATGACACAGCACAGAATTAGCTCTGTGAGTTCTCAGGTGTTCCCTAAAGCAACCAGGGAATCTAAAATTAGAAAACTGGAGAAATATTACTCCTAGCCCCAATTTTTCCAGCTCTAGTCCAGCTCTAGTAGCCAGCCAGCTCAGTCAGTTAGACCCATGTCCTGCTTCAGGACAAAAACCTCCAACTCCTTCTCTGTTCACGTCCAATTTTTCCCAGTGAAAGCACCACAGACAGTAGCTCCCTGGCTGTTTCTTTGGGTTTGTGAGGTAGGCTGCTGCTGAACAACCTTTCATTTCTGTAGCTGCATTCCACAGACAGGCTAGAAACAAGTAAGTGCAATGCATAAGCCTTGTTTCACTTTTGCAAGATATCCAGTAACATCTGGATGAAATATAGGAGCAGGGTCACAGATTACTGCTGCCAGAAGAGCAGTGATAGAGGTGTCAGCTGGAGGTGCCAACAAGAAGCATAAGCCCTTCCTGTGGAAAAGAATGCAAATATATTTGTACCATGCAGCTTCAGCTGCCCCTTTGGAGGGACCAGCCCCTGCAGCTCTTAGTTCCAGGTTTGTAAATTGTCATTTTCATATCACTGCTTCAGTTTCATCATCCTTTGGATGATAAGTGCTGAAAATGACCATGGCAGCTGCATGTCAGTGCTTGCAGATATGTGCGGATCTCTTTTGGCTTTGGTGAGTGTTGAACCAGGGAGTCATGCTCACTGTTGCACAGCCTATACAGCAAGTGTTAAACCAAAAGGAAAACTATAACAATAAAAGGAAGACAGTAACCTTAAGTGAAGGAAGACAATAAATGGCAATGGATGTTAGTTGCTCTTACAGACTTCAAGGATGTAATAAAGCTATACCATTAATTGCAATTTTAACTGTTGCTTACGCTGTATCTGAGTAATTCATTCCAGTCACTTACAACACTCAATCTTAAACCACACTAAAGCAAGTCACCAACAGTGTGAACTTGTAAGATCTGCTTGCTGCAGAGGCATTCATGGTTGAGGCTGGAAAAAAGAAAATAAATGGTACATTTCAATACAAAAGTCATCTGAGCCTTTACTATAGAAGTAATAAGGCATTTATTATTTCAAGAGCCCTGCATTCACAATATCCCCTTTCAAAAGAAAACACCCCTTCGTTCCCATTTTTTATGAGGCTAATTTGTAGTATGCCACCACTGTGAGACTTCCGAATGTGTTCAGAACAAGACAATAAGTGTAAGCCACAGATGAATGATGTGTAGTAAAAATCAATAAACCTTATAACTCGTCACTAAGGGAACTGATTTTATGCCTATAAAAATAAAACAATTATAGCAATATTAATGACAGATTCATCATAGTAATATAAAAAGTCCAACTGTGCTTGTCTGTTGGGAATCTTTAATTCATCCTTCTGTATTATGTATTCACAAGGTAGAAGAAATGGAACCAACTTCAAGAACAAGCTTTAACTTGTAGTAATTCACCCTGTCAAAAAAACAACACAAACCCAAGCACAACAGTAAAACTTTAAAAAACCGTTTTGACAATCAGTATACCAGGGATAAGAAGGAAAGGATAAAAGTTAAAGCCTTGGAAACCTGACAAGCAAATTTGATTTTTTTTTTCCATATCATGATTAGTGATTTCATATTACTGTGCAGGGTGTTAACTGCACTGTAACAAAACAGGTGGCATAGCCACACAAAATCCGTACTTTGTGCTAATGTAGGTTAAGCACAGCAAAGGACTTTTATTTTTTTTTAATTGTCAGGTGCTCTGTTTTTAGGCATCTATTCATTTTGGAGGTGGGATAATACAGATATAATAGGAAAAAATTTGTCTATAATTTATAGCACACAGAGCTGCTCTAAACCAGTCATTAGATATTTAAGAAAGTTTCTAATAGCATCCAAGGTGTTACTATGGGCCTTACTGGAGCCTGTCAGGGAAAACTGAAACAGGCCCATTGTCATCTGGATTGGGCCCCACTGTGCCCACTGGTAGAGGCCAGCCCAGATGGGGAGGCAGGGACAGCTGCAGGTCCACACCAGTAAGTGAGCCCCAGGGAGGGCCTCAGGGCACACACACACTAGTACCTGCGTGGCAGCTGCAGCCTCTGCTGTCTTCGCCTGTGACATATCTTTCAAAGTGGGCCATAGGCACCATGGAAGTACAAAACCAACCTTTTATTTATTATGATTGCCAAATTGTTTAAGGCAGGTATAAAAATGAAACCATTCAATATAGGTTTTACATAAAATAAACTAGATTACAGCATAAAACAAGTAACCAGACAATGGCATTAAAGTCTCTCTTCTAAAACTGGGTAATTGTAAACATTAAAAAAAAGACTGCAGGACTATTCAAGTAATAGAACAATCACAGGTGTCTTCTGGTATGCAGGCTATTAGGTTATCCACCATTCAAGATTATCAAAAATGACATTTCATTATTCACAGATGCTCATTATCTCCATTTAAAATCTGTACATTATATACAACACAGTTTTTGTGGTACTAGAATCCCCATGCCTTCCAAAGGTATATTTTTCACAATACACAATTACAATGAAACAGTGAATACAGTAACATTTTACACTGATGCATCTTAATAGGAGCCACCAAACAGACGTCTACATTGTACCAAAGTGTCATCACAGTTAGCCTCTCTGAGAGCTTGTGGGAAATACCAGAAGGGTATGCAAGGTTCAGGCACACTGATACATAACATTATTTATTTACAACTGGAAAGAAAACAGAAAAAAAAAAAAAAAAAAAAAAGAATAGAGAAAAAAAGAAGAAAGAAGAAAAGAAACAAACAGCCTTTTGTGGTTTCTAAACGCTTTCTAAACAGGACAAATACGTATTTCCTTTTACTGTGTGGTTCGCAACTTAGCAGCAGACCCTGTGTGCGAGCCTTGGTACTGATACAAAAAAAGTAAAGAATATATATATTTTTATATATATGTATATATATATATGCATATATATATATATATATAGAAAAACAGAAGTCTAATTACAGCAACATTTGTTACTCTGTGATAAAATCTGCAATTTACAAAAATGAAATGACTGGTTTTTGCCTGCCATTAAGGCATTTCAAATTAACACCATGGAACTGATGTCTGTAATAAAGCGCTTCCTCATGTGATCCAGTCACATGACAATGTACATTTCCAAACTCATCATTCTCTGAAAAGAGAAAAAAGAATGTTTTAGTATGCAATATCCTTTCCTCCTAGGTTTTTTTTCTGCACCTTGGATACACCACAGAATGAAATCTGCAAAGTACTCTCAATCCCAAGAAGGAAAGACAGCAAGCCATGTCTTCATCCCTCCCCTGCCAGGAACAACACACTAACAAGTAATTTGTGCCAACATTTATCTTCTGGGTTCTGACACCATCAGCTCCCCCAGGGCTTCAAACCTTTCTCGTGCAAACAGTTCTAACTACAAGCCTCACACACTTGCTTATTTTTAGAGTCAGCTTTAGAAAGACAGCCATAACCAGGGAATGTATTAAACTCAGGCTTAACACGGCAGTGATGAAAGAAGCCCTCTGTTAAGGATATCTTGGCTTCTTCATTCAATATGGGATCACTGTAACACAGAAAAGTTTTTGCTCTTGAAGACGGTTGGTTGGCATAGTAAATTCTATTGAAAAGCTAATAAATAATTTAAAGGTAAATGTGTGGAATGGGCATGTAACTTAAATATGATGTCACCTGTACTGGACTCCCAGTCAAACTGCTCTGACAGCAAAATCAGCAAACCAGGCAGACTTGCGGGATAGATAAAATCCTAAGTTTTCCTGGTAGTACATGGATCTAACTGAACATGAACTTAAAACCCCTCTAATAAAAAATTTGTATCTTAAATTATATTTCATAGTAATTTGTTTTCTCTTAATACCAATCCTTAAAACATAGTCCATGGAAAATCTCAGAAGACAGACTACTTGTTCCTTGTTAATGATCTATGTTACAGTTAAAGGCTACAACTAAGGACAAAGTGTCACCTTAAAGAAAATAAAACTACAACTAATTCAAAGTCCCAGGTTTTCCTTCACCCTTAAAAACTGTGTCATACTGCAGACCACCAGGCTATAAAATCTATGATTTGCTTCTTCGTCTCTATATCTGGCAAAGACATATAGTGTTAAGATTTACCGGCTATTTACCTTCTTTGTGCAGGAAACATACCAGATGCAGATGCCTGCGCAGCCACCTGCTGAGTGGCAACAAGGGCAGCAGAGGTCAGTCCTGAGGGAAAGAAGAAATGAAGGAATGTTGACGTACTTCTGGTTTTAACAGATTTTTGTGCTCGGAAGTATTAGGAAGCATCTCTTACGGCAAATGGACAAAAAATCCCACCATCAGAAAATGGTGGGGCTTTAGCACTACATAGATGGCAAATATTTCAGGCAACAGCCTTAACACAGTTTGCCCAGGATGATCAATATGCATTCATACAGTAAACTGAATTTTCCTTGATATATATTTTACAAGAAAATACAGCATTGCTACTTATTGTATTCCTTTCCAAGTACTGCACTGCACGATTCTAAGTGGTTTGTGTGAGTTCCTGAATAGGAAGCTCAGAAGAAATAATAGGTACCAGGAAACAACAAGAATCAAAAGTCACAGTGAATTATAGAAATGACATGCCAGCTGCTCAGAATACAATACTTTAATAATAATTTACTATTTTTACAGTTTTCCTACTGAACAAGCATTATGCAACCCAAAAGGCATATGGAATCACTGAATCAAACTGAGAAATGTCAAGACTTTGACACAGGAAAAATAACTGCTGGGGCACCAAGTGAACATAATGAATTAATGTCATTTAGCCACCAATTGTGATAGCATGTACTTTGCTGCATGGGAGGAAATCTCTTTTTAATTCAGCTAGAGTTGAGAGTTTGAGAAAAACAGTCAAAGACTGGTATAAAACCTAGGGAGAATGAATCGTATCTTACTGTGCTGCTTCTTCTCTGACTGCAGCTTTGTGCACTGCATTTGCCAAAATACAAAGAGTTCTCTTTCAGGCGGTCAAATTATAACAAGCTGAAAGCCTTGTGACTGCAATGCCTTGTACATAAAATATGTTCAGTATAAAAAGCCTTTGTCTTTGCTACACTTCTTCCATTGCTTACCCAACCCTAATTATACAAAAAGGGGGTTGTTTGGTTTGCTTTTTTTGCAGCCTTTCAGCCAGTTAATGTCAGTTTGAAGTAGGAATCAAAACATTCACATGAATGACAGCCTAACTGGTGCATCTGTAATAATGCTCTAACACCCAGTTTTGGAAATAAAGCTTGGTATTTCTCAGGCATAAGGCTATTCATTTAGTCATGTTAGTCAATGCTGTGAACTTTCAAGCCTTCTTCCTAAATGTAAAGCACTTCTGATTAACAAGGAGATCTCTATCCAAAATGCTTCACATTGTCATGATTTCCAACGTCAAGGTAACAAGTTGATGAGGTAAGCTAATCCCACCATTGGAAATCATCTGCTCACCTTGAAATGGGTCATACTGTCCAGGTATAAGGGGGTAACCCATTCCAACATGTGTGTGATGGTGCGTATGGAGATGCCGCTGGCTAAAAGGAGAATGACGATCTCGTTCCCTTTCTGCTTCCCGTTCTCGCTCAGCTGCTGATTTTTCCACAGGCTTGTAAAAGAAAGTGTAAGAAAACTGATGTGAGGATTTAGAAGGGATGAAACAACAATCAAACCATACTTGCTATTGCCTGGCATCAACCTGATGAATCCATACGATGAAGCAGATCTTTTCTGAATTAGTATTTTCTCTGCTGTATTATTTGCATTTGATTCTAATCTAAAGCTGGTGCATCTGGCTAATGAAAGATATTCCAAGGCACAGTGATTTTGAGGCAACAGACTGCAGCCTGAAGCCACCATGATGACCTCTAGTTTTGGGCTCCCTTAAGCTTGGCTGATGTGCCAACATAGGAACAACCAAGCTGAGCTGCTGAAAGCTGATGTAAATGAATCCCCAGCCCTCTAATCCACTCCGGGGATCAAGGCAGTCTGAACAGCAAGAAAGCCCTTTTAAAAATAGAATCAGAGACAGTGACTTGCTCACAATTAAAACTAGCACCAGCTTATCTGAAAGTAAAATAACAGTATTCACTCCAGTAAGAAAATCTTCAGAAATAGTGGCTGGGAGTCTGCTATTTGGAAGATACAGCTTCTTGGGAAATATATGGAGGGGATATTATCAAATCCCACTGCCCAACCTGTCATTTCATTATCTGTTTCCAGACAGGAGCTTCCTGTTTAACTGCAATAAACTGCACCAGGAGGTATCTCTGAATCTATGTTTCTGTATGAGTCCATTCAAGACAGAAAGATTCTGAGCACAGAACTGTGTTCAATGTGTCACTTCCAGTTTATGCCACAGAAGCACCCTGACTATAAATTGCTTTTATTTTAAGCCTTACTATAAAGAAGAATCATGCACTCAGAGCTTGATGCCAGATTGTGTGCTTCTTAAAATCCCTTCCCATATGTACCGCTCTTCAGTAACAACAGATGAAGTCTTACAACAGGGGACTTGCTGCGATATTGGTTGGCATGCTGCTGGAGCAAATCCAGTGCTTTGGACTCAGTGGCTGATTTTGCATTGATGCTGGGACTGGTATTGACTTTCTCCGTCTCTTCTCTCCCTGACATCTTCCCATAAACTGGAAAATGAAATCCTGGGGAGAGATAGGCCCCTGCAGGTAAACAATCAATACCACATCGAGTTATTGGTTTTACATATTGGTTACATCAAGGTGGGAGGAGGGGATGCCAGGATAGAGGATGACATCAAAAAAGGATCACATGACTATCAAATGGCATCTTTGCTCTTCAATTTCTTCACCCTAATTTACCCTGATGAACGGAGGTTATAAACAGGGTTGAGCTGATACCCATTTCAGATGTTTATGAGTCCTCTTTAAGTGAAAGGAATAGTAACTGTAATGGTTCTGACAGTAAATGCTTAGAATATTTTTATAGGCAATAAACTATCTGTCAGTCTAACAGCAATAGCAGACTGTCAAGGGCTGAGAAAACTGCAGCTGGGAACTGTGACAGTTCATAAAAGGAACATCTTGTATTAAACAGTTTCATCTACAGAACTTTCTCTAGTGGAAGCACAAGCAAAACAAATGTCACCCATGAAGCTTCTAATTTACCCTAGCTACTAACAGAAACATTAAAATGCAGGCTTTACTGCAGTTTGAAGGTGTAAATCTTAACTAGCATGCAAGGGAAATTTCAGAATACATACCAGGATAGCTGTGCATTAGGACAGGAGAGACTGCGCGGTATGCTGGATGGCTGGGATCATACATCTGTGGATAAGGATAAGCATGCAAGTACTGGATATAGGACTGATGCTGACTCATTGGTGAGGAAACTGCTACTCTAGCACCCCGAGAGTCCTTCCAATTTACAGGAGTCTTACGATCATCGTTTTTTATCTTGCTCTCATCCACTGATTGAGAATCAGAACGCTTGACCTCTTTAGGCTCCTCTTTAATGCTTGCTAATGAGACAGGAAGGTTAGGTAGGGAACTTTCTTTGTTAGGTGTTTTTCTAGGGCTGTCTTCTTTTAACTTTTTCTCACGATCAAGTTCTTCAGATTTTTGCTGATCAAAGTATTTGGGCTGATAGACATAATGATGCCATGTTCGTGAATCTGGATCCTAATATGGAGGAGAAAAAGCAATTTTGTTCTGAACTTAGATGTTGGAATAAGATCATTATCGATATTTCCCCTACTTCAGCTAATGCTTTTTAATAGCTGTTTTAATAACATATCCCTGTTACATACAGGAAAGTTTTCCTTGCTACAGAGTGCCTTGAGCTCAAAGCCAAAAAATATTCCCATGAAGGAGCAAGAGACGATTAACAAAATTTAATTCAATTGCTTCATCTTATGTCCCTCTTCATGTCTTTAACTACATATAAATACATATACATTATATCAAAGTTCTGAGACCACACTATTCATAGAACATTTTAATTAAATCCCAGAGAGATTTTCCCACTAGAGAGAAAAAAAATCTGTGAACCACAAAATTAAAGCTGTCTAATGATATGCCAAAGCACTTAGATTACCTGAAACAATGAACCTGAAAAACTGACCTAGCTGGAAAGATGCTCATGCTGCCTCTGATAATAAAAACATTCAGGAATCAGCGCAAGTCATATATTAAGGCAGACTTCTTCAGCTGAGAGTCTTATTCCAAGTTTGCAAAATTACACATGGATAAGTTTTTACAGGATCAGGACCACGTGATTTAAAGAACATGTACAGGGTATCCTAAATATATTTTTGCATAATGTATTACATAGACTAGTTTATAAGCATGTTCTAGAATTAAGTAGGTGAGTTCTTTTACAAGACTACACCAAATTAGTACTGAGCTATAACTGGAAAACTTTTTTTTTTCTAATACAGAATATGCAAGAACTGATTGTAAACACTGTCTCTGATTTATGGCACATGCAACAGAAACATAAGCACAAAACTGGACACTTGGGCAGTCTGGTTCAAATACCCATTTGAATCAGCAGAAATCTTCTCCTACTTGAGGCTGTACCATGCCACCTACTTTACAGGTTGCTAAGGGTGAAGTCTGGGATGTACTGTACACCAGAATATGCAAGCATCAAGCACTGAGGCTCAGGTTCAGAGCATGAAGGTGGTTGCACTGCCTCAAATGAAGGCAACATGACATCTAGGAAGGCCAGCATGAAGCCACTGGATGAAATTCTGGTGCCACTGATATCAGTGGCAAAACTATCACTGACTTCAGCGGGCTGAAGGTCTGTAGCAGCTTGAGGTTGGTTGAGGAGAGATGGAGAACTTAACTGTTTCAAAAAGGTCACCTTGGGTTAAGATAAAGAGCTGAGCTTCAAGCCAACTCGTCAAAGGACCAGTTCACCCATCTTTAGCAAATGCCAACTGTCATTTAACAAAAAAAAAAAAAAACCTTCAAAACATCTTCCAAATCTACTTTAACTCCCCTCACAATGAAAGCCACTTATTTTGCTTGAAATTTCACATTTCTGAACTAAGCAAACTGCTTTACAATTTACATCTAAAAGAGAAATCTAATTCTATTTTATTCATGCATGTAATTAAATATAATCTATTCAGGTCTTAAGCCTGGATCCTTTCACCACCTTGCTAGATTTTTTTTTTTTCTTTTCAAACAGCTCAACTGAAAGGTCTATTGGTCTATTCAGAGACTGCAGTACTATGAAAAAATGACGGCGAAGCTTTGTTGGCTGCAAAGGTAAAAGAACATAGATTCAGGGACAAAACCTCAACTTAAGGATAAATCAAGACACTCTTGCTGCCTTTCCTGTAATCTCACCTGTTTAAATCTTGTAGTTGGATCTACTCCTGTTTGCTTCATGGAGTCCATAACAGACTTCATCTCCACAGCCTCCTTTATGAGCTGGTGGTTTTCCATTTGTTTGGCTTTGAAGCTGTCAGCCTGAAGCTGCTGCTGGTGATTGGAAAGGATCTGTGATTTGCTTGTCTCCTCACCTTTGTTAGGAACTGATGACCCTATTTTAGTGTTATTTTTGCTGGACTCCGGAGTTGAAGGGGCCTTTGAAATTGTGGCAGATGGAATATTCTTCTGCTTGTTGTCATCCTTCCCAATCTCCTTCAAGGGGGGGTCATTCTTTCTTTCACAGTCCCTCCCAGTTTGTGCCATTTTCTGTTCTGCTAGTCTCTGGTCCTCATAGAATTTTTCATACTGCTGCCTGTAAGCAGGGTTAGAGGCCATTAACGACTTTTGGTCCATATAGAGCCCATAGGCATACTGTCCATAGTAAAGTGACTGAGCAAGTGCAGGGTGTCTTTGTGTTATCACTGACTGATGCTGTGGCTGCAAATTAGAGGAAGTGCTTTCACTTTTCTTGGCATCTGACAGTTCTGCCTTCTCTTTCTTTTCAGCCTCTTCCTCAGCCTCATTTTTGATCTTCAGTCCCTGTGGGGTACTGCTGTTCCCAGCTGCTGGGGCACTGACTTGTCCAGAGTGCAGGTAACTTGGGGAATAATAAGGATCGTAGCCATGGTAATAGGGAGAATGGGACTCTTTTGCTTGAACCGGTTGTGCTGTGGTTGAAGAATGTCCTTTTACAACACCATCCTTATTAGAAATAATATCCGATGGAGAGCTGGCCTTTGACCTCATGCCCTCTGACCTGCTGTCAGAGCCACCATCATCAGCTGCATCAGAAATATCTGAGTAAGCGGGGCTGTTGGTTTTAGTAGCCGCACTTTCTGCACCGTTTTGTGTCAACACATGCAGTGACGCCATGGCAGACTGTCCATTCACCAAAGTGCTGCATTCCATCCTGGAGGCACTCCCTATGGAAGGGCTGGGTGCATTGTCTGTGAATGTGTAAACCTTATCAGCTTCAGCCTTGATACTTGCCATCCTGCTCTCCTGAGACTCTGACAGTCCATTAGCTAGCACTTCATTCTTGTTGAGATGGTCCTTTAAAAAATGTCCAGGTAAGTCTTTCCCAGACCCTTTTGAATCTTCCAGCTTTCCCAGCTTAGAATCCATCTTGGGGCTTCCCATCTCTTTGCTTTCTTTGTCCTTCAGCTTTCGCTTCTCCTTTTTCTTTTTGTCTTTGAGTGATGCGAGAGCTGGGTTTACAGTGCTTGGCTCTCCCATAATTGTGGGCTTTGGTTGAATAGGCTTTAGTGGAGGGCTCTTTGGTGTAGCCTGAACAATAGCAGTTGTTAGAGACGGCAGTCCCGGTATTGTCCCCGTGGTAGTGGTTGTAAAGGCTGTAGTAGGTATAGCTATTAATTGGGGAGGAGTCGGTGCTGGTGCTGGAGCAATGGGCCTGGCTGTTTTCAGTTTGGAAAGGTTTTTATCCACTTTGCAATTGTTTGCTTTCTTGCCTTTATCACCCAAACTCTTCTTGTCAATTAACCCTTCAGCCTCCAGCTTCGGCATTTCGGTTTGCAAGCTGCCATCAACTACCGAGCAATTATCCAGCGTGGCTGCCATATTAGAAATTACCGGAAGGCTGTTCAATTCACTGCTGAGACCTTTCTTTTTGCCAGAATTCTTGCTGGTTTTAGAACTGATAACTGAACCAGGGCCATTGCTGGTCAGTTCCCTTTTTCCCCTTGGGGTCCCTGGGGTAGTGATGGAGGAAGGAGATGTTGGTGCTTTCAATGGATCAAAGCCTGGCAAATTTGTGCTTGGTTCACTGCATTCAAGGGCCACATTAGTCAGTGCTTCCTCACAGTCTGAAATTTTGTCTTCACTGTCAGGCTCAAACTCCAGTTTGTTTTCTGGGTCTAAATGTGCATGAGCTTGATGGTATCGTAGTCCATTAATGTGCTTGTACTTTTTGTTGCAGTTGGGGTGAGGACAGTCAATCAGCATGGGAGAAGAGCAGCCTTGGTCCAAAAAAGTAGCCTCGGGTTTCCCCTGCGGGGTGGTGGGAGTGCTTCTAGAGTTAGTACGAATACGTTTTCCACATTTATTGTCCTCAGAACTGGAGTTCAAATCCAGCTCCATTGGAGGCTTAGTTTTCCTCTTATTGGTGGCTGAGGGGCTGGCTTTGACTTCATCCATGGTGCAGTTTGGGGGTGTCCTGCGCCCGCTTGAGTTAAGGCTGCCCCTTCTGCCCTTCCCATTGGCACCACCGCGGTTCTTATTCTGAAGTCCTCTGGATTCTGCAAAACTGGCATCGTTGCCAGGTACAGCTGCAGCTGCAGCTGACCTTGCGCGCTTCCCCCTGCCGCGCCCTCCGCGCATCTCTAGGTCACTCGTTGGCGACTCACAGAACCTGAATGAACAAGAGCAGATTTTTATCAGTTGTGGACTCAATAAATACCAAAACAACACCCCTTCCCACAACAGAATATTCATACATGTTAAAGTAAAGATATCCTTCTTCCAAACTAAAATGTTGCAGTCTCAAAGGGAAAGTAATTTAAAAAGGACAAAAACGGTAAGAACAAGACCACCTAATTAGAACAATGGAAAGAAAATTTTTCCAAACTTACTGAAATACATTTTTAAATTAACTGCCCTCTGACTCAATCCCATGTATTTCCCCTTCCCTCTCAAAAACAGAAACCAAAAAAAACCCAAAACAAACCAAACTTCCACCCCACACTTCAGTGTAGGCAAGGGGCAACTGGTTCAAACTTAAACAGGGGAAGTTCAGGATAGATATAAGAAAGTTCTTTACTGTGTGAGTGGTGAGGCACTGGAACAGGTTGCCCAGAGAAGCCGTAAATGTTGTGTCCCTGGCAGTTCAAGGCTAGGCTGGACAGAGTCCTGGGTGACTTAGTGTGAGGTGACCCTGTCCACTGCAAGGAGTTGGAACTAGATGATCTTAAGGTCCTTTCCAACCCTAACTATTCTATGATTCTAATTACTCCTTTCACTGGTGCATGTTTCCAATTATAAGCAGTTGTTTTTTATTAATCTCTGTGCAGTATCTTGACAGAAACTGAGGGTTAAAATACGGCCAAGAAAAAACAGACTAAGAACCGTTTCCCACCTAGGAGGGGCCCAGTCGTGCTTTGTGCAGTCCAGCAGCGTTCCCACGTAAGTCTTGTTCCTCCATGTAACATTTACCACCAGGACACCTGCCACCAGAAGTAAAACAAAGTATCACAGTCAGAACAGTAATTGGGGTTGGCTTTTTTGCTGGATCTTTTTTCATTATTTCTCTCCTTCCCCACAAAGCGAGAGCTTTTTTCTCATTTGCTTTCCAACACTGTGGTCTATATTCTGCCTTTTTTTCTGGTTTCAGTTACCTCAAGTTAAAAAACACATGAAAGACAGCAAATGTCAAGTAACAAGGAGAATGTGTGCGCATGTGTGTGTGTGTAAGATGGTGTGTGCCTGTATGACTGTGTGTGTAATCAAGACACAGCTGACAGAAGGAAATGGGTTTTGTCATGTCCTGCTGTAAAATAGCAACACTCACCTCTTAATTTTGCTTATTATTGAACATAATTGCTCTCGTTTGGCAGCCAGCCAGCATAAACTAAGCACCAGTTACAGTGTTTAAATCAGTAGGTGACTGAGAAAGAATCTGCTTTGAACAGTATGATAATGACGCTTCTATTTATTTGAAATTGCATATATCCAAATACCCAAACATAGACACGTATGCACTGCAGGCTGCGTTCAGCAGATTTAGATGGAAATATGTATTATTTGCTTCATTTCTTCTTCTGTGGAAAGCAAGGGGACTACTCATGAAACAACCACCACACAGTAAATCTAACTGGAACTGCAATACAGTTACGTAGAAAGAGGGATCTTTTAAACAAATACACTGTAAGTTGTTTTTTCACTTGTGATTGTTATTAAATCTAAATTCATCTGCCCACCTAGAGAAGACCTTGAATTTTGGTTTATTAGAATTATATATATCAAATGTGCGCATGGTAAGAATATCATATGTAACAATAAAATACACGTGGGGGATGTCATTCAAATGTTTCCAGGTTGCCATCAAACACTTCTTCTCATAATTTCTCATTGGGTTTACGGACTAGATAGCATAATCACCCCTTTAATGCTTTCACTTCTGCAGATAAACATAAGGTAGTATTATTGAACCAGCCATCTCATTAGAACATATCCTGAAATCATAGAATAGTTAGGGTTGGAAAAGACTTCAGGATCATTTAGTTCCAACCCCCACCCCCCCATGGGCTAAACACATGAAGAAAATACATTTCACTTAGCAAAGACAGGCACTGTGCAAAACGTTTCCAGTTTATGAGAGGTGTGAAGACACTACCTCACAGCTGCCAGCCTCCTGAATTGATTTTCCCCCCACGCTTTCCTTGCTGAAATTGTAGCATTTCTACAGCAGATATAATAATGGCGTAGTGCCAGAATGTTTCCAGCCCGTCTTTTCGCTTTAACTTACCAGTGCCATTCCTAATTTTGCACTAAAGCGATCCCCCCTCTGCCACACAAAGGTAAAGTAAACATGTAACCAGCCACTGATTTCCTCAGGGGCCTTTTAACAGCGGGGAAGCATTTGTTAGTGGAGGTACCCGGGAAGAAGGGATTTCCTTGAAAACACTCTGTAGCAGATTTGAAAATTACACCCCATATGGTTATATTGCCATTATGATAAGGCGACTGGAATTCCGTGTGCTGGGGCGAACTGGTTTGAAGGGTGAACGACAGTCAGCTGTCACAGCCAGGGTCACAGCCAGGCGTCGAACACCAGGAAGGATCACGGTTAAATTGCTATGCCGTATTTTTATGACCTACACAGCTTGGCAGCCTGGAAAACAAACCAAACGCGTTTTACCCTCGCCCCTTCGAACGAGACCTCCACCGGAACGGCAGCGGGCAGGGGCTGGGAAGGGCCCGCTAAGGGGGCCGGGGCCGGGGTCCGCTCCCGCCGCCGCCGAGGGGCCCTCTCGCTCCCAACCCCGCGGGGCACTTCGGCCCCCGCCGCCATTGGCCCGCGCCCGCGCAGCTCCGGCTGCTGATTGGCCCGCCCTGCGCTGCGGTACCGTCGCCGCCAGCCCATTGGTGTCCGAGGCCAGGAGAAGTAGGGGCGAGTCGGGCCGGATCGGGTCGGGTCCGCTCCTTTCCTGCCGGATCCTGTCGAGGAGCGGAGCCGAGCCAGACTGGCGCCGGGCCCGGCAGCGCCGGAGCCTCCCTTTGCCGCCTCCCGGGCCCGGACGGTGCCTGCGGGGTGTTGTAGCGGGCGGAGGAGCCCTGCCGCCGGCACGGCAGGTTCGGCAAAACCGTCCCCGGTCTGGGAGGGGAGAGGTTGCGCCAGGTAGAGCAGATGCCGTGCCACGTGCCCCGAGTGGCGGCACGTCTGGAAACCGCTACACCCGCTCGGACGTGCGGGATTGACCCCCGGGGAGGAGCGCACGTCAGGGAGTTGAGTTTCTCGCAACCAGCAGCTTCAGGCTTTGTTCCCACCTGCCGTTCCACAGCAGAGGAGGAGGAAGAAGGTTACCAATTTCTCTGGTAACCTTGATGCGTTCCTTCCACCTAACAGCTTGTCAGCTGACTATAACTCTACGAGTGAAAACCGCGGGTATTTCCCATCGCTAAATTCTGTGACGTAATGTACCCACCTCCCGGCACCAGCACCACTGCTCCCTCCTGTCCATTTACCCACTGTTGGTCCAGTATCCTCCTCAATGTACAAAGGAGGGCTCTCTGGCTTCCCTTATGAGTATTAACTGTGCCATTCATTTTTCCTCAGCCAGTTCACCTTTATCTTCCTGTTGAAAATGTAGTTAGGGTACATTTAGGTTTGGAGGGTTCGGTTTTGTTTTTTTTTTTTTTTTTTTTTTTTTAACTCAGGGTGGATTCCTAAATAAATCTCCATCTTCCTCAGTATTTGTAGGCTTGTCTATCTATCTGCTTTAGTTATTTATTAATTAAGATAACAAGCCTAGGGATTAATAGAGGGCAGAAAGTAGAAGGTGTAGAGTACATAAAATAATAATAACCCCTGAAATCAATACATATTTCAGCAATTCTTAGAAGACATTCAAATAACCTTCCAGCCTAAGAAAGTCAATACCCTCAAAAGCAAACACAAGTATGTTCCTCCCTTAAAGACAGTAACATTTAGCATCTCATTAAGTTTGTTAGCCTTAGCAAAGGCCGCACTATGCAACTAGGAGGGAAGATTAATCTCCATGCTGTATTACAATAACTGGCAAGGAATAAATTTCATTTCCCTAATGAACAGCTTACACTCAGCCACTGGTAAGATGGCACGAATGGCTAGCAAAAGTAGCTCATTTAATCTTATACAATTATCACAGAAATGGGTGAAAAAAATATAAGCAACATGGGAGGTAAAACTGACCCCTAAGGAAACATGCAACTGGAGGCTTATTAGATCACAGCACTGGAAAATTAAAATGGAGATGAGAAATCCACACTATATACCAGTTGCATTACTGAAAAGATTATTCTTGCTGCATCCAATAATTTATTTGATTCAAAATATTTGTTCTGGCACAAAGCTCAAGCTCAGAACAAGAACGTTTGCTGCGACCTCTCTGCACTGTCTCAGAGGCAGTACACAAATAGTACTACAGCAGCCTTCAGTTCACCTCCAAGTATTGCATCTGAGTACACTGGGCAGACAGTCATAGGTGCACTAACCCTCTCAAATTTGTTCCAACGCCTCTTTTGAGCTGGTGTATCTGGGGCATAGATCTCCACATACTGCCTCCATCTGATAAAAATAAGCAACATATCGCACACAGGACCAAACCTCACTAGGGCTGTGTCAAGTAGTAAGAAGTCCCTGTAATAAGACTTCCCATTACGTTAGATTATACATTACAGTACAGATCATGTAACAATCATTCATTTAGCATTGCCTGAAGAGGAGTGAAAATGTGAAGACAGTCTGAGGAACCCACAGGTTTCATACTCTCTGAAAAAAGAGATGTATTTTTACCTAAAAAAAAAAAAAAAAAAAAAAAAAAAGAAAAAGCCCAAGAGACTAAACTCTTTAAAGTAACCATTACTGAAGAATGGGAGAAGAAATCAGATGCTTGTAATGCAATGAGGGTGAGGATATCGGTACTGTAAATTTCCAGTTCAGAACACCTGGCCAAACACCTAATGCTGTTCTTGGGAGGTTAGATCAAACAATAATGAATATATTCAGAATACATGCACATGTTTCTTCCAACAAGTAAGGTGTCAACTCCAGAGTTTCACCAATTACCAGAGCAAAGTTCACAAGAGTTGGATGTAATAAAGGAAAACATCCCAAATGATGGTGTAAGTTTCTTATTTTGGTTTTTCATTCCATTTGCAAATTACACAATAGAATCATAGAATAGTTAGGGTTGGAAAGGACCTTAAGATCACCAAGTTCCAACCCCCTGCCATGGGCAGGGACACCACATACTAGACCATATCCCCCAAGGCTGTCTAACCTGGCCTTGAACGCTGCCAGGGATGGAGCATTTACTTCTCTGGACAACCTGTTCCAGTGCATAAATGATACAAATTAGAGTAACTATTTACAGTTACAGTATATCTGAAATTAGCAATAACTTCCACCATCCTATCATAAATTAAAGCAGACAAGCATAATAAAAATTTCAGACGTTTCTACGCATGGTATTTGTATCATTAAGAAGCAAACACAGTAAAGTGGTGAACATGTTACATGTAGGAATTACAAAATGATGTCTAACAAAAGAAAATGAGGTCGTGTTCCCTGCAAGTTTCACAGTTCACTTATACTAGTCAATTATCTTTTCTGCCAAAATCCGTACCACTAGCCATACACAAAAACCTTAATGTATGGTTAAAGTGGATGTTATCTAGCGCCCACCACAATGAGGTCCCTCCCTTAACATCAAGGGGAATTGCTTTAGCCTGTTAGGAGCAAGGAAATATACCATATTTTGGTGATCCTTCACAGTGCATGTAACATAACATTATGAAATATGTCATCACAAATTGGAAATGAACTACCTAAATTTGTTGTTCACTATTTGAAAAAAGGAGCCATGTTCTTTTAAAGTCAGCCTAATGAATGCAGATGTGCTATATAAAAGTATTGTAATCACAAGGCATCTTCAGTACCAGGCCAGGGTACTATTCGTGTTTGACTACCTTAAAACCACACTTATAGCAGCCACATCAAGTTCATACGGATCTACACAAATTTAACATGACACATTCTTGCAGATGTTCCAACTAAAGAACAAAAGAGTGAAGGATCTATTCCAAACCAGATACTAATATTGAGCCTTTTGCTTTCTTGATTATATTTTCTCCAATGAAGATCAGCCAAGAATTTTTACACTTTGTATTCAAAACTTTGAAAATGAGATCATCTGGTTAGGAATCAAATTATCACATTAATATCTTAAACGCAGGCCCCAGTTTTTTAAAACACTGGCTTTAGAAAACAAACATACTCAATTTCCAATACAGAATCATAGCATAGTTAGGATTGGAAAGGGCCTTAAGATCATCTAGTTCCAATCCCCCTGCCATGGGCAGGGAAGCCTCACACTAAACCATGCCACCCAAGGCTATGTCCAACCTGGCCTTGAACACCACCAGCGATGGAGCATTCATAACCTCCCTGGATAACCCATTCCAGTGCCTCACCACCCTTACAGTAAAGAATTTCTTCCTCATATCCAATCTAAACTTCCCCTGTTTAAGCTTGAACCCATTACCCCTTGTCCTATCACTACAGTCCCTAATGAAGAGTCCCTCCCCAGCATCCCTATAGGCCCCCTTCAGATACTGGAAGGCACATCCCAGCAACCACTAGGGTGACACGTTGGCTGGGGAGCCTCTGCCAGGAGGATTGGCAGGCCCGTACACCACCCACAGTCAATACTTTTTGACCTTGCCTACAGCATCAGCCTCCACGCTGTGGCTCCCTGAAGCTTCCACAAAATAGGAATGCTTTCTAAACACGGAATTTGGTAAAGCTTTGTACCTAATCTCAAACAAACTTCATGTGCAAATTCACACTCATCTGAGATTCCACCTGGGCAAGGACCTGACGCTCAGGCTTCCAAGGATTCTGCTGTCTCCATGCAGGTTGCCCACCCTGTCTCCATGCAGGGTGGGCAACACACCCAGCAAAAAAGGATTGGGCTGAGAAGGGTGTCTGTTGCTATGGCTGTCTCTCATGGGAACAATGAAGGAAGTCAGGGTGGTAACACAAGGCCAATACGATGCACAGAAGCCCATGATGTTCCTACCAAGACTGTGTCGGCTGGAGGGCTGGGAAATGGGATGCAGCCAGGGAGGATAAGAGATCACACAGGGAGGAAAGGTGTAGCAAATGAGAAATTTAGACCTATTCCCAGTATCTGAAGGAGGGGGCTCAGCCAGACAAAACACACATCTTCCCTGCAGAGCTTCCCCAACCTCCCACCTAATGCTGCTGATCTCCCCAAGGCGTCCCCACTTTGATGCTCAACACTGCGGTACCTGCAACAGGCAGTGATGCCATGGGCTCATGTGCATGCCCAAAAGTGCCTGCAACCATCACCAGTTTGCTATGTAAGTAGACATTACACAATTAATCAGACTGGAAAGCCTGACTCAATGTTTACAGCATAGGCCGCTTTTGTGTTCAGCTCACAGCAACTGCTACAAAATTCTGCTTTAGTTCAAGTCAATTAATTACCCAGAAAACTCAAAAGACCAGTTATCTGAACAGGTGAATGGATATGCCTTCATTTTTGTAAAAGTTGCTGCTCCCACTGTTCTTAGCAGAGAATCTGCTCAAAAGCATCAGCAAAATTCTGGAAAAAGCAGATCTGCACACAGTCTTTCTGAACACTTCTGTAACTGACTTATTGAAGAATATTTAAATGATTTTCTGAAACCAGGAATCATTTGTTTCCTTTTCAGTCACCAAACATCACTTACGTTTAAAAATCCATGTAAGTCACTTGGAGTCCCACTTGCTCAAAATTCCCATTTGTTTAACAGTTCTGCCTACGACCTTTACTATTCTGAGTATAATTTTAAGACAAATCTTGCTGATGCCAGGGGAAGATCTACCAAAGTATACTGTGTTTTGTAGTAACTTTTATAAAGTTACTTCTTAAAAAGTTTAATATGACAAGTTCTTGTAGCAATATTCCTGTGGCATAGAAACTGTTCAAGGATCAGATGCGATTCTCAGTATTGAGAAGGCATCACATCATCATTTGATGTAACATTACAGCAAAATCAATTCCTCATATCTTTATAATCATTAGATTCACAATTTGTTTGCAAACCTAATTCCATTTGCCTTTTGTCACAGCCTTGCCAAGTACAAATAATAGAGACATGCCCGGAATAGCAAAACCACGGTCTGTCATCAGTGAGTACACCACCACTACAGATTAAACACACTTCATTCTGCATCTGGCATACCAGAATTTTCAATCCCACATATATCTGTTTGACATCATTGTTCTAACAGCAACTAAAGTGTATGAAGTGCAGGATAAAAATATGTAATTTTAGGATTATCTCAAGCTTTTTCACTGCCATTGGTTTAGTAAGAGCAGTGTAACTCATTTGGCTCACAATATCCACCACATCATCATCAATCCCAGATCCACATAAACACCTGCAGCTCATCCGGCCTCTAAAAAACACAGAACATTGTTTACATTAGATTTGAAATGCAAATGGATTATTTCTCACTGATTGCTTCCATCAAGAAAGTAATCTAAAATTAACAGTAAACATTCTACCTATAAAGTCTAGTCTTCTACACTGAATACTTATCTCGTAGACATACAATTTACGTACTACTTTAATCACCCTCTCTGTCTAGCACAGCACAAGAACTTGAACTGTATGTACAGCAGGTGCACATGTAACAGACATCAAGATCAGCAAGCCTGAGAACATAATGACTGTCAGGTGGCCTGGAAATAAATGCAAGACTATGAGGTGGGATTTTTTTATTTTGTTGGGTTTTCTTCTTTGAGAGCCCTACTGCTGCGCTAAATGTTTGAAAAGTCACTTTAACCACATCCTGTAATCAAATCATCTGGAGCACAGACCTGCAATTAGTCATGCTGGACACTGGACTTTATCTGAACAAATACTGTATATGGCAATGAAGTTGAGAAGCTTGGACAGCATTAAGGAAAATCAGCATAATGAAATACCGCTGGTACAGTCATAAACCTTTGAGAATCTTAGCTGTGGTGTTAATTTACTACTTTATGAAAGCAAAGTAAGCTTAAAGGTTAAAGGGCTGAGAGGCTAAAACCTGCTGTTTGAGGTAATTTTGCCCTGTTGGTGGCTAAAGCAGGTTGGGATTGCTTTAACCGCATAAACTACAGCAGGTTCTTCAACAGCATAATAAACTTAGTCCATATACAAGTGATTTTCCAAAGAGTTCTAAGTAATGTTAAATTTAACACATACTTTATTCAAATGGCATACCCTTTTTGTCCTTCTTCATTATGAAGTCATAAGTATAGTGTATTGAGAGTATCAGCCACCACCCTTGCTTGAAAAAGCTGTTATCTTACACCTTCAGTGATACACAAACAAAACATAACATTCCTGGACTTGCATTACATATTCTCATTTGCATTCAGGCAAGAAGCAGCAATTAGTATCGCTTAAAGTCAGGGAGCTGGAGACATCTTTTTTGTCCCACTCAATAATAACTGTAATATATTTTCTTAATCTAGAGATTTATCTCAGAGCATATAGAAGAATAAGTTCTGAAATAACTGAAGGCCTGTTTCCCTAGAAGCCCATGTGCTTAATAAAAAAAAAAAAAAAAAACAAACAACAACAAAAACAACAAAAAAACACACAGCCACTTCCATCACTGTCCTGTCTCCTGTAGCCTTTGTTCTGAAGCCCGATGAGCTGTATTGATTTGGGAAAATCATTCAGCTTCTTGGAAAACTAGACTCTAGCTTATTCACCACCATCTATTTTGCTCTCATAAAGACAGCTGGTCAATATTCAGTGGAATGGCCAGCTAAAAGAAGCTCTGGTTTCTTTTATTTCTCTTGCCTCCCTAGTAACATTATTCTTTTCCAGCTTTAGTGTAAAACAAAACGGCACATTAGGAAGACTTGTTCCTGAGGGTGAGCTGAAATGGTAGAACCTCTGGACAAAGCTGTGACTGAAATGATAAAGGCCAGCTGGCTCTGGAAAACAGGGCAGCTTCTAATCAAAGAGCTTATATTCCTCATCGGTCATAATAATAATGTCACTGTAATTTTTTCAGTGTATGTTTCTTCTAAAGACAGTCTGCCCAGCAGATAACCAGTAAGCAAGATCTAGATACAAATGGAGAACTGGAAGAAAAACAAACTGTCCTAATCAAATACAAGGCTAAATATTACATTCATTAACAGAGCAATAAAAGACTCAATGAAAACTGGGTAATACCCCAGAAAGTACATCAGATTGGGTCCCAAACGGCTTGTAAGTTTATCCACAACTGAATAGTTCTACTAAAATATGAGCTACTTAGAATGGTGATTTTGAAAACTGTGAAGCCACAGTGACCAACATAATTTTCTCCTGTCAGATTTATATCAAAGTGATTAGATTTTGGCAGAACTAGGGAAACTTCTGGATAAATTGCTGTTACACCTCCTGAATGTCAGACCACATGTTTGCAGTGTTTACTGGAAAATGTGCAGTCAATGTTATTATAAACTAACCATAGGTTTCTAATCTCCGGAGTACAACTAAAGATTTGTTTTTGTACAAACCTTACCTTTTCTTTGGCTAGAGTAACTAAACCACTTCACTGTTCTATTGAAGCTCAAGAATAAAACAATCTTACTTTATTTCAGCTGCCACTAAAAATGCGAGTTGAAAATAACTTAACATCTGTGTGTTCTGAAGAAAACCAAATCTGTTTCAGAAATATTTTGTTTCTAGCAGATTTTTTTCTCTTCTACTTCAGTAATCATAACTGTGATTCATATAGCCTGACACTGAAAAATGTCACAGAGTCTCAATTTTAGAAGAAGGAAACGCTGTTCTGTAATCCCCTTAATTTCCCACTTGCTTCTCAGGAAGTGTTACTTCAGCTTCTGTATTCCTGCTCTGTAGAACCCATAGACACTCTTCTGCCTTCTACTACAGTGGAAGAAAAATAAGACTCACAATCCACTGCCTCTCCTTGTACTCTAGGGCCATATGTCACTCGAGATAAGCAACTGAACATAGGGCTTTTCAACTTGTCTGTCACACTCACTTCCTGCAGTTCATATTAATTATAGGATCTCTTCAGCTAGTATTTCTCTCCCAAACTCTTTCTCCCTTAAAAGCAAGTAAACTGGAATGTAGGGAAAAGTAATACTGCTTAAATACAAGAACTAAGAGAAAAAAGGGAAAACCAAAATCGTTATTTTTCGCCCTGACAACCATATAGGGGTTCCTTTAATGCTTATCTGCCTCATTTCTATTATTCATCTCAAACACCAGACCACAGAAATACTGTTTTCATCAGCAAACTGTTGAGAAACAGCTTCAGAAATAGAGAAGCTGGTATATATTTACGTATGCATGCATGTGTATCTATTTAAAAAAAAAAAAAAAAAGTAAAGAAACAACTTACGGAACACATACATTTTTGGTTTTCTTCCTAAGGCGAGTATTAGGACATATCAGTAGAAGCTTATGTCCCAGTTCTGAACTCTGCCACTGCAGGAAAAATTCACTTAGAGAGTAAAAGCCAAGCAAATAACAGATGACAAAATGCACCTATAAACCTTCAGGTGTCTTTGGTGATTAGCTCCCCAGTGCTCTACATCATGATAAAGAGCTGCCAGGTGCAAATCGTGGTACAGTTATTTATCAAACACTAGAGCAGCTAATGAAACATAAAGGAATGAAGACAGAAGAGGGATAATTCATGGAAAAGAAACAGCATGGATAAAGAAACAATTCTAAGCTGAAACCATGAAAATGTTTCCAAATCTGTACACTGCAGACACCAGAATTGCAGTCGGGCCAGGCAGACAATTCTGTTCAACCTCAAAGCGCTGCTGCTGATCCACATACCTCACTGGGACTGAGAAGCAGAGCCTCTTATAAATTATGATGCTTTATTTAAAGTCAAAGCGTTTATTTGCTTTTGTGCCAACTTTGGATCCTTTTCATCTCTAGCTACCAGGCCCAAGACAGACCACACTCCTGCAGCTCTGCCGGCAGCCAGCTGTGGCCTCAGTAAATCTTAAAACCTCCTAACAAGCCATTCTTTACAAAGGCCAACTGCAGTTACTAGACATGGTAACTTCTCTATTATTCCACTCACTGGAATTTAAAATAGCGATTTAAAGCAGTGGCTGAGAACACTGAAATCTACTGAACTGAATTTACATCTCTCTCTGCATTAAGTTTCCTTTATTACAGGAAGACTTCATTGTCCTCAGCCTGGGAAAAGGGTAAGTAAACACCTGAGACAGAGACATGGAAGACACAGGGGAGGAGAAAAAGCCCTAGCATTTAGGATTTCTTTTACAGAACTCCCTCAGGCTTTCTTACTACAGCTAATAGGATACAAGTCCCTCTTATTTTGTTGAGTTTGTGGGACTTGCAAGGACACATCCTCTATGTTTGTGAAGGTAAACTCTATTAATAAAGATCTTAATACAGTAATTCCCCACTATAAAACGTCACAGTAAAATAAAAAGCTGAAAGTGGTGTATAGTCAAGCATGGGATCTACATTAGAGTGCTACGAATACTGTAACTGTAAATAAGAGGGAACCAGTTCTGTACAGTATGGTGAGGCCCACCATTCCACTTCTTCCTCTGTTTAAGAAAATCAGACCAAGGACCTTACACATACTGAGGCTCTTCTTCCTATACAATTGCATTTCATATTTGGAGTTACCTTATTGTAAGGTCTTTTGTTGCTATAGTTAGCAGATTAAAAACAAAACTATGCTTGAAAGTCCAACTTCTGGATTTGAAAACCACAAAACAAACACTATGCATTGCCAAGGCTAAATGCTACATAATATTTACAGTTCTCATCCCACAAACTAGTTTTTTTTCCTTAAAAGAACAGTAGATAGTGCTGTCCTTCCTGTTACAAAATTCTTCTAATTTTGTGAGGGAAAAGATGCCCAGAACATTTTACAAATATTTCAGTAACACACTTAAGATACCAGTTCTGTTTTGTAAACAAGCCTAACGAACTGTGACTAATAGTTCTCCTTGAGTAGAAGAAAGGTAAAAACAGCTTTTGTTAGCATCTACTGAAGCTAAGTAATCATTTTGCTGGGACAGAACAAAAGTGAACTACTTATCAACTAACCAACTTCAATAGGTGTCAGTTCTGCAGAGCCCATTCACTGTGATTTTCTTTCCTCTGTTTTAAATTCTCTCCCAAGTGGTTAAACTAGTAAAACATCTAGTTAACCAGCTGGCTTATTCCAGCTGTTCATGAATACTGATGCAATGCAAAAGCAAGCTACTGGCAAACTGATTGCCCACTAGCGATCAGTACACTTTCTGGTAGGCTTTTCTTCTGCCAGGAACTGGTTGGACTATTTTCTTGCAAGCCTATTTTTGTGCAGGCTGTCTGAATTTCTTCACTTACTAATAAGAGCCTGGCTCGTTGTCTCTGGCTGCTGTGATCTGTGCTGCTACTACAGCTTCTCTTGGCTTTTGCATGCACTAGAGCTGATCAACCTTTGATCCTCACGGGTTTAGAAACGAAACTGTTTTTAGGCTCTTGAGGACAAACCACTGCTGTATAAAATGGAAGCAAAATTTTCAGGTTCTAGGAATCCTAACGCAATCAGTTAAAATTCTCTACATTTCTTTTGGCAATGAAACATCACTCAAAGGATCATTACAGGTATGCTCTCCCTCATTAAAGTACAACCAGCATGATGACAGAAACATTTCTGTATTTTAGGAAACTATTTTCCATGTCACTAAAAGACAAAAAAAAAAAAAGAGGCTGGACTTTCAGATATGATGTAATTGTTTCCTTGGTCAGACAAACAATACCAAGATAAAGCTTACTTTACTCCAGAATCTACACACAAATTTCTGCATAAACTGCTGACTGCACTTTGGCCTCATCTAAAACGTAGGCCCCTGAGGCTGATAAGCTCTGACCCCAGGTGGTACATCCAGCCCCCTCAAAAGAGGCAGGAACATTATTGCTTTGCGCTGAGGACAACAGCCTGAAAGCCAATTAATCAAGCTCCCTGACAGCTTCTACAGCCCCCTCACATTAGGCCTAAGTTAAACTTCATGGCTCCTATTGTTCACATTATTCTCTTTTTCTCTTCTCTGATTAAGTTAGACCAAGTCCAAGGCTTCAATGAGAAAGAATGGCTATTAAGTCCAAGGCTTCAATGAGAAAGAATGGCTATTATGAGCAGAGTTTATTGACTCTGAGCTCCACAACAATGGCCCCAAAGCCTTTTCCATGAAAGTAACATATTCCTACTTGCTAATAATAATTGGTAACAAAGATCAGCCGCTAGACACATACTTATGTGAAAGAAAGGTGTAACATTGAAACAGCTACACTTATCATCTTTATATTTCCTAAGATAATTTTATGGACATCAGGAATGATAACCTTTCAGTCTCACAGGACTGTCACACAAATATTAGTATTTGGTATGGAACAAATGTTCCATAACATAACTTGTGCATTAGAAAACCAGTGACCAAAATAGATGTGATCAGAAATATCCCTTGTGAAATCGTGCTAATGGTAACTGTGGACAAATAGGTACATTCTTTAGTTGCTCTATAGTATTTCAAGATCAATACCACATTGTGCTCAAAATGGAAAAACACTTTCAGAACTAATCATGATGTCATTATTTTTCCCTAGCACTCTCCTTAGGTCTGAAGAGCATTTAACTGGGGCTCCTACATGTCTGACATGGAAGAATACTGACTTGTCTTTGAAAACATTAACCCTTAGTTATTACTCTTATTTTTAAACAACTGTGAATCACTTCAGTTGCATGCATCTTAGTACCACCAACAGGTCATTTACAGAGTCATAATATGCTATCATCAAAGGCGCATAAACCTTTTTTTTTTTTTGGTGTGTAAGAATTTCAACATTGCATAAAGTCTTCTATATCTTTTTTTCCTATTTATCAAAGTTAAAACTGGAAAGAAAAACAAACAAAAACCACCCAGAAAGCATTTTTTAAGGAGGTTCCAGTGGCATGAATGGAACTTGTGATCAACTAGCAGAAACCAACTGCAGTAACTCCAGAGATCAGTTTCCCTGGATATTGAAGTAACAGAAAGAAAAGAGTGTCTCTTTTTCATTTTATTTATTTATTTATTTTTAATTAACTGAGCAATAGTCTTAGACCATTATAACTTCAGTTTTTAGGAAAGGATAATCACATTTTAAATTACAGAATAGAAATTGATAGCTGTAAGTGAATACTTATTTACTGTCTTAGTGACACCGTACTTTCAGTTGAACTGCTTCATCCACAAATTTTTAGTGCACTGACTTTATGATTGGACTGAACTGGTAAGAGATCAGAGAGCTTTCTGGGAAGGTGCTGGCTGAAAGCACATCAGCTTCCTTCTGCTAAATCCTCTGATACAGCAGCTTGCCTTTTCAGCTGTCATTCAGTCCAATGTGGCTTTTCATACAAAACCAGAAGAGATCAAGTGCAGACTAAAAACTTGTTTCAAATGAAGGCTCCCCCTCCCTCCCTGGCTTTCAGCTGAAAGCATATTTCACCCCTGAAGAATGAGAAGAACTCGTAATTTGTAGTCCATCAAATAGCTTGTTTTCAGATTCTGCTGAAGATGAAGTTTCAGAGTTATTTAGGTGGACACCTGAATAAACAGAACAGTAAGCACTGGTAGTGCTGAAGTGGCATAATAAAAATTAAAAACACAGCAGGCCTTTCAGTTTATTTCTGTAGATCAGTCACAGTATTAGTTACTCAAGTGTTTATCCCTATGAATAGTCTCTTCTTTCATTTCTTAAGAATAAGAACAATGCATGCAGAATTAAATTTCTTGTCTGTATGGGGACATAAAACATGGCTGAAACTGGCAAAGCAGTGTGAAAAGCCACATGCTGCAGCACCCTGGACTGGACATTTGCAGTGTACAAGGCTTCCCATTTACGGCGCTGTCAATTAGCTCCCACAGGCACGCATTCAGTCTGAGGTTTTGTTGGTTTTTTTTGTTGTTTTTTTTTTTTTTTTTTTTTTAGGGAAATAAATGTAATGCTATTCTTGTCAGCTTACAAAGCTGAGAAGTAATGCTGCTATATTTAAACTAAATGCTGTTTTTCATGGGTGCTCTGTAGGATGAATGACATCTGATTTAGAAAAAAGACAAGTGATTTTGCTGAGCTTTCCAAAATCAACACCCATTTTAGTTGAACAAAACAAGAGGCTGCTGGAGCACATTTGTCTCTCTAATGATGTATATTCACTAAGTACAGCCCATAACCCACCTACTCAACAGCAGCTTTAGACAGCTACCCTCGCCCACAGATCCTTGCAATTTAATAAACAGTCATAACCAACAAATCTTTAACCAATAGCATGGCAGTAGTTATTCCTTTAGACTCCAGACCCAAAAGACAAATTTGTCATTGCTTAAATAAATTTTACAGATATAATAGATCAGGGCAATAAAGAAAACAGGGCTTTTATAAAACAAAATCGACAGAGCAGAAAGCTGTTCCTCTAGACTGTGAGCATGCGTGCTGGGCTTATGTGTACTGAGGAGAAGTAGACAATGAATGTTAGGAAGCATGAAATGACAGCCTTCTTTGCTTTTCAGGGAATGTAAATTTTATTCACAGAACGTAAATCTCAAATTCATGGCTTTCAATCTGCATGTGTGATCACACAAGATTGATTTCAAGGAGATTTGGAAGTATTTAACTCATTGCTCAAAGATGCAAATCCCATCTTGTACAATCATTATTGTAAAAACAGAGAGGGAAAAAGGGTGATGTTTAAAAGGCTCTGCCTATACATTTTCATTTTTCAGATAGTCACAGCTCATTAAGCTTCCATTTCAAATATGCACCTGTCTGTATTGAAGCACCCAAATAAAGCTGTGTATGTTCCATATGTTTTAGAGCAGCTTAAAACTCGTAATGAATAATACAGCTTAAATGAAAGACATTCTTGAATATGTTTGCCACAATGTAAATGCACCCATGCTTATGTTCCTTTCTAAGTGAGCAGGAAAACATCATTCAAATCCTTCAGTAAACATGGCAGCAGCCCTAATGTGGATGCAGTGCTGAAAAGTTTCTGGAAATGCATATATAAACATTTCTAGACTTTGGCACATATGCTGCATCTCACAGTGGTTTTCTTGTAATTTCTTGTAATCTTTCTTGATACTTCACTGCTAATCACAAAACCAAATCAGGCAGAAAAACTGTTGTTGTTAAATTAAGAAATTCCAAACCACATATTCTTAAGCATGCTGTGTCAAGCTAATACATGATAGTATTAAAAATATCTCTGAAGTTCTAACTTTCAGAAACTGCCTTTTCTAACAGAAAACAGATCTGTTCTTGAACACAGATGAGTTCCCCCCATGTCAGTAAACACAAACTGACTCTGTTTAAAACACAGAGGAAACTGGTTAATTTCTATCTCAATAAAATTTATGAAGCAATAAAAATTTTGTAGTACAAGCTGTGTGGTTTGTTTCACTTCCTTGTCACATGAATTAATGAGGAAAATTCTTCCCTTCATTCTGTTACACAGACTTGTGCTGCGGAGGGCATCATATATTGACCAAAAGCCCCAAGAGCCTAATTTTGATTTCCACTCCTCACCCACAGTTTGAAAATTTGCCAAGGAACATTTTTATTTCCCATCTTTGTGATGATAGTGATTGTGAACACGATCACAGCTACACTGTGAACTGTGCTTTGTAATATGCTGTAACTGATGGGGGGAGAAAAAAAAAGAAATGGTACGTCTGAACTAGGGTAACTGTTACCAGGTAATACCAATATAACCCTTCATTCTCTACGTATGATACTGAAAATGACAGCTAACTTAAATTTTGCGACCTTGAATAAGAGCAAAAGGGAGGGAGGGTGAAATGTATTGAATGTCTGAAAATGTATGCCTGCAACAAGCAGGAAGAGAAAAGACTGATAGAGATTTTATGCATAATATTTACTCAGAATAAGTATAGCCCTTCACTGCATGTTTTATTGTCATTTACATTCTCTCTGACCACATGAAGCAAGCTGCTTCTGACAGGCCACAAAAGCAAGGCTTCTGGGTGTGTTTTGTTCTTTCTTTTCAAATCTTCCAAAGCATTAATTTCCTGACCTCTCTCCTCTACTATGATAATCTTTCTCAGAACAACTTCGCCCAACAGTAGCTAAGGCACTACAGCTAATGGTTTCTTTCAGGAAGAAAGGAAGTTAAATGATTCCACCATTATACTACATGGAATAATCTACATACCTCACATGGGCCTCCCCTTTTTGTGAAGTACCAGCATGATGTATCAAACCCCTCTAAAATCTAGCTCCGTCAGTCCTAAAGTAAATGTTGTACCATTTAGCTAATGCATTTTTTTGCTATACCCCTGCAGATTGTGGAGGTTCACTAGGCTGATGTTCACACTCCAGCACGCTGGGATACAACAGCATGGAAAGACTGCTCCCATGCTCTGGGTCCTCCATGCTATTTGTATAATAGTTGTCATCTTTTAACTCCCCTACCTGCTTTACAAAGAGGAGTTTTTGTGTTTCAGGACACAGTATCATCTGAAGATGACCATCTGAAACCACAAAAGTAAGTAGCAAAAATAATACTATATTTTTCTCTCCCTTAAGCTTTCTGTGCAATATTCAACAGCAGATTAAGGATGCTTAGAGGGAAGGATGGAGTAGAATTGCACAGAATCAGAGCATTTCATCAGGAAAAGAAGGCAGCACTGACAGAAGGGTGCCAACGGTGAAAAGATCAGACCTCCATATGTATCCATCCATGGTTCCTTTTGATGGACTACATCCCTGAGCAGTAGACAACCAAATGCAGTAACAACAGATGTCAAAACAAGAAGTTTGTAACACTTCAGGAAGGTGTGAAAGGAATAACAGTTGGCTGCCTTTCTCAACTTTTTGGCAGAACCCTCTCTCCTCACCCAGAAAGCAGCAGAGGCTGTGGCGCTTCTTCCTCACAATTTCATTGAGTTCAGAGGTTCTACCAATGATCTTTGGGTATTTTAGTCACCCATTTACTTAGATTACAGAGGCTGGGTTTCTTTCTTATGGACCCTCCTCTGTGACATAGACAGAAAAGAGTATTAGACATCACAATAAGACCATAACTTTAACTATTAAAGGACAGAAGGACATGGAGGTCTTTCTGCTTTTTATGCGATCCAAACAGAAGCAGGACTTTTGTCTGTTGGCAAGAGGACGTTTCCTCCTGGAAGAACTTTCCTATTCTGGTTTAAAAGCTTCTGCAAATGTCTTTTAGAGAAAGAAATGTTGAAATGACCTATGAAAACTCCACAGAAGGGGGACAACTTGCTTTTGAAACAAAGAACACCAGTGGAGATTTGAGCACTGAAGATTTGATAACAGGAACTGATATTTTCTTATCAAAGATGTGAAAACACCTAAAAGAGCTAAAAGAATATTTAAAAAAGAGAGTAAACTAGGATTTTAATAAACATAAGGGAAGGCATTTGTAGAGGTTACATCTACCCCTCCTTCTTTTAGAGATTCCAAACAGGAGTGTAATGTATTTGCAAGCCAGTTCTTCACTGGCAAAGGTTCATGGTTAGATAATCAAATGAGTACAGACTGTTCTCTGACAAAACTGTATCGCTGACCAACTGAGAAATTCTTATGAAATCTTTAGAGTTCATAAAACTTCCAGAGTGCAAGGGAGCACCGCAGAAAGAGCCCAACTGAATGATGAATCAAAGAGAACATTGGTCGTAAAGCTCGCTGTTACGCTTCCTCTGTCACAGAAGAGTCAGCTATAGGAAAAACAACACAGAACTAAGAAAATAGCAAATGCTATTACTAATAGATGGTAGAAAATAATGAGGAAAGAGTGAGAAAGTGGAAAGACTAAGAGTGAAATTCTTTCTCTTTATGGCTGGCTGCCAACTGTCTTAAAGATGCCATAAATAAAATATACCTGGCTGTATCTTTGAGACCTCAAAGAGATTTTTCTTTTCTCTCCAAGCCAAACTCAGCATAAAACCAATACTCCACAATGAAAGAAAGAAACAAACAAAAATGCTAATGCATTTTTGGAAAATACTGCTGGAAAAACATTTTATTGAAAATAGTCTGAAAAACTGAAGGAGAAAGGCAGTATATCTTTATTACTCTCCAAACTGTAACCAACAGCTCTCCTCACAGAAGATTAGTGTTATTTATGTGCCTCACTGAGACTCAATGGTATTCTTGGATCTTAAAATGCTGTACTATGTTAATAACACTACCTTCCCTCATTCCTCATAAGATAGCTTTGAAAGATTACATTTCAAAAAAGCAAAGGTTACCAGAGAAGCATCCTTCAAAATTATGAGATATTTACTAGCTAGGGATTGGTGTGAAAAACTAAAGCTTAAGCCAAGCATAGGGGTAACTTTCCAGCAAAGAGTACCTGAACACTCTCCTTTTTTCTTCAGTCGTATAGATTCAGCAGTTGGTATCTTCATTACTAGGCTGTCCATAAGAGTTGTTCTCTGTTCGTATTTGGTTCCCATGAGTCCTTGATTAATAGTGATCTGCTATAATTTATATATAGCCCTGGTTTAGGGTAGCATGATTTTCTTTTTACTGCCATTTAAAAATGTTTCACTAATGCTATTCAACTAATTTTAAATCTAAAAAAAAAAATAAAGGTGACACACTGTGTCCTAATTCCCTACGAAATTCCTGTGTGAGAAGTAGAAAACCCAAACAAATTAATTATGAACTATCCTGCTCTTAGAAGCACTGAATTACACAGCCAGGAGAACCTCAAGTAGCTGTCCAGTTCACCCACCTACTTCTGAATTAGGGCCTATCCTGAAAGATGTCTGCATAGAGTTTTCTCAAATGGAAGACTCCACAAGCTGCTAGACAACCTACTTCACAGACTCATTATCTTCGCTGTTAGAAACACTTTTCTAATGTCTCACTTGAATCTCTCTTGCCACAATTTCAGCTCATTGTTTCCTGCCCTTTCTACCACGGTCACAAAGACAGATCAACTTGTGATAAACAAGATCTTGTGACTTGATGCCCTTCCCAAAACCAACTTCCCCCCTGCCCCCCCCCAAAAAAAAAAACCCAAACAAAAAATCCTCAACTAATTAGTTAATTTCAGTATTGTGATATAATTTCTAACCAATGCTCTGAGTTATTTTCTAATCTAGACTGACCTTCTTCAGTCAAACATTGGGTTTAAATATTGCTGGGGGCAATACAGAAAGTTACTAAATCCTGTGATTAGGAACATAATGCTATTTACTAGTCTATTTCCACCTAACCTGTATTTCCTGCATAAATGCCCTGTAGCTGACCCGGACTTTGTCATAAACACTTTATACTACAGCAGTAGTTAAGTATTATATGTTTTTCAAAAAGTATTTCAAGGAATGGGTGTGGAGGGTAGATTTTTAAGGACCAAAGAGGAAAAAGACTGTTGCACTGCTTTTTTTTCTTTTTTGCACCACTTATAATAAAAACCTCTTGTGAGGTCTTCTAAAATAGCAATTCAGCAGAAAGTAAATGCTGAAGCCACTGAGTCAGCCCCTATAAGCTCTTTTTTTTTTCTTTTTTTTTTTTTTTTCCCAGAAAGGCAGCTTTCAATGAATCCATTTTAAATGTTTCTCACCCCCCTCCCTAGTTATTCTTATATAAAAACTTTCCCTTACAGCCCTTTCTCTTGGAAATTTGGTAACCATAGTTTCTGTGTCCTGCTGAGACTTGATATGTACAGCTGTATTATACCTGCTATTAAGCTGCTGATAGCAGTGTTTCTGTTGCAATTTATGAGAAATGTCAGTTGAAGGCAGAGAGTATTGTACACACTATATTTTCCCAGCTGGATACCTTCGTGAACGGAAAGAAAAGCATGAATACACATGCACCGTATGTTTGGGGGAGGGTAGAAAAGAGACTGCAGGAAAAGAAGACTGCAGGTTAGATGTGATGTTGGGTGGTCTAAAGCCGGTTGAAAATGAACATGTGAATGGGAAGATACCTCTAACATTATCAGAAAACACCACAAGTTCTTAATGCAGTCCTTGGTGCTACATCACCAATACAAAGGCCCTGCTGTAGACTCCTCAGTTGCCTCTCTCCCTTATGCATATAAATTGAATTGTTGCATTTTGAAAACTGACACATTCATCTGTTTGTTTCTGTGACCCAGGCCTGCAAGCTGTTGTTTAATATTTGGCATGAAGGCATTTTACTCCTGAATACAGATTAGTCTCTTTAGCAGTAATTATACCAGTGGGTCTTAGCGGTTTCCACCCACCCAGTAGAAAGAAAACCAAGTCACCAATCACAGGAAATGCAGTCATGTCTCACCATGCTCTTCAATGGCAGTCTACTTAACTTCAGTTTTAGTGGTATCATACAGCAGTACATTTGTTTGCAAAAGCATTTTAGCCTCTCCTGGGTAACAAGGATAGCAATTTCCATGTTTCTTCTTCACACTGACAGTTGAACGCAATAGACTTTACAACAGACGAACTGTTCAGCAAGGAGAGAACAGGATTTAGGAAAAATATAGGATCTGGCTCTTAAAAACATCATGGGATCATAATTTTTTTCTACAGCAGAAAGTGTTGAAGATTACAATAGAAAGTATTCACCAAAGATTACTACTCTTTAAGCACTGCCTCCCTGCAGATCAGAGTTTCATGGCCATGACCTTCTCTGCAGAGTACTGTACTGAACAGAAGGTTTGCAGGTAAATAGTGTAACAAATCCCATAATTTATGTCTACTTCATAGTCCACACTGTACAGAAATATTCACCTGTCAGTAAGGAACTACTCCAGATATAAAAGTCACTAGAAAAGAAGAGACAGATTATTACAGCAGCACAATCATTCATTATGGAACACATGTTGCTCAAATAACATATGCACCTTCCCCTGAGTTATCAACTCTTGTCACTAGTAACTAGCTTCCAAATTTGCAATTAATCTTTGTCATTCTCCAAATCACCTCCTCCATTAGAAGCACACAACTGAAAATAATAAAAGTCCCAAACCTACTAAAGTTAAAATGCTCCCAGTCAATCTGAGGATAGAGCCAATTACCATTTAAATAACAACAGGAAACTCTTTGAAGGAATGGCCTTTTGATCTCGGAGATTCAAATGCTGAACAGTGAGAATCTGAGTTCTTTAAATATCCAGGGAAAAAGCTGCAAAAAAAGAACTATGACCCAGACTGTCAATCATGTGCTTAACTCCCTAGCATTTTTACTGTTAAACATAGCTCTCTTAGCATGTAATTAGTGGTGATGTCATTATCAATACCACAGTTAATAAATGCTTAAGTAACTCTTTTCTTGCAGGTCACTTTGGTGTGGAGGTGCAGGGAGTAGCAGGAAACGAAGGGGAGACAGACCAAGGGTGCAACATGAGCTGTATTTTTCATTTCTCCCCTTATGGAATGTTAAATTTAGGATTTTCTAGTTTTGATCAACTCACACACAGCTGTTAATACAGATTTTTCAAACTTGAATGCCTTGTTAATTTCAAACACAAAACAGTGTAAGGTCAAATGGCATTAAAAATCTCATTTGGATAGAATTATGAACCCTGTGCCTTCTGAGAGGCAAAGGCAAACACTGAAACAGTACTGAACTGCAGTTCAAATTCCTGTCATTTTTTAATCCTTTCTCTGGAGAGCTGTGAAGGAATGATGCTTTGAAAAGTGCTCTAGCCTTTGACAGCCTATGGAGTTTGCTGATGTCACACTTCCTAATTGACACAACACAGGGTCTGCTACAACATTTGTTTTACAAGCGCACATTTCACAGGAAACCAGCGATTAATTTCCCAAAGACTTACAAGGCATACATTCCCAAAAAGGGAAAAATAAAACTGCTACATATCCATACAAATCAAAATTTACAGAATCGTGGCAGCCAGCCAGCCGAACTACTCCAGGTCTGCTTTCCCATCTGCTTGGCCCGTTAACTGAAAGAATATAAAATCAAATTGCTCCTTCTGCAACTAATTCTCTGAAGAACTCCCTAAAAAACAACTTACATGACACGATTTCAATAATGCAGAATGCCTTACAATAATCAGTAAACTTCCTAGCACTGTGCAGACACACAAAAATGGGTATTGAGCCAATAACAGTCCCTCCTCCCCCAGAACTAAAAAGGCACTGTGCCAAGCCATTTATTACTGATCACAAAACAATCTCTTGATCCTTCCAGCAAACTAAGCCTTCCAGCAGATAAATTTGGCCAAATCTTGATACTTCCTGTCTGCCCCAGCCCTTCACTTGAGGCTACAGCCCTTGGAGCAGGGAGGGAAGAAACAAATGTGTCATTGATCCTTGGTCACCCGCAATCACAGTATTAATATAGATGAAATTAGTGCTGGCTTATGCAGGTTTGTGAACTTGCTCGCACTGGGGAGTGCACACAATTCCTGCTGTTGTCTCTGCTAAATGGGAGGTAACTTACACAGATCAACTGTCTGAGCAGTTGAGGTCAATAATGCCTTCAGATATTTTCCTGCTGAAGCCCTGACAAGTAATTCTCAGTTTATGGTAGTGTACCACGTCAAAATCATTACTTTTTTTTTTAAAATACATAAATTAAAAATTTACAAAATAAAGGCACTCACAGCTTTTGTTTGTCTACCACTGCAGTGGTATCCAGTAATTAATACAGGTTTCTACTTCAGAGAGGAAAAAATAATCTGACTAGAGGCACTTTTAACAGCTGCCCATAAATCAGCCCACTCTCGAGTTCAACTCAAGAGTTATTGTGTCTATTGTGCATCTTAAGGTTCAAAGAAAGATTATTCATGCATTCATTCATAGCCAAGAATGTATCCCAGCAATGAAATTTACCCTTCAAAGCTGACCCAAGCTTAACCACTGGATTGACTAAATAATTTAATTGCTGAATGATATGCTGTATCCTTTCTCTGAAGATTGTACTTTTGGTGAATTTAGTTAGGTTTAAACCAGTGGTATGTTAATGGCACATATTCCAAAAGCGTAAGCAGCTGCTGCCCACAGACATTGCCAAACTGAATAACAGGAATGCAAACAAATCTCCCCACGCACAGTTAGGTTTTTTTAAAGTATTTAAAAATTGTAGGGTTACAAAATTACTTTTGTGGAAGAAAGAGGCAGAAAATAGATGAAAGCAAAGCTGTTATTTACAGAGAGCCCCTAATAACTGAGTAACGTTGCCAGTTAAGAACATTAATTCTGTCACCTCCTTTTCATACCCAACAATTAATTTTCCTTTCTGCGCAAAAGGGTTTCTGAGACTAGATGCAATCATGAAAGGAACAGTGAGTGTTCTCCTCACATGCTAGAAAGTCAGAAGAGTCCCAGCATTTACTTCTTGCCTGTTAGGAGAAGCTATCCAGTGCAGCTAATTGTCAACATTCCAGCCTTTCCTAGATACACTAAGCCAATACAGCTAGACTGAAGATTAAGGGGAAGGGAAACAATTACATTGTGTGTTACTGCCAAGGATGCAAAGACTCTAAATCTCCTTGAAGCTGAAAACAAATTAGCAGCTTTGGCTGCATCAAGCTGTCTGTCCAAATGGAGGTTTCTTTTCACAACAGCATTTATAACTGTGCTCCTTGAAGATAAGCTTTGGGGATATAAAAACATTTTCTCTAAGTTATTTCCTGCCACTTGCTTGTCTAGTCCAACAGAACCATCTATAACCCAATCACACCCACTGCTCTGAACAAACCCAAGCACAGATTTATTCCCGCCCTTCAAGAGTTCCTCTCCCCCTTGTTTTTAATAATTTGATGGGCCACTTGCATGGGCAGAATCAAGGTAAGAAAAAATGGCGCTAGTCTGAACCAGAGTTCATGTTTTATAAAAATGCACCATCACTTGGTAAATCTGAACCTCCCTGCCACCTTTTATCTTTATCTGAGGGAGTAACTGCCTGTCAGTTCTTGTGGAAAAACTTCCAGATGGGGTACCATGAAATAAATTACTGAAATGCTACCCAACGTCACTCCCACTGCCAGTAGGAATGTGTTTGCAGGGGCGGTGTAGTCACTCAAAATCTGTTTCAAGTCCACTGGCATCTGCAGTTTCTCTGGTTGGCAAGAAGCCATACCTCGGTATAATACCACAATGGTTGAGGACGTCAGAATTTTGAGCACTGGAGAAAGGAAAATTCAAAGAACTCGGTCTGCGTCGCTTTTGTGCCAGGCACGCACATACACACACAACACTGAGGAGACAGCTCTCAAAAAAGATATGAAGGTTTGCTGTGAGAAGTTTCTTGAAAGACTTAGGCTGGAAGGAAATGCCTGCAGTCCAGTGAATGCCTCTGCCCTCACATGCTCAGTCCTTGGGAGCTGGCAGCTCTCTATGGACCTCTCAGCCTTCCATCAGCATTTGCAGGTACAACTTTGCTGACACCTCTTCTCTCCCCACCAGGATGATGTTTGAACACTTTCCCAGCTAAATCTGTTTCTAACAAACCCTGACTAGCCAGACTAACGAGAAACAAACTGCTATGCCACTCTGTTTCAAAACCAAGATCTTTCATCTTAGGTAGCCTTCTTCCACTCCGGAAGAAATGGGGCCTACCTGGGGCTGGCAAAAATTGGTGAAGTTGAAAAAGCTCAGACATCAGCTACTGTCAAAGAACTAAACAATACTTGCCACTTCAGAACCACATAAGTCTGACATACTTAAAAATACTGAATTCTTAATTTTTATGAGACTACCAGGGAAAACTTTTCTTTCCTTTATACAACAATGGAAAGATGAAGGGCTTTTTCAAGTGTGTGCAGACCATGCTGAAATGGGAAAATCTCTTTCAGGATTCAACAAAAATGATCTGATTTGCATTAAGTAACAAACAGTAGCTTCTACTGGCTTTTAGTTCAGGTTGTATCACCTCTAAATACATGTCACTAGCTGGGAATATCTGCAACCCAATAACAATTGGTTGTTCAGGGTTTTTTTGCTTGTTTGGGGGTTTTTTGTGTGTGTGTTTTGGTTTTTCTGGTTTTTGTTGTTTTGTTTTTTTTTTTTCTCAGGCTTGTAACCCCTGACACTTTACTTACTCTGAAGCTAAATGAAGTCTACCAATGTCCAGTGGTTCTTCTGGATGAAACTGTCTTGGGTGCTCACGTACTGCTCCACTGCCACAGGTCATGGTTTGGGCAAAATTCCTCAAAGAGCAAGCATTACTTCATTGCAAAACTGTCTCATAAACCACGGAACCTGCAATTGTGACTTTCTGGACTTCAATAACATTGTAGAGAATAACCTAGAAAGTTGGGTGTTTTTTTAAAATCCATAATACATATTAGAAGTAAAACTCTGCTAAGGGTTGACACCAGCTTATATCTTCCCCAAGGAAAATAGCTCATTTAGTGAAACCTGAGACTTTCTTTCTGTTTCGAAAACCTCCCAACTAGAGGGGGTCACACAGCCTCAGGCTTTAAAAGATCCACAAAAGCCAGCTGTATATGAATGCAAGGTTAAGAAGCACGGGTCCAGTCACTGTAGGGGAAAGTAAACAGGCAGTAAAACGTAATTACTTGTTTCTACCTACTTAAATGCTAAAATATAAATGACTGGGTGAAAAAACAAAACAAAACACCTCTAGATGAACTGAGGACTGATCTGGAACTGCCTCCCTTGAAACCGATTCTCCACAACCCTTGTCCTCAATGTTAGGGACCAGCTACAGAATCACCAAGTACTTGCAACTAACTTCAGTTCCATTTTATTAATGGAGATTTTTATACTATTAGCCAAGTCACTAGAAAAAAATCAAATGGTCTCATCAGCCTTATAATGCCCATACAGAAACAACAGAACTCAAACAAAACAAAATCACCTAAATACCGGAAAACAACACCCCAAGCAAAGTTCTAGTAAACCTCCCAACAAAGCATAACAAGTAACTGATATCTATTAAAGCAAAATCAAACAAAAGTAAGGCAAAAAAAAGCTTTTCTTAAAAATTCTTTTTTGTTCTGATCAAATCTTCAACAGAGGTGGTAACTTCTGCCATTAAAAATTATTACTATAGCCTTTTATTTCAATAGCTATATCCCCTTAAACATTCTTTGTGATTTAAATTTAGAAATAATAAATTTGTAAATACAAATCAGTGTTACTTCTGATGGACATACAAGTGTTTCTTCTTTAGTTGATACTCCTAAAAAAAAAAAAAAACCCCAAACCAAACCAACTCAAGCCCACAGAATTAAAGCAAAGTGTTCTCATACTGACCTTTTGGTTTTATTCCATTTGGTTTCAGTGTTTTTTTCCCCTAAATCTCATGGCATTTGGTGATACAAAACTGATGAACCTCAATTTTGGTTTCCATTGCAACACTAGCTTTAGTAAATCTAGACCTAGTTTTTCAGTCTAAATCAAGAAAGCAATTTCCCTTGAGCTTTCCTTTTTTTATATTCTTTGCTATCACACTCAACCTCTACCTTTCCTGTCTCCTTTTTTTAGAACAAAAATATAAGCTGTAATCTTTTAATAACCCCGAGGGCCAAAGAATTCTTCACTGTTCAAACTTTTTAAATGGAGGCTTTCCTTCTGCTTTTTGGATTGCCTCTTGTCACCAAGAGTTCCAGACCAGTAGCTAGTTACAACCACATCAGAAATAACTGGAAAGAGTTATGAATATACCCTCAGGGTGACAAAATGTAAGTTACCAATGGCTATAAAAAATGAAAAGCTGGCTGTGAGGCCCGCCACTGGTCTTAAACAAGCAAGTTAGTCCCATTGCCAAAACCAGCTTTCCACTATACAGTCTGAAACAAAAGGAAAATTTAATAATAAAATTTATTAAACTGGTTTTAATCTGTATTAGTGAAAACACACAGATCTGCAACTGAGAGAACTTCCTATTGCTCACTATTGCAGAAGACCAGCAATACTTAAGAGTATAACAAAATTGGAACACCACAGCTTGTCTTAAGTAGTTAAACTAGTACACAGAGTGACTCTGAGAACATCTTTAAATAAGTTAATAAGTTTATAAATGGTTAATAAATAAGTTTAATCCCTGAACCACACCAATTAAATATACCATTTTAGTTGTGCTTTCATTCGATACTCCAGTGGTATTTATTTTGTAAGAAAACATTTGCACGTATACACACCTTCTTCATTAGCAATCATCTTGCTCCCCTTCTATCTACAAATCCAAACACCACATGTTGCAAGTATTTTTTACTGGAATGGTCTCACTTCTAAGCAATCTGCTGTATTGAGATTTTGCTTTTGAGCAGTAAATGCTCAAAACTGTTGCTTTTCTTAAGGCAATTCCTTCAGTGTTCATAATCTCACTGCTTGAGCAGGCTCAGTTTCACATCCAAATAGCTCCAAGCAAATGTCTCCAATTTCAGTTACCCTCCTTCCTTTCTCAATGCACCCTTCCTACCCCCATATGCTTGCTTGTAAAACGGATAATTTTCTATGTATGTACAAGCAGTGCAGGGGAGTATTCCTTTGTAGCAGCCTGGCAATATAAAACTTTTTATGTAAGCACTGTCTGGAATTTGTTAAGTTTTTTCATTCTCTGCTTTAGGTTACACCAAAAGAGTTGAACCTAGTCTTCTCACTGAGCTGTAAAATGTGGCATTTGCCAAGTTCCTTTAGAGAAGCCGGACATTCCTATCCTGGCTGAATAAGATCCTTTGGATATTTTTGGTCAGTTATTGCAACTGTACTGTGGCTATGCTCTGCTTAGCATTACATCTGCATCTCTAAGAGTGAAGCAACCAGGAAAGCACTAGGCAGTAAACAAATCATACATCCTTCCATGCAATAGCCATACACAGCCTCTCTAAAGCTGTAGGACTACCACTAGTTAGACCCTGCAGTGTGTGTATGTTCAAGGAGGAACACTGACATTTAAATACCAAATTTAATTTATACACAAATTTCCTAAGTGCTTTTCTTCCAGTTGTGGTCTGCAGTTTTCAAAATTCTTCTGAAGCAATTGTGTTGAGCAGGAATGGAAGAGGTAATGAACTAGCTTGACTCCATTAAGAAAGCCTGGAAATCAGCACTGTTTGTACCTCATGTTTTTCCTTCCCTCTCTCCCCCATGTTCAATAATCTGTGATGTTTTCCATCACCTACACAAATGTTTTAAACTGAAATTACTATTTAAATGAATGAGTAATTGAGTATTTCTGGAAATATTAATGCTTTGAAAAAGAATCAGAATTAAACCCAAAGAAGTCAAAATATCTCCCATCTGACACACAGCTCTGCCAACAGGGAACATCCATAACCTATTTTGCATTTCTGCTTCACTAAGAAGGTGTATACTGACATGATTTATCTACTGTTTGCTGTGAACAAAGAGCCTGCAAAGGTTTGGTTACCAATAGCCCAGCTGATTCATGACATCTCATTAAAGCCACATCAATTCAGCCATGTACACCTGGTTCATAAGAGCTATTCCCAATGGTTTAAAACCATTTGAAGGAGCTTTTGTAACTACATGGGGTTGGGCTCTATTTGCTTCATTTATTTTATATGAAATTAGTATCAGATAGACTGCAAATAGTTTTCTAATTGGAAAATTGAAAGTGTCCAACAGGGTAATGTTTAGACTTGATGATCTTAAAGATCTTTTCTAACTTAAATGATTCTATGACTTAGTCAAAACCAGTTCGCTTTCTTGTTCTCTCAGCACAAACATTTTGTGTTACAGCAATAAAATACATCAAAATTAGATTACTGCCATACTGTCTTTGACCAAGCAGTCCATCTGCTTCTATCTTTGCCTTTAACAGTAGCCAGTATTACATATTTTAAATGCACAAGAAATACTGCAGAAGCCAGTTACAGAACAATGTCAGAATGTATGTCCCTAAACAAATGCATATACTGATAAGGTCTGGGAAAATACTGGGATGATCAAAAAGACCCCTCAGTGTACCTACTGCTAAATTCGTATCACAGTCCGAATCCTGCAACATTAAACTCTTAGAATTTTTCTCAGATAGTCTGTGTACATCCCCAAGATCAATCTCCCAAACTCCTTTTATAAAGTAGGTAGAACTTCCATAAAATACAAACATTTTTTGCAAGTCTCTGGCTTACCTTTGTGAGTTATATATAGCCTGTTTCTCTTTTGCTACAAGGTTCTAGGTAACACTTACTAGATGTTCGACTCCAAGCGCCTTGGAAAATACAAAGAGACGCTTGAGGTCTATGAAAATTCACCTATCTCAGGGTTCTTTAAATCCACTGATTTATTGAGTCTGATATCACAGGCAGTAGAAAGAGGAAAAATTAAACATAACATCTCAAAATATAAACGCATATATAGACTTTTTCAAAACAGATGACATTTTTATACTGGCTGACACTCATTCTGATCACTAGATAACTCAAATGTCAGTAGAAAAACCTGGATTTTAGGTATTCTATTAAAACAGCTGACAAACCCAACCCTATCTTCTCCACAAACCACTTCTCTGTAATACAGACATGACAAAGCCTGGTTATCGAGCAATGCGTATCTTTATGCTTCTCTCCTATAAAAATACCCACTGTCCTTCAATTCTGAAGTGAATATGGTGATTAACAATGCCAAACCAAAGCCTCCTGTATTCAGCAAGTCAGTGGTCTGTATTACACAGAAAGGAGAGAATATAAATGCATCCAGTCTGAAAGCTTGTTTTTGACAACTGTATCACTTGGTATAATAAAGGCTATTATCTCTCTCTATAAACCTTGCCTGATCCCAAACCAACAGTGTGGTTTAATCGTATTTATCTTAATTTCATAGAATCATAGAATGGTTTGGGCTGGAAAGGACCATAAGGTCACCTAGTTCCACGCCCCCTGCCATAGGCAGGGACATCTTCCACTAGACTAGGTTGCTCCAAGCTCTCTCCAACCTGACCTTGAACACTGCCAGGGATGGGGCATTTCCATTAATTACTGTAATGTTCTTTGATAAAACAGATTTTTAAAAAAATCTCAAATTTCTCCATTTGCTTGTTCATATATTTGACATGGCATTACAATTTTCATTGTTTCATCGTGCCTTTGTATTTGTGAAAGTAGGAAAATGTGGTTGTTAAACCACAAGAATTGCTAAGAGGAATCGGAGGCAGTCAGCCTACTTCTCATTCTTCTATTTCTATAGACACATACAGACCCTTACTTACCACAGATGTACAAACATACATAACCAAAGACATTTAAAACAGGCTGTTCTTTTAAAACAGTTTTTGCAAACCAAACACCACATATCAAGGCAGGAAAGAATCCACGTCAGCTCTTTGCAACAGGTATGTTTTCAAAAAACACCTATGCATATTAGTTGCAAAAGAGGCTGGGTGGGAAACTCATATGCAACAAGTACTAGGCATGCCTCTTTTTCATGTAAGTGCTCTCCTTTCTTCTTGTTTCTCTCTTCTTTGCTGAACTTCTCTGCAAAATAGTGTCAGAACTGATGCTGGGATAAATTTGGAATACCCTGGAGATGATCCCATCAGATTTCTGAGTTCCAGCAGAGTCCTGTTTCTCACATTTGACAACTAGTCTCAAGTCATAAAAATCAACAAGCTAAACCTAGTAAGAGGACACTTTAAAAAATACAACTCATTTTCCCATTACTTGTTACTGAACAACAAGAGCATGGTGTACTCCAGCTGCACAAAGAGGAAGAATATCAGCGCAGCAATGTGAGAACTCTAACACTGCATGTAGACAGCTTGTTCTGCACACAAAGGCAGGAAGGTGATGGATGGCTGCCTCCTACACAGTCTTCAGCCAAACAAGACATCATCATCAGAACTAGTGCTTCCCACATCTAAAGGCAGACTCTACTGCTAGATGCAGAATCAAAACCAGGACATGACAGAGGGCAACTGTGTGTGAGAAGCTAAACAAAAAAGCAAGCAATAAGCAATTTAGAAAGTTGGTTGGTGGTTTCCCTTTTTTTCTGGGTCATTTTTACTTCCTCCAGGCAGTAACAAACAATTATTGCTTTCTTCAAAACTGTTTTCCCAGAAGATAATTGCACAATTGGTAAGTACCTGATTCTAGATAAAGCTTATTTCTCAGTATAGAAGTACAGACTTTTAGCAGCTGTTTCACAGAGTATCATAAGAACCAACCAACCAAAAAATACACTCCAGCAACACTACCAAGCTGTTTTTTGTGAAGGAGTTTTACTGTTAACTGGATGGTAGTTTCTGATACCAAACATCTGCATCAGCTGCCAACTTTTCAGGTTGACATGCCCATAACCATTTCTCATCCCACTACTTCAGGGTAGCCTCAACTAATTCCCTCAATATTATTATCTAAAGCCATTACCACCACTGTGGACACATTATCAAATCATATCAAACATGGTTGTATGGAGATAAAATGTCTACAGCATACATATGTAGAAATTAAACACTCCACAACTTACTAGTGCAACTGAGAAATGACCATGTGATAACTAGCACTCTCAATTATATGAGTAACTGGCTATGGTTAGTTACAAAGCCCTGTAATAAAACGTGACAGACTTCAGATGCCAGCTCCCCTCTACATGTCGTAAGATTGAAACATGCTGGGAAAAATAGTACGGTTTATTAAATCTGTCGATCAAGTGAACTGAATAGATTGGCATGGAATAAATGAAAAGAGCTGTAGTAACAACGCTCTTTTGATCTGCCAGTTTTGTCTGAAATCCAGTGCTGCTTTTTTCCCGCCCTTTGGAGTGATTATCTTAAAAATATGACTAATAAAACCAAGTATCATTCTTTTTCTGACCTTGAAGAACTAATGCAACAGAACATGACAACCTGTTTAACATTCCTAAAAGAAAACTGGTTATTTCAGATACCAAAAACATTCAAAACATGAATTCTCAAGTATAAGCCTTGTCCTTTTTAAAGCATACATTACATTTAATAATGAGTTCTATATATACTAAATGATTCCATCTTTCTCTACTCACTCTGCCATTCTTACTATAATAACTGTGATCAACACATTCTTTTGTATGTGCATTCCCACAGCTAGTTGCTGCAGCATATGAAGGCTGCTCAGCAACACATTGGTTCATAGTTCCCATGTACCATAGAGTATGCAAACATGCTACAAGTCTATTCTAATCACCTCATAACTCATCTTACTAAAATCAGATACAAAGAAATTCAGATATCTCAAAACACGTCAAAGTCAGAAATGTTCATACCTTAACTTGTTAGAATTGTTTTATGTTAGAAACTTATCAGATATATAGACAGCTAGATAGGTATCAGTATGCATGTATGTTTTTAATAGGCTTGGAAAGCAGTGAAAAGAGTGAAAACAATATGAAACAAACATATGGGCATCACAAAAGATATTTTTTGTTTCACTTGGTCATTATGAAGATCAAGATAGCTTTAGATGTCGCCAATTACAGACTGCAGTTAGAGTAGTCTGGATTTACACCAGTTTAGGAAAGGTCATGTTCTGGCATAACTGAAGTCAAAATCATAACTAGAAAATTGAGTATCTGATAATCTTTCTTCTGTTACAAGATAAATAGAAGTCCCATCTGCACCCTGTTTCCTAAAATTTGGCAGAAATGGCTTCATACAAGCTGCTACATAGCTGCTTTCATGCACATGTCAGAAAATTTGAAAGCAGATAAATATATACATATATGTGTGCCTTAATTGTCAAAACTTAATTAAAAATGCAAAAATTATCATTCAGAACTCATTTTTTGTAATAGAGCGTTGATTGTGAACACTGAAGAAAACCCCAGAGCAATATTTATGTTATTTTCTTGTCAGCAGGGCTCCGAAACAATAAACCACAAAAGGCACAGTACAACCATACAATATAAATTGTATCAATTATCTTCACTCTCTTAATCCACATTCTAGCTATATTTCTAGAGTATTTTAGAATCCCATTTTATCTATTATTGTGGTCACTCATAGCTGTAGTGTTGCCAAACAGTATTTGTGAAGCTGTGAAAACAAGCACATTCTGAACTGGTTTGCTTAAACATACCCTCATTGAACTCTTGAGTCGTTTCAGAAAATTGTTTTAGGCAAACTGGGGAAAGGTGAAGGAAGTTAATTTCTATTAACTAACAAGAGTTTTTAAACAAGTAGAGTGCTGAGACACTGGTAAATGGAATGTCATCTTGACCAGAATGTGCTTTTTTTAATACTTAATTTTTGGTGCCAAACCTTTAACAAGGCAGGCTTCTTAAATTCAATGGGGTAAGAACTTTAGTTTTATTCAGCAAGAATAAGACTATTAACAGCTACTGCTCTTTCATGTCAACACAGTTAGTGCCCACACGTTCCAGCTTTGGTTAAAACAGACCAGTCAAGGAAGATTGGAGCTGCTAAGGGCAGTCATCTCTGCAGTGATATTTTTAAACAGAATTTATACTGTGCTTTAAAAACAATCTAAAAGGATCAATCTACCTTATGAATCTGCTGCAGAAATACACAGAGAGAAAGATGGATGGATGAAAGCACATAAAAGCAAGTAAATCTGACTCTCCCTATTGATTTTTGAGAGGACAGTGTAGAGCACTTTGGTGAGGTCTTATATATCACTGTGAAGGACCAAATGCCATTGTGTGTATGACTGAAGGATATCAGGATTTATCATGAAGCAATGCACTGTTGTTTTCTTTCATTATATCCCTTTGTAAATAATCTTGTTTTCTCTGTAGAGGGAGGGAGGTCAGTAAAAATTAAATAATCCTCAAAACAAACAGAAGAACAATCAAAGGAAGACTCTCAAGCAGCTGTTACAAGAGAAATCCAGTATTACTGAAGCAAAATAGCAAAAGTTTAGTGTACACATGCAGTATTTTTAGCATTAACTGAAGAAAGCTGGTATTTTAATAATAAGCTTTTGAAAACCAAAATGGAAAAATCTGCATATCACAGCATAATCTCCTTCCTACTTACTTTGTTCTAAATCATAGCAAATCAACGTTTAATATTCCCCAAAGCTCTCCAGCACTCCTATTTGGCCAAATGCCTTCAAAGGATATTAATGAAAACACTCTGGTTTAGATAGCACTTCTTCACCAGATGGAATACTTCTCTTCAAGCAAGAATGCTTTCCTCTTAAAGCACGTCTCAAATAACCAAAATGCAAACAATACACATATCAAAACGAATTTCTGCAGGGTCTCAAGGATTTCTATTTTATGTAACAGTGACTTTTTTTTATCATAGTGTCTGAATTCCAAAATATTCAGCTTTCGAAGTTTTCATCTAAACTATTCATATATCCACTCCCATCATGTATATCTCCCTCATGATTACATTTAAGTATCACATTTATGCTATTCTATTAGCTATTTCTCCATATGCTTTTCTCAATATAGCAACAAGAAACAATTCTATTTTAACTGGGGTTGCCTGGTAGGTTATTTGGAAAATACAGTTATTTAAATAATGGAAAAAACTGTAATGTTTTAAAAAATTAAAATTCACTAACTGAGATACAAAGCTGTGACTGCCATTGTACATAATTGTGTGCCAACAGACTATCAAACCCTTATTAGTTAGCACCATGGCAGATAGAGCAAAGTCTCCTCCTTGTTAACATATCTCATAGACAAACCTAATGGAAAAAACAATTTACCTTCTTCAGTTTCATGCCACACAATTCCTTCCAGGTTCACACTGGTCCCAGGCTCACAGGGTCCAAGGCATTCAGGTTCTGTTACTACTCCAACCTCACAAGTATTTACACCCACTGAACGAGTTCGTACCAAAAGCTGCTCGACTGGTGCTGCAATATTGGATGAAGATGGGGAAAAGTAGGAAGGCAGAATCTGAGGTGTGATACTGCTGGAAATCGGAGGTGGAGGTGCAGGTACTGTAAACAGGGGATCAACCTGAAAACAACAGATAAATTTACTATAATGGTGCTGTGAGATTTAAAATAACACAAAACAAAAACAAAAAAAACCCCAAACAAAAATCTTAAAAAGTTTGAAAAACCAAAAAAACCAAAAAAGCCCAGTTTGCTGAGATCACATTTGTGTATGCAGGGATTTGGCATATCATGGGTAATTTCAGTCTTACAAGTTTAATTTTTTTGACATCAGCCCAAATGCTGCACATGCAAAATTAGCTACAAAAATATCTATCATGCTAAACAAGGCAAATTGCTAAGTTTCTGCAAGACTATTCCCTCTTGTCATAGACAGCTAGTATGAAATAATAACACATTTTAAAACCAAGGATTAAGTCCACTTTTTTCTTGGCACTGACAGAGACTGATTTATGGATGGAAATTATTTTTGCAAACTGGGAACTTCATTTTCTATTTAAAGAAAAACATTTATAAAGACAGTACAAAGACATACAAATGCCATTTTTTTCATGTGCCTCACAGAGAAATGAGCACTTGAAACAATTCTAATGTACATATGGCATCAAATATAATCTCTTGTCATCCAATCATTTAAAATACATTAGGGTCACCCACCTAACAGCTTACAGATAACGTTTACATCTTTTTACTTGAAATAACAGATAAGGACTTTTACAAGAAGGCAAACAGCTAATTTCTCAGGGTTTTCAAAATGCATTTTTGGAAGAATGTAACTCACCAGACAACCAGTTTGTACACAGACAATTCACACAGAGGTCATATCTATGTATGAACTGAAGAGGTTATCTTTCCCATATGACTTCCAATATGCCAAGCAGATCTGCTGTATACAGATTTGGCCTGAGGGTTCTTAGCATTTTACTCTGGCCATAACGTTCTTTGTCATATAAAAGATAGCTAAATAAGGGTATGAGTATGTCTACTCAGATAGTTCAGCCACGTAAAATTCATGTTTATTTGGCCCACTGGATTATAGTTATCACACCAAGAAATCATTCTTCAATACAATGTTTTTTTTTTTAATGGCCACTTTATAGCTGCTTTCAAAGAGATGATCAGATGTCTTTATGTTGTATATAATTTTGGACCCCTTAAGAAAACTCATCAGAAAAGACATAATGACTGACTGTATGTTGTCATATAGGATTTGTTCAAATGTCTTAATGCAGACAGAAGTTAATTCTGCTTTGTTTTAAAGCCAAACTGGTAAATGGGAATAGAAACAGAAGAGTATTACTCTCGTATTATATATCCTTTGTATCACAGATCAGCTTACTTCACCACATGACCACTTTTCATAAGGAGAAAATAAAATGGAAATCTTAAATTAAAGGTATCTTTTTAAAAATTGTCACAATTCTTCTGCTTTGAGCATCATTCATACATAAAAACTGAGAGCCAGCATTTTGTGCACGCAAGCTCTAAGTGTGCTAAATGCATAAAAAAAAATGTTTTGTGTGGTGTTTGTATGACCAGCCTGGATTCTGATCTCAATTACACTAGGACTAAGGAAGAAAGAGGAGGGACCTATAACCACATTCTTCTCCAAACTCCTTTTCATTTGGTGGAGGTTCTTTTTATTTAGGACTAACATAATCATCAGGTTAGAAATAGAACTAGGCAGGGAAAAAAAAAATCAAAGTAAAACATGCATACTAAAAGCATCCATTAGGAGTACAAAACTGCCAATACTGGCAAAACTCTACTGAGTAAAGCAGAGCTCCTGTGTCATAAAAACAATGCAGTCAAGCTGTGATAGCTTGATTATTCTATTTACGCAGTCATAATTGCAGGGGTAAAACACAGGCAATGCTTTGCAGAACAGGCTTGAATGCACACAGGCAAGTCAAATATCAACTGACCCCAACAGCAGCTGTTACTTGCAATTTTTAATAATAAGCATAACATAAAATCATAACCACATATGCCTAGAATGGAGGGACATGGATTCCACGCTATACAGATTCTGTCTGTCTGATGCCAAGTGGAGGCAAACAGTTGGATGGCACAGAGCCTTGCTCCTTGGCGCGGGCTGCATAATGGGTCTCTGTCAGCGAAATAGGGTCAATGTGTACCCCAGGCTTAATTCTGAGGAATTCTTAGTATGTCTTACTTCAAGCTAGAATAGAACCAGAAACTCTCAGGTAAATGGAGCCTAGTGCTTAAGAAAAGCTAAGCCACATCCCCTCATAGACTCATGAACTGCTGATGTTTGATAGTTTACATTGTGTTTTGTAAAGCTGTGCAAAACCTCCTACTACACATGCAACATCATTCTTTCATAAAATATACTCATCACAAAGCCACAGATAAACCAAAATGTTTGCTATCATCATAGTAAACTAGCCAATGTTTTAAATGAATGTGGACTGAATTGGCAGATGCGTCTTCCATTTTCCAAGTATTATAAACAGTGAGGGGGAGCTAAAGAAAGCACATATCTGACAGTGTACCCTACTAAGTTCTTTGTTACAAATATTTGTACTCAGTTCTGGTTTATTTAGACTTCATAATACATTTTCATGTTTTCCATGAAACACACAGGACATGGTCAAAGAGCAGCTACTGCTGTAAAAGGTGCTGTTGCTCTGTAAATTAAAACAGTACCAGTTTGGTAGAGAATTAAGTGGACATTTACTGTCCCTGAGGCTCATGTTCATTGCACAAATATGACTTTACTAATTAGAAAAAAATACGCTAAGCTTAAATATTGCTCCAGTTTTCCACGTTTTAAAATTACCCTGTCTTGTTTGATAATCGTAAGGTCAGCACAGCAAAGTGGTGGTTCTCAGTGATCATTGTGGTGACACAGTTGTTTTCATGAATTCTACAAAGGGCACTGATGTAAGCTATTAGAGGCAAAGAGATGCAGGAAGGCCGCCATCTCCAGTGGAAAAAAGGCACATAAGACTAACATCTGGTGGTGGCAGTCTGTCAAACTGAGGAAAGTTAATGTCAAGAACAGATGCTCTGCAGTTTCTCACTGTTATTTTTGCATGATTATTCCCAGGTGTTAGCGCATGCTGAGCAGTAGTCTTGCTGTTTATCACATGAGAGATTCCAATATGAGACTGAAAATCTGAATCCAAGGAAAGCTATTTACATGGATACTCTCTTTATAAACATAATCAAAGGGCTCCAAAAAAAGACAGAAATATTCAAGCAACATTTTCTTCATTCACCTAATTCCAAGAGCTTTTGGGAGCTGATTAGTGACAGAGGCTGCAAAGCGGGAGTGTTTTTCATGGCAGCTTTTAACTGCCAAGTGTTTGATTATATCAGAGAGCTATGGCTCCTAGCAGTAGAAAGCTCCCAAAAATTAAGAATGCCTGCTAAGCAACGTAGTGAGTGCTCCATGGACCTCTCTCCTATCTGAACATGAAAAATAAATAAATAAATACATAAATTTGGTGGCTGCATAACATTAGTCACTATGAAGAAATGCATGTGGAAGAGAGAGGACATACTATCAAGACCTTCTAATAAGCAGAATTGTCCCTCAGCTACTCAGGCACTTTACATGCTGGAATTAAGTTCTGCTCATCTTCCTGATGCAGTATAAGCTTCTAAAATTATGTCTGAAAATTAACATTTTGTGTCCTTTGTACACAATTTCCTGACAACTAGGAGAGAATCCAGTGTGTAATGATGAGCTCACAGAAGAATGTACACAGAATTGAGGGGACTTTCCAAACCAGAAAGTGCCCAACTTCATATGACTGCAACCAGCCATATCATATTCCCATTCCTGAAGGAATGGGAGAATTTAAGTCTTTATGGGACAGAACCTCTCATGTACTCCTGCAGAAAACTCATCTGAATGAAAGAAGAGTGAGATACCAGAACATCTATGGCCCTATTTGACATGGTACTGACCTGACAGAAGCAGATTTACAGTAGTATTCAAAATAATATCACTTTTCAGAGAGATTTAAACATTTAACTTTTGACCATATGATTAAGTGGAAGTATTCTGTATCTATGCATTTCATTCATTCCAACTTTCAGAGGGTGCGTATCTTCAGTGTGAAATGTTTCCGTCATAAATGACAAAATGTAAGCTAGAAAACAGCTGCCACGCAGCCAGGCCATGTGCTGTGATCCAACGAAGTATGCTATCATGTGCATAACTATGAACGTATGTGTAGTTCCACCTTATTAATGGAGGTGTATCTTTGAAGGCATGTCTCAATGATGACACAGCCTACAAAATGGGGCTGCACACTACTGCAGCATCACCCACCAGGTGATTTTGAAATGTACATGCCAGAAGCCACTTAATCCATCTACCAATATATAGCCCGGAGAAAGGTAGAGGAGCAGGTTTAAGGCTTGGGATAAGCCCTTCCAAAAAACCACTGCTTTTTAAATTGAGAATAAATCTACTGTGAGCATTCCCAGTGGGAAAGTCTGCACTAGTAGAAAGAATGTGGAAAGAGGATCTGAATCCCATTATAGGATATATCTAAAAAAACAAAGCCTGACCCTTTGCAAAACTAAGTCCTTCCTTAAAAAAGACAGGAACATAAAGGCTGAATGGAATAAGAAACCTCCAACCTTGAAAATGACATTGACAAATTCTTAAGAGTTATGAATTAATACTTCACAGACTCACTATGTCTGAAATGAAAAACAGGAAATAAAGGAATTCAGCCCTATATGGAAGTTTTGCTTTCTTTAGATTTCTCTAGATAAGGTGAAAGGGAAATTGTTTTGTTTTTACATGAAAGTATTCTTGTCCCTACGTTAATTTTCTAAAGCAACAGTGACCCTGGAAGACCTCACTCTAATCTCATGCACAGCATCATAAATCAGAAGTAATTCTAATGAAACCCATGAAGCAACTTTGGAAGAAAACAAACGTGGGAGAATGTAACATGGAAAAAAAAGTCTGTGTGCTCAGGAGTGTGTCTGCATTTCTAGACAGCTCATTGAGGTTTAAAACTTTCCTTGATACAAACCTTGCCCTATGAAGAATTTGCTTATCTAAAACCTACAGCTATTTCTTCATATTCTGCAATGTAATGGAAACTACCCCTATGAAGAATCTCAGTGTAGTCTGAAAAATCTCAATTTAATCTCAATTCAGTATCTTTTGTATCTTAAATTCACATATGAGGCTGCTCAGAAGCCTTTTGACACCATACTTAACTGATGTTTTGTTTTCTTAAATAACCTAGTATTAATTTTGAGATGATAAAGACAACTGTATCTTTGAAATGCTGGTCATTATAGAAAGGTATTTCATTTATTAAAACCCATGCTTATTACCTAATAAAGGCATTTTTGGCAAACAAACATTCTCCATCAATTCGTTGGAAGAAAAGGTCAGTGCCATGAAGGACATGCTTAGAAAACAGGAAAGAAATACTACAGGACATGGATGTAGAGAAGAATTTTGGACACAGGACAAACTATCCATTAGAAGCCTTATATTCAAAATATAGAAAAGTCAGAGCTACTAAGGAAGTTACTTATTTTGACCAACTTAGTTGAGAAACACAAGAGCTTGAATACAAAAGAAAGATGAAGGAGATTCACACTGTCTAAATGTCATTCAAAATTTTAGACTTTAAAACCTATGCTGGAGAATAAAACAAAAAACAAAAAAGAACAAACAAATTAAAAAAAAAAAAAAAAAAAAAAAAAAAAAAAAAAACCACAACCAACCAAACACAAAAACCCCACACTTGTGCTTTATAAATATTGCAGTATGGATGAGAAACCTGACATTTAATTGTATTGAGCACAAGTTAACACAGTAGTATCTGCTTGGAGATACGAAGTATTTCCTATTCTTCTCAACTTCTGGACTTCAGTGGAGTAGCTGAAAAGAAAGGGGGGAAAAAATGTCAAGCAAAAAGAAACACTAAGCAAATCTCTCATGTCTGGAATAATTTCAATATGCTGAGTATCTGCTATTGAGCAAAAAAATGCATTTAAAACTCCTTCTATGATACTAATCTTGTATTACAGTGAACAAGGAAAAAAATCCTCCCTTGTACTCAGGATCTTCTATGCCACTCCCAATAACTGCTGAACCAGCACACACAGTTCTACAAATTCAGTCTTTTGACAGCTACATGTTCTTCCTACATGTAGACATTGTGTGCCTAAATCTAGAGCACCACCAGGGACACCACAACGTTTGTATTTTTTAGGACAACATTAATATACTATGAAAACCATTATGAAAACTCAAAGCTTTGAGTAGGTTCTATTGCAGAAACAATGGTGCTAAACAATAGGCAAGGAAAATTTCTTGTCCTCTCTCATACCTTCTATTCTAACTTGGATGCTTGGGATTTCCCAAAGCCATTCAGTCATTTTACTGTGGGAAAGATTAGCATTTGACAGCTGCCAGTGATATCCTTCTGACAAAGGCTGCATCTGTGAAACACTGTATGTCAACTAAGTTTGGCAGAGTCCTGAGAGGATGCCCAGATCACCACCTGCAAATTTCTAGTAAAGATAGTTCTCTTTCAGCCCAAGAAAATAATTTTCATTGAGATAATTTTGTCCATATGTCTCTAGAACACCTTTCTCCCTCGAAATGTCATTTCTCCTGGTCAGTTTCTCAGTCTGCACTTCCAAAATTTTCTTCAGTCAGCTTGGGCGCTTTCCTAACCTTTAATACAGAACAAGCACTGCAATTTTCTCAAGATACCTATCCTGTCTAGACACATATGTATTCCACAGTCAAGAAACAAATTTTTCTGAACAGTCAAGAGAGAAAATTCTCTGGTGGAATATCTCCTTTTTCAGGCACTCTGGAGTGCAAAGGCATAAAGAATCAACACAACTTCGTGGGTTTTTTCCAGGAATCCACAATGTATAATCAATCCAGTGGCAAACAAGACTCAGAAGAGAAATAGCTTCTTAGCACCTCTTCACACCTCTTCAGCTTTCTGCATGTCAAAAGCACTGCTGTCTTTTACCCCTTTGCTGACTGCTGTACTTTGAGAGTGTAAAGTTGCATACTTTAGGATCCAGGCTGTTGCTTCCTCAAGTCAGTACATTTTTGTTGAGAGAAATCAACTGAACTATTAATTCATCTTCCAAAAGCTTGTCAAAGAATCTATATAATCCTCAGAAATAGAACTGAGCTTCCCTAAAGGTCTATGTATACCAAAAACTTTTAGTTACCTAACTAGATTCTTATGGATGACATTTTTTAGCATGTACTGAAAATGTATCATTTGACTTCATGGCCCTGTATTTATTAGTATCTCTACAAACCACCAGATTTTTAATTTACCTTGTCCTTAGGCTTCTTAGGCAACACAGATGGATCTTCGGTTAATATATTCCTGTATTATTACCCTGGTCTTCCACTTGGGCTTTTCAATAGGTTGTAGGATCCCATATCAAGTTAATTTTTTTCTATATTCCTTAGATCAACTTTATGGTATCAGCTACAAAGACTACCAAATGTATGATACCATGTCCAAATTTATTTAAAGAACAAGACCGTATTATTACTTAAAGAATGGAATATACACATTCATGATTATTTAGCAGGTGACTAAAGAAAGCACTTCTAAAATGACCTTTCAGCTTTCCTGAACTGAAAAAAGAGCTGAAGCATTATCATTTCGCTATCCCTGCAACTATCTGCTGTTGAATATCTATAGTTGATAACAAAAATAAAATCTTTATTCTCAAATTTACCTCAAAAAAAATAGGTATTTACTTTTTTACTAGGGGAAAAAGATTATGATAAGTCACTTTTTCCTCTCAGTTGGTGTACACCTTTACTCTGGTGTAAATACAGAGTAGTTTCGCTGAGACATAACTATGGATAGAATTTCGAGTGTTGTGATTGATTGTTCTACCAGTGAGAAAAGTAATTAGTAATTCAAATCATTTTTTAAGAGCTCTAAAAAAAACCCTCTGAAAATAACACATGTGCAGTGAAGATTTTTAAGAGGAAAACAATCCTTGTGAGGACAAACTGCCAATACTTATTCCCTCCAAATAGTTTTTGGGTGTTTTTTTTTTTTTTTTTTCTCTCTGTCTAAGCCAAATATGGTACTGACACAGAGTTCAATAACCCTTAACAGTGAGACTGAAGAATTGAGCTTACCGTATGAAGGCAAATGTAAGAACTGAAGTCAGCAGGGAAGATCTTTCTAAATTTACTTACCTACTTGCCTCAGCTCTGAGGCCACTCGGTTTTTGCAGACAGAGAACCCTGGCTTAGTGTTTTCTTAATTCTCTTTCATGACAGTATCTACACTATCAGCACCAAATCATGTGATTACAGGCTGTGTTACCGAACAGACAAATCTTGTCCTTTTTGTGGCTTAGAAACAGGTCACTTTGAGATCTCTGTTTTCATGTGTCCCCCCCCTCAGACATTTTTCCCTATTAGTTTTGCTTTAGTACTTTGGGATCCTCTGAGCACACAGAGACAAAAGTTTACATTTACAGAGTTTCAGTAAAGGCTTATCATTCCCGTCTTGCTGAAAAAGAATGAAAGCATGCAAAGACCTGATTTCACCCAGAAAATCCCAGACACCACTGTTAAACATCTTGTGTTTCAGTACGCCAACCTAACCTTTAGCGTCCTCCTTTCTCACATTTGTCTTATAGACAATTTTTATAGCCTAACATCGTGATCAACACCTGCTGCAAAACCTCCCCTACTGTTTAAATAAAGCAAAACAGATCAGTACTCCAAATACACCACTTTTTGTGGTATATTCTGCAGTTACTGACACCTTTGATTCTCTGCCCTGCCCTAGTTGTACCTATTTGTTCTATTCTAGAAATGCATAATGACGTTATGACAAAACTACACCTGCTGCAAAACCTCCGCTACTGTTTAAATAAAGCAAAACAGATCAGTACTCCAAATACGCCACTTTTTGTGGAATATTCTGCAGTTACTGACATCTTTTATTCTCTGCCCTGCTCTAGTTGTACGTATTCTTTCTATTCTAGAAATGCATGATGATATGACAAAACTAAAAGAAACATTTTTGTACACTTGATAGAAATTAAAGTATTTTGCTCAACTGAAATAAAAAAATAAACCTAATCTAAGCTGTTGTGAAATCATGAAATTATTCTGGCAGCTCTATCAAACTATCTAGACATGTACAAATCCTTTGAAGAAATGAAACTGCAGTTTATCAAGTGTGATTTATAAGCAACACTGATTTAGACGGGAGATAACACTGCTGTCTAATCATTAGTAGTCAGACAACAGCCATGTGAACACATCAATTACGGGCCACTGCCAAAAATCCTTGAGATCTCAGAGATTAACAGCCAATCCTCTGTTTTACAAGCTCATATCAAAAGGAATATTAATAAAAGGAGGAGCAATGTGAAAACTTGTCAGAGTAATTCACGCACTAAATTAAGTCATTTTTCCCTCCGCTCTGCCTTGAACTGGTCCATGAAAAAGCTGGCATCAGCTACAAAGCATGAAGCTGCCAATTTCTCAGAAAATGTTTTTCATTAACATATGGGAGTTGTGAAAGGCTGCAAAAGCTCTATTTGGTGGATAACAGTGACAACTTCTATGCATTCCCTTCCTGAATCTATCAATCATAGGACCAGTCATTATTCAGATATTTGGAAATGAACATCCATACACAGAAGTGCTTGATGGCTTTTCTCTCGCTCAAAACCAGAGCTGTTTACTATAATAAACAAATTAGCCAGCTTTCAAGGCATCCGTTTACCCTGTTTCACTAACGACTTAATATAACTAAAGTAGAAATACTATCAACTCATCTTCAGGTTCATTTCTGTCTTCAAACAGTTAGTGAAAAAAAAAATCTTACTGACTTCTATGAAGGGTGCCTGACTCGAAATTTACTCTTCTTACATATAAATAAATGGAAACAAAAAAAGAATATACCTCCAAAGGGAGAAGTTATTCTTCTGTACAAATGTAAACATGCCTATTGAGGTGGATCTCAAACAACCTGTTGCTGACATCTTAAATATAGCAATATTAACTGGATAGCCTTTAAGCTTGGCCCAATCACCGTCCAGTCATCAATTACCCTGTCTGGACTCTACTCAAGGGTCTAAAAAAAGAGAGAGACAGCCCGGCTGCAAAAAACCTGTGTTAATTCTAGCAATACTGAATTTAAGGTTATGCAGTCTGGAAGAGATAATTTGGTCTGTGGGGACTTTGCAGTGCTGCCTTTATATAAGCTATTTCAGGTACTGCCACTGATTAACCTCTGAGCAAAGAGGGGACAAGAAGCAGGAACCTTTTGGACCACCTTTGCTGCCCAAAGCCAGTAATGTGAAAATTGCACCTTTAGGCACATATGTATTCTTTGTCATATGACCCAGTTTCCAATATTTCCCACTTTGCTGTGGTCTTCCACATACTCATTTCCCTTCTCTTGTTTTTACCCAGAATACTACACATATGTATCCTACTGGAGGATAGCACTGTTAGTCAAACTGACATAGCTAAGAGGGTCATAATCACACATGGAAGGACATATGGACAGAAGTGTTTCAAGCAGCCGATTCATATTGTAGAACTGCCCCTTTAGTAAACAGCTGTAATGGCAATTTTAACTAAGGTTACAGTCTTGCATCAGTCCTTGGGTTCCTATAGCTGAACATGTGGACAACTCACCTCTGGCAAAAAAAAAAAAAAAAATATCCCACAACTTGTCTCACACTTTTGGTGGGATTCATCTTGATGCCAGTTAGTTATCCAGGGCCCATGGAAAAGTGTGACAGTGACAGCTCAGTTTGAAATTGGCTCCTGCAGAGGTGGAACCACAGGCTAAGTGTAGGCTTTGCACCAAAGGGGACAGACGGCACTCACATAATCGTTCTGCCAGCACAGCCATGGAGATGGCAACTCCTGGCAACGACATGCAAGATTTTAAACTAACAGTGATGCCTGACAGTTTAATGCCCTGTGTGAAAGTCCTTTGCTCACTTAGGTTTGCTCTTTGTTTTGCCCTAGTAAAAGAAATGCCTGAGCACCCAAGTCCTTAAAGATCTATCAGTTGTAGCTTAACAGCTGACACAATGTTAGAAATACTTTCTATCTTATCCTAGACATGTTTTGTGAGTAAATCCACTGTTTTAAAATAAGAGATTCTCCCTGGTATATATTGAAAAAGGGTATGTTTCTCTTACATGTCCAAAGAGACAGCATGCTATGAGAGTGAGCCTAAAATATCTGAAGTTTTTCATTTCCAATTGTTTTCTCTTTCTGTCACTCTATGAGGACTAGCGATTTTGCAATTCAATTGTTTAAAAGCTAACCTGAAAAAAACTTTTATCAGGCAGATGTCTTCCAAAGCAATAACTTCATGAATGCATCCTAGAACAAGTGATTTGTTCAGCTGATAATGGGCAAGAAAAAAGAAAAAAAAAAAAAAAGATAAAATTATTGAAAAGAAGTTAAATTTATTAAGAAACCATGGTTTTGTTCATTTGGCTGGAACAGGAAATTTGTCTTCCAAAAGTTCTCTAACATTGTTTTCAAATTCGAATGAACTAATATATTTTAATACCAAATGCTGGACTTAATGTGCCAAATGACATGAATAAAGTTTGACAGCAGTGGCCTCCCACTATCTAGCAAATTAAAAAGCAAGGCTGTTTCGGACTATTTAGCTCTATTTATAGACTGTATTCAGAACAGGGTCAAGGTTTTCTTAATTTCCAGCTTTTGCTTCTCAGAAAGCACTGAGCAGTCTCTGCACAAAACTCTGTGACCTTTGAGATGTTTCACACCAGTCAGAGATCTCTCATATCATACTTGAAAATTCTGATTTAAGAGCATAAATAAGTAAAACAGCACCTGGATAAGTGGGATGCTATTACAGAAGTGGAAACTTTAACTGACTCTAATGACCCTTACACTGGCTCTTACTGTGTCTCCTAACTCACTGCCAATAAAAGCAGGACAAAAGAGCAAGTGAAAATGAATCTCTTCATCAAGCGGAGAGCAGAACTTAAATCTATTAACTTTTTTTCAGTGGTGGTCCTGTACAAATGCTCTTCAGGTTCTACATAGCACAGTTCTCAAGGAAGTGTCAAAATGATACAGAGTGCTGTGAAACAGGGAATGTATTAGAATATAATAATTGGATGACAGCCCTAATAAAGAGCTCCTGATGATTCACAGCAGCAGAATCTTTTTCCAAGCATCACCAGTTACTTTTTAAATTCACCATTAGAAATGTTTTCAGCACTGTGTCAGGCTCTAAACACTTATTTGCCTTAAGACAGTGTTAATGACTTAGCTAATCACACAATTTTATAGTTCAATAATGTACTGTGCTGTGCAAATCAAACCAGTGTTTATTACACCTCTGCTACTTTCCTTTCCTTCTTATTGGACTGACTAAAACAAATACTGTACTACAAGAAAACATGAAAAGCTCATTGGTTTACAACAGTTTTCAGTAAGTAACACAATATTTTAGTTCAAAGCCTACTTGCAAACAAAGTAGTTCAAAACACAGCTCTCAGACATTGAAGTTTATGGCACACTCATTTATTGAATCTGAGTAAGCTACTCCACCTGCAAACGCAGAAAACGGTATCAATAATAAAATACATTAAGAGGATGATGACATGAAAAATAAAGCTACCTTGCTTGTATTATTATTATTACCACTTTAGGTCACTGAAAAAGACAAATTTTCTTGTAATTTTTTTTCTTCTGGAATTTCACTCCTTTGGGGCACTAAAATGGATCTAGTCAGTTTTGCTCTTTGTATCTGAACTGCAAAATGTGAAATACAGATCAGGGCATATTTTTGTAATATTATGTGGTCTTGCAAGGTCTCTTTGACGTCAATAGTGTTTAGGTGACAGACTCTTGATACTGTACTCTTAAAACTACATTGAGAACAAAGCTTCCTTTATCACTGGAGAATCAGTATGAGTAATGGCTAAGCATAAAAGACTGGATCAAAGACACCTGAAGATGCATTGCTTGTGTGTTGAGGTAAGAGAAAGAAGAAAAGGCACACACAAACACATTGAAAAAACATACACAAACATCCAAGACACAGAAACAGAACTGCCTTTCAGTTAAGGCAAAGAGCTTCATACGTTTTTTACACTGCACCCTAGCTTTTCTACAGAGAAAAAATGGCAAAAAGAATCAGATAAACACAAGCTCCTTTGATCCTGATAGGTATGATACAGAAAAGTCTTCACTCTTTTATTAAAATTAGTATCACAGCACTTGAATATTTGCTTACTGCTTCATAAAAACACAGTATCTGCTGTTCTGTCCCCAAAACCAAATGAATATTATTTCACATTCACAATCATGTTAAAGAGCCTGATAATAATGTAGGAAGAGTTGCAGTCAGTGTTTATGGCATAGTACGGGTAATTCCCATGCCATAATACAACTTGCTGTGTGGTTCTAAAACCCAGGAGTGTCAATATCACAGGCACATTTCTTGTGGTCGGAATTTAGGCTCTAAAAGCCACTTTTGATGGAGCTATTCAGTGTGGTAATATATTGGTAATTCTCAATAAGTCTATGATCTCACCATCTCAATTTCACCGACTACAAAATACAGATAGCTTCTTCACTCCCGCCCCTCTAACCTCCTTTCCTTCCCTCTGGGTATTGTGAAGCTTATGACCAGACAGTGTACTATATTTAAATAGAACTTAAAACACAGAACTGATGCCAGATTTTCAAAATAGCTCATAAATCAAAACAAGAGGCCAGATGTTCAAAAGAACAAAGCACAGTGAGTGCATCGGTTTCCTTCAGATTCTCATAATGGCAAAAGTAGGTGCTAGAAAGCTCAAAAATGTTACCATAGTTGTAGGTGTTAGCCACATTAAAAATCTGCCCTTCAGAAACGAATTTGTAATGTCTCCAAGTACTTTGAGATCCTTGGAAGACGAATGAAATAACCATGCGTTGAAATATTTAACCTAATTCCTATTTTCATTCATGCAAAAGGAATCTGGAATTTGGTCTTCCTTCTGTTTAGGAGCAAGGAAGAGATTGCTTCTTGGCTTGCTTTTTCCTTAACATCACAGAAAGCGTTCTGCTTTTATTTTCACATTTGTTCTAAGCAAAATTAAGAAAGAGAACTAAAACTGGGGTAAGATAGAATGCCAGGGGATAACTCTGACAAATTAAGCTATGTTTCCTTCCCCCACACAAGCCTTCACTTAGTCCAATACATCACACAAGCAGAAGGGAAGAGGATGTATTGGCTTTTTCTGCTACACTCACATTTGCATGAAAAGGAGCAGTCAAACGAAAATTAAGCACTTCAACAGCTTAAAAAAGCACTGGTTCAGAATACTGTACTTCAATAAAACATTCATTGTTATTCAATGCTTGGCAAATGACATTGCCATCACATACTAGTAGAAGAACCGTGAAGAATAAATGCTATCTGAAAAAGAGGCTTGTACTTATGCAGCGCTAATGACCATCTAAAAGAGCGATTCTGCATGGTTACATCCTCTTTGAGATTCACAGCTGCAGCTCCACAAGAGCAGCCATACATCATAATCTGCAGCCATTTTAGGCTACCCTTGAGTGCTAGAGAGCAATATCGGCAGTAAAAAACTGTTAATCTGTAAAGTCACAGGCAAAACCAAGTTTATTCAGCAGTGATGACTTAGGAGGAGGTGTTCAAATTTTAATATTGGCAAGACCTTTGCTTGTAACAGCAGTGACACACTGGGAAGAGATCTCCACACTTCATTTCATTAGACAGAAAATGTAGTCATTAATACATTTTGATTCCTATCCCCTATAACAGTGGCACAAAGTAGCACAAAAGCCATTCCTTTAAAAGGTCAGACAAATGTATTTTAAGATCATAACATTCATGTTTTAATTAACATGAGAAATTCAGTTACTGAACAACATGCTGACCCTATAAACATCATTAATTAACTGATACACAGTAACTTTTCAGAAAGAAAATAGCTTGGGAGCAAACATTATTTCACTATACTTTGAAACTGTCTGATAATCAAAGGCAACGTAAATATCCGCTAAATTAGACACAGATTTTGTGGTCAAACTAAAGAGAACCTCCACTTTCTAAATGCCCAGCATTTACAGCACATCCATCACAGCAACGTTTTCTCAAATTATGCACACTTTTTCAAGCTCATTTATATGGAAGCAACTATAGGTCTCTACACAGTATTTGTGGCTTACTAATACAGCTTTTTGAATCTTTAATGAGGTTAGACAAAGCAAAACAATTTTGAAACACTTCTGACACTATTGTGCTCATTTGCCTCATATATGAAGTATCTTTGCCTCATTCTACAGCTACCTAAAGCACATTTCTCAGGCCAAGTCATTTAAACTAGGCCTCCATTGCCTTGTAAATGGCATCAGTTATCATCATGGTAGCTCCCATGGTATCTCTATGTACAGATTTGGAAGAGGAAGCTCCAAAAGAGAGACACGGGGCTGGTGCTGCTGTACACATATAGTAAAGACGTTTAGACTTATATAGTTACATAGTAAAAAAGCCCCTCAAACTTCTGTCAATATGGAAAAGCCTCAACTGATACAAGGGCCTCCTAAAAGGTCAGGATGACCTGGCAACAACACTGACTAAAGAAGAGACTATAAATACTGACAGCTGTGGAGAAGGCTTTGACCTTTTGTAGGAAGACTAAGAAACATGGCTAACAAATCTCTAACCAGGCAAAGCAACCTTTAAAGACTTATACATTCTGAAACACACAGACATTGTCAAGATATGACTTTGGCATGTCAGCACAACATGATTAGGGTGCCCTTCAGATGAATTCTTCTCACTATATCCTCATCACATTATTAAAAATCATATCCACAGGTCAAAAGTCTCCAGTCCAGATTAAAGGACCCTTCCCTGAGCATGTGTAGTAAGAAATCAGTGATGTAGCCATATGTAGATTAGCCAACCAATTGCTAAATGGTGGGTGGGCTACAGGCAGTCACTAACCGAACTGTATAAATGCATGAATTTTGTATGGGGTGCTGTGCTAGCTTTGTGGGATACAACTACCTTTTCTGTGCAAACTTGGAATAAACAAATGTCGTCTGTGCGGATCCTGTTTTTGGGACAACAGTGCCAGTTTAAGCTACCACGAATTTAACCAGAAGTTAACTGTAACCATGAAAGATAGCGTTCTGCTTTCAACCTCTGGTACTGCAACAGCCAAAACACGTACATCTCTTGTGCTTCTTAGGCATCTCTTGCTGAGATTAAAGCATCTTGAAATCCAGGTTACTTCAAGCATAAGCATCTATACGAAAATGCTGGTGTAGTGAAGAAAACCCCGTCAGTAATTAGTTATTGCCATAGGCTTCTCTGCGCTGTAAAAAAACACATCTCAGAGGAACGAGTTCATACAAAATGTTTGTTAATTTGTATTAGTTACTGAGAAGCTACATTTCAGCATTAAACACAGCACTTGCAATATCTGGCTAGGGCCATGGTAGGACAAGGCAGCTAAGATTCTTGAGTCACTCTGTGTCACAACTTCAAGTGGGCAACACAGAGACTCAGTGTTTGCTAAGTGGCTGTCCTTCCCTCACTGAAGGCTTGCACTCTCGTTTCCTCTTCTTTTCCAAAGAGACGTTTTTATATTTCCTCACCATGGGATAGCTTATAGAAAGTTGGCTAATGTGTGGTAAACGCCGGACAACAGCATGCCATTTCTACACTCACATCATTACCTGGCTCCCTCAACAGTACGGACTTGCACATAAGCACCAAATCTATCAACTTACATCACTTGCACAAGGAATCACATGTTACCTATCTCCATAGGTTACCATTAACTATTTTACCACATGTACAGGGCAATCAACAGACCCATGAGAGATCCCCGAAAGACTGTAGCACTCGAGATCCGTAAAGATAAGGCTGTTCCCGTCTTGTGCCAGCTCCAAAAAATATGTTTCCTAGGGTATGGTGGGAAGTGTGGAAACAGAGGAAAAGAAAACAAATTAAAAAGTTCCTTTTCATGACCAGAATACAGATGTTGCCCAACCTTCCCCTGGACAGCTTCCTCTGAAGAACTGAAGGGTGAATTTTCATCTTACTTAAGTGAGCTTCATTCCTATGAAGCAACTCAGTTCTGGCTCCCACAATTATGCCAGTAAACCATGTCCTTCTTGTGATTTTTCTTCCAAGCTACATCCACAGCACCTCATGCCAGACAGACAGATGAGAAGTTTCAAATACAGCTAAAGAGGTCTAGATGGAGATTTCCAACACAGGACAGCAAAGGAGACAAAGATTTCAGCAATCAGGTTTCTGCAGGCACCGTTCCTTCAGGTTCATGAAAGCTTTTTAAAAGGGAAATCCCAGTCAAGTGTTCCAGATATACAGCCTACTCTGGAGACTTCTACGTATTTTTGTGGCTTCACAACACATTTTCCTATTAATTTGGAAATACTCTTCTCTCACTGGTAACTGGTTGATAAGCCCACAGAAACAAGGAAAACTGACAGAATATGCCAGGGAACCAGAGATTTGACTACGTACACAATCTGTCAAATGAACAGGAGGGTCTTGAGGAAAAGCTTCTCCCTGTATTGAACCTCTTCTACCAACATTAAACACAGCACAAAATTGAAAAAAAAATTAAAGAGGCACTACAATGTGATATTAAAATTTAATGCAGAAACACAAACAAAAGTAAGTATAATCACTCATCTTGCAGAAATGAGGTGACAGAATTACACATACATTAGTGATGGCCTTCATGAAGCACGCAGACAATGTGATGCAATAAAGTAGAAAAGACTTTTAACACTCATTTATCTTAATTTTTATTTTTTTTTAAGAAATAAATAAATATATTCCTCTGGTTAACCAGGAGATTGCAAATGCCGGTCTAAATGCCCAAGTAAACTCAATATATTTAGGCTGGAATCACATATCTTGTTGCAACTGCAACTGAGCTGAATTGAAAACAGGGTATCAAACCCAGCTACTCATCACCAGCCCACCTCTCCTATTCTGGAGATCACAGCCTTTCCCTTCCCGTTGCCCACATAACCCCACCTTTCACCCCAGCCATACTGGACCTGGGTAGAAGCAGAACATCACTGTGATCATCTGGGGTTTTTATTTTATTTGACAGAAGGCAGCTAGGGAATGCTCCACCTTGCAGAAAGTAAGAAAGCACTCATCAGCAATGAGTACTGGTAGTATTCTGGGAACATGTCATTCTGACCTCACATGGGACTGCAGCTTGAGTTTCATTTTCAGAAGCCTAACAAAAGTGTTCCACCAATACCTGCAGGCTAAAGCATGCTCTGGCAGTCAGCTACGGAGTTTTGCCCTTGCACTCCTCCGTTCACACCAGTTTCACAGCTACAACTTCACTACACATCCAGATGCAAAGGCTACATGCAGTACAGCCAAGACATTTGCAGTCTTTTGTTTTTGTGCAAAACCTGCTGTGAGAGAACTGAACAAAAATGTGACCATGTGTGTCAGAAATCAAGAAAACAACATTTACTACAGCCCACTTCCACACCAGCAAACCCATAATTTCTATAGTGATATATGAGGAGTTAGTCTTACAGGTAGAGGACTAACTGCAGCCTGACTTAAACCAAACCAAAGAAATTACATTTCCTTACTCAAAGGACTTGCAATGATGCTTTGCTCTCATACTCCAAATCAATGGATGCAGCAATTCAACTCTAAAGTAGGCTACTAGTTTATTTTTACATGAAGCTTTAAATTAAAAAGGATTGTCAATTAATCTCAAAATAACTAATACATCCTTCCTGCTCATAGTCTGGTCTCTCAGTGAATGGTTTCCAAATTTAGTAATGACTAAAACAAATCAGCGTAATTACCTGGAAAACCTGGTATACTGACTTTCAGTTTCCAGATCATATAACCTTCTCCAAGTGAAAACTCTGAAAATATTGAACGTATAAGAATTAACACCAAAGTGACACATTCTTCATCCATGGGGCTGTTTTTTATTCGCATAAGTAAGTAAATACAGTGACTCCTTTGTGTAATAGGAGCAAGATCAGATCAAAAATACCCACAGGCCATACAATGCAAGCCAATTAGGACAAAGAAAAATGTATTCAGACCTCTGTATTTAAACTTAAAGGTTTATCTTCTGCAAAATACTGAAAACTTGTTAGTGCAGGTTAAGCATACCAGTTCTGAACATAATACTGTGTTTGTACGGATTATAAGAAAGAGGAGCTCTTATACTACCATAAATATTATTCAGAACTATTATTATCTTAATGAGTTAAAATCATTTCAGCAGCTTCCTTTTTCTCAGTATTTCACCAATCCTTTAGTTGCCAGTACTAAAACAACAACAAAAATCAAACTAAGGCTGTATTAAACTTCAAAATATCTTGAGATTATGTACTTTCTTGGTCTTCAGATGTTGGTTTAGAATGCATATCTCCCTTTGAATTTACTGAGACCCACATTCAGGACCACATTGCTTAATTACTGGTTTTCACTCTTCCAAGGAGACAGAGAAATTAATTAAATCTATGAAGAATTTGGATATAGTACTACTGAGAAAGAAAACCCTTAATTTTCTACTATATACTTCACTACAAAGATCAAAAATGGAAGACAGCCTGGAGTGAATTTGCCTGTAGGTAAGTAAGCCTTTCATACCCTCAAGAAAAGAATAATGTTCTCTTGAGAATTTATGAAACTTCAGCTATTATTTCAATGCTATCATTTTTAACCTGCAGTGCAAAGACCACCAGTGTATCTGCTAGAAGCAGTAAAAACAATAAAATTGTATACTTCTAAGCAGATGCAAAAAAATACTACCACTCAGAGGCTATGCCTTAAAATTTCCTATTGCAATGTCCTATTACAGACTGATTTTGTAGTTATGCCAGTCACATTATACAAGTTTTTAAATTCAGTGTGAACAAAATCACAATACCAGAACATAAGGTAAAGTTCTGGTTTTTAATGTACCATTATACATTACAATATAATTATATTACAATATAATTACACATTATAATATACATTATAATATACATTATAAGGTACCATTATACAAGTTCTTAAATTCAATGCGAACAAAATCACAATACCAGAACATAATGTAAAGTTCTTAGGGTCACTTAGAACACTGCTTTCAATCACTTAAAATTCAATGTCAACACTCATTTTACCAAATAGATACCAGATAACAGACTGATTTAATGCTCAAAGGAAACAGTAATTTCACTGCCTAGGGAGAAAATAAAAGGACATAACCGCATACAAATATGTATATAATTAGGATGCATGTAGAAGACTCAATTCTTAGATAACTTTCAAGGCAGTATTCTACTTGCAGAGATGTTAGTGCTAATGTTGCTACTCATTTCAAAGCAGCTAGGTTCTGCCTCTAAATGTAATGGCCTGTTTGTTGGGAATACAGGAACAAGCACTTTTCCATGTACTATCTATCACCTATTTTCTAGATCAGGAAATATACCAGGAACATAGTATGAATAGTATTAATCTTTCATTAAAAAGAATACTGTTGTTAGGGTTACTACTTAGTAGACTGCAGTTTAAGAGAGACATATTTTTAATAGCACAAGTTACTGGCAAAGTTTTTCATGTTTGTTTATATATAAGCAGAGAGTAACATTTCATATATGGTCAGTAAATTTCAGTCAAGCAGCATGAAAAAAAACCAACACATGGTATTGCTAAGAACTTAAAAGGCCACACTTGAAGCTCATTAACTTTCTTCCTGTACCCTTACGGAAACTACACAATAATAATGTACACTAAAAACTTTCCTATTCCTGTACTAGATTTGAACTATAAACAACTGACAAGTTCTTGGGTTTTTTTTCTGCATCTTTTGATTTTTCTTTACATAAGCTTGTTACTAGTCAAAGGGATAAAAACCAAAATGTCCATTTTATTATAATTTAAAGGGGATCAAACTAAAAGTGTATTTTATACTGACTTCAGATGACGTGACACAACTTGCCCAACTCAGCTATGTATACTACCTCTTTCATGCAAAGTTACTATGGCCACCGAATGTGGAAAACAGGCTATTTACAGCCAGTTTTACACTGGCCAAACATAATTCTTCAGAAGATTCATAATCTGATCAAATCAAATTGCCACACAATCATAACGTATTCTAAGAAGGCTTTGCTTACCGAGCTACTGGCAGCACGGATGTTCTGTATGAATAAAATGTTTTCCTTCCCATGACAATTTTTTCCCCTAGTATACATTTTCCCTATTCAGACTTCATAAATTCATTTTAATGGTGGGGAAACTACAGCAATAAAGTCACAAAAAATTCAACTCAAAAGGTAAAAAGAGGAGGCTCAAATGAAGAAGCTTAAACAATCTTTACTGTAGCAGTTACTCCACTTCTGCTATAATGTTTTCTTGACTTTGATCTTTAAACCAATGACTCATGAAAATATCTTCAAATTTACAGGCCACCAGTAAGTGGGTCTTTAAAAAAATATTGTACAACAATAAAGCAGGAATCACAAGCACTTCTTAACCATTTGAACTGTCAACTAATTAATTATGATACTGAAACAAAGGCCAGTTTAAAAACTTGCCCTTATAAAGCGGAGAGAGGAAAAAGAAAGGGGGAAGGGAAGGTCTTGTGAGCAAGCAAAACTGAGTATCAGGGAAAAGGTTCAAAAAAATGTATTATGTTTGCTCACATTAACAGAGGCATTTCTCCCCCACCCCATTCAGACAGAAAACAAAATAGGGCAGCTCTTCTTGCCACCAATTGGTGCCCCTTAGCTGGAAGCAACTCCAGTTGTCACTTTCCTGTCAGCACGTAAAGCGCACCAACACTTCCCTTCTCCCACCCTTTTGTTCCTACTTAATATGTGCACTTTGCTCAGCAGTCTTTCTTTGCTGTTAAACAATTCATTTTTTCCTTTCCTCCTCTCCTTCAGTAGGAGGCAAAAATGGCAGGACTTTGTCACAAAATATAAAGCTCATTTCCTGTACCTTAGCACCTCACTTTCATCTCCTTGTCTCCTATCTGGCTACCAAATAGGTCTTAATCTGTAAACAAATGATTTGCTGTACAATTAAACCATTCAGTCTTTTTTTTTTCCTTCTTTCTTTGGCTTCTTGGCTGCTGTCCAGTGTGGAGGCTCTTAGGTTCTTCTATTATTTAGTGCTGGTTAAAAGGCAATAAGCTCATTTAGAGTTTATAGAGCTATAAGCTATAAACAAAAGCATTTAATGCTTCTCTGATGCACTGTGGCTTTTGCAAGATAAATTAATAATGTGCAGTTGTGTGTGTGTGTACACATACGTGTGGATGTGTGGGGCTGTTTTTTTATGTACTGGCCTGGTTAAAAACTCTGTAGGTCTTTAAGTCAGTTATTGTAAGCTACAAATGCACACTTTTTTTTTCCACTCCTATTTTGTCCTTGTACTTTTTTCTCAGTAACTGACAATCACAGAACTGCAATTTATCATGCCTACAGAGCTGAACCTCAAAGACTTTGATGTTATATGAGGAAAAAAGAAAAAGCCATGCTGCTGAAGCATTTCACAATGTTTGCATATATTGTTCCCTTGTAGGACGATGTTGTGAATCACAGAGGCCTACTAGACTAAGCAAAACCTTCAGAGAAATAAATAACACATTAGGTTTCTCATCTCTGCAGTTAAGAGCCCCTCACAACCCAAGAGAAAACAAAGTAACACATAGGTAATTTCCCCTTACCTCTATTTTTACATTTTCGTTCTTGGTGAAAAATAAATTCTCAGGGATTATGAACCAAAACACAGCCTGTCTATGTGTGTTCGCCTTCATTCAGATGTTTATATATACAACACAGGGCTAGCAGGCCACCACTTCAATGTGGGACGGTAAACACAATGAAACATTTTTTAAAATGTGACTATAAATAAGTGAATTATCTTAAATGAAAAGCTAAATTTACAGTTGTAAATCTCATTTAGAAATGACAGGTACTTAGCAATATCAACTTCAGCAATATACTTTCAATGAAATTCTGCAAGCCTATTTAAAGTCTATTATGGCTGCTGACATCAATCTGCCAAGCTACAGAGTGCTAAGCTCCACTAAGGATTTGCACCCATAAATTTAGTTACTCGTATACTTAAATTAAACACACTGTGTTTCTCCATATAGGCAACTACAAACATAAGGCATTGAGGTGGACAGCCAATAGAGCAGAATTGTCACGGACCTCTGACACCAGTTTTGCCTGAACAAGGTCTGAAGTTCAGATTCCCACTTGCATTTAGATTCAAGTCCTTTCGATGGTGTTTCAGTCTAGATTTCCACACTCTCCTCTCAAAACTTCACTTCTTCCCTAATCAGTACAAGAATAAAGGCCATATTCCTATTACAACTGATGGTAGGAATATGAACTCTGTAGAAGAAACCTGTAAACTTAATTTATATAAAATATTTTAAAGGTATACCCAGGTACTCATGTATATGCACGTACGTACAAGTACAGACACGTACAAAGGGACACACACAAACAAGTTTTAATTAACTGCACCTATTAAGACTCACCAAAGACCAAGTGAGTCTCTGTCTCCCTCCCCCCAGCCAAATGACAACTTCTGGAAGGGCAGATTGTAGGTGGCAGGCAGCCTGGTGGCAGGTAAGAATGTTCGCTCTCAAAAAACTAGTTAAAGGTAAGCAAGAAATTGAGCAAGCAAGCGGGAAAAGCAAGCAAGGGAGAGCTAAAGGGAGAGAGTGAGAACGGGAGAGAAACGGAGAGAGGGAGGATGGGGGAAAGAGAGAGGGAGAGAGAGAGAAATAAAGGGAGAGAGGAAGAGAGAAAGAAAAGGGAGAGAGTGAGAAAGAAAAGGTAGAGGGGAAGGGAGGGGGAGGGGAAGGGTTTTGAGCCTCAAATAGTAAATTGGCACAGCATTCACAACCAAAATTTAACCTCACCTGTAAGTACTGTTCTTTTTTATTTCTTTTAATTTAGCGACATGCGATGTATACTCAATAATAACCAACCTAGAAGGTTTTGTAAAATAACACAGTTAAGAGGCATTTTAAACCTCTAATAAATATTTCAGTTTGAGGAAAAATGTAAATCTTGGAAGCAGTTTGAAAATAGTTGGCAACTTTTCCTCCCAGAGTAAATGTGAAGACTCAAAAATAAATATTCAAGAGCATTAATTTGTTTCTAGTTGTGTGCGTGCAAGTAAAACAGCAGCCATAATGTGGAAATTTGAATCACATTTTACAACTAATTGGAAGCAGATTAGAATTCTGCCTCAGGGGAACATTGTCAAACTAGAAGCTGGAGCAATGAAGAAAGAGGTGAAAGCATCGTGAAGAGCTGACAGATTTACAGTGCTCAAGGCAATAAACAGGTACTAGATGAAAATGAATGTGCTTCACTGTACTGAATGCAGTTTTCAGTCACATCTCAGCAATAACAGCATACAGCCATGAAACTATTATTTTGAGAGAGATGGTGAAGGAAAGTAAGAACGAACAAAACACTATTCAGGCAGTGTGCAGAAAAAATATAAATCATACAGTGGCTCAAGCTGCTACAAGAACAATCAAATTGGTCATACTGGATCCTATTTTGTAACCTGGACTCATCTCAAGTAGGGTTTACGCAGATGTAATGCAATGAACTACTGACTTGAGTTGAGAAAGGGCTGTAAACCCTTGCTCCCTGTGAGCAAGAGTCAAAGCATTAAGTTCTTAAGAGGGAAAAAAACCCCACAGAGATTTTACATTTTTTAAGCTAAGAATAACCCAGAACCCTGCAGACAGATAAACCAAAGAGAGGAGAGAAATACCCTTTTTAAAGGGTGATTAGGAAAGACTGGAAGGGAATATAAAAATCAAAATAAAGTCTAAAGGCTAATGTACCAATGCTGTAATGGAAACAGCTGCTTGCTTTCTCCTTCAATGTCTGGCATCTGGTGCAGCATCACAGGAAAGACTGTTAAAAGATCTGAACATGAAATGTAAATATAGACTATTACCCAAACTCAGCTGCTGTATTTATAAAACAGCAGCAGCTCTTTTTTCGTGTGTATATGTTATATGTACACATCTATACGCATATGCACCTCCCCCATATATATGAGAATTTATATTGATATACATACACACATATATATATACACACATATATATATACAAACCCACTTTTAAAAAGCAACTAGTAACACTAATACATGACACTGCATCTGACTACTGGCTGAAGTGGGTAAGAACATTAATTCAGATTTTTAGTAACACTGGGTATGGAAAACCACCTTCATTGTTCTCAAACTGCATCAGCATTTTTCCTTCAAATTCCAGAACTCCACTGCAAATCAACACACAATGCCTAACATTAAACCCAGAGCAAAAAATTAACCATAAAACTTCATGTCAAGTATGTTCAATATATCCAGAAATACTTCTGGAATATTATTGTCATCAGTGCGGGCTAACCAAGCAACTCCCTGAACATTTACTAAGTCAGAGTTAAAACTGTTAACAGCAAAACAAAGTTCAACTGAGTAATGAGGTCCATTTCTAATTGTATTTGCTTCTAACTATTATCTTTAGTCACAGAGATACGGATCTAGTTTCATACTATCCTTCAAAAAGGAAGAATTGGCAAGAATATGAAACCCCAGAACAACTACTGCTATTACTCCACTGCTATAAGCCTATAATAAAGCACAGATTTGATAGCACTATCCATGTAGTGTGGTAAACCACACACAAATAAACAGTTCTCTATGAAGAACGAAAACCCAAAAACCCCTTCCAATACAAACATTATTGTTGCTTTTAATATAAGCCATCCACAGAAATCAGCCAAGGGGGTGACAGGAAATCCAAAAATAACTTGGTCTGGCCCTGAGCAGTGTAAGAAAGGCGATTACAAGTTGGTTTTCACTCTTCTTAATGGCTGAGGGAAGCATTGAAGACTGTAAAAGCTGTGCTTATCTAATGGACACTGACTGTACCGCTCTCCTGACAGTTGTATTTTCTTAACCATTTGGCACAGCAGCACTGAAATTCATCAGTAAGGGTGGCATCTGAGTACTGTGAATTTATGATTGTTCGCTGGGTTTTGTTGTGGTTTTTTTTGAGGGGGTGGACTTAACAAAACCCTTGAATTAAACCAATGGCCAATGCAAATTACTAAATGTGTGCAAAATCAAACTGCCTAGTGCACCTAGTTAAAGAGGCCAGATGTGCCACAAGCTTTCCTGGGAAACTGAGCCTAAACATCGTGCTCTCTTTTATCAGACTGAAGAAAGAGAGCTTTAGGAGTTTACAAAAGTGTGACCAATTGGAGCTTTAGTCTTCTGTTGCTAATTGAGGCATGAACAAAAAAGCCAGTTTCTGAGGGCAAACTACAAACATATACTTTTTATATTCCATTGCCACATGATAAAAAACAGAATCAAGCTGACTGGTAGAAATTTGACTGGCAACCAAAGACCAAGCTATTATTTCAAACTGTTATGGGAAAGCAATAAAATTGCTACCAGGTCTCCTCATGTTACTCTTCAATAAAAAGAAGCCATCAGGGAAATATAAGGAAAAGAAAACACATCAAAACCTCTGAAGTTCCTTTAAATAAATATACACTTCTGTGGCATAATGCCATCTGCTTCTTGGTTAACTTGACAAGACAATTCAACAACTAGAATACCAGTGTTTTGAAAGCACCCAGTAACCACAATCAATAGATTTTAGTTTGCTCTTTTGACTGTAAGAACTGCATCCACATGCCAGTAGTGGCATATACTTCTAACACCCACACGAGGACGTTTTTCTTATGTTATTATCTGATGGAGATTCTCAGGAGACAGAAACACCTCAGTCAAGCTGTGTTTGTGCCCAAGAATAAGATCCAGACTAGGAAGACTCAAACAGTGAGAGAAGGTGGGAGAAGGTAAGGGAACCAAATGTTGGGTATCTTCTTTTTCTGAATGGTTCAGGAAGATTCATCATAAAGGACATACAATTCAACACAGAATGTCTTCATTTCAGAATTACTGAAACAACAAGCTTCACATCTAATTCCCAAGGGCTTTGATCTGAACAGCCTCAGCCAACATTACAGGTAGATGCTAGAAATGTTGACTCCTTTGAGATTTAGCAGTATTTGCCACCTTACAGGAAAAGCAGACATACTAAAAACTTCTGTCACTAAAATGTAACTTCTTTACTTGCAGTGTTGGCTTAAGACTTCAGAAAATTTAATCAACACCATAGCTAGCCTGCAGCTGGAAAACCAATATATACAGTCATCAAGCCTATTTCATTTCAGTAAACTTACCCTACACTCTCACTTACGTTGTTTAATCAAAGTTTTCTCTATAAGCATACATATTATGCATGTGTACATACACACACAAAGAGAGGCATGAGAGGAAACCACATATTCCCACTCCCCCGAATTTTCTCTCAGCTCTTTCAAAAGAAGGGAGGAAAAAACCTTCAAGAACTTGCTTGTCAGTCAGGTCACTCTGAATAATTTTACAACCTTCCATTCAAATGTAAAGGTTTTGTTCTAATTGCCAAGACCGTTTAGTCAGAATTGAAAGAGAAAATGCAATAGAGTGCTTACTGAAACCCTGGCTACAGCATAACCAAAAGTCAGTCTGATCTTCATATCTGCCGAACTGGCTACTCACTGAAGTAAAGGCTACTACAGCCTGAAGTAAATTGTGGTTTTAATTCAAGAGTGTAATAATTTTATTTTTTTTAAAATCTTGCGATTTAAAATCTCATTTTAAGAAAACTCGTCAAGTCCTGCTATGAAAAATTATTGTTACCTTTATTAAAATTAGCTTATTTTAAACAGATTTTTAAGCAAATTAAAAAAATCATAGCTTGTAATGTTATTCATTTTTGTGAAACGCTGCACCATGAAAGAGGTCCACTGGGCAGAAACACTCTGGTGCAAAAGAGGAAAAAGAAAAAAATCAAACTGAAACAGAAAAACAAATATAACAAACTTTTCTAAATTTTAAAAGCTATTTACCTTTTGTGCTTACATCATCATTTTGAAATTTTCATTGATCACTATTTTGCTGTTCTTCACCCAACAAGGAATGTTGTGTACAGACCAAAATTTTTTAAAAATGTCAACACATTTTCTGTGAATATTACTAAGAAATAAAAATAACCCCTTGACACATAAACACACTAAAACAAACACTGGTTTTCAGTAAAACTATGGCCAGCCCTTATAACTGAGGTCACTGCATTCACAGATCCACAGGTGTGACCCCGTCTAGGGACTCATGTATTTCGGTTGTAAGAAATAAAGCACAGCTGCGGTCAGACACTCTCTCCAGCCTTTCAGGGAAAGTAGTGACATCATCACCACGTATATTAGAGCATTATATAAGTGCAATATAAAGCTGGTACAGTGCTAAGCATATTACATAAAGAGTAACCTGGTTGTTTGATCATCTGTATGAAGTACCTTAGCTCAGAGCAAGGCAAGACTATAAAACTTGGTTATATTCAGCAATCCCAACTCGGTACCATGGAAGAGATCTGAAACATGCAGCTGTCATATTCAAGAAGTGAATACTACTGTATCTGAGAAATACAGAACATGTGGCAGCGACACAAAGCTGCCAAAGTAGCTGCGGATGTAATCTAAACTTTTTTCAAGGGTGGGTGATGGGAATCCAAAATGTATGTGTTTTTATCCAAAAGAGATGTAAAGGTGGACTTCGTGATAGCAAAAATGTTATTATTTTTGAGACCGTATTCCTGTTGATGGTTGTAAAAATGTACTCAATACCACATGTACCAGTAACACCATGTAAGATGTGAGGAAATGGATTTTTTTCTACTCTTTCGGCCTACTTTTACAGGCACAAATTGCATGCATAACACAGAGCAAATAAAGGGGAACCTGCAGACAACATGGAAAGGATGTGTCCAATTAACAGAAAGCAGGCCACAGAATCTCCCACAAAAAGTCAGTACTATAGAGACCACTTATTACTTAAGGGGAAAAAAATGGAAAAGAAAAAATATTTTAGCATACAATAAAAAGTGTACATTTCAGATTTATGATTTATGTTGCTGTCAATAAAATAACTTTCCAATTATTAAGGCCCTGGTAGGAGAAGCTGGAATGCATTATGTGTTAATGATCACAACCAGGGGTCCACCCTTTACTCTTTTGTCAGAGCTACAGCAGATCCTCCCCGCGGCTTCACCATTAACATGTCTGTTTCCTGTCAGACCACTCAGAGATAATGTCATTTATCTCAGGGAGGCACAAGACCAGTCATTAGCTTCAGTAAAAGACCTCAAACAAAGGCCGGATGGTCTTTTTATCCAGGGCTGCAGCCAAGAATCTCATTGCCTAACAGTTCAGAACTTATCTTTAAAAGAGTCATTTTCCTCCTAACAACAATTCTAGAACACTTCTCTGAAGAGCAGAAAAGTCTCTGCATGGAAAATTTTAGTCAATGGTTTTATCATAAGCAATTAGGTGACTGATAAGAGCTTGCTAAAGTTATCCTTTGAAAGGCTGCTTCCCCTCACACCACACCCCCCCACACCCCCACCCCACCCCCTTTTACCTCATAGGGAAAACCTGACTGTAATTCACGTTCTACCTAAAGAGTACGTCCTTTGAAGAACTGACCCTTACTGTGTTGGCCTGCAGGAGATGATTCACTATTATAAATTCTTCAATGACTGAGCTTCTGGAAATCTCTTTAAATGAAAGCGAAACTGGTTTACTGTATGTACTAACATGTGTTTTCACAGTCTCTCCTGTATTACTGCATTTCAGAAAGCTTCTATAAAGTGCCACATGAACTTTTAAAATAATTATAAGAATAATAAAAAATAGAAGGAAAAAATATGAGCAAATCTCAGCTATTCAATTCCTGGTTTTATGCTGAAAACTAGGAACAGATGGGACTTTCCATGTTACTTGAATCTGGTTATTGAACACCTCTATGGTTACTGGAGATTTTGCTTAGCACTTTTAACATACATTTCATTTATTGGACTATAAAATGCTACTTTGGAAAAACAAGTCTTTATATAGCTGTAATTAAAACAGTCTTGCAGGAAAGCCCTTTAACACGGAGAACATGGTTAACCTCATGACACCTGGACAATCAATCCTTCCCTTTTTACTGGCTATTTATGAAGTTATTACAATTGTAAAATTACCAATGCCCAAAGTGAAATATTTTTCCAGTAGTTCTGAGTGAGGTTATCAGCTTCCCTACTTGTATTTTATAAATGTTCTAGACCAGACTCCATTGTGCTACGCTAACTTTGCTTTGCACAGGAATTCAATAGCGGCTCTGGTCATACATATTAGCAGAGGTCAGCAGGTTCACACGAAAAGCTTTCCCCGGCCAAAGGGCAACACCTCTTCACCCAGCTCAAAAAGCACCTTCACACTACTAGACAGTACTACAGAACTTTAAGAACCTTTAGCTGTGCTTATTGTTAGACACCCATAGTTATCAATGTTTTTAACAGCTAAATCCCTTACGTAGTTTTCAAAACAGTTTGCTGTCAAACAACAATAGACTTTGTTCTTTAATTACAGCAAGTGACCTCCTTGCCCTTTTATTTCACAGTGAATAAGCTACACACAAGGCCAGCAAAAAAGTACATGAAAAGCATTTCTCTGTAACATAATTAATCAAAGCATGTACTTAAATGATTTACATCAATAGGTAAAATGCAGTCTCCTGATGAAGTGCAAAACATCCTTAATCCGCGCTATTAGAAAGTGAAGCTAAAGTAAACAATACCAGCCAACATGTTAATTTGCTGAAGACGACTTTCAGATGCAAAATGCAGTCTTAATGAGAAGCAATAAGCTAATACAAGAGACAAATTCAATCCTGAAGTGTCACTAGACTGATTCATTTAAAAACTGCAACTAGACATCTCCGATTATAGCTTTGTATCTTCTGCATTATTTTCACATATACTGATTTTCACATGTAAAATACAATTTTCCCGTATCTCAGCGTAAACTCTGAGTGACTGAATCCCAGTATCCCTGCAGCACACATAAAGCAAATTCTTGTAGATACTCTGAATGCTTTTCAATGTAGCAGCTGTGAAAGACACACACACACACACACACACAAAAAAAAAAAAAAAAAAAAGGGAAAAAAAAAAAAAAAAAACAACTTAGCTAAAACAGATGAAGAGTTCATGCTGACAAACAGTCAGTAACTGTGCTAAAAACAGTATGGAGGAGAAATGGAAAAATGGAGACAGGTTTTAACACCAAAATTCTTAGGAGTGGTCAGCCTACCTGTCAAAGCTACTTATTCAGACATGTCAGTGGTGGCTTAACCACAAAATGGGCTGCACAAATATAGCTCAAACATCTCAGAATTACAGCATACTTTGACTTTATCCACATATTAGGGGAGTGGCAATTTTTACAACATGCTTGCGGTTTCTGCATAAACGAGCCAACAGAACACAGTCATTGATTTAATTAGGCTTCATAAGATCTAATTTATCATGTTTTACATGCCTTTCTGCAGCAAGGAAACAGAATAAATAGACCAAAAAAAAAAAATAGACACTGAACCATACTGTGAAAGCTGAACAGTGACTAAAACTCCTGGGAATCTGCTCCAAGCTTTTCATAAATTGTAAACAAATGCAGTATTACATTCCACACCACACACAAAAACCTGCAGATTTTGAATCAGCAGGCATGAACCCATTTGTGTCTAAGAGGAAACATCCAGATTCGTGAGATGTGTCTTTCACAACATTAAGATAACTGGAAATTGTTTTTTAAATGTGGGCTTGTTACCTACAGACACAAGCTGCTTTGTGTCAAGTACAGCAGATACGTTCTAGTGTGTAGGAAAAGCAAGAACACTCAAGGAATCTGACACCTTTTAAAAAAAATAAATCTTTCTGATAATTATTAAACATCTAGCGGGGAAAGCCAGAATAAAACATAATACACTTAAGTTTTATTAAGAGCTCCACAGGCTGTGCTTAAGGTAGCAACCACTGCCAGCAACGAGCTTTATTATTGTGAGACACTAAGGGATGTTACTTCAGACAGTAAGCAAGCACACCATTGTGCCAGACAATGGCCAACACTGCACGACTCTAATGTGTGAAGTCTGTGTTAGAGTCGGTGTGTGCCAACAGCAGTGGCTGTTGCTGGAAACGAAAGCTCCAAACCTCCTCCGGGAGCAAGAGCCACCAGACAGCGTGTACCTCTGCCTCTGAGCATTCCATACATGTTCATTCTCAATCCGCATGCCTTCCCATTTACATCGTACATAGGATTACTGGTGTGTATAGGGATTCTTCATGCAGTTTCCTGTGTGAGCATAGTTAAAAGAATACAAAACCAGGAGAAACCACGCCACCCTCTAATCTCTGTTGCCATGACAGCAGCCTTTGAGATCCTGAAATGTTCAGATTGCCAGCTAAACAAAATTGTTGAATGTGAACATTTGGCTGAGAGATTAAAAGGCTAAGGGGGTTGCAAAAGGGCAGTACCTCCCACATTCCAGGCAGCCACTGAATCCAATCAAACGGCTCTGACTCTTTAACCACAGCCATTGTGAAGACCGGATTAGGGCAATTTATCTAGATAGTTAAAACAGATTAGAGAACTGCAATTTGAAGACTATTGGCAACAGAAGTAAATGCCTACTGTACTAAGTTAATAAAGAGACCATGAGATTTTAGGACACCTTTTCACCGTGCACAGAACTTCTCTTAAATCAAAAAGCACAAACATAAACACATGAATTACAGCAACCTGGACTCTCGTCTGCATTTAGAAAAGGTCACAAGGCTCATTCAAATTCATCCCTAGATATGCTATCTTAAAAGCAGCAATATGCACACAATATGAAATTTAATTTGTTCCTTGCCTTGAACAGAAGACCTTGAAATTATCTTCCAGTTTTAACAAGTATCAGGTGTCATAAACACCCAGATCTAATCCTCCAGCAGATTTAAATAGTACAAAGCCTTCAACATGACCAAAATACAAAAAAAGCCAGTAACAGGTCATAGAAAGACATAAATTTTCTCTGCGACCTCCAGACCTCCCAGATATTTGCAGACCATACAGTTAACATGGACCCAAAAGTTTTCCTATTGTTGGATGTTCATTCTGGGAACTCGTAAAAGCAATTAATTTAAGACCAACAGCTGACAACAAAGTCACAATCTAATACTCTGAGATTGCTGGCAGGGGGCCAGACAATTTGCTTTATTTTTCAGGCAGACCAGGTTATCTTTCTTTTACAACCTGTAGAATTCATAGACTTGTAATCTCAGGGCAAACACTTGCCCCAAGGTCTCCCAGAAGACACCTTCTGCCCTACAGACAGAAGAATTCCCACTGACACCAGAACCTCCTTGAACCAGCAGTTAACAAAAGCCGAGCTCTCATTCCACCCTTCCCAAAGAAGGGTCATGGCCATCTATTCTTACAGAAAGCATCCTTCATAACGTAATAGGAAGAAAAACACACACTGTCATGGGATTTCTTTCATACATTTCAACCACTCAATAAATGAATAGCTCACATTTGAGAGCTGTCTCAGACAGGAAAGCTCCGCCAGACAGGAGACAAACTGCTCCCCTCTGTTCCGAAAGCTGCTTTGCACACACACATCTCGGCGCAAGGCACATTCCCCTCCTCCTGCCCTCTTCTAGGAAGAAGAGAGGCACCACCTGTCTGCTGGCTCCTTCCTCGCTGTTCTCCATACCAGCTTCTGGGGCCTCTGGGCTGCTGTTGTACCACAAGAACCGCTCTGTACAATAAGCATCCTGTGTCTCCAACAAAAAGCAACAATGGAGCCCAGGTCTCTGGCAATGCCTTCTGTTTTGCCCCCCAGGCACAATCTCAGCTTCAGACAGGAAAAGAGAGAACAGTCCCTTTAGATTCTGGGAGAAGAATGGTCATGAATGTCCACTGTTGTTGTGAAAAATGATCAGCACAATACAGGACTTGCTTCTCCTGGAGCGTAAGCTATGCACCCCCCTTGGCAAACACACAGATCTCCACCCTGCAAACACCCGCCATCCCACTGGTACCAACACTGCTGCCCTCTGCTAAAACCAAGGACAGCTCAGTCAGGGCCATTTCCAGGTCCCTCCTGGGTGAGTGCTACCAAAAGGAACAAACAAAACAGAAACATTCTCCAGGGTCCAAGAACAGGGAGAGAAGATAAGGAAGAGCAGTACACTCAGAACATGGTGCCTTCTGTCTAGGGAAGAGAGCTCAGTGTTTCTTTTTTTAGGGGAAATTGGAAGAACAGATGTGTATCCCAAATACACCAAAGAGGACAAAGAAGCCAAACACAGAGTTGTTGGACAGTTATTAGAGACACAGAGACACACAGAAGAGCAGATGTGGAGAGGAGCTTTGTCCTACCTTTTCTGTTTTCAACTTCTTGATTCGTCTGTGGCTTTCCTCCTCCTCCTCTTCCTTCTTTACCAAAATAGAGTTTCCCAGTAGCCCTGAATCCGGGGTACTTTTGCTCACTTCCCCCATGGCAGAGGACGTGCATTGGAAGGGGCTGCTTCTCCCACCACTGCCTCCCTTGGCCCCAAAGCCATAGAGGTGCCCAGGGGGAGCCTGGCTGCTGCCACCCCCACTGCCGTTGGGATGGCCCTGCTGCAGGTCATGCTGCTTGTCCTTCCTGGATTTTCCCGCATCCTTATCCCTCTTGGAGCCTCTGCTGCCTGGGGCTTTACCTGGCTTCTCCTCTTTGTTTTTCCCACAAGAGGCAATGGTGGTGCTGTTGCTGGTGGTATTATTATTGCTGTTTGGGTTACTGCTCACGCTTTGACCCAGTGCTGAATTCATGCCAGTTGCCTCTCCAGGGCGCCCTTGGACTTCCTGCCTCTTGCCAGCACTGCTAATCTCAGGAATCCCATACAAGGTGGAAGAAGGCAGAGATTTATTAGCATCCTTAGAAGTTTTACTCCTTTTCACTTTTGATTTGCTAGCCTCTTTGTGAGAGGAATTCCCCTGGGGAGCTGATGGCTGAACAGAAGCAAATTTTAGGCCATCAGCTAAGGCTGAGGTAGCATTAGCCCCACTGGAAGCCAGACCCCCACAATCCTTGGAGCTGGTGTTGCTACTGCTGGTGGTATTAGTAGAATTATTCATCTCAAATTTCTGTCTGTCCTTCTCCAAATCGGCGTCCAAATCGATAATTAAATTCCCAACACCAATTTCCCAATCATCGCCACTGTCGTAAGTGTCAACCGCGTTTGGATCCACACCTTTTCCTGCAGCAGAAGTGTTCAATGACATCCTGAAGATGAGATCTCTAGAGTCAAAATCTGATGAACTTTCCTTTGGAGATGTGAGGACATTCGTTTATCTCCGCTGGGCTCCCTTAAGTTCAACTCTTCTTGTCTTCCTCCCCCAGGTGTGTCTACATTCACAACCTGCAGTCTACGTCCACCTTGTCCTGTGAGGAGAAAAGTCGATTATTTATTGTCTGAGTGTGACCAGAATATAATAGGACTAATAAAAAGGGGGCAAGGTAGGGGCGGTCAAAATTATTCACCATTGACACGTTTCTTCCTCAAGTTTGTTAAATGGGAGGCAATGGCCATGATGCTTTTATAGGCAGCATCTTTAATCTACTTTGCATACCAACACCCACAACCTCCCTTAAAAAGTCATGTGCACAAAAAGGAAAAAAACAACAAACAAAAAACAAAAGAAAAAAAACCGAAACAAACAAAAAAACCCCAAACTCTAGTATTTAAATCAACAAAGCTCAGGAAATAGAGTCTTAGAAGTGGTGCCTAGCTGTTGGATCACATGTTGTAATCTAACCCGTTGGACCACCACCTAGGCACAAAAGGAAGAAAAAAAAAAAAAAAGGGGGAAAAATACAGAATCACTCTTTGCTGCATTCCATGGATTTTGTGGCTTTAAACCAGACCCTTGAAGTTATGTGACTCTCCTGTATTATCTTTTACCCCCCTTACACTTAATCTCTTGGGGTGGGGGGAGAGGGAGCGCTAAGGAAGTGGGAAACCTCATTTTCTTTGCCACAATACAGCTTCTGTTAAACACCAACAACCTACAAACACAAACGTTTACTGGAAAATATTAAACTCCATAGGTTAAAAAAAAAAATATTTTATTTTCTTTAAAAAACCCTTGTATTCTCAAGGTAACAGTTCTAAAAGCAGTTCTAATGTACTCCTAGGTCACACAATTGTTAGGTCTGTTAAATATAGTATTACTGACTGTACAGGAAACTGATTAAGACATACACTTTAAGTGATCTGCACCAAGGTGGCCTCAGTGACCGCAAATGAGTGTGTGTTTGACAAAGCTTAGTTAAAACGATTTTTAAAGGGATCTCTCCCTTCTAGAGTCGACTGTCGAAATATTTACACATATATAGGCATAATGCTTACCTTTAGTCCTTTATCATTTTTTAATTAAACCAGCAAATCAAAATGCTGTTCCCACTCGTCTCAGCAACAACTCTGCGCCTCATTTTACTTAAAGAGCAAGTGATCAAGAAGTAGAGCGCAAGTATCATCTCAGCCAGTATAAATCGGTCAATAACATATCTCCCCCTACTTTGGCACACGGATCAGAAGTCCTTTTTTGTTTGTTTGTTTAGGGTTTTTTTTCCTCCTTGTTTAAAGACCAAGAAAAAAAAAAAAAAAGGAAAAAAAAAAATGCTGAGCCTCACAACTTTACCAGCTGGTAGGTAATATTTCACATTCAGAACTGAAGCATGAAGGACCAGGTTTTTGTTTGTTTGCTTTTCCTGAATAAGCACCGAGAGGTAATAATCATCAGAGTGATTTAAAAGAAAAAAAAAAAAAAATGTTTCCCCAACTTCACACTCCGTCTTCAGCCCCGGACCTGGGAGCCATCCTCATCAGTAAGTAATGATCCCATGAAACAAACCTACAGGCGCCCGGGTGTTACAAGACAGAATGTGCTAACATCGGGATAAATTAGTGAAAGGGAGGAAGGAAAAAAAGAAGAAGAAAGGACTGAAAATCTGGGCTGGATTCCGCCTGTTAGTTGGGAAGTGGCATTTTTTTCGCCCGTCCTGACAGATCTGATTTCTTGAACTAACTTGAGGGGAAACGAGGGGAGGGAGAGACGAGGGGGGGAGCGAGGAGGAGGAGCGGGAGGGGGGGAATCACTGATCTGATAAACCGGTTATCAAAACATTTTGTAGGAGTGGGGGAAGGTCAGCGTACTCTCTAACGAAGTATATTTTCCCAGAGATACGATTTCGGGGTGGGGGGTGGGGGGTGGGAGTGCTTGCTCTCTGTCCCCGTGTTCCCCCCACTCGCCTCAATCACCGCTTTGAAAAATAGTAATAATAAAAATAAGGGAAAAAAAAGCATAGAGAGTTTCAGATTGCTACCTCGGAAAATAAACAACAATAGTAATAACAATGAAAAAACCCGGGAGCTGGGGCTAATCAGTCACGCGGTAAGTAATTCGGTAATTAGAGTCCGAGGAGATAAAGCAGACGACCTTTTTTCCAGGACAGATCGCTCCCACCTTGTCTTGGCAAACCTCGCAGCCTGCTCCAGGCCCCCCGCCCTCCCCAAGTCAGATTGTCTCGGAGCTTTAGCTTAGTATTTTTAATTAGCCGGCGATGGGAAGCTAAAAGCCGTAATGAATTGACGGCGGCGGACGGCGGGAGGAGGGGTGAAAGCAAAGGGGGGGGGAGGGGCGCTCGCGGCAGCAGCCGCCAACCCCCGAGGCGCGGCGGTTCCGTTACAACGTCACGTGAGGCCGGCGGGATCCATTGGCTGTCGTTGAGAACAGGAACGGGTGACAAGCCGTGTCCCGGCAGCGCGGGGCGGCCCCGCACATGCACAACACCGCACCGCGACGGGCGGGCGGTACAGCTACGCTCCCACCGCCGTCGGGAGAGGGGGAAGGGGCGTCCCGGGGGTGCGGCGGCGGAGCTGAGCGCTCCCGGTAAACCACCCGCACTCCTGGTGTCCCGGGGCTCTCGCTCCGGGATGCTCACCACCACCCCTCGGCGGCCCCCTGCCCGTGCCCACCGTTTCCCGCACGAGTGGGGCGCATGCTTGTCGGGAGCTGTGTCGCTGGAACAGCTCCCGCTTGGATAGTTAATGCCGCAGAAAGGCACTACGCTTTTACGCCCCCCAAGTGCACCGTCAAGTATGATTTGTGTGGCTACAGCGCTCTCGCCCTCTTATTTCCCTCAAATAACTCATTCTGCTTGTGGGATTGTTCTTTCCTTCGTCTTCTTTTTAAAAGCCAAAAAAATATCCCTAGTTGTCTCAACTCCCAGAACTCTTTAGCACTCCCCTTTGCAGAGAAAAAAAAAAAAAAAAAGAAAAAAAAAAAAAGAAAGAAAAAAACAAAAACCCACAAAAAAAGCCCTTTAAGTGCTAGAGACAACACCACGCAACCGTACTTACGGTCTGTATTGGATCGAGTTGACCTTTTCCTTCTAACTGCATTGAGTGTGTTTTTGTTGCAGCCGCTTTTTATTTTAGGGAAGAAAAATAAAAAAAACCACCCTAATATCTTCCAACAGATTTATTGTGTTTGGAAGAAGGGAGCACCAGATAACCGTGAACCTTCCTTTCTCTCTATAAGCGAAATTAAAGGAAACCCGGCGGCGGGGGGTGGTGAGAAGGGAAGGCAGGACCCGCACCGGCCCCTCGAGGGCTGGCCGGCGGGCGCAGGGGCCGCGGGGCGGCCGGGGCGGGGGAGAGCGGTACCTGAGAGGGACTTTTCTTTGTTCACAATGCCCTTACCCTGCCGGCCAATCAGGAGCCAGCTTTTATGAAACCGGGCTCTCTGATTGGTCCGCCGCTCCTCCTGCCTGCCGGCGAGGGTGAGAGACACACGCACACACACACTGTACACACAGGCGTTAGGCGCGCCCCCCTACCCCACCAATCACTCTTCCCCCCAACCCCTCTCCCAGAAAAAACCCTCTCCCATCACTCTGCAGCCCTCAGCCTGCAACGAGCTGCAGCCGGCAGCCTGTATCCGCTACAGCCAGATACAAATCATGTTTCCCATTTCAATTACCTCATATAACATTCGGGGCTTAGGAAAAGGGAAAGAAAAAAAAAAAGATAAAGAGAGGAAGGAGGAGAAAAAAAAAATCAGAAAACCAGGGTGGAGAGTAGCTCTGCCAAGACTCACACGTTGGGAGGAAGACCCCCTCATTTCGTTTTAATTTAATTTCAGGGCAGTTTTCGGAGCGATGATGAATGATTTTTCTGTGCCGGTTTCAAAGAGGCAATTTAGAACCTCACTCATAATTTTTAAATGCCCCCTCATTCAAAATTATAACAGCTTGAGGCCAGCGAGAGAGGGTTGCTGGTCCACATGTGCAATTATTTTCGTGCTTAGTGGAGGAAAAAAGCAAGCACTGTCTGGAGGAAGGGGCCGAAGGGAGGCGCAGGGACAGCTCCCTATCCCTGCTCGTGGGGGAGCACCCAGAACCGACCCTAACCTTTGCGTGGCCTTCCCCCTCCCTCCCCTCCCCCTCCCCTTGCGTATTTTATATCATGTGCATTCTTACAATATGACTTAAGTTGTGTAGGTCAGGTTTTAGTCTTTCTTTCCCCCTCTCTATCCCCCTTTCGGAGGGGAGCGGGGGGGGGGGGGGGAGGGGCGGGGCAGAAAATAATCCTTTTGTCTCCGGGCTGCTGATTTACGGCTGCGGGCGCTGGGGTGCGAATGCCGGCGACCCTGTAACTACCGCGCGAACATCCTTTCACAGGAGTTAGTAACACCAATCTTCCCTATCTGGCTTTGTGTGGCTCGAAAATATCCCCCTTAATCATTCCTTTTGTTTAGGTTGGGAGCCATTATGCTACACCACTGCGTTAAATTGCGTTTAACCCTTCGCAGGCGGGGAGGTGGGGAGGTGGGGTGGTGGAAGGGGAAAGGGGCGCTGCCCGCCGCTGGGCCGGGGGTCGGGCTCAGATCGTTCTCATGGCCCTGAGCGCTGACTTTTTCTTTCTTATATTTTCCCTGATTTTCCCCTTTTCCCCTTGATTTCCTTGTGAAAAATCGCTCGGGGATGTTTTCCCTGCCAGACACTCGCTGCCCAGGTCAGGGTGTCTGTCGAGAAGTCACAGTGTAGCGTTTACCTTGTTCCGCACACCCGCAACAGTGTAGGGAAACGCATTTTCGGACCTCATCCAGCCGAGGGGGACACGAGGTGCCCTCGTCGCCTAACGGTGCGGTACCGGAGGGGCAAAGCGTGCTCACTGCCGGGACACCGGGGACCGACACACAAGATCGGGAGAGAGCCGAGTGGGGTAAAAGCCACCATGAGCAGCGTCGCTGGGGGAAATGCTGCCCTCCGGTCACCATCACCCCGAGGGCACCGGGACACACTCCCTCGTAGGGTTCCGAGCCGGCCCGGGGACAACCAGCTCCGTTCCTCCCGGTGTAAAAACAACTTCCCTCAGTGGCTGATAACGAACGGTTCATGAACAGGGGAAGTTCACTGCCAGGGAAACGCTGGATCACATTAAATTTTTAAGCCATTACAAAGGGAAAAAACAAATATTAATGAAAAATAGAGGCACCGAGTGTGCGTAGCGCAGATGAGAAACGCCACGGTGCAAACGCGTCCGTAACTTCCTGTCGTGGCCTTCCAACAACGCTGGGATGATGGGATGGAAGGAGCTCAGCAAGGGGCTGCAGACCCGGCTGGAGCATTGGTGAGGCCCACTCGTGACCAGGCGCTACCAGTTTAGGCTGGGGAGCACACACGAACGTGGTGATGTCACAAGTACTGAAAGTCACGGATTCCCCAGGGTAACTTTTGGGTGATTTTATTCAACTGGTTAACAAAAATGTTCAGGTCAGCAATGCCAAGCCTAATTTTTTTTTTGGTTTACTTAGTTGTGGATCACTGTTCCTGTTTCTTTACAGTATGTGTTTTTTAGATTTAGGTAATGGCCCTGATTTTTCGCTATCGACCCTCTGTTCAGTCATGTTTCACTTTGGGCTGCTTCTCATCTGCAAAATTACAGTCATTTTCACATTATTATACAGTGAGTAGGAGATAGTTTGTATTTAGCAGTGGGTGGGGGAAGGGGCATTATGGGAAGCGATCTGCTATGGTCAGCACATAATTTCAGCCCAAAGAAAATTGCTTCTGAATAGATGGTCTGTTAACTAGCCAAAGAACAGCCGTTGGGAGAGATTGCAAAAATGCCTTTGCTTTATCTGCGCTACAGCATCACTTTAATTTCTGAAAAGCAGCAGTCAGTGGGAGAGATGTTTCTCTAGCCAGAGCTGCCAGATGGGCAAAATATAGGCTTGTGACAAAATTCAGAGCTGAGACTCTCGTTTCTCCCTTGGCTTTTGTGTACGGCTACACGGTGAAGGAGCCACCCCAAGGCACTATGTGAGTTACGGAAGCTTTATTCACCCGTTTTATTCACCCGTTTCTGTGGCAGAACAGCCTGAGGGCCGGTGATGCCTCTTCAGAACCCAATTCCCAGGAATGGCTGCAAAAAGACCACTGACCTCACACCATCCTGCCCAGGGGGAACTGTCGCAGCTGCAGAAGGAGGCCAGTGCCCTCCGTGTGACTTATTTTCGCCTTCATTTATGACCGCTCGCCAAATTAAATTACAACTTTGCATTCATGCACGTTTTACAAGGCATACAGAGGGCCAATAAATTAGTGATGTTTGTCTAAAATAGGAAATGTGTCTTTAATTAATGCAGCTGCAGACCGCTAATACTCCCAACGCGTTCCCATTCACACCCCCCGTCCGCCCCTCCCCTTCTTCCTTTTCCTTCTCTCGCCAGACACGCACATCACACACGCTAATGAAGACCCGCACAGCAGCCGCCGTCTGCCCGGCCCCCCCTCCCGGCCCTGCTCCCCCGCCCGGCCCTGCTCCCCCGCCCGGCCTTGCTCCCGCGCCACCAGCTCTCTGGGCGCAGATCGGGCAGTGGCCAATCAGCTCTCCAGAAATCGCTTTGCCGAGCTCTCATTGGCGGAGGCTGGTCGGGGGTGTGCGGCTGGCGGCGGCGGCGCTGACTGCGGGGGCAGAGGTTCATTCTCGCCGCTGCCTCCTCGAAGTAGCTCTCCCCGCAGGCAGGAAGTAAAGGCTGCAACGAGTATTTATTCACCTGCAAGTACGGGAAGGGCTGTTTTCCACCCTTATGTATGTCCTCGTCCGCTAGTAGGGCCAACTGCAAGGTGTAGTAATGTCTAAATGAGGACGCCACATCGTCCTACCGTCATCTGCAGCTGAGACTCAGCTACCTCCCCTCAGACGACCTCTTCCAACCGCACCCTTTGTTCCTGCGTTTCGTGTTGCAGAGGTACGCGTGTGTGCGGACGTTTTCGCTATGGCACACAGCGCGTCCACGACGGTGACACCGTCCCACGCTTCCTAACCGGGCACTGAGCACAGGACCAAACCTTTTTTTAGGTTCTTACTTGCCAGATCGATTAGGTAAACAATAGGTGGCATTTCTCTTGTATGCAACGTTTTGCGCACAGTTTCCTTACAGCAGACTAGAAGGCAGTTCCTCAGAAATTTTAACATACTGATCTGAAAATTTTGGGTTAGTGCATCCTTAAAATCCTCAGAATTTATCGCTTCTTATTGTGGATAAACTTTTAATTGAAGCACAGAAACTGCCATCTCTGTGGATTAGTTGTGAATAATTTATAATGGCATTACACACTGCCAGTGATCCACAGACCAGTGTGGGAACTGGTGATAAAAACATACAGTCAGGTTATTATATACTTGGCAGATAGTTACATTAGACACTGCTTTCTTTTTCTACAGAGGCAATGCTAATGATGTTTTCCTCTTCTTTAGAACAGTCCACAGACTCTTTTACATTTATCTGAACATTCACAAGGAGTCTCAGTTTGATATCTGATCTAAAGGTCAGTGTCTCTGCTGTTTCAGCACACAAATACAGGTTATATATGGAAACAAAGTACTGCTGTGTTGTTTATAGAAGAGCAACAAAAATGGCCTGGCAACTGGAGGAAATGATTTATGAAAGACTCGTGTGTGTATGTGTATTTATTTGGGGGTGGGGAAAGAGTGTAAGAAGTGCTCTCATCCTTCTGAGAGCACGGGGGGGGGGGGGGGATAACCAAAGAAGAAACGAACTCCACCAAATAAACAGTTGAAGATTGTTTTTAAAAACTGCAGCAGTGTAATATGCTAATCAGTGAAATAAATAATGTCCCAAAGGAAGTTCTTAAGTCCCATTGCACAGGGTTGAAAATTAGGCTGGAAAAAGCACTAAAAATAAATACTATGTGGAATGACTCCATTTTGGCATTAGAACTGGACTGCATGACCTAGTAAGCGTTTTCCATTTTGTAACTTAACTCTTCTGTGAATTTCTGCTGTAGAATTTGAACTAGAAACCTTCTACCTTAACATGAATATAGCCTTTGGTTCACTGTGTAGATGCTCAATTTCTCATCAAGTAATTTAAACAGCAGCTTATTTATTTATGTAATGCATTGAGTAAACAGATAATATTACAAACGTATTTCTTGCTTAAAAGGCTGTGTGTGATGAGAAACAGGCAATACATGTTAAAATCTGTTGTAGCCTTTTGTCATAGCTTTAGTACTTGATTATAAAATGTGTCTTTTACAGCTACTTTCATTCAAAATAATGCTTTACAGTCAATTATAATTTTTAATAGAAATGATGGATGCAGGTTCAGTATTTTAGATGAGCAGCATCCTTATTAGAGTAGTACGAAAGTGGAAGAAGTTTAAAAGGCCAGTGTCTGGGTGCCATACATAGATTTTCCAAGAGAACAGATTAGCATGGGGAAGTGAAACTGAGGTTTAGGGAATAGGATTGGAATGTTTTATTTTAGAGAAGGCTAGGGGTCATAGGCCAGGGAGGGGAAAGATGAGTCTTGAAGTGGAATTTGCAGAGATGTGGCTGGGTAGGTGTAGGGAGTCTGCAGCAGCAGTGGCAGTGGGAAGGTTTTGTCCAGCAAGAAAGGAGGGCAGGAAGTATGATGCTGGATGAATATGAGAAATAGGCCAGAGATTAGATCAGATGGTACACACTAGGAGTAAGATAAAGATGACTAAAGGCAGAGTGTGTACTGGTTGTTGAAGGGAGTAATGAATCTGTAAAAGTTTAAAAAGCCAAGGTTAGGTGTGTCATCTTTGGGGGAGGAATGAGGAAGCATGTTGCTACATTTTTGACAGAAAACACCTTGAAGGGGAATGACCCTGAAAACTCACCAAAGAAGTTATCAAAGAAGTATGTGTTTTGGAGTTGGTAGATGTAAAACTACATCTGGTAGATGTAAAAACTGCAGAGATGTGGAAGGAGAAAATAAATGCTCTGTGGCAAGATGAATGCCTGAGAGAAATCTTGATAATCAGGCCAAGAGGCATTTTACCAAATGAAGCTTGTGGGCCACTGGAGCTGCAAGTGGAGAGAGTATCCCTAAGACTTCCTTGTGTCTACCACAGCAGGTGACCATGGCCTCTTGCTTTCCTGACTGGCGTTGTTGCTGTCATCTTGTTTCCTTTTTTGTACCTAGGCAGGAGGAGAGAAACACACAGAGTTTTGTACCATCAGCTGCAGAAGAAGAAGGGACCTGCTGGAAAAGAAGCATGAAGAGATGGAGGTTTGAGACCAGGAGAGTGAGACTAAAAAGAGGACAGTGTAAATACAAAAGGACAAGGATGATCTTGTTAGTGCAGAGGAATTGAGGTGGTCTGTTCTCAGCTGTCTCACTTCCCCTGGGAAGTTCATGGTACTTCTGTCTGTGACTTGGCCATCTCACCTTGAAATGGTAACTAAAACAATGCATGAATGTAAAAGATTCCTTAATTCCTCAGCCAAAAATAATGCAGCTATGTTTTTTAGTGGAGGGAGAGCCTGGATCACATGAGGTATTACTCACTTTCAAGGTTGGCATTCTCTACAGAGCTACATGGAACATTGCAGAATTGCATTCTTGGTGTTCGAGAAGACCCATCAGGCTTTAAATATTTTCCTCACAGGATTGCAGAGGTTTAATTTAAAAAGAGAAGAAGCCTGATAGATTAAGAAAATGGCAAGAAAAGAAGCTCTGAGATTTTGAAATTCAGTGGTAAGGAATATCAAAGCACGAAAAATTTTCATGTTGCGAGAATTTCCCACAAAAGGCAATAAATCACCTGAGAATCCAGAAAAATTTATGCAGCATTTGAAACGTTTTCAGTGATGCCTTATCCTGTGAATGTGTGGTATGCGTACCGTGCTCCAGTGGAGTTGTTCAAGTGCTCCGTGGTTCAACATCTAGGAGATGAACCGCAGCAGGGGCTATGAAACTTAGATGGTGTTCCACACTGCAGCTGTGATATAAAATAATAACAAATACCATCATCACTGGCTGACTATTCTTCTTCTTTGGGAAGAAAGTTACAATTGTAGCTAAACTGAGTGCATTGCTTATGTCTTTAAAAGCAGCAGCATGGACTTAGGCTGGCACTGTTCATGTCAGGCACAAGGCAGAGGTGATCTGTTCTTGCTGGTGAGCCTCTGCACAATCTGGGCTTTGAAACCCACGACTCTTTTCATCACAATGCTTCTACTTCCTCACTTGCAGTTTCCTGTAACAAGGATTACTTATCTCTCAGCGTGCCCTGAGGACTATGTTTGTTAAGCATATTGAGATCAAGTGTAATGTGATTAACAACATCTGCATTAGATTTAGAGATGTGTATTGCAAATAAGTACTATTCAAGCAGACCTTCCACTGACTGCAACTGCTCTTTTCTTTGGGACTACAGAAAAGGCAGTCGAGAGAGTCACACAGAGGTCCCAGCTTTATCTGCCTTATATAAAGATGCTCTGTGCTTCCAAACCTTTCAAGTAGGGATGGCAGCAGACTTCTTTGTCTTATTCCCTGAAAAGCCACTGGGATGTGAAAAAAAAATACATGATGCACATTTCATAATTCTGGCTACAGAAGTCTTGAGAACTTAGGAGGTGCTCAAGGGATCCTTATGGAGCCTAAGGTTTTCTGTGGTGTCCTGAACGCACAAGTGCTATTGTTTGAACTATATTCCTACATAAATACTAGGAAAGAACTTGGAAGAAATGCTGTGAGGATCACTGCTTCTACAGAGTGTATTCTAGCTCGTAGTCATGCCCAGCAGAAGATTTCCAAATTGTACTTAAAAGACAATGAAATTTATGAATTACTCCCTACTCTGGGCCATGAAATAGTATTTGCAGAGTACATAATCCTTCTTGTCTTTCTCTCCATATTTGAACTTGAGGAATTAATTACATAATTTTTATTTTAAAATTTTGCATCTTAATTTTATGCTTCTATAAATGCACAATTTATAAATGCACAATCTATATATGCACAAATCCTCAGAATTAAAACACTAGTGTTAAAATTTTGCCCAAATAAAGGTTTTATAGCTTCTAAGCAATGTTGCTGGTTTTTAATTTTAATAATGGTATTAAAAAGTATCTGTAAGTGCACTGAGATTGATAAGAAGTATTAAAATGCAGTGGGTTTTATTTGGAGAAATTAATTTGCGTGAACTATTTCTAGCTGTAAATTTTTTTATCTAGCACTCTGTATTTTGCTGGTTAGAAGCATTCCTCTGAGGTCAAATAAAAATTTATAATCAAATGCAGACCAACTTTCTCTTGTACTGCTGTTCAAAATGGTGAACCAGTTCTGAAATATAATCTGTTAGTATATTATTAAAACAGCTAGCACTGAGATCAAGGCTTTTTGACAAAAAACAAAGCAAAACAGACCCAAAAAAACCTAAAAGAAAAAAGTGCACTTTTTCAGGAGATTGCTCACTATTTTTCTTTTTTTTTTTTTTTTTTTTTTTTTGTAAAAATACAGGGTTATGATTGGTCTTTTTGGAGAAAATACTGTTGACAGGAATGCATTGCAAGTGCACAAAGTGGGCAATGACTTCTACATGATTATTTTGCAAGGGGTAGGTGTGAGAACTGTGCCAGTGTTAAGCACTAACCTTACGACATCCTTACTTCCACATGCTTTGCAGTGAGGAAGAATGCCAGAATGTGACTCTAAGCAGAAAATATAAAGCCCTAAGTATTATCTCCCAACATTTTATCATGCTCACATAGTTCAGAATGATCAGAAACTTCCAAGGGTACAGTGCTGCACTCACACACAGTGTCAGAACAATTCGGATTGCAGATAATTGTTCCTAAATTCAGTTCTCCAGAAGGTATTTATAGAAAGAGCTTTGAGTAAAATGTGATTGTGTTCCTTTATTTCTCTTCATTTTAGCCATATTAAAAGGAGAAACTATGCATCTGAAAAGAAAAACATGAAGAGGACACCCCATTGCCATTACTTTGGAGAGCTGAGAGGTGGAGAATGAAAAAGCCATTGGTCTCAGTTTTACTACCACAATGGCCTTTTATGAGAGGGATTAGATATGCCTAGAGCTGGTGCAGCATTCAGTGCTGCCCTGGACAACAATCTGGAAAGAAAGGCGGTAAAAATCAGTTTGTCATAAGGTTAAATCACCACAGACTAGCTAGATTGGCTTTTCAGATTGTTTTTTATTTGGAGAAATGAGGAAAAACAGAAAGAAAGAGAAAAATATGGCTTAAAAGCTGTTTGGTTGGGATTTGGTTTTTTCCTTTTCTTTTTTTCTTCCTCTCTTTTTTTTTTTTTTCCTCCAAGATGTAGCATTCAGAAAACATGTTGAGCGACTTGAGGCATTAAAAAGATCAGTCTTTGGTTGCTGAATGAAAGACTGTTGTGCATGTGACTCACATACTAAACAGAAATCTGCCTTCAAAGCCTATTTTACTGCCTAATTATATATACACAAAATGTAGCTGTCTGTTTCAATCAAATCCTAGGAAAAAGACAAAAACTCCTTTTAAGATGCAATTTTCATGGTTTTTCATAACCTTAAAACACATGCTACTAATGCAAAAGGGTGAGGTACAGCTGCAAGGTCCAGATAAGGCACCAATAATTGTTTTTTTTTCTCAATTATTACTTTATAAAGACATTGTACTTCCTACTAAGAATGAGGAAAATTAGTGTTATCTTCTTTTTATACTTTTTTTGTTTGGGTTTGGTTTTTTTCTCTTTTCAGGTGTTCTCCACTTCCCCCCCAAAATCTTGTTGTTATGCATTTCAGGAGCAGCCAGTGGCTATAGGAAGTACTTCTAAGCAGCTTCTGTTAATAACAAGTTTTCAGAAGAGATCTAGGAATTCCAACCCTCTGCAAGCCTTTGTATTGCACTGAGAGCTCCATATGAACAAAACCAAATATAGAGTGAAAGAATGCACCATAAAATATAATTGCTGGCAATCAGCTCTCTTGGAAACTTTCAAGCTAGATGACATGTGTGAGCCATTTCTTTTATGAGAAACAAAAAAACTCAAGCTGATTTCAGCTCTTCCTGCAGTAATGTGAGTATGTGCATCTGTGAGCGTATGTACATACATACGTATATGATTTTTTTTAATCTTTCAGAGGTCTTTTTTAATAACTTCAACTGTAAAGTTTGATAAGCCATTACTAATTTAAATCCTCTTGCAGATACAAATCATTAAAATGAAGTGATGTTTTAATGGCTTATCCAATATGTATGTAATTGGTCCCTAAATTTTCTTACTCTGAAGACATTACGTAATGGATGTCTCCCTGGGAAACTGGAGTGGAAGAGATAGACATTTACTCTGCAGATCAGTGTGCCAGTGGAAGAGGTACTGCCCATCTTTTGCCTGGGGACAGGGCATCATATTCTTCCTGACTTGAGCACTCCCTAGACTATTCCAGCCAAAATGAGACAAATTAGCAAGACTGTATTTTCTCCACTGTAAGTAGTTCAACGCAGTTAGGCAGAAGTGAGTTAGGGGGCCTTTTGCTGGAAGAGGTGAAGTTTAGTAATTTCTTGGAAGAGGCAGGGGAATGCAGTGATAAATAAGTCACAGTAGACTTAGAAAATATTTCATCTACAGTGGCTGTTTACAGCCTAATAGTCATATCCTGAAGCTGCCTCTATTGTTGTTAAGCCATTGATTCTAATAGAATATTCTTACAGATTACTAGAGGGAATAATGTCAAAACTGATCACTGAAAGTTTAATTCAAACCCACATGTTCTGTCACGGTCACTTGCCGTGGTTGTGCTCACAAAAATGCTGATCTTCCCAAAACTGGGCAATGTCTGTTAATTACAGAATTAATTAGATAAGGGGCCTAACCTATTCTGCTATGCAGTGTATGTGCATTCAGCCAAAAGAAGTTTGCTGGCAAACCTTTCTCCCACCTAATCAATGTCTAGTAATTTGAAGTCTGACATATTGCAGCGACTGGGGTGAACGGGTAAGGTTTAGGAGTCCTGGTTGGTGTGGCAGGCTTGCAGTACTTCTGAATGTCCCGGCAAATGGGTATCCAGCCCACATGGATTGTGTCTTCTTTCTCCCAGACAGGTTACAATGGAGGCTTGTTGGACAAAATGACTGTACTTTAGCCAGACAATAGGAATGCTAAGGATATTAGCTGAAGCTACTTCCCTTACCTGGCTGGAGGGAGGGGATTTGGAGAACAAACACAGAACAAAAAACTTCTATGGATCTAGTGAAGTTACTGGGAAGTATGCAGGGGTGTGACTTTACAGCACACTAAGTGCTGCACACTTTCTCACGCGGGTATCCTTTGTGCAGGGTGAGGGTGCAGCTCAGCCAGACACTTGAGCTGCCCTAACAGCTTGCTGCTGCCAAAAGGGGCAGTCCTATTCTTCAAGCCCTGTTTTCCCACTTTTTCTCCAGCCTTCTTCAAGCTGTGTGGTCTCATCCTCTCCATTGCGCAGCTCTGGCACTCATTTGACCCTAAGTGAAACAGTGGAGTTTGTTAAGCCAACAAAAACCTGTTGACTGTTTTGTGGGGTTAGTTTGCTGCTGGCTCAGTGAGCTGAATCAGCTCACTCTGCAGTCAGAAGAGCGGTTTGTCACCTCTAAGGGGGTCACTGGCAGCATGCAGGTTAGGTGGGAGCAAGGGAGAGGAAGTTCAGGGCTGAACAGGCCGGCACTACCCGTTTTAGTTGCAGTGAACCATTAATCTGAGTTATGCCATTTCATCTAACTATATCATAAGGACAGAGACCTGACTCTTCTCAGACTGTTGTCCACCTGCCATCACCAAATCTGTGGGCTTTAATTGCCAAAAAAAAAAAACATTTTAAACATAAACCAATCATTTTGCTGGGTGCAGACTAAGATATACTCATGAAAGCACCTCATTCAGAGGACCAGGTAAAAGCTTTTTGTACCTACAGCTAGAAACCATTTTGTTTGGCATGGCTGCAGTAAAAAGAAATGACCTGCCTCTGTCCTCAGAGCATCTGCAGTGTGAAGAATTTAGTGCAGAAGAATGACTGCACTATAAATTCACAACTTTACAGTAACTTCCTCACTGAAGGAAAAAAAAAAAAGGAGCAAAGTAATCAAGGTGTTGGAACAGGGACTTACAGAGATGCGTGGGAAATCCTAGGCAAAGGAAGAGAAGAAATAACTTGCTTTCATAGCAGAGCAGAAAGGTTTGGCTGTTAGATCAATATACGTAATAGATGATGAGCTGAGCTGAAGGCAGTAAATGGTTGGGAAGACAAATGGTTTGGAAGAGTCACACAGAATATTCTGGACCAGGCCATTGGCTACAGAAGAATGTTCCAAAATGGTAAGAAATCAGGAGTAAGGAAATAATTACAAGAATTACTGTTTCTTGTCTTGGTCTATGTATTTTTGTGTTGAGTTAAATTCATCAACTGATTTTAGAAACCCTAAGTAAATCTCTGTATAACTTTTTTTAGATACCAGGAACCTGATACAAAGTAATCTGATCTCTTGCCAAGTTGCCCATTGACTCCTTCCTTGTCTCCAGGCAGGCTTCTTATTTGTTGAAGCATCACGTCTGTGGGACTTGCCTATGGGGACTGCTTTGTGCTGTATCACCATTCAGCTTCAGTGCATCAGTGTGGGATGCATTGACTAGCACACATGGAGCCACAGATTCGTACTTTCTCACAGAGGATTCAACAGTCTTATTCTTCCTGTGAATTTAACAAAACCAGAACGTTTTAGTGGTTTTTTTTTTTGACACATTCACTTTGTCTATTCAGCTCTGAAGTTGAGCATTATCTCTTAAGAGGCACTCCTACTTCTAGGACTGGCATAAACTCACTATTAATTCTAGATCTGTAATGTCATATCAGTCATCCAATTAATCAATAAAAATTTTTTAAAAAAGGACTCAGAAAAACATTGTGAGGTTGTTATGGTGGTGGACCCACCCAGCATAATACTATGACATCACCTAAAGCAAATAGGACAGGTACTGAATTGCAGGTATTGCAATTTAGTCTCAGATAAAGCCAGAGGTAAGCCCTCATTTCCAGGGGCAGTGTTATAAATGCAGTTTAATATACTGCAAGCCTGTAAGGCTCTGGTAGTTGACTAAACTTGCATTAGTAAAGTTTTTGTAAGCAAGTATTGTCAAACACAGAAAAAAATCCTCTTTTTTTTTTTTTTTTTTTTTTGTGTGTGTGTGTGTCATATGCCACAAACCCACAAATGGTTGAAAAAATCCTGAGGAAGTGTGGTTTATTTCTGAAATAGATGTTCATAAATACCCCTTCATAATATGTGGCAGAAGCCAAAATATTGTCTACTGGATGAATTGCTAAATACACAGGTAGTGTGGACAGGTGCAAGTGTCACACAGGAAGACTGTGGCAGAACTAGGAGCACAGTCAAAATCATTAAACTCCTAACCATTTTGAAAGAGCACACATCAGGGTAGAGGTTTGGGAAGAAGGCCAAATCCCTGCCATCACAGAAAACCATACAATAGGTATTTTAGGAGGTGCACAGAATATGTACTCTACATACTACTGAAACATCATAGGCCACAGAATTCATTCCCAGGTCCTAGAGCAAGTATGAGACCTAGATGCAAACAACAAAACCCACACCTATAGTATGTCCTATGAAGGCAGCAGGCTTTTTGTTGTATGTTGTTGTTGTTATAAGTCTCTGCAGCAAAGGGGAACTTCTTAGAGAAACCTCCAGTATAGCCACTGGAAAAAGACTAATTCTGTAGAGGAACATCAAGAGTAAATGCCAGTCAGATCTAAACAGAGAATGTTTCCAGATGTCAGTTTGGCATAAAGTTGTGGCAAACACACATGAAACAGATGTCTCCTAAATTTCATTGCTACTAGAATCTAGGATCTACTGCCATTACCTGTGACCAGTGCCTCTGATGATACCCAAGAGGAACATTCTTTTCTAAGTGCAGGGAAGCATTAGACCTCCTCACTGCTTTCTGCTCAGGTCTGCTGTAAAAAACCCACTCTTGCTGAGGCAAAGCTCATAAAGAAGGAGATAAAAAAACTTAATAGTGTCTGAAGCATTTCAGAAATGTCACAATTTTGTGGAAGCTTGTAGGTTTTGGTGCTAGGTGTCCTTTTCAGGATGAGGGTCTTCACCAGGATGAGATACTACTTCCCTTTTCTATAGAAAACAGCCTTTCTTGCCAAGGACCATGAGGCAGTGCTATCCCTCCTGCTCATCATAGAAGTCGGGTGGAAAGTACAGGAGTTTCCAACGAGAGAAAGTTTGTCTTCAATGCTCAGTCCATCCAAGCTCCAGGTAGGAGCCTTTTTTTGTGCTCCAAGACTGTGTGAGAGCATGTTTTACTTACTTCTGTGAATATGTACAGCTGTATAAGTCTGCACCTTATACAGATAAAATTAGGGCAAACCCAGATTTTGAATGTTCGCTGTATAAAAAACCTTTCTGTTATCACTGAAAACCAGAGCATTTGATATTGCTGGCCATTGCTAAGCCATTGCAGAATGGAAAAATAATGTTCATCTGCCTTCTTTAATTTTGTAGTTCAGCAGTTTGCTTTCCATTCCTGTTGCTGAATTGCTTGGTTTCCTAATTTTTTTAAAATATGGATCTAGTGTTTTTGACATGTCAATATATTCTCAAGGCAGGATTAATTGACAGTAATCCTTATGTCACCATGCGTTTTTCTCCTTGGGGTTTTCAGCAGGAATTATTTTTTCTTTAATTATCCTGTTATGACTCCGTAACATAATAAAACCAGACATATTTGATGGAAGTATACAAGTGTGCAACGAATTCTTAGAGTCTACTGTGTAGAACATAAAGTCAAAGTGTAAAATGCATCCTTTACACTTGCAGCAACATCGTAGACTCACAGAAGAGTTAGGATTGGAAAGGACCTTGTGATTATCCAGTTCCAACCTCTCTGCCATGGGCAGGGATGCCTCAGCCTGAAATATGAATCATTAAAGTATGTGCACATACAGAAAGAAGAGAGATTATGAAAGGAAAACTGATTTTAAATACTTTTTAATTAATAACTTTTCTGTCTTAAAAGGATTTTATTACCTGGATTTCTAAAAATCCAGGAAGCCTTATCTGAGTTAAATAAGAATACATTAACGCATTTTTAAAATACATGGATATACTAAAAAAGGGGGAAAAAATCTAGCAAGCATTTTAGTGGTTATATTTAAAACTTCTAAAGAATGGTTTAAATGAAGGAGACAGGAACAAAGCCTTAAATATAGATAAGCTGACAACAACATAGTAGGGAAAATGTCATATTATTCTGAAAGCTTGCTGCAGCACTGCTAACATATTTTGTTGCAGTGGTCTCTTAGTCCTTCACCAAATGTCTAATATCAGATCCACTTCACGTGCTTTCGTTGCAGGGTTTAATGTACGTGATTAATTTTGACTTGGCTTAATACTGCTAGGAATGTGGCAATGACCTCAACTGAACACTGGCGAAGTGATTAATGTTACATGAACTGGGATTTTTTTTACTTGGGATCCTGAATAAACATAGACATGCTGTGTTCTGTTACAGACCTTTGCTCAATTGAAAATGTACTGTGGTTTCAAAGAGTAATGTTTCAGATGCAATAAACAATGTTGGAGGAAACATGGCTCTTGTTAACGAAAATGCTGTTTCAGGCTAAAGTCCCAGTGATCATAAAAGATATATGATGCAATAAACAAAATGAACCACAGGCAAGACAGGTCCATTCGATAACTAACCACTGATTGAATTTTCCAACACTCCTAGACATTCTGTGAGATAAACTATTCGCAAAAGGTCCCTATTAAATATAAGGTTGTCATTTCTTTATTATTTTTATAGTGAGGTCCAAGAACCGTGTGAGTGTCCCTTATTGGTTGTTTGTGGCTTTGAATTTTTTATGATATGGAAAGACAGGCAAACAGTTGCTATGATTGTCAAATGTCTTAAATCAAGTTGAGAAAACGCAATAAACCACAGTTTCCATGGTAACACGTTGTAACCTAGTACCTCTGGATTATGAACCAGCTCACATCTATGATCATTATTTGTTGACAAGCATAAATTGAACATAAAGGCATTAATTTCAGAGATAAAATTGGAATGTTGAGCTAAGTAATAATAATGTTTAAATATTTCCAAGGTAGTGGCAGCAAATCAAGGCTAGTTATGTTGCTATTTACATAATGCTAATAAGCTAAATGAAAATGCTTTTCTTTTCAAGCCTTTCAGGAATGATGTAACAAATATATTCATCTCAAAACCTACAAATAGTAATTGACAGTATTCCATGCTGCTAAAGGAATACAATAGGACTAATTATGCAGAATGGTATATAAGACATTGTAATCAAATAATGTAATTTTGATTTGCAGTTGTTTGACAAAAACCTGCCAAAAAAAAAGAACAAATATTTGAAATCCTGTTTGCTAACACCATCTCCCTCTTCTGCACTGTTTTCTCTGTTACCTGTCAGACCAGTAGGTCACCAGCAAGCAGTAAAGCAGAAAAAGGGAAACAACTTTGTTGTCAGAATTTATGTATGTCTGTCATCACCACATACATTTCAAAAGCACAAAGGTGATTGCTTTGTCTGTTTTTTACAACTCAGTAGGAACTGACCAAAGCAAGCTACAGGGATAATGAATCTGTTTCTGAGTGCTTCTCACACTTACTGCTAGTGTTCACAAGATTGTCTCAGAGCAGGAACACCTGAAGCTGCAGGTCTCCATTCACAGAGGCTCCAACAGCCACGGCAGGATGCTCGACACCAGACATGTTGGACTCATTGCACACTCTCCAAAAAGCTGCTCTGCAGCCCCACAGGTGTGGCTTTTCAACACATAAGTTAATGTCTGTGAAAATTTTTTAGAAATCCTCTGGTGGCTTTCCAACAGGCAGGAATGGATATTCATCTTTGTTGCTGAATCAAAACATATTACCTTAAGTCTGTGTGTCTTGAATATTGCCTATACATTGTTGCTGGAGTTTAGAGAAGATCTTAGAAAGATAACTCCTAAACATAGATTTGTAATCCCGTGGACCTGGGACTATAGCCTAGGGGGCTACTTAAAGGAAATTTATTGTTCCACTTTTATTTAAAAAAATATTACTTAATATTTTACATATATAAAATGTATTTATATAAAATTTATATAACATTAATATAAAAAAATACAACTTAATATTACTTAAAAAATTAAGGTTTGACCAGTACTAACCAGTGGAAAAGGCCAATTCAATAGACCTACACAGCAGCTTTGGGAACAATGGAAGCATGCAGCATGGCACAGCCACTCACAGCTTAGAGTCTAGTTATGTGAATGAATAAATCCTTCTTAAAATGCAGATTTTTTGGTTTTGTTCTTTTTTTTTTTTTTTTTCCTGGCTAGATGACAACAACTTTGTAGGCATTCCTCTAACATTTTGTAAAAAGCTTTTGCCAGTAGCAGAAATGAGTGCTTACAGAGGTTTGCCTAGCAAAACACACCTACTGCTTCGCAGTCATTGTTACGTAAATATCCACTTGAAGACCTTTAAAAATACAAGCTTCTTGGGGTTCTTTATATAGCAGAAGTGCTGTGACATATTTTAATGTCTATAAATAATGCAGTAAGGGCTGTAATTCTGACCATCATTGCACCTTACACATTTTGACATTTTCTGTAGCTTAGAGAAAAATACAGAATTGTCTTCCATACAAATCCAGTGGAGCTGGAATTTTATATTTGAAAGATCACAGACATTCCCAGACATTGTCTGGGTACCTGAAGGGCAGCACTAATCCTTTAAGGGACTAAGGGAAAGTTGAAGTGAGAAAGCTTGTTACACCTATTTCTGGAAAATTTTGTGGGGGCCCGAGATTCTTATAAGTTCAGTGATTCACTGGATGAGATGTTGTGCTTTAAAAGAATCTTCAGGACAGGGAGAACAAAATGATATTTAGACATTAGAGGCATGAAGTTATCTTCACTTTACTAGTTGCCTACTGGAAATAAGCTTAATGAGGTGTCCTGGGTTCAGCAGTAGCAGTCATTTTTTCTTCTCCTTAGTAGTTGGTGCAGTGCTGTGTTTTTGACTTTCTGCCTAGGAACAGTGCTGGTAACACCAATTTTTTTTAGCTGCTGCTTAGTAATGTTTAGGCTGACCAAGGACTGTCTGAGCTTCATGCTCTGCCAGGAAGGAGGGGAAGTTGGGAGGAAGCAGAGACAGGACACCTGACCCAAACTAGCCAAAGGGGTATTTCATACCACAGCGCGTCATACCCAGTATATAAACTAGGGGCAGTTACCCAAAAGGCTTAGATCACTGCTGGGTCAGGCTGGGTATCGGTCAGCGGGTGGTGAGCGGTTGTATTTTCTTCGCTTGCTGTTTCCCTTGTCATTACTACTGGTGATAGCAGCAGTGGTTTGTGTTATACCTTAGTTACTGGACTGTTCTTATCTCAGCCTGTGGGTGTTACATTCTTTCCGTTCTCCTTCTCATCCCTCTGGGAGCGAGGGTGGGGAGGGGGAGGAGCTAATGACATCTTGGCAGATTTATGGCTGAGTTTAAACCATGACATGAGGCTATAAAGAACCAGCAATTAACCATTGCCATCCTAGAGTGGGCACATTCAGACCATGCCATTTTTTTTTTTCCTGTGAGGTTAAATGGCATCAATAAAAACTAATGGAAAAGTAGAATCTATGTGCAGTAGGTTAGCTTGAATCTCTCTCATTTAGACAGAATAAGCATCCTTCTTGGATTGTTCTTCCTGCATGAGTACCTACCTCAGGTGCTAGGGACCTGATGAAATCCATCCGCAGGTCCTGAAGGAGCTGGCAAATGAAGTTGCTAAGCCACTCTCTATCATATTTGAAAAATCGTGGCAGTCACGTGAAGTTCCCGGTGACTGGAGAAAGGGAAATATAACCCTCATTTTCAAGAAGGGGAAAATGGATGAGCCGGGGAACTACAGACCAGTCAGCCTCACCTCTGTGCCAGGCAAAATCTTGGAGTGGATTCTCCTGGAAGGCATGCTAAGGCCTGAAAAACATGAAAAACAACCAGGTGGTTGGTGACAGCCAGCATGGCTTCACTAAGGGGAAATCCTGCCTGACTAATGTGGTGGCCTTCTATGATGGAGCTACGGAACTGATGGACAGGGGTAGAGTACTTGATGTCATCTACCTGGACTTGTACAAAGCATTTGACACTGTCCCACATGACATCCTTGTCTCTAAGTTGGAGAGACATCAATTTGATAGATGGACCACTCGGTGGATAAAGAACTGGCTGGATGGCCGCACACAAAGAGTTGTGCTCAATGGCTCAATGTCCATCTGGAGACCAGTAACAAGTGGTGTCCCTCAGGGATCGGTGTTGGGACCGGTCTTGTTCAACATCTTTGTTGGTGACACGGACAGTGGGATTGAGTGTGCCCTCAACAAGTTTGCCGATGGCACCAAGCTATGTGGTTCGGTTGATACCTTGGAGGGAAGGAATGCCATCCAGAGGGACCTTGACACACTTGTGAGGTGGGCTGATGCCAACCGGATGAAGTTTAACCCTGTCAAGTGCAAGGTCCTCCACCTGGGTCGGAGCAATCCCTGGCACAGCTACAGGCTGGGCAGAGAAGAGATTGAGAGCAGCCCTGCGGAGAAGGACTTGGGGGTTTTGGTTGATGAGAAAATGAACATGAACCGGCAGTGTGTGCTCGCAGCCCAGAAAGCCAACCGTATCCTAGGCTGCATCAAGAGGAGCATGACCAGCAGGTCGAGGGAGGTGATCCTGCCCCTCTGCTCTGCTCTCGTGAGACGTCACTTGGAGTATTGTGTACAGTTCTGGTGTCCTCAACATAAAAAGGACATGGAACTGTTGGAAGAAGTCCAAAGGAAGGCTACGAGAATGATCAAGGGACTGGAGCTCCTCACATATGAAGATAGGCTGAGAAAGTTGGGGCTGTTCATCCTGGAGAAGAGAAGGCTGCATGGAGACCTCCTAGCATCCTTCCATTATCTGAAGGGGGCCTATAGGCATGCTGGGGAGGGACTCTTCATGAGGAACTGTAGGGATAGGACAAGGGGTAATGGGTTCAAGCTTAAACAGGGGAAGTTTAGATTGGATATAAGGAGGAAATTCTTTACTGTGAGGGTGTTGAGGTACTGGAATGGGTTTCCCAGGGAAGTTGTGAATGCTCCATCACTGGCAGTGTTCAAGGCCGGGTTGGACATAGCCTTGGGTGGCATGGTTTAATGTGAGGTGTCCTTACCCCTTGCAGGGGTGTTGAAACTGAATGATCTTAAGGTCCTTTCCAACCCTAACTGTGCTATGATTCTGTGATTCTATATCGTTGGCTTGGCACCTCTGCTTCGAACAATGCCTGAGATGTGTTTCAGTTTCTGCAAAAGGAGCCTTCTTGCTTTGTGTTCTGCTGCTGTCTTGGATCTCAATACCTTCATCTGTCTTGCACATTGCACCTTCTCTGTCATTTGCTTATTATAAGGTGACTTTGGAGATAATCAAAGCTAGAATTTTTTGATAGAATCTGAATTCTAAGCGTGATAACTGAAGCGTAGTCCTATCTAAACAAGGAATCCAATTATCCAGTATGTAGAGAGATAGCACTACAGTTCTCAAAACAGTAGTACTAAGTGTTCAAGCATTATAGCAATGGATGAAGTATAAAACCCAATTCAGATTAGATGGGTATATATTTTTTTCTCAATTATGTTACTAAGAAACGATTGTTTAGAAGACAACAGTAAAATCTGAACTTGGTAGAATCAAGCATAGCCTTTCTTCAGAAACAGCTAGGCTGTTGAAATCTTTAGGGTTATTCTTGATCTGTATTGCTTGAAGGAGATGCTTGTGATTTCAATGACAGGATCAAGTATTCTTCAGTGTTCTTCCGCAGTGTTTGCAGTCACAAAGTTTAGCTTCAGGGACAGTGGCTGAGATATCTCTCAAGGTTCTGGTGCTGCCTTTGGAAAGGTTGTTTCAGCGGAGAGCATAGTTACTTGCCTTGTTTTACAGCTTAATCTGCTTGCTCTATGGTGGTGCAAATTCTACTGGGTTTCAGCAGTGAAGTGAAGTTAGCTTGGGCCTGCTACACTGCTACATTTTTTTTTTTTCTTTTTGTCGAAAGTGTGCCTTCTTCAAAGTCAGTAGTGTTACCTGGAAATAAAAGCAGAAGAACATAATTGTGCATTGCAAAAGCACAGGAACATCTCTTTTGCACATTAAATTCCCAATTAAACACATCATCGGTGTAAATTATTTGCAGAAGCCAATGCAAGGTCATGTAGTTTATGCCATTTCATCAGAATACTTTATAGTTGGCATATCTGCTGAGCAGATGAAAGCACAAACAGAAAATGTATACGGACATTGTTAAGGGACCAAAGCAAAAACGTGCAGGAAAGTTTTAGGCTCCAGGAACTGTTTGCCACATAATACATATTTAACAACTTCAAAAGCTGACAGACCATAGCAGATTTATTGAACTATTGTGTTAACTTTTCCCTTACTTCTCCCCTCCCCTCCCCTGCCCCTCCCCTCCCCTCCCCTCGCTTCTCCTTTTCTGTTCTTTCCCTTTTGTTACCCTTCTTTTAATTTCTTTTCATTTCTTTTCATTTCATTTCTTTCAAACTGCATATATACCTTTGTGGATATTCATAGCTTTGTATTCACTTTCAATAAATTATGCCATATATGCTTATAGTTTTATGTTAAAATGACTATGAAATTTGTTAAGCAGAATTAATAAACATGAAGTATCCACTTTCTCTATTAGCTATCATATTTAAAGCTCACTGAGTTCAGTGAGAATTCGTCAGACAAAACCAAAATAGAAGCTGAATGAAGTGAAATGAAATTACATCATACACAAGTTTAAAACTGGGCCTCCTGCATCTTGGTCCGTAACACCTGTCTGATTCAAAAGTAGCTTCATCTATGTTACAAAGTATTTCAGCTAAAAGGGATAATCTATGTGAGTTTCAGAAGCTTAGAAGGAATAATACAGCATAAAACTCTGAGGTGTTTGTACTGATGCTTTGTCCAAGAGACAGTAGAAGGAATGACTTTACTAGTGGTAAATTCATGTTTGTGTGATGTTTTAAAATGCCACAGCTTCATGTGTCAGCCTTCTGCTTGTCATCATGCCCCTCACTGGGGGTTGAAGAAGGGCCCGCAAGTGCACTGCTACGCAGCGTGAATCATTGTCCCTGGTTGCAACACAAACCCCTATAGTGCACAGCCTCAAGGCCTCACCTTAACATCAACAAGTCTGGCATGGCATCCATGCATTGCTGCTCACAACCTGCTTTCTGAGTCCCACAGGCCCAACACCAGCTGACAAAGCTGTTTGAAAGTCCTTCTTCCTTCACTGTGCAGGCCTGCTTCAGGAATCATGCGTTACAACCCTAACGGTTTATGACACTTGCATTTTCTCTAACGTGATTATGGCTATTGACTTGAACACATTAAGGATATGTTGCACTGGGAGCAAAATATTTCTGTTTTATTTTTTCCTTTGTGCTTCACAAAGAATATTTTTTACTGTGCTTTAATTAATTGGCTCTTGGGTTGGATTTAGAAGGTAAATGATGTGTTTACCTAGCTGCAAGCAAAAGAGCTTTTTTCTTTAGCTCCAGCTTCACAGAATGTAGTAGCTGTCATAGACAATCCAGAGCATTTAATTTTCTGAACTTAGTTTTGAGAGAAAAACAAATAAACAAAAACCCCTACTTGAGATAGTTGAAATTACGGTCTGTTCAGATGAGGTGGGTGAAGGAAAGGCTGCTCTACTGGCATGCCCTTGTTCTATCTCCTCTTATCATTAGTAATTCTATTCCATTCTTACCTGATTATGCAGGGACACATTAACTCACTGGCAAATGAATACACTATGGAAAAAACTCCCTCAAATGCAAATCAAAGAGGAGTTGCTGATACTGAACACAAGGAAGTTTCTTGTATTCCTACCCATCTGCTGAAAATGAGCTGCCATCCACCCTGACGAAATCTACCCTTCCTACAAAAACAAAAGCCGTATTCTAGCAATTACTGCAGAAATTATGTCTTTCCCATCTCGTTGGATGAAATCTGATATTCAGTAAACCCTTACCATTCACACTTATTACTTATCTGACATTATATTTTGAAATGTCACATTTCAACCTTTAAAATAAAGCAAAGAGCAAAAGCAGATTGCATGTATGAGTCAAGTACAATTGTTGAACCCTTAGACACACTTGAACCCCATTTCCAGGTGTGCATGACTTTTCCAGAGGCTTATCATCTCTCCCAAGGCAGTTCAATGGCAACAATAAAAGTCCAACAACTTGCAGGGTTGGACAGATAACAAAGGAGCCATCATTTTTTAGGGTTTCTATACTGGTCATCTTTGTAACAGCCCTTCCCCCCAGTAGGAAGTGTCATCTGTGTGAGAACACCACCAATCAAAAGGAACAAAAGAATCCTAAAATGAGGGTTAAAAATACTCCAAATAGACTGTACACCAAAATGTGCATGCATACACACACACTGAATAACTATTAGTATGTTTTAAATTTTGCTAGCATTCAGTTTTCATTTTTGGACCAGGACAAAGTCATAGAATAATAGAATAGTTAGGGTTGGAAAGGACCTTAATCATCTAGTTCCAACCGCCCTGCCATGGAGGGGGTCACGGTAGACCATGGAGGTCGGCTCTGTCCAACCTGGACTTGAAAGTCCTCATAAAGATGTTTTTAGAGGGTATAGTGGGTAATTCCTAAATATTTTGCTTTATGTACTAGTGATTTCAAGGTGAACATAGCACCATACTTCAGAAAAATGAAAATTGTTATTACTTTTTAATAGGGTGAAGGTATAGATGAACAGGAGTACGTATTATATAGTAAACATTTTTATCCTCTTTGAATATCTACCAAGCCAATTCACAGGCAAGACAGAGATCTGTGCCTCAAGCCAATGAGAGCAAAGTGTATTCAACATTCAGGAATATTTGTTTTTGAAAGTGCATGTAGTTGTTTATGTTCATAAGCCATTTGTGTTAAATAGGTACTTGCATTGCAGAGTACTGCAACTATTGAGACTGCCAAAAAATCCTGAACAGGTTGTTAGATTCAAAATCAAAACTTCTGTTTTGTATCTACAATACAAGGCTTTTAGACATCAAGTGTAGAAGATGGCAAGCCTGTAGAGATTCAAAAAATGCACGATACAAATGGCAGCTTCTGTTCTTTGAACTGCTTTCAGGAAAAATACACTTATTTGATGAGGTTCTATGTGAGCAGAGTGAGAAAAATATTTTCTTTTGTATGTGTCATGTCATGTTATTCATACCTTTTTATTTTGCTTTGTTTTTATCTAACACAGTTTTATTTTACTTCACCCTTCAGATTAAGGCAATGAAAACTAAGAACTGGCACAGTATGAATTTACAATTTATTTAATATTTTGACTTTACAGAGTTCAAATACCTCTGATCCATTTGTTTCATGGTGTTAGTTGGCTTAACCTATTCAGATTTCTCCAAATAAAATAACTTGAGCTGCAGCAAGTTGTTTGCCAGGGATTTCAACTCTGGAAAGAATGGGGAAAAAAGCCACTTAGCTCCTGTAGCGTGTTGGACGAAATATATTTACTCTTATTTGTGTTAGGCTCCTGCTCACCTGACTTGATTCTTATGACTATGCCTATTATGCCTGTACAATACTCTTTCTTTGCCAATGCTAATCCTGGTAACTTGTTTCTGAAACATACAAGGTATGAGTAAAAATAATATTAAAAATAGTATTCAATATGAATGCCCTTTCACTGTAAGGTGAAGTGTAAACATAACGATTCCTGTCAATAATGTATGTTTGTCCCATGGAACAGCTCCTGAAGGTATGGTAACTTCACAAAAGGATTCCCTGTGTTAGCAGGCTTAGGTTCTTTTCACAGGGTAATTTAAAACATGGCTTCTTTCACTTTGACACTACACTATGGCTTTTCTTTTTCTAACAAAAGGAAAGACATCACAGCAGCTAAGGTCCACCAGTACAGACAGAGATGCATGACTGCTTGAAGTTAAGTTAAAGAATCTGGAAATGCAGGAGTCTGTTTGGTATATGGGGTCTTCAGAAGAAACACTTCGCTGCTGAAGTACAGCAGTGTCTCTGTCCTCAGTTTAAAAATGTCCTGGTTGTTTATATAGCTGCTTGGTTTTATTTGTGAGAAATCTCCTGTGGGCATATGAATTTAGCTCATGTGTGGGAGCATAGCTAGTGAAAAACAATTCAGCTTTCCATTCTGTTGGAGAATGAGGATGCCTCTGCAGTTAGGTTCATGGGAGAAGCAACTTGTAAGCCTGTCCAAACTTTTTCAGTTTAATCAGCTGCTGGAGAAGCAAACCAGGAGAACAGTAATCCATGTTTATGTGGTGTAAACATGTTTGGAGGGGAAGGAAATGTTATGTTGGACACTTCTAAGGGTGCTGGGACATGCTTCTAGTCATGCTTTGCCTAGAAAAGTTGGACCAGATGATCCTTGAAGTCCCTTTCAACTTGGTATTTTATGAGTCTATGAGTAAAGAGCCAGCCATACCACACAGCAGTTCAGCTTAGAACAAATAATAGAAGCCATTACTTACAGGGCAAAGGACTTCAGCAGCTCTGAAAATGAGCTGAGTCTTATGGGAAATAGTCAGCTGAGTAACAAACCTGGGTGACTCTCAAATAAGATTCAAAAGATGAGATCTCACCTCCATATTTTATTGGTTCTGGTTTTGGTTTGGGGTTTGGCTTTTTGCGGGTTTTTTTTTTTGTTTGTTTTGTTTGGGTTATTTTTTGGTTTTTTTTTTTTTATTCTTGATTTTAGTGGTTTTTTAATTTTGGTTTTTTTTTTTTTTTTTTCTGTAGGATGGTTAATACAGGAGCACTGTGTTCAAACAGGATGTTGATATTCAGGAGAAAACAAAAAAAAAATAATCAGAAGAGAAATTTAAAGACTGAAAAACAAGCCTCCCTGTGAAAGATTTGGGGTGTGCTGTCAATTTTGTTTATCACAGAGAGGTTAAATGGGGGCATTGGTCATAGTTGCAAATTCCTACAAGGAATCAGAAATTTGGTGATGTGGAGCTCCATCAGAGACATAACTGCACAGAATGTATTGGTGATACACTTAGGCAAAACCAGATCATCTCAGTGCAATCTTGATTGGAAGCATTCCTTTTAACAGTAAAGGTCATTAACAATTTTTACCGTGTGCAAAGGTTTTCCATTGCTGGTCCAAACACCCTGCTCCAGGCAATGAGGGAAATACATATCTAGTTTGGAACATGACCAGTTTCTTCAGCTTTCTTGCTCTTTGCTTTTTGGACAGCAGTACTACATCAGTGTGGGACAGAGCTTCACTTCCTTATCAGCAGTGACCTTTTGAGGTAGAAAGTGCCTGTGAAGACGTAGGACACGCCTTTTCTGCTAACCTGGAGAAGAATGGCAAAAGGCAATGCAGGGCAGCCACTTGCTTGCATTTTCTGGCCCCGCTGCCATGAGGAGCAGCCATAATTCCATCCACAGGACATGCTGGACATGGCAGGACATGCAGGGATCTGGCAGGGCTGGGGAATGTGTGACATGACCACTGGACACATGATACGTGGTATGTTTGCCATCCTAACCCTGCATATCTCCGTGTTATGCAGCATTAGCTTCCATGCATATGACAGTAATCTAGCAATCATCCAGTCGCTGCTGGACTTTCCAGCTTAAGGAAACAACACGAGTGTTTCTTGTCCATGTTGTAATAGTGGTTTTTTTGTGATAGGGATACATGACCAATTAAGAAAACAAAACCAAATTCAGAGCACTGACTGATTTTGTATGAGTCACTAGGCAGCCTTCAAATCATGATGACATTGAAACAGTAGTGATCCTGCTGGGATAGGCTCTTTCTAAACGAAATGTCTATGTTATCTGAATCTCTTTTTGGATAGCTTTGTTTAAAATGGACAGACTTCACACTATCAGCCCTTCAACAGCTTTGCCTGAGTCTCCACATTATCCTCCGATCAAATTAGAAACCTCATTCAGTGAGACATCGTGGCTGTCTGAGAGCAAAGAAAGTTACAGTCAGAGTAAGAGGAAATCATTTCAAATAACATCTTCTTATGACTGAATTCTGAGGTTTTGGGTCTCTGAAATGTATGTATAAAAACACACACACATGAAAAGAGGAAGAATGTTTGCCAGGTGGTATGTCTTCCAGCCTCTTATACCTCAAAAAATATTCTGAGAAAGAGTCTATGGTGAATATTTTCCAATTTAACACAATTATAGCAACTGAATATTTGACCCATTTTCCTTGGAGGATCTTTTTCAATGGATCTTTATACAGCATCAGTCTCTCTATTTTTATGAAAACTGTGGACTTTGGGTGGTATTTTTTTTTTATCTTTTTTTTTTTTAATTTAAAGACTTCCACATTCCACTGTGAAAAAATTTTGCTTCTCTGCTACTTTTCAGGTGGATGACGTAAAGTTCTATTAATGAAGAAGCAATCCATGATCAGCATCTAAGAGTTCTTTATGCCCTGTGCTAGCAATGTTTTGATATTGCCTGCCCCTCTCCCTCCCCCACCTGGCTTCCTTCGCTGCCTGGTGGTGTCCGCCGTGTTGCTGCTGAGCCCTTGCTGGCTGGCTGCCCAGCAAGCAGCTCTCCTGTAGATTTCAGCCTCTTTCCAGGAGTTGCCTGCCTTCAGCATAATGGGCGACATTGAAAACAGCAAGGCGTTTGGTGGACAAGGTCAGAGTGTCTTTCATTCCTGCAATAATCAACCAGTGTAGCTCTTCCTCAGACCTGGGGAGAGAGAAGATAGGAGGTCAAAAGAGCAATTACATTTCATGTTGACTCCAGGAAAGGCTTGGAACACAAAACTGAAAAGAAAATAGCATAGAGCCTCTCTCTTCCACATTCCTTTTCTGGTCATTATTATTAGACCAGTGCAGCAACCATGTCCATTATAAACACTACAACACGAAGAACCATTTTCTTCTGGTGGATGAGATCTTTCTTCTCAGACATTTAGAGCTGTCAGTGTATTGCAAAGGAATGTAAATGAGAAACACCACATATAACCAGATACAGTGGGTAAAGGCTATTAATTATGCTTAAAATGTTAACCCCAGCCAACAGCAGAGTAAGTAGTTGCACTAATTTCATCTGTAATCAGTCTTTGAATTATCATAACTTTATTTATTTAATATTAAGATGATAATTTAGGAAATATAATTTAGAGGGAAATGTCAGTAATTTTCTTCTGCCATATTGTCATTACAAAGCTGTCTTTACTGACCCTACAGCTGCTGAGCCTAATTACTTTAATGGCATTAATTCTAGTGACCAGTGTCGTATTGTAGCTTTTAATTGCTATTACTGTATAGCTGAGATCGTTGTGAAATGCATGAAACAAATCATGTTTGTTTCACAGCTATCTTCTGTTGTTTCCTTGTATTTTTAAAGCATAGTCAGAGAAAGACTTAGCAAAAAAAAACCCCAAAAAAACCCCCATGAAGCACGAATCTGAGACAGCTCTTTAAGCAGAGCAACCTCCAAACTAATGTTAATGTACTGTGATAGCAGAAGAATGTAGCTGATCCATTTACTCATTGCCCTACCCTGTCTTTATGAAAGCTGAATTAGCTTGATGTTGACAAAGGATAAAGAACCCTGGTAGTGACATTCCACACAGTAAATAAGACCTCCCTCATTCCACATTTCACACTGAAGGCAACCACTTCAAGAATATTCACTTCTTTGTTTCCAGCTGTAGAATGCAAACATGGCTTTATTCCACTGTTTCCTAAGAAATGAAATGTGAGTACAATGTCTCTATCCCACAGAACACCTAGTATTATTCACTCCTCTGTTGAAAGCACTCTATCACTAACGGATTGAAAAACATTTATTTTACCAACTATGACAAGCGATAGGATTTTTTTTTTTTTTAGTTCTTTGCAACATTACAAGCGCATGAGGAGAGGAAAAGAGGTGCAAAATTTCACTCAAGGTCCTTTGAGAGAGCTCAGATCTCTGCAAGTATAATACAATTAGTAGCCAGCGCTTAAAAGTCACATGTAAACAGAGCATTGCTCTAGGCTAGGTCCTAAAACTGAGGACCTCACTATGGCAAAACAAACTGTGGATTCAGGGACAGCTGAATCAACACCAAATAAGGGTTTTGTTAGATGGTGAAAGCTGTTCACAGCCCAGTGGACTGTAGTACTGTAGCCCTTCCAGCTCTGACATTTCTCTGGCCATGCCAACATTTGACCCTTTGGGAACAGTAGTTAAGATTCTGTTATGAGAGTTGGCACCATTTTCTCTTCCATTTTAGTGATATCTGCTGAGGCAAATGCTATTCAAATGGTTGACATAAGCTTTTATAACTGTGTATTTTTTTCCCTCCCCAGTGGCTAGCACTTGCTAGGGGAATGAGTCTGAAGTGGGATTTCAATGGTGTGTATCATCAATAAAGATACAGCTTTAAAAGGATGATTTAGGATGCTATTGTAATGGAAAATTCTGCTCATTTCCGTTTTCCTTAAGTATGGGTGAACTTTACTGATCTATGGACAGGTCACAGGAAAGAAAGTATTCGTAAAAATGTTCCACAGGGAATAATCCTGCAATAATAATCAGTTACATTGTCTGTGTGGAGGAATTGGAATTAAAAGAGTACAAATGTTAATTTTCTCACTGCTGTTTTAAAAAGCACACACAATTCTTTCAGAATATGACATGATGCACCAGTTTTCCCTTTTTAAAGATGTTTCTGTACCATGATGACATTTCTGAATGATTAGAGTTATATATGATACACTATGAAAATTTGCTCTTTCAAACAGATCTACTGATTGCTCCACTCTGCATTACCTGTTAAGGGATAACCTTAACAAAGGAGATGCTGCATCAGTAAGTGATCTTTATTCTGTATTGTTTTCCTCATTAAAACCGGTGATAATGCAAGGCTACCCTATAGAAGTGAGAGGGACTTAACTTTATGTTAACTCCCTCTTTATTAAAGAGGGACTTAACTGAATGAGCTGATGTTATGCACAGAGACAGATATTATGCAGAATGGAGAAAAAAGCAACCCTGGTAAATTATTGTTAAGTCTGCCTTACCTGTGTATTTCTATTCCTAGTTTATTTATAAGTTCTGTATAGTAGTATACGGAATTTTTCAGTCATGTCTAATTTATGAGAAGAAAGAATTCATGGAGCTCTTGTGTCATGAAGCCTCATCATTTATTGAAAATCTTAGGCTGCAGGCTTAGGCACCTGTAAACTGGCAGCGCTGCCAAAATCACAGCCGTCCCCATATGCAACTAATGTTACCCATTCCCTCCACTGTGCTGAGCTGCAACATGCCAGAAGCAGCATTTGTGAAGCAGAGACAAAATGCAGCTGAGAGAACTGATCCATCCAAAATGCATGGGGACAGTTGGTACTAGGCTGTCTTTTATCTGTATCGGTTTCCTGATCCCAGCTTATGACACAAATACACAGGTACTTCTGCAGGCTCCGTCTGCAAGGTGACACCAGGCCAGAGAGGAGCAGCCGCATATAAGAGGGCAGAGACCTCTCTAGCAGCAGAGATAGCACAGCTACACCTCAAAATATGGCTTTAATACCCTAGCATACTTCTGTGATCTCTTCCCTCAACTCTTTTCTATATAATGGAAACTAACAGTATTGCAAACAAAATGCAACTATTAATAGCTAAGTATGTCTGATAATGGCATTATAACTGCTTAGACATGTACTTAAGTGTGGCTTTTTTTTTAAAAAAAAAGGTAGTGGCTGTGATCTAGATTGCTCAGCAGCACATGTTAAAAACTGTAATTTTCAGAAAACTACATCCTCCTTAATATGTCTCATGATAAAAATGGAAGCATTCAAAATGGTGGCCTCAATGTTTGCACAGAGGGTGAGCAAGGCCTGGATGTGGACAAGTTGCAGAGAGGTTAGATGTCCTGGTTGACAGTAGCTCACTGACTCAGTGACTGTAGCAGAGAGCTCATTTACTGGGATAAGCATTTGGAGTGGCTGACTGATGAATGTGCTTCTCCAGAAAAGAAAATCTATTAGTTCACTCCCAGTCTCTAAAGTTGCTGTAAGGAATAGTCTAGGAAATTGCAACATCCCCAAAAACTCATGATGCAGTTCAGTCTGTTAAAAAATAGAATAAAACCTTTCCTATAAAAGTAAGAGAAAAAACACTTATCAACATTGTTCAGAACAAGAAAAAGACCAATAGTTTATGAAATGTGTGTCTGTGCTCTGCTTGTGGAAATCTATGCAATATGAAACATATGGTAATGTCACATGGAAAGAAATATTAAAAAAAAATTGCTAAACGAATGAGCCTTTCAAGGGAAGAGTTAATGATGGACCTCTTTGAACAATGTTAAACATTTCAATCTAGACTTGCTCTCATTTTGTAACTTCAGGTCTTATTGATGGGAATTATTAATTTCATTTCATTTTACTTTATTTTCTGGTACCTATCCAAACTTCTTGGAATCCTCTAAAATACTCAAACAGAAAATATAGCATAATAGAATAAAATATAATCTTTATTCATTAAATTGCTTGTTATGCATTTTCCTGTTAGCAGATTGTCGTGGTTTAAGCTGTAAATCACGCAGTTTGCTCACTCACTCACCTCTCTTTCTTCCCCTCCACTCCGAGGAGGGGGGGAATGGGGAGAAGAGTTGAAAGAATGTAACTCCCACGGGTTAAGATAAAAACAGTCCAGTAACTAAGGTGCAACACAAATCACTACTGCTACCACCAATAATAATAGTGACCAGAGAAATACAAGGGAAGAGGATACAACTGCTCACCACCCGACGACCGAGCTGTGAACTGCACTGTTCCGGGTTCCTGCCCCCAGTTTTTTCATCCTGGGCATGACGTGCTGTGGTATGGAATACCTCTTTGGTCAGTTTGGGTCAGGTGTCCTGTTTCTGCTTCCTCCCGTCTTCCCCGCCTCCCTGGCAGAGCATGAGACTCAGAAAGTCCTTGGTCAAACCAAACATTCTAAGCCGTAACTATAAACATCGGTGTTATCAGCGCTGTTCCCAGGCCGAAAATCGAAAACACAGCACTGCACCAGCTACTGAGACTGAGAAAACTGACTGCTACTGCTGAACCCAGGACACAGGTTCTGACAGAACCCTAAAGAAGGTCTGCCTATAGCACACGATGAAAAATCAGCTAAGTCACCCATAGTCTTCAGCTCCTTCTCTTACAAACTTGCAGACTCTCTAAATACCTACAAAGATAAGAAGGACTTTGCATCATGCCCTGAAGAGCAATGAATATACAGCTTGGGACAAGGTGGAAACTCTGACTAAACTACACCAAAATCATATTTTCTATCATCAGAAACTGCTCTTGAAACCGAACTGAATTCATTTGAGATTGATTGTTTTCTGGCTGTGACAACCTGTAGAACAACTGTGATGCAGAATCACCCCTGAGAATTGCTCCAAAAACATGCCTAAAATCTCCATTTTACCAATCCCTAAATCTCTGGTGATGTCTTTCCAACAATCTTCATAAATTGCTAGCAAGATCTGCTTTAACATAGCCAGCCACCAGTGCTTGTTCTCACTGTCATTGTTCAAAGCAATTCCCTACCTCTGATCACACAGAAAAAACTTCAGCTTCTAAGAGCAAACCTCCAGAAGCACTATAACAAAGAGCATGAGCTCACACTGATCTCTCTCTGCCATCTCTCCTGTGTATTGCTGGGGGCCAAACTGCCATCAACACCATAAAGACTAAAACAGAAAATGGTCCAGCTTCTGCTGCCACAATTCTTTTAGTGCTTCAAGTCATGGCTTCATGTCATCTCCTGTTTTCTTCACTGAAACTAAAAGACAAGGTAACCTGTCTGTACTACAGCTTGCAATTACATTACATGTTTTCTTTGATGGCGAAACAAGCATAAGTTCCTCCCTCTATCTGTTGGCTGCCTGTTTCTACCTCCACACCAAAGATTACTGGCCCTCCAGCAAGGGTGATTCAGCAACCTGGAGGGGCCATGCTGTTCCCTTAAGAAAGAATTGGTATATCAAAAAACCCCCCCTTAAAACCCCAAAAGAAAAAAAAGTAAAAAAAAACAGTAAAGCCACCATCCCCCCAAACCCCCAAAAACTTCAGACAGTTGGGCTTTACTGTTTATAGGATATCTCCAATGTTTACGTGGAAAGTTTGTCTTCAACTTCTTTGTTGTAAAAGAAATTACACCTCTGAAAGAGAGAACCCATAGAAGAGCTGTTGAGCAAAAGTGCTAAGTAAACCTAGGAGAAAGTACGCATAGAGTAAACCAGCACGTTGTGTCCCAGCATACATTGTATATTTGTATTAAAGGCTGTTTCATGAAAGCTCATATACAATTAAAGAAATTAATACAGAAGTGGTGCTTCAAGGAAAGTTGCTATTAATTTTGATTAATTTTCTCTGCTGGTGTTGTCCAACTGAATAGACAGTTATGACCTTTCAAAAATGGATTTCCATGCATTGCTGTTTTCCCCAGAGAATAACATGAAACATTATTATGAATTCTGTGGGAGTTATTATAGATATTAGGAAGTTCACAGGAATAAATGGTGGCCCAGTTCTTACTTAATGAAGTTAACTCAGACATACTTCAGGACAGAAGATGTTAACTTGTTAGTAATAGGATCAGTGAATCAACAAAGTCTTGGTGAAAATGAAAAAAATGTGAAAAGAACAGGGCCTCCAGATGATGAATGCCACAAATGCATGAGAACAGGTTGTTTGGTTGGTTTGGTTGGTTTGGTTTTTTTGTGTGTGTGTTTTTTTTTTTTTTTGTTTGTTTGTTTTTTTTTTTAATTGTAAGAATGATGAAACTTCTGCAGCTACTTCTTTGTCCTGGTTTTTCTTGGCCAGTATTTTTTAATCTCAGATGGAATCCCTCTGGAGACTTTATCAAATCCAGGAATAATATCTCAACTAACTTTTTATGTGCAAAGCCCAGGGATGCTTCTCAGTGTGGCTCCTTAAAAGTGTGACTTGGATGTCAGGCGAGGTAATCCTACTGATTTTCCTGAGTTCCCCTGAATGTAAATGGGGGATTTTCTCAAGCACAGTGGACATTCAGCTTATCTCTAAGCCAATGAATAAACAACAGAAGATAAAATTTGCATAAATAATATTTTTTTATTTCAGTGTTTATTTGTAGTTTATATTTTGCTATTACTATGCTGAAGGATCATTATGTAATTATTTTAATTATTGGTTTACTTATAAATATGAATAAATTAATTATAAGTAATCAATTTAGTTAATAAAATATTTGGGGTGGTTTTGCTGCTGGAGACATCCTCTGGAGAAAGTCTCAGTGGTTTTTTGAAGCGTTTCTCAAGATGAAAAATAATGCAGTAGATTTTTTTTGTGCTGATTTGTTTCTTTTTTTATTTTTGCAATAAAATATTCTGAATTGGTATATTATTCCATGTTGTTGTTTACAAGACTGTTACTAAAACATCTTGACCAGCAAGCAATTGAAACAGCAACTAATGACTGAGTGTATCTGCCATCTTCAAATTTCCTATGCTTTGCTCATGAGGAAAAGTAGAATTGAAAATACATCCAACAATGTTCAATGAAGCTCAGCCTGCTCATTTAGAAATTCAGTCTTATGTCATGATTTCCTCTCCTGCTGGCTTCAACAACAATTCTGTGTGCTAATTCTATGATGGATACTATTCAATCTAAGGACTTGCAGTTGTAATTTTCTTTGCCTTTCAATATATAATGGACACAAAGGCATATAAAGAAACTTCAGAGTAACTTCTTCAGGTGAGTTTTAACAATCATTGAGTGCAAAGATATTTGTTCCATTTCCTTCAGCAATTTTCTTGTAACTTTTAACAAAACTGAATCATTATGCACAGAGTAGCTGGTGTAATTTTGGTTATGATCCACATTTGCTCTTTTGTTTAATAAATGATGTAAGCCTCATTTTATCAAAGTCAATCCTGCTTCAGCGGTGGGATCACTAATGGCCTCGTCACTTTTCATAAATCCTTTTATTACTCTTCTGTTTCCTTTAGCTCCTTTCTTATTTTTTTTTCAGCTCCCTGGTACTCTCACCAGTTTGCAATTAATTTTGCTTGCTTATGTTTCTCCTTTTAAAAGTTAGTATTTCATGTACTCACCTTGTCCCACACTTTTCTGGTTTTGCCTTTGTGGACTAATATAACAAGAATTATCAGATTAATTAGGTATGTCATGTCTATCTTTGGCCCTTTTGTCGTGGTTTAAGCCCAGCCGTAACACACGCAGTCACTCTCTCACTTCCCCCTTTCCCCTCCCACTCCCGGAGGGATGAGGAGGAGAATCGAAAGAATGTAACTCCCACGGGTTGAGATAAGAACAGTCCAGTAACTAAGGTATAACACAAAACCACTACTGCTACCACCAGCAATAATAATGATAAGGAAAACAGCAAGGGAAGCGAATACCCGCTCACCACCTGCTGACTGATACCCAGCCTGACCCAGCAATGATCTAAACCTTTCGGGTAACTGCCCCCAGTTTTTATAGTGGGCATAATGTGCTGTGGTATGGAATGCCCCTTTGGCTAGTTTGGGTCAGGTGTCCTGTGTCTGCTTCCTCCCGACTTCCCCTCTTCCCTGGCAGAGCATGAGGCTCGGAGAGTCCTTGGTCCACTTAAACATTACTGAGCAGCAACTGAAAACATTGGTGTTATGAGCGCTGTTCCCAGGCCAAAAATCAAAAGCACAGCACTGCATCTGCTTCTAGGAAGGAGAAAAATGACTGCTACTGCTGAACCCAGGACAGTATCCACCCATTATTCCATACCATTCACGTCATGCTCAGAGCCCAGATTTTCAATATACCAGATTATTATACCACTCTTATCTCATATATATGCATATATATACATCCACAGAGAGAGAGAGAGAGATCAAGAGATTGAGAGATCAGTCGTTTGCGCATGGACCAACCCCTATAAAGCTGCTAAGTCCATCTGGTCCATGATGTTGGGTTACATCTCTTGTAACAGTCTTTCAGAGCAGGAGAAGCTGTGTGCAGTGTTCACACTTGTGAATAACCTGGGCAATAGTGTTCATTGCTAAGTCCATCCCTTGATCAGGAGTCCATCTGTATGTTGCATCTCTGCCCTGATGGCCTGAAGTGTCATGGGCCGGCTGGGCTCAAAATGATTCACCCTCCCCTTCAGCAGTTTCTGCAGCTTGTCACTGGGGACTCCATACAGCTGCCTTCCATCTCCGATGCTTTCAAAGCACTGGAGGGGCCCAGTGGACTAGATAATTGCCCATACTGTCCCACACACCCTGCCACTCCTGACTGTCCATCCTTGGGGAAAATCTCTTGGTCCTCCTACATCGTCATCTAGCCCCCAGACAAGGCCCAAACCCGACTGCTTAACTCTCAGGACTAGACAAAATGGTCATGGGTAAAACACACTCTGTGTGTGTGCGAACATGCTGATCACCATCACAATCAGCAGGCAGGTCTCAAGGGTACCCAAAGGCCATTCAGAACCTTCAGAACTCTCAAATGAGGCTGCTGTACTTGTCACTGGGGCTGGTGTACCTGCTGTACTTGCTGGCTCTCTCACCAGCAGCTTCTCTTTTTCTGAGTCCAGATCTTCCACCTCTGCCTTGCTGGGAAGTGCTGCGTGGTCTCCTACATCCTCCTGGGGCTCAGGCTTCAGGGGCTCAGCAGTTGGCTGCCGGGGGATGCTCTCGGTCACAGCGGGGCTGGGGTCAGCTGCAGAGCTCGGCTCCTCCGCCACCTCCACCCACTGCCCAGTAGCCACCTCCTTCCCCTCCTGAACCTCACTGACCTCCTCCACTGGTAGCCACTTCCTCCCAGCCTCCTGGTCCATGTGGCCACTCTCCCGGTCAGGTTCGGCTGCCAGCAGCTCCCAGGGCAGCTCCCCCTCCACTCCCCACAGCCTCATGAAAACAGGGGTGAGGATGAGGGCCAGGACAGTGAAGAGCAGCGGGACGGCCAGGTACAAGTCCACGGCGATGTCCATCACTCCCTGCTGCCAGAGCCTGCCCATATTACAAGTCATTAACATAAAGTACAATTAAACCAGAACCTTAACCCAAGCCCCCCATCTGATAAACATTAAGACAGCAAATACCAGCTGTAAGAAAGGTACGACATGCTGAAACTGTGAGATCAAGAGCAACAACTTTGAGAGCCAATAAAACAGCACTGTGACGAGTGACTATTAATCCGAAACAATGAATGCTTCTCACAGATACGATTAGACACACTCTGGTCAGATCTGTCATTATCTCAACCCTTCATGCCCCACTTTGGGAGCCAAAAAGAACTGTCATGGCTTAAGCACAGCTGTAACTCACTCAGTTGCTCTCTCACTCCCCCCCCCCTTCCCTCCCACCCTCCCCCTGCTCCTGGAAGGATGGAGAGGAGAATGGAAAGAATGTAACTCCCACGGGTTGAGATAAGAACAGTCCAGCAACTTAATTATAACACAAACCACTACTGTACCACCAATAATAATAATGATAAAGGAAATAACAAGGGAAGAGAATGCAACTGCCTACCACCCGCCGACCGATACCCAGCCTGACCCAGCAGTGATCTAAACCTCTTGGGTAACTGCCCTCAGTTTATATAGTGGGCATGATGTGCTGTGGTATGGAATACCCCTTTGGCTAGTTTGGGTCAGGTGTCCTGTTTCTGCTTCCTCCCGGCTTTCCCTCCTCCCTGGCAGAGCATGAGACTCAGAAAGTCCTTGGTCCACTTAAACATTACTGAGCAGCAACTAAAAACATTGGTGTTGTGAACACTGTTCCCAGGCTGAAAATCAAAACCACAGCACTGCAACAGCTACTAAGACGGAGAAAAATAACTGCTACTGCTGAACCCAGGACACCTTTCCATGTCCATACGGACATCACCTGAAGCAGGTTTAGACAGCTTGCTTCCTCTCTGTACTAATCCTGTATTATTTTCTTGAAATCAAATAGCTTCAACAAAAAGACTCTTAGGTGCCTCAGACCCTTACTACCCTATCATTTGCTGATTTTGGTGGGGAAAATGAAAGGGGGGTGATGTTTTTATTTCCTTCTGGCTGGAGAGATCTGGTGAGATGACTTTCTATGCCACTTTTGTACTTTCTAGAGGTATTTAAAAGAGAGAGAAATGATCCCCAGATTAAATATTTCAGATAGCCTTCTGCAGGAGGAAAATTCAACCTGGAGATTCAGAACAAGGCTGCAGTGCTTATTGACCTGCTAGGATGGTAGTTTTAGTGATTCACATGCTGACTATGCTCCACCCTGTTGGGACGTGTCTAACTGTCGTGGTTTAAGCCTCTATAACTCACGCAGTTTCGCTCACTCACTCCCCCCTCTTTCTTGCCCCCCACTCCCGGAGGGATGGGAAGGAGAATCGAAAAGAATGCGACTCCCACAGGTTGAGATAAGAACAGTTTAGTAACTAAAGTATAACACAAATCACTACTGCTACCACCAATAATAATAATGACAAGGCAAATACAAGGAAAGAATACAATTTCTCACCACCTAAAACCAAACCCGACCACACAGTGCACCCCCCACCCTTCTGGGTCTCTCCTCTCTGTCCTCCATCTTGGGCATGATGTGCTGTGGTATGGAATAACCTCTTTGGTCAGTTTGGGTCAGGTGCCCTGTCTCTGCTTCCTCCTGGCTCCCCTCCTCCCTGGCAGAGCATGAAACTCAGAAAGTCCTTGGCCAGACCAAAACATCACTAAGCATAACCGAAACACTGGTGTTATCAGCACTGTTCCCAGGCCCAAAATCAAAAAACACAGCGCTACACCAGCTACCAAGGAGGAGAAAAATGACTGCTGCTGCTGAACCCATGACACTAACTCCCACTGAGACCTCCATGGATATACCATGCAACCCACTCAGGTACCCCTCTCAAGGACCCCAGGTAGTTTGAGATTGTCTGCTGTGGCTAGAGTTGTTTGGAAATCTGTCCATAAGTAGTGTGGGAACAGAGTTGTGACAAAACTTGGAAAACCACCTTATTAAAGTTTGTATCTTTAGAAGGCTATTTTTATTACATTCCTGATCAAATTAACAGAGAAAAATGGGTTCTGCCTGAGGAAGCAGGTACTTAAACAGGCTGATTCACCCACTTCAGTCTAACATCTTGTTTAGGCAGTTCTTGTAGAAATTCAACACGACATACAGGGAATCCTGCCTTTAGGCTCTGCCAGTTTTATCTGTTAGATTCCACTGATTTTCCACTGTTGCTTTGTTGAAAAAATATTTGACCTGTTCATCTTAGTGTAGTAGTCATGGATCTGAAAATGTTTATTTCATTTAGGAAATATGTTACTTTCAACTCATACTGCATAACAGCTGATACTGATAACAATCTGACACTGCAATAGTGCAGCAAAGGGAGACAAGTTCTCAGGAATTAGAAGAGCTATGTTCTGCTGTACAACTTTAGAAGGAGTTGCATATAGGCATATAGGGATGCTGGGGAGGGACTCTTCATGAGAAACTGTAGTGAGAGGACAAGGGGTAATGGGTTCAAACTTAAACAGGGGAAGTTTAGACTGGATATGAGGGAGAAATTCTTTCCTGTAAGGGTGGTGAGGCACTGGAGTGGGTTGCCCAGGGAAGTTGTGAATGCTCCATCTCTGGCAGTGTTCAAGGCTGGATTGGACATAGCCTTGGGTGACATGGTTTAGTGGGAGGTGTCCCTGCCCCTGGCAGGGGTGCTGGAACTAGATGATCTTAAGGTCCTTTCCAACCCTAAATATTCTATGATTCTATGATTCTATATGCAGACAGAGGTGAACACTGTTGACCCTGGTGGAAGGAAGGAAGCCCTAATGTTAATAATTTTCCAAGAAAAACTGTTATTGTATAAATCACTGCATTGAGAATATTGAGGGCTTTATATAATACATCCCCAAATACTATTTATGCATTTGCTATAAACTGTTTGATCTGAAAATCAGGCATGAATTCTTGAGTTATATTTGTATATTGAGTTTTCAGTCATGTTATTGGCTAGGTAGGTGAATGATTCACCATTTACATTTGTGAGGATTTAGGAAATGTTGAAGGCGTGTTTTCACATAAAACTGTGTCTACCTAGATGCATTTGTAGCAGATGAAGACATGTCCTTGGGGCTAATGATATTGTAATTTTATATTTTTGGTGCTCTTTGTGTGAAATCTTCAAGAAGAAAACTGTGAAAAAAGGTTCAAATTTTACCACGAACTTGGTGAGAGAATGGTATTTTTCTTTGCAGCCTTTTGGAAGCACCATGAAAGACCTTAAATAGCTAGTGACAACAGACATAAATATGCAAATTCAGGAGACTACCTATAAGAATTCTACATAACTTCCCTGAAGTTCAAGCTCATTATTAATTCACATTTAAATGCTAGGCAAAGGCTATCATTGTCCAGATGTCCTGGTGTGAAAGGATCAATGGAAAAAACAAGAAGGGACAATTTTCTGCCACAGATAGCTGAAGAAACACAGCAACGAGAGAAGATGGACAGATGGATGGAGCGACAGAGAAGGAAGCCAAAACAAGACCCAAACAAATAAGCACTCTGCATGAGACAGATTACAGTTCAGGCTTCAAGAATGTTTCTAAAAACATGTAAAAGAAAAAGCTCTGTAAACCATTTTTGTTTTGGCTATCCTGTGAACAAACAACTCTGTGGAGTCACAGCCTCTTTCTTAACTGTGGCCACTTGCTACAGATACACTGTGTCGTATTTTTGAGTCATGCAAAAGGAAAAATGTGCAAGACAAGCAAAATTAACATGTGTGATCTAGCGAGCAACTTTTCCTCTAGAGTCCTGGGTTAACCACAGAAAAATAATAGGAGCAAAGAGTAGCAGGAAAACCAGTTGTACTAGTTACAGCTAGAGTCAACAAACAAAAATGGTGATCACTGACATTTCAGGCTTGAAGAGTCAAATGTGCAATTGTGGAGAAAAGCCTTGCATTCAGTAGCTTGCTTAGCCTGCTCCTGAGTTACTGTAGCTGAGAATGCATGCCTCCCAGCAACTGCATGCAGGCTTCTTGATTGCAAATATCAAATTTACATGCTCAGCCTTTCTCACTGAACATATGTGCTTACATATGCTATGTATTTCTGACTCCTTAAGCCAATCATAATGCTCAGCTTGTATTTGATAACTGAAGTTCTTGTCCAGAAAGTGTCAGTAACATGAAACCTGGTCCATCACCTGCTCCCTTGTGATTACAGGAAACAGCAGAACATGAAGTCCCACCCACAATGCATATGATCAGCCCCAAACACTTTGCTTTAGGAAGTCTTTCATAAAGAACCACAAAGGGAGAATGAGTTACAGGAAGAGAGTGAGGAAAATCAAAAACATCTTCAATCCCCACCATTTCAAGGAATTTCTTACATGGCAATGCAGAACAGCAGGAGAATTATTGTTACTAAGAGAATGAATTGGTTGGAAATCAGAAGAAGTTCATGTGCTACAAGCAATAGACGTGCAACATAATAAAAGCCCCAGCTCTACAGAAGATTTCACAATTTCTTTTGGCTGCCTCTGTTGTTCAACACTGTGCAATCAAAATGCTCAGAGGTATTCTGATGAAGTTAGCAGAGTCATCTCTTCAAAGAAAACAAAGCTTTCTTTAGCAACTCCTTGTTAATGTGGGGTCTCTATTCATGGCTTTCACTCAGAGTTTCAGTTGAAACCTGAAAATGCTCAGCTGTTTTACTTTTTAAAGCAATTGTGCTACCTTCTCAAAACCTTTGTGTGTAAATTTAAAAGAACAAGCAGCTGATTTGGATGCTTACCAAATGTATGTACACACCTGCAGATACATGTGAAGTCTAACTAGCCAGTCTGCAAGTTCCTGTTAGCACAGGTGTATGAGCGTTTACATGCCTCATCAGACTAAATCTGCTAGCTGAAATCTACAATAAAAATAAGTTAAGAGAGTTTGTGTTGTGACAGCTTTGTGGTCCTCGAGTAGTGCATCAGGGATGTGACACAGGCCTGAAAGGATAAGTAAAAGGGAGACTAGCTGTGGACCACTAGAGCATGCAACTTCACTGGTTCATGAGGCAGAGTTTTGCAGGTGAGTGGTTTCTCCCCAGGGGCTTAGGGCTGTGAGCTCTGGAAGGCAGTTAGACAAGGGGCCCTCTGACTGATGATATGACTCTATCTACCATGACAGCATGAAGCTGTTGCGCCTGTTTGTGTGCCATGCAATCCAATCTAATCCTGAGGCGCAGAGAATTTAGTGGTGGTTGCTTGTAATTACGAACCAGAAGAAGTCGAGCAACAGTGACCTCCATAAGTACAGCAGCCCTGCCAAGGGCTGTTTTACAGATCAAGTAAAAGAAGGAGGCCACAGAGATAATTCACAACTATTTCTCCATAAAGCAGAGCTTGGCTGACCCAAAGGCATAGCTAAATAAAGATAAATAACAGAATCTGCTTAGCTTTGTCATATTTGTGCCTTGTAGGCACTATTTTGAGGTTATGCAAAATAATTGTGTCAAACCCACAAAAAACCCCCTCTGGATCTAAAGTCATACTGTTGCTTTTGTGAAGGAAGCCTCATGTGCTGTTTTGTTAGAAAGTGAAACTCAGTTCATAGCCATATGATTAAAATGGCCTCTTTGCTCTCCCCAAAATAATAAAATCACGTGAGCTCACTTACAAAAGCAACAGTCAAATCCTGGGGTTTACTGTAATTTATAAAAACACTTAGTACCATTAACCGTTTCCTGCGATAATCAACTCATGCAGCAGCAGGGTGCATAAATGAGTGAAAGGCCTCAAAGAATTTTCTATTTCTTTTATCCAAATCCTGCTGTAGAACTGTATAAGTGTATAACTTTTTCCAAATTCTATGGTGAGGGCAAAATGTTACCATTTCCCTGGCTGCAATTTTGAGAAATGTAAAAAAATGTGAAATGTGAAATGAGAAATGTGGGGTTTTTGTTTGGTTTGGTCTTTTTTTTTCTTTTTTTCCACCTTCTGAGAATGTTGTTGCTAATGGTCTGATTCTGTGTGGTGCAGAATGACCTCCACTCCCATTGAGGAAGCACTCAGCAACATTTACAATAGGACTTTTTTTCCTAAAAGCTATGAAAAAAAATACTCAGTAAACTCAACAGCTACTAAAAAGACAGGAGAAGAAAGAAGAGAAAGTCTCTTAGGTACAATGTATAGACCCACTGTAACGCCAAATGCTTTATCTTAAGAGTGGCCTTGGCTTAACTTTCATGTCAGGACTGACTCTGAACTGTGCTCAGAGAGCTCTGCCCTCCAGAGCATTGGCTGCTTCAGAGAAGAAGGAGCTGTTCCTTCACCCCAGCTTCATCTGTGCCACTGCAACCATCTGTACCATGCTGTGCCATTGTGCAACATCAAGAGGTGCCGATTCCAATAAAGGTCACGTTGTTCATGGGGAGGGGGGGAAGAAAAGGGCTCTCTCTGCAAAAACTGCATATTAAACCTGTGATGGTTAATCTGATTCTGCAGAACTTGGGCTAATACGAGCAGTCCCAAACTCCATGCAGTGTGGGATTTAATGCCATTAGGAGATAATCTAATCTCCACCCTAACACCTCTGCAAAGAACAAAAGCCAGGGCATAAGCCACTTGAGTGCCAACTCCCTGCAGCACAGTTCCTGAGAGCCAGCATGTTATAGTACAAAAATGGATGTTGAAATGTTTATGTCAAATAAGAAGGTGTAAGAGTACTCCTAGCTGAAATAAAACAAAGCCAAAAGAGGCCTTTGAAAAGGCACATAGCTACATGGGAGCAACCGTTACTATCTGTTCAGATCTTGATTCTTGCTGAATGAAAGGGCAGCTACAGTAGGTGTAGGTGTGGTACAATACCCTGGAAACCTCTTGTGCCCCACTGATTTACACCTGCTGGGGATTCAATATATGCAAACTCCATTTTAAATTTATGTAACACTCAAAATGATGCTGTTCAAATAAATAAAAACTTACCCTCCAGCCAGCTGAATTCCCCAACTTATTTGTAGAAGTTAAAATCATAACAAACCTGTGGAGCTGTTCTCAGCAGGCTGTTTAGACTAAACCTATTTCCTGTAAACATAAAGTAGCAGATATATTTGTTGTGCAAGTAACAAGGTCACTGACTGTTCAGCTGTAGGAGCAAACTCGATTAAGACTGGTGATAATCTTTTGAAGGATAGTAATTTATCTCCATTTGAAGAGTACTGTCTTTGTTCTACAGCTATCAGAGAGTAAGGTTAACAAATATTCCATGATAAATTTTTGAAAGCGTTATTCAGATCTTGTATGTTTAAGCCTTTCTAAACAGCTGCCAAAGGCAAGGAAACAAAGTGTCAAATTTGTACACAGACTTACTTAATGGCCTTTATCTGAGAAAGTGATTTATGATTTATACAGACTCTACCTTTACTTAAACAATTTCTCTTTTGCTCTGCAGTGAAGGCAATCTGCTAGCATTACTCACGTGGGAGAGATTAGCCCTAAAGACTAATCTTACTGAAAGAATAGTTTCAAAACATACAGAGACAGGGTGCAAACTGTATGATAATCAGCTTTTATTACTAATTGCTTGTGAATTGTCAGTTGACTTTTGTTTGGTTATAAAAGCTTTAAGTGCATTCTGTATTGAAAGAGATGGTACTTATAAAATGTTTTGTATTCTCCTTAACTTTTAGGTAAACTGTCACCTTCAATGACATTATATAAATCTGAAAAAAAGTGCATCTATTCTATCCTTGAAATAACATCAGCAGCATAGGTAGGTAAGAGTTCCACATCACATATGAATTCATGGAGTTCCCATTTTCAAGACAAAGACAGAAGAAATGACTCCTGGGTATGCATAATATGCATATTTTTTTAGAGAACTGGTTCTTGTATTCTTTTTCTGGGGGTCTTTTGTTACACATAGGATAGCTATCTAGGTAACAGAAAGAAGCCACATATCTATTTATGCATATAAATTATGGGTATGGGCATGGATATAGGCATGCATATGATATATATGTACACATACACATGACTTATATCATATACCATAACATATATCATAGAATCATAGAATAGAATCATAGAATAGTTAGGGTTGGAAAGGACCTTAAGATCATCTAGTTCCAACCCCCCTGCCACGGGCAGGGACACCTCCCACTAAACCATGCCACCCAAGGCTATGTCCAATCCAGCCTTGAACACTGCCAGAGATGGAGCATTCACAACTTCCCTGGGCAACCCACTCCAGTGCCTCACCACCCTTACAGGAAAGAATTTCTTCCTCATATCTAATCTAAACTTCCCCTGTTTAAGTTTGAACCCATTACCCCTTGTCCTCTCACTACAGTCCCTCATGAAGAGTCCCTCCCCAGCATCCCTATAGCCACCCTTCAGATACTGGAAGGCTGCTATGAGGTCTCCACTCAGCCTTCTCTTCTCCAGGCTGAACAGACCCAACTTTCTCAGCCTATCTTCATATGGGAGGTGCTCCAGTCCCCTGATCATCCTTGTAGCCCTCCTTTGGACTTGTTCCAACAGTTTCATGTCCTTCTTATGTCGAGGACACCAGAACTGCACACAATACTCCAAGTGAGGTCTCACAAGAGCAGAGGAGAGGGGCAGGATCACCTTCTACCTGCTGGTCATGCTCCTCTTGATGCAGCCCAGGATACAGTTGGCTTTCTGGGCTGTGAGAGCACACTGCCGGCTCATGTTCATTTTCTCATCAACCAAAACCCCAAAGTCCTTCTCTGCAGGACTGCTTTGTATCTCCTCTCTGCCTAAACTGTAACTGTGTCTGGGATTGCTCCAACCCACATGTAGGACCTTGCACTTGTCATGGTTAAACTTCATCAAGTTGGCATCAGCCCACCTCACAAGCTTGTCAAGGTCCCTCTAGATGGCATTCCTTCACTCCAGCTTATCAACCGAACCACAGAGTTTGGTGTCATCGACAAACTTGCTGAGGGCGCACTCAATCCCACTGTCCATGTCACTGACAAAGATGTTGAACAAGACCAGTCCCAACACCAGTCCCTGAGGGACACCACTCGTTACTGGTCTCCAGCTGGACATTGAGCATGATATGCATCCATATCTTTATCTGCAGACATGGTGTTTATTTAATTATAAGGCCTTTAATTTTAGAAATACATCAGAATGGAAATGTAGAGCAAATGCGTCCAGACTATATGTTTCTTTTCACATATTCATACTGGTGAAATTCCTGTGCAATTTTTCTGTGATTGAATGCTCTCATCTGGCTAGGTCATGTGGTAGATTCTGCTGACTTGCGTGAAAAATATTTTGGGACTACTTAGGCATAAATATAAAATTTTAACCGCACATTCTAAATTGAGAGTTTGCACCTGAAATTTGAACAAGAGCCTTGATACATTAGTGCCAATTGATCTGAGAAGTTGTACTCTTCTGTTTTTCTCAGGACCTAGCTGTGGGACTGTTGATAACAAGTTTTTAGCTACGCCAACTGCCTAACTGTCTTTCTGTTGAGCTCTATTGCCAGCTGTTTCAGCAGATCTGCAGTTGCTGTTTGGTCTGAAAATTAGCACTGTTGAAAGTGTGCCAAGGCTGCCTTGTAATTTGAGAGAATGTTTTCATCTGGCTCTTTTTTTGGTTGTCAGTTCTATTACTGATATTTCATGGAATTGCTAGAGAGCGTTATAGACATGAGGAAAAATATTAGTACCTGTGGAAAGGTACTGTGCATCAAGCCTGTAAAATGAGAGGTACATGCAATAATACTGGTTATACTTAATTTACATTCCCAGACAAGTTGCAGATCCATACCCCACAGAGGAAATGAGAATAATAATGTGTGTGTTGTGCCAATAATGATGCCAGAGTTGTCCAACCTTTAATTTACAAACCGTGGTATAGCAAACCAGTTAACTATGGTTCCTAGGCAAATGACCTACAGTAAAAATCAGGAGAGGAAAACAGGACTGAGCCAGCCAGGACTGTAGCAGGGGATGTGGGACACTTCCCAGAACTTGTGAATTGCAGGAATGCATACATATGTGGTTTGGACAATACTCATATCCAGCCTTCTGTAACAGGATGCACCATACTTACAAGATAGATGACCAATGACTGAAAAAAAAAACATGCAAAGACAGGCATAGTGAGGCACTTAACATGCATACAGTCTCTAACCTATTAGACAAATGTCCAAAACTGGCAGTTTGAGGATGACAAACGAGAATTTTGGCCAAGGGAAGCACAGCAACAGCTTTGCAAATCTGAACCTCAAGATAGCTCAAGCTAAACCTCATATAATCTGAATGTCAGGACATAAAATAAGTACACAGTTCATTGTTTTAAGTGCTCACACCCCCATGCTCCCTGGACATGGAGTAATATACCAGTGAGTGTCTAGAAAGGGAAAAAAATGTTATAACACAATTTTCCATTTCCATATCTTTATAAAGTTTTGCTTAATTAAAGCCCCATCTAACCTGGCCTATATTTGTGCTGCAGCTTTTTTTTTTTTTTTTTTTTTTCTTCTGCATGATTCAGGGCATTCCTGAACATACATTATGCATTAGTATATAAGGTTCACAGAAGTATCAGGAAAGAGCAGCCTTGCTACTGGACCATGCTGAAGTGAACTGAACCAAATGTCATGCAATCTTGTTGCCCAGTGATGTCGTGGGTGCCCATTCCTGGCAGCGTTCAAGGTCAGATTGGATGGGGCTTGTATCAACCTGGTCTAGTGGAAGGTGTCCCTGTCCATGGCAGGAGGGTTGGAGCTGGATAAGCTTTGAGGTCCCTTCCTACCCAAACCATTCTATTATTCTATGTTTCGATGATTCAATCTCTGAGTTATTTATTTGTGGGAGTACTCGTATGGGTTTATCTGTTGTATGGACTTCTCATCACATGTAAGACACTTCCTCGTTAATAAATATATTTTCCAATAACATGAACTGTCAACATTCAGTGCTGAAGGAAAATAGACTTTCTGAAGTGTTTGCTGTTCATACTCATGTTGTGGTATTTTGAGGCATCAAAATCTAGAAGAGTTCATCTGGGAACAATGGAGTCATCCATTATTAAAATCATATTCTGTTTGGCTTCCTTTTCCCTTCTTTATCCAATAAACCAATCCTCGCTACTGTCATCTACTAGTTCTGATCTTATGTTTTTGACTCTATACTCTGGAAAGCTGGAAAAGGAAGAGAACCATTTTTTGTATTTAGGGAAACTTACAGCATCCCTTATCAGTCTAATTCCCATTAAGTAAGAATGGTTGGAGAAGTCTGGTCACCACTACTCCAAACTAAACATGGAAGTCACCTATAAAAATAGGCCATGGCTGTTTCAAGGAATAGCACTTTGTAACTCACCTTCTACACAGCCACTGGAAACTGGCTATAGTACAAGAAATAAGACGTCTTAAACACTGTTTGAGAGGCTAGACTTTTTTAGCTCAATTAAAACATCTCGAAACAATGGAAAATGAAACTAATATGTTAATATTGTCAAGAAATATTATCAGCCCTGGCTAAAATACATTCCTCCTTCACCTATTTTATCTTATTTACAGCCTTTTCTGTTGCTTTCATCTCCAAATTATCTTCATAGACACCAGTAAGTTTAGCATTAAGACAGCACCTGGGAGACTAGAAAGATTAACGTCTTCATTTTTCAGATTAGAAAATGGAGTTAAACCCAGCAGAAGTGGTTTCTTCCAGATCACAGAGGACTCAAAAATCTGAGCAGAAATTGATCACCATGACAATATGAGTTGAATTTCAGGTGTTCTACTTCTCAATTCAACACCTTCATCTTAGCATTCTCTTTTTTAGAGGTGGTTGACACATATGGCCAATATAAGTTGATTTGGTTCAACAGCATTTGGGATAGGTGTAGGAAATATATAAAATTCTGCTAATTCAGTGGAGAAAAAGTAAAAGAAAGAAATGTGAGGCATATTTTAATATTTTTATGAATGCAGTGTAAATATTATAATTTATATTGTTCTGTTTAGTGTTCCATGCCAGAAGTTAGTAGTTCCAAATTGCTCAAATGTGAATTAAACAGACTTAATCTCTAGCTATTTTGAAGCATCCATTATGTTACATTTATCATGATGTTTCCATTTTCTTTATCTATTTTTGTGGTAAATTTAAATCTTATTTATTCTCTGCTACTGTGAACTTATTTTACTGTGGACTATGCTTTTTTAATATGATGAAAGGAAAATAATGACCTGAAATCTAAAATATGTGTGTGTAAGGCCTAATCAATAGCTCTAGTCAAACAAATTCCTCTGGCTTTATAAAATGCGTATGAAAAGGAGAGAATTAAAAATTACCCAGCATTATTTAGATGAGGAAAAAGACAATTAAATGATAAATTAGTGTTAACTATTTTGCTTATGGCATACAAGCTTCATTCCATGTCATCCAGCAAATACAATAATCCAGGCAAATTATTCATTAAGAATGAATCAGTGCCATTGTTGGGAGGCAAGATTTTAATGGCCAGTTGGTTTAAAGAAGGATTCTCTGAAAGGAATTGGTTAACTGCCAGAAGCTGTTTACAATGACAAATTGCTTACAATGAATTGTTTAGAGAGAAAACACTACTTTTTGTTTATGAAACAAATCTGCATGCCCGTCAGTGGAGTTTGGGTATGAAGAACGTTTGGTATAAGGTCATGAATGCAACATTGGTTTGCTTTTCTTAGTACGTGCTGTTTATTCCTCTTGAAGATGTAGTTGCTAAATAGCAATAAAAAGTAGTTAGCAGCTCCAGAATTGGGTCCGTTATTGTAATGGAGAAAGGCTGCCTGGCAGTCTTTTCATATCAATCTCTTTTCCTCATAGCCAATCCTCCTGTATTCAAGGTGTAATCAGGAAATATCTGTGCATAATGACTTGTGGATATTTTCAGGAATTCTAATGATTGTGCTGGATTGTTTAAATTCAGTAACCTATCTATCTTCCAAAGCTGCAAAGCCTCTCTGAGTGTTTCGTTCAAATCATCTATCTCCTGTGAAAAAGCAATATGATTACCAATGCTCCCTCAGAGCTGCTAAGAAATAACCATTAAAACTTGCTTTTAACAGTATTTCTTCTAGCACGATAGTTTAATAAGATACATCTTGTTTGCAGACATTGCAGAGGTTGATTGTATGCTAGTCAGTAAGTACAATCAGATTAATGGTTTTCCAGCAAACGTTATTGTAAATGTACTCAGAAGACTGCAATCAATTTTCTGCACAACACAACACGCAGCCTATGTCCACAATACTGCGTGACATTCTCCTCTTGCCTACACAGAAAAAAATTCCAAAAGACCATGCTGCATATCTGGTGCCTTTATCTTTATGCTACTCTAAACATAATGTAAACCTGACTATTCTTTAAATATAATGCTTTGACATAAGGAATAGCCTCTGTGCAAGAAAGTTGTGATGGAAATCAAAGATTACATTTTTCTGGCTAAAAAAATTTCTAGATAGCTCCGGGTCATTTCAAACTTTACATTTCAATCAGTAGCTGCCTACAGCGTGTTAATACATATCTGGTAGCTAAATGGGATATTTTGCAGAAAAATCAGCCATCTACTTTTCAGCAGAGGGAAAAAATACTTTCTGCGATCAGTGGGTGACCTTTCACCAAATGGAATCCTAAACCATGTACTAGACAGACAAGGGAAATGGAACTCCAATGTAGTCACATGCCTTATGCTATATGAAAAAGAGAAACACCATCCACAGCTGCTTTGATGGCTGTGATGTGAAACTGTGAGGGCTCTCTCTGCATTTGGCTTTACTGAGCCTGAAGATAAATTGCTATAGCTTTCTAAGCTGTCCCCACAGTCTGGACAGTGATGTGAGCTGAATATTCCTGTATTTGCCAGGCGGTAGGTCTGTTCAAGCATCACAAAAAGGTGGAATAAGCAGGCAATAAGTGTAATCAATTCAGCACAAAAGCAGACCAAATCAGTCAGATATTAATCTGCTCTTATCAGTAAGCCAACTATAGAGGTAACTACTGATCACGAATTGAGTACTTCAGCAAAGAATCCACTGACATTCTGTTTGAAAAGTGTTCAGTCTGCTGTATGCCAGAGCAAAAACGACTATAATTGGTTTAGACATTTGTCCCTCAAATGAAGTCTTTTATCTTGATATTTACATTTTTAAATACCAGTATACAGAAAATTGAGTGTATGTGGGACGCAAATCAGTGAAATTCGCAAACTGTCATTTACCTCCAAGCTTGCAGTTCCTAGTGCACAGGTTTCTGCATCAGTGAGAGCACCACGGCAATGATCTGTTTATTTTTACATTTTTCTATACATTTTATATTTTGCTTCCAATTCAGTCATGTACATCAGTTACCACTACAGGTGTGATTTGATATTTGCAAAAAAAGCACTGATGTAAAGGCAGGTCAGACTTAAGAAGATGTTATATCTCAGTTTTCACCTCTACTCAGCTCCTTGATCCTACTGAAGATAACTAATCAAATGTGTCAGTTCAATTGTTTGCTCAACCATGTTTTAAGATATAATTGTCCAATAAATATATTTCAGTTAACTAGTGTAATTTCATAGAATTAGCTTAAGGCACAGTCAAAAAAATAGTTCCTCAATACATTTCAGGTAGTATAATGGGGTAGGTGTGTACTAATCTGGTTTAGACAATAGTAGACAAAAAAAAAAAAAAAAAAAAAAACAAACCCTGAAACCCTACATGGTCAGCCACATATTGCCATAAAACTTTTTTCTGATTTAATTTACACTACTACTCTGGAGGCAGTGATGGAGGATGTAGAAGATCCCCCACAAGGAGGCTGTTTTTGAGTCCCTTGTGTCATGCAAAAACACTTGCAATTGAAGAAAACCCTCCAAAAACTCAAGATGATTCTCTAGTTTTGACCACAATAATAATCAGCTTTTAAGTCTTTTGAAAACAGGTCTCAAAGCTGGTATCATTTCCTGTGTCACTAGACAGTAAATACTTTATTTTTTAACTTGTCTGTTATCTTATTCCTGATAAAATGTACATCTTGTGCCAAGTTTCAACTGCAAACTACTTATTTGGTAGTGAGCTCTGACATCTGTAATTTTCATTTCATTAGAAAGCTTGTAGATGATTTAAAAATAGTTGTAATGTGAACAAAAGAAATGGGAAGGCTTATTTGGTGTTTGAAGAGAAATACCTCCTGAGAGCTTTAGGGTATTTGTCCCTAATTATTCTGAACACACATACAATGAATAATAGAGAAAAAGAATCGTGTGCTTATTTACACATGCAAAGTAACGATACTGCAGTCAGCAAATCTTCTTAGATCATTGAACACATGACTCCCTTTAGCATTGGGACCCTGTTGCAAACAGAATTAGTACTGAAAACCTGAAACATCATGCAGCTTTGCTGTGACACATTAAAAATATTTATGTGAATAAGAGCAAGATCATGTAGAAACCAATTGTGGACAAAAATGATGTGCTATGAAATGTCCTAATTAATTATAATCATTATCATTATATCTGACGCAGAGTGCAGATAGGAATACCTCTCTTTTTCTGTTTCCATTCTGTGTTTCACAGGCTTTGTTTGTCAGCTTGACCAAAAAAAAAAAAAAAAAAAAGCAACCAGAAAACTATTCCTTTGCTAGGAAAAAGGGACAAAGACTCCTGCAAGAGTGAACCTTTGCCTGCAAGTATGGACAGCATTTGGAAAAGACCCTTAATTTTGTGAAACATTGCATTGCCTTGTCAAGTTGAAGTCTGTAGTGATTGTAGAAGTTGAAGGGCTGTAGAGAGTAGCTTTCCACTTCAGTTTCTAGGGATTACTAAGTGAGCTGCTTTTTTTTCCCTTCAAGAACTAATCTGCTTTCCTACAACTAAGTAATGGCACAGGAGGAACAGTAAAATGACCTATGTATGTATCCCTGATCTATGTAAATATTAATTGCGTGCCTTTTTTTAATACTGCTTTTGACATAGCTCTAAACAGTTTTCTGCAGGCTTTCTAATTTGGTCCATCACGACTTCTCAGGAAGTCAAACAGATCTCTGTGACTAGGGTAGATAAGTATGACAGAAAGAGTGTCTATAAACAGAGGCAGAAAAAACCTCAAGTTCACATCTGGGTCAGTGAACAATTGCTGGTGCCTGGGAAACAGTGTCAGTGAACAGCAGCATTTAACACTGCTTTAAAAAATAAAGTGCTCCTGGTCTGAGCTAACTTTTATTGGAATCAGAGAGAATCTTTATCCTGATTATAATGGGAAGTGGATAGAAATGTAGTCCAAATACCAAGCTGATTACATCCTTAATGTATTCCACAAATCTAGCTCTTCTTTAGAAACATGGAAAGCTACATAAATCGTCATCTGGAAATCAGAGTGCCTTTGGACAAAATCAAACCAACCAAACAAAAACAAAGGGAAAATGAGGAAAACTAGTTTGTCATTGGCAGAAGAGCTGTGTGAACTTATTAGTGCTCTGTTTATGAGCAGCTGCAGAAATGTTCTAAGGATTCATCTGTTCCTAATTCACATTAAAAAAGTTGTATACAAATTAAAAATAGAACCATACATATGCACCAGTGTTTTTGATCTCATTGTAAAGGATGGTTTTGCAATGGCACATAGCTATGAGCCCTGAACTGGCAAATATAAGTAAACATTTAAAACTTGCTCATGCAAGTCCTTGTTTGCACTTGATGGGTGTGTACAAGTGCAGGGCTTTGCAGATGCACTGCCTCTCCTGTTATAGCAGACTTTGATATAAGCTCTTGTTTCCAAATTCTGCCCCACCTTTCACGATAAAAGCAGATGGAAATGCTGATTTCACAGGTTGTGAAGAAGGAGGAGGTAGGAAGTTGGCATCACTTTTGGCTGACAGGGGCTTTTCAAAATTTCTTTGCTAAAAAATCTTCATCTATATTTAATACTGGAGAAGTGTCCTAGAAGTACCTAGAAATAGCAATTCAACCTGCCTTTGAGTCCAGTGACTAAATGGAAGAAAGGGGGGACCCCAGTGATAAGGGAACTGCAAAAGTGGAGCTGCTGTTTGCAAATGTGAGCTGTTGACATCTTTCTGCCTGCACCCAACACTGATTGCTTCTGAGTGTCACAGGTTCATCTATAATGGGGATAATTATTAGATGTGTAAGTCAGCACATCCACGCAAAAACTGCTCCCTCATGTTCCCTGTATGCATTATTTCCTCTTGACATCTAAAACATCTGGTAGAGACCAGGCTTTTTTTCCAAGGGGACAGCTTCACCCACGGCGTGAAGTGCCTTATTGAGTCTCCCATGAACCATTTGGGCATTCAGCCAGTCTATTCTTTCCATTTGCTCACAGACTGATGAAAGACACCTCCTGCAACTGATGGTACTATACTGACCATGCTGCCTTTGATTTTGTTTTCTTGATGCATCCTTAAATCACACAATTAATGAATGAACTGCACACACTGCAGTGATGAGCCACGTGCTCTGGCAGATGAGTCTTTGCAACAGTTGCATCATTGAACTATTTGATGCTTTCCGCATATTAATCTGTTTATTCCTATCACTTTTCTTGCGCATTAATTATGAAACTAGTCATTGTGTTACTGATCCTTCTGAAGTTTGACTGTTTTGGATGGAAAATAAAAAATTCTTACCCCCCAGGATGTAACCAGGAACAAATACATTGTGGCTGGAGAAAGTGTAATCAAAGGCATCAGAAAAGTGGGATGACCAAAGATGCAGGAGGAAAACACAAGGCCTCTGTTATTTCATACAGAGACCAACAAGTGGGCAAATAAAAATACCTAATAATTAAATGCTCAGAGCTTTACATCTTAGACTTTAGTTTTTGGATACTCATTCTGAACACTGGTACATTGCTCAGAGAATTTGTGCTCTCAGCTAAGCTGTCCAGGACTTCTGAAAATTTAAAAATTTTTGTTGCTATACAGAATCTTAAGATGACAATTTCTAAGGTGTCTTTTTAGAATCTGGAAGTTAAATCAGATAATAATTGAATATTTCATATGTATTTTAGCCATTTAAATTACTTAATGCCTAATAGGTTTTCCATTTCTCTCTGTTAGGAGATATTGATAGCATAATTAAGATGCTAAAACTTCTCATTACAGCTTCTTGATGCATTTAAAATGTAATTAAATTATTGTGAATTTGCAGCCTTTATTAGATCTTTTTAAAGAAGTGGAAGAATATTGCCATATAAACAACATATATTCCATGATAGCTGTTTTGTTCTGCTGCTTAATGAAATGAAGATAAAGCCTCATGGAGATGTTTTAATACAACACAATGCAGACTGTTTCAGAAATTTGTCAAAAAGAAAACACCCAAACCACCATTGTTTTATTCCACATAGCTAATTTTATTACAGCTGAAAAATCATAGCAGTTATAGTAATAATTTTTAAGATGAAATGTAAAGATAAAATGGAATCACATAACTTCCTAAAAATCAGGTACCACTGATTATCAGATGGCTCTGTAGGTACATCCTTATAATAAGTCATTCTCAACATAGTTAACTACTAGATCACCTTTATTGAAACATTGTTTCCCCTTCATATTAACCAGTTGAGTGTTATTTTCTGAAGCTGTAGTTTTTCCAGAATTGTTAAAAACACTGATATGAAATTTTGGCATAATGGACAACAGTCAGATGTTCCTAATACTTTCAGAACAAAGTTTTCATACAACTCAGAGACTTACTGTGGAAAGCCCATCCTGCCCCATGCTGAGGTCAGTCAACTGACTGTAATGTTGAGAAAGATTTACCTGGTGACAGCTTTGGCAAATCAGGAAGTATGAGGAAAAAAGGAAGAGAAAGAGAAAAGGAAAATATTACGGCAACACAAATCATATAAATATAGAGCTACATAAGGACTTTATTTTTTTTTATTATCTCTAAAATTCTGTTTTTTTCAGGAAAAGAGCAATGTGTTTACTACTGTACTGTATTTTTTTGAATAAAAACTTTCAACAGTACAAGGTCTCATTGTACCCGTCCCAAAGATCTTGCTTTTTAAATTTACAGAAGTTAAGAATTCAATAGACTGATCAGGTTTTTTTTTTCCTCAGTAAAGATTTTAAATTTTCACAGCTCTTTTTTGTTAAAAATTGAATGATGCAACTGTCTAGCAGTGAATGCTGACATGCACCTGAGCTGTTTTTTTGTCTGACTAGAAGAGCAGTCATCGATGTTTACAGCTAACCCATTAATATCACATGAGGACAGTGAATAGATTTCCAAAGGTCAGAGCAGGGCCATGAGCAAAACCCAGGTTCTCCAGTCCTATGCACATGCTAAGTGTAACAATATCTATTTCTAATACACCTAAAATTCATTACTACAACACCAGCTTCTAACACTTGCAGAGCCATCAGCGCCAGTTCTTGTGGCTTTGTTGCAAGGTATCGTAGTTGTCTCTTCAAGGGTTGACCCTTCAAGGGTCGACCCTTCAAGGGTTGACCCTAAATTATAAAAACAAAATACGCAGGCAGAAATATTCTGGTCAGAAATGCTCAGTGCAATTTTTTATTTCTTGTTTTATTTGGAAGCAGTACTTTTCGTCTTGCAAGGTAAGTGAAATAGTACTCCTACAGGCTCTCAGTTTTTCCCTTTCAGATTACTATTCTGACTTCTAAATTAAAAAGCAACTTTTTCAATCAGGAAGTAATATCCATCTGAATGTTTCTTCTTGAGGCTTCTGTTCTAATTATACTGTAGTTTTCTGTTATCATCCCCTCCGTGGCTGGCTGTTATTATGCAGCAGTAAAAATAACCAAACCAACAACAAAACAACAAACCAAATCCCAAACCCCAAAACACTCATGGAAACATCTCTGTGTTACATGGCCATGTTAATTTTGTATTGTTGTTCGAAACGTGCAATTCGAGTTCAAATGGGGTTTTGTAACCAGATGGAAATCTTAGAACTAGAAATGGACTCTCGCTAACCCAGACTCTTTCTGCCTCTTGGTTTCTCACGCTTTCTTTTTCTCTCCATTAAGCCCAAAGCCAGATAACACTTTCCTGCTGTGAATTTTTTACAGTCACCCAATAGCTCTGGCAAATGAGAGCTGTCACATTTTTTGGATGAGAAGATTGTCTGCAGCTCGCACAGATCTATGAGCTGATGAGAGTTAATTGACAGCTTGCAGGATTTCTTCTCCAGACAGAGTTAGAGGGAATGAGAGCCCTGTGGGTTTCATTGGGCAGAGATAAAGCAGGTTTTTATTCAGTGCTCATGGAGAGAACATAATTAACCTTTTACAAGTTTTAAAGAGTAATCAAATTGTTATTCATTTTTGCAAATGAGAAAAGAGGGCTTTTTTCTCTGCCAGGAAAATACCCCTGGAGATTTCAAGGTCATTAGATGATTTCCTTTGACTGAAAAGATGGAAACTTGAAAATAAAAGAGGAAAATATGAAGACTGAGAAATATCATCATGAAATCCTGCATCATTCAGCATGTGAAATGAACAAACATGTCTTTTTCGAACATAATATACTTCAGCTAATATTTACTGCATGTTCATATTAGCCCTCTGGACTCTACAGGTGTCAAAGGTTTCCATCATTACTGTAAATAAGAAACTTGGTCCTAGCTACTGCGCTTTACATTGCTGCTGTATTTTTTTTTTTTTTTTAATCTGTTGTTACAGGAGATAATAAACCATCATACAAAGTCAGTGGCTTGGTTTTCAAGATGTGTAATAGAATATTTTCAAATACTGTATATTTTTGGAATGATTTTATGACTACAGAATAGGAGGAGAACTAAGCATCAGTAAGTTTGACATGAGTATACTTAAATTCCCTTTAGATAATATTATAAAAATCCCTAGCTAATAACCAAGAATTATGATACCCTAGACACACTTTGATGGGAAAAACACCCCTCTCAGCTTTTTGCTTGCTGACTACGCAATAGCTTTAATAAGATATAGACTAATATAGCCATGTTTCAGTTTCTCTTAAGTTTCACTTTTCTGGAGCACCTGACACAGGGTACAGGATACTTTGCAAAATTATAACCTCTTTTCTCTTTATATTATTTCTTGCTAATTTCTAGGACAACAAAAAGAACAGTGTATCTCCTCCAGAAGTATAGATCCAGATTCTTAGGTTGCGTAGAAGCAACATGGCAGTCAACAATAAGAAACTATGAACAAGAATATCAATAAACACATTTTTTCAAACTAAGCTGTAGGTTTTATGACACTCCCTCAATTGCAGTCTTGTAGAGTATCCTTTTGTGTCCACCACTGCATGGTGATACTCTTCACATGAAGCTTGACACACTCTCTTCTTCTGCCCCTTGTCGCAGCTATTCCAAGTTTCCAGATCCACAGAGTTTAATAAAAATCATTGCAGTGTCACATCCCCTTCTTAAAACTGAAGGTACTTAGTAACCTCCAACAAGCCAAGCTACAGAGATTTTTCTGTTATAATAAATGTATAAACTACTGGTTGTGAGAATATCTCCTAATAGATGGGATCCTGGCCCCTACGCTATAGCGGATTGCTGTAGGATGCACTTTCTGCCTCTGTTCTTTTTTTTCCTGGATGGACATGTAAGTGGCAAATTGTGGAAACTTTTGATGTACGCTTCTAATAAAAATCTTGTAAATAAGTTTACTGCTTGAAGAAATCAGCTTAGGGAGTGAAGGATCACAGACTTTGGAAAGAGACTTTAAAAAGTACTTTGTTCTAGCTCGCAAAGATTATCTTATCTTGTTTTGCTTAAAGTAAATCCTTATTATTACAGTACATGAGCCTTGGGTGGCATGGTTTAGTGGGAGGTGTCCCTGCCCATGGCAGGGGGGTTGGAACTAGATGATCTTAAGGTCCTTTCCAACCCTAACTATTCTATGATTCTATTATTCTATGAGGAAAAGATTGTTTTGGCTCCCTGAAACTCACATGTGAGAACAAGACATTCTTGGCATGATTCCTGTTTATGTTACCTGCTCTTTATTACGTGAGGTTTTTTTGTTTGTTTGTTTGTTTGTTTGTTTGATTGGTTAGTGGGGTTTTTTTTGTTTGTTTTGTTTTTTTTTTCTTTCTGAAATGCAATTGTCTCTTTGATTTAGGCAGGCTGGATGGTAAACTGATACCTTTGGTAACTCAAAATGCTGAGACTGTGGCTGTCTTGAGCTACTTTTTTACTCTTAAAGCATAATTAAATACGGTAGAATAAAGAAATCACAAATAATCATTCCTTCTCCTTTGTGGTATGGTCATTACTGTGCTATTGACTTTATTAACAAATAATGCAGAGGGTTAGGCTTTGAAAACTTGTTTTTTTCAAGTTTCAGTGATCCAAAATTCATGGCTCCATTCTTCACCCTAGTGAATAGAAAACCTCTTCTCACTTTATCTTAAAACCTCTGTGCTTTGCATTCCAGTTAGGCACAAACTCTTTCCCAAAATATAAACCAAGTCATCTTACTGACATGCCAGAGCCCCCTGTTAATGGATAAAATCATGATGCTTAACCAAGACAAATGTGAGTAGTTTTTCAGTCTGAGTGGCAGTGAGTTTGTAAGGGGAGGATACTTCCGATGAGACTTTAGAATGCATTCCAGGTAAATCCTTTCGTTGCCATGAATTATTAATACTCAGATCATGGGTACCTGTAAAGAGGAATACTTTGCGATAATATGGCACTGCCAGACAGTTCAATGTTTGACTGTCCATTTTAGCATAAAACTCAGTTTTACAAAATGTGTCTGTCGTGTCTGTTGGTTTCAAAATAATAATAATGAGCTAGCTTATATCTTTAAACTTGCAGCAAGCCTGTAGGTTTTTCATTCTGAAAAACTTATTTAGTTTTTACAATATGAAAATTATAGATGTGGTGACATTTAAACCTTTGCTTTTCATAGCATTTCACACACCATTTTAAACAACAGCTATTAACATTTACAAAAATCTTTCAGAAACCAAATGTTCTAACATGCAGAATTCCAATTATACTGTGTAAGAGGGTTATTGACTACTCTTCTACAAGAATACTTTGAAGTGCCTGGTATTAAACCCAGTGCTGAAATGTGGGTGCACATAGACAATAAATTAAGGTTTATAAAACTATGAAGATTAATTTAATATTACAATTTTGACCTTTAGACTGCCTTATCTATAGCTTGCTTAAATTTTCCTCTCTCTTGCCTTCCTTCTTTATCTGCCTAATCTTACTTGAATGTTAAACAAAGATTGTGTTGCCAGTTATGCAAAATAATGTAAACCATTCATAGTATTAATACTTTTCTCCAACTGTTGTGACACAGTTGCTTAAACCATGTTTCATTCTTCAGCTGAGATGTTTTCTGAATTGATCAGGGAGTTCAAAGAGCAGTATTTTCAGGGCTGCCAAGACACAGCTCTTTAATTTTCAGTTTCTTATTATGAAAATCCAAAACTTTCAATGAATTGTAAAACTAAAAATACAAATGCAAGTCAGCTCTCATATCCTGTCAGCTGACACAGCACAGGCAAATTCAAAAGAGAGATGGCAATAGCAGGGACAGAAGAGGAACTCAGTGTTGAAGTTAAAAATAATTCTTGCAGAAGACAGGTCTAAGTGAATGCTGTTTTGAAACACATTTCAGCTCACAGTAAGTAAAATGCTGATCTGATAAGGTAGGGAATGAATTAACCTGGCTTTTTTTTTGCTCGATTCACACTGAGGAGACTCCTCCCCAGACAAAGAAGCTCTTATGTCAGAAGTTAAGTATCTAAACTATTTTTGGCATTTCCTATATAAGTGGTATTATTGATTAAGAGTGACTAGAAAAGTCAGGGAAGCAATTAGGAAAGAAAATAAATGCTGAACAAATCATCTTTGCAGCCACCTACCACTGAGGAAGCATGTATTAAAAGGTATAGTAATAGAGTACCCCAGTCAAGACTGAGAAATGATCAGAGACTGTACATGGAAATTAGAAACTCAGCCTAATGCTTTTTTCTTCTCAGAGCAACGTGATAGAGCGAAGAAGAGTTCATAGAGAAATCATGCCAGACGTTCACACGTCATGAGAGAAACAGAGGAAGCAAATGTGAAAAAATACATTGAATCTCCCTTTTCTAGATAATATTCTTCTATGAGCTGAGCTGTGAGGCCCAGAGGACTGAAAGGGCACACAAAGCGCCAGCACAGAGTCGCCACCTGGGAGTTTTCCTTTTCTTCAGATGTCTCAACTACAGAGATAAGGTTAAAATGTTGAGATTGGCTGGACAAAGATCAGAAATTAAATTCAACTCCATGTTCATTTTATTTTATCCAGACTGTAGTTTAAAGATACAAGGAGGTCATGGTTATTTTCTGAAATTTGAAGAAAGTCCTTGAGATCAAAATGTTCACTGTGTCACAGCATGCTTCTTTCTCTGAAGTTGAAAGGTAAGATGTAGTATATGAGAACACTACATTTTCTAACTCCACATGACAGCAGCTTAACGTTTCAGCTTGACCAAAGCCACAACGCTGTTTTTGCTAGCTCACCTTGAAAACAGGGATTTCAAAACAACTTGTTTGGGTTTCTTTTAGTTTTCACTGCAGCAGAATATTGGAATAACAACACAGAACAAGCTAATGCTATTGCAAGATGAAATATTTTTTCTCCAGTGTGGATGGCAAACTTGAATTACTACTCTTTTTTTCTGGTGAGAGCACACATGACTGCTAGCAGCTTTCTTTTCACTAAAGCAGCATGCAACAAAAGTCAAATTCTCTGCTGTAATTTGATCTCTATGAGGAGGCTGATCAGATAGAGCAATCTTGCAGCGTCGAAATCACGTACCAAATCCTTCTTTTCTAAAACTTACCGTCTTCTCAAATTCTTTGGGTTTTTTTTTTCCACCTTTTTTCTCCATTTTTCTGGCTATCCAAGAGGAGCCAGAGCTCAAGCATCACAGAAAAGCGTTGTGTTACCTTCCCCCATAAATCTTTCCTTGACCCGCAGAAGTCTCTTTTTTAATTTGCTGGCTTACATTCATTCTGCCTTTCAGCAGGCTGCAGCCTCCAGAAAGGTCCTTTCCTTTCGTCTCCTCTGCAATCCACAGCAACTGCATTGCTCTACTGTCAGATGAATAAATAGCTATCCTGGCAAGACAAATCTTATATCACTGCAAAGGTTTAGGAATTTTTCCATGCAACTGAAGATTTTTTGTATAACTTTGTGTTCAGGCATTCCCTTATCATTCTTATCTGTCCCAGTGAGCCCTGCTATGGAAGTTTTTTGCAATTTGAGTTGAAGCATTCCTGGTGTTACGTAAAGTAAAATTAAGAGTCAGATCACAAAAATAATTTTAACAAAATGGCTTTTGTAAGTTCCAAGAAGAGTAATTTTATTCAGCCTTGCACTAAAGTTGGTAGCAATTATTTGCAGGATTGAGGTCCTGGAGAACAGTTAACTCAGAGCAATACAGTGGTCAACTTTTCCCAGAACAGTGTAACACCCAGCAGAGAAGCAATATTAGGGCGCTACAGGAGAGGCAAGAAGGTGAAGAGGTTTATGTTATTGATTGCAGAAAAGAGAAGCCTTCAGCCACATATCAAATCAATCAGCCAGTCTATTTCAATTTAGTACATTATTAATTTGCCACATTATAGTGACTTTAATTGTTTTGAGTATGATGAGATTTGCAGACTTCTTGAGAATATGCACAAAATTAAATGTGGAGATCTGAAGGTTAAGTCTTTATTATCTTCAGTTTTGCAGTTGTGGTGTGGTGGTTTTCCTTTTTTTTTTTTTTTTTTTTTTAATATGGTTTCTCTCTCTCTCTCCTCCCTCTCCCTCTCCCTTGACAAGTACTATATGAAGGGGGTGAGGGCACTCAATCAACTTTATTGAGCCACAGCAGTTTCCATACATCTCAAGTGTTTGGATTTTATTGGAAAGTCCTCCACTTACAGGAATTTGAATTATGGTCTATGCAGTGTTTTCATGCTTTGTTCCAATTTTTGCTCTCTGGCCACTGAAATTGCAAGCAGATACCTCTAAAGTCCTAGGAAATGTAGGCAAATTCCTGTGGTAAAGACTCTGCAGTACATTCCAGAATGGTAGAAATATAACGCCAGATGCATAAGAATTGGGATTTAAATACACTACAACACTGAATTAAGGAATGAGTAATACTACTGAGGGCTATGGGATAAAAGAACTTGAGGATCTTAGTGTCATTTGACATGTGTAGTTATTACACGCATTTTAAGATTTTATCTCATTTACCCTGGTATGCTTGGCTACATACTGAACTAAATAAATAAGTGAAAGAAACCATTTTCATCTGAGACATAACTTTCCATTTGCTATGTGCTTCACTGTTTGACATTAAAGGACAGCTCTATTTCCTGGACGCTAATGAGGATGTTGTTTGATTTAAATGGTACTGCAGTCAGAGATCCTTACCATATTCTTAAGACTTTCCTTGTACAATTCCTAAGACTGCAAGTCACCAAAACCAGCCGGTAGAACTCTCTCTCTGTCTTTTCAAGCTGTATTTGTAACACCTGTACATTACTGTTTAGAAATGTGGGTTGTAAATTAGTTTTAATGCAGAAACATAATTTTTTGGCAACATTTAGTCAGGATTTTCTTGCAGTGATATAACGAGGATGAGGTTAAGTAAACAGAATGAAGGTAGAGTGAAGAAAGTTACTTCAGCAAAAGGCAATTTGTGAGGAGAGAAGTTTATCTTCATTAGCGTGATAGGTAATGACCAGGTCACAGGTAACTGGTGTTTTTTGGTTGTTAGAATCTTATTTTCTTAGCCTGCACATAAGAATTGCACCTGCTGTGCAGGTGCAATTGAAGTGGCTTTATATACGAATAAAATAAGTGCTTAAGTAATTGTGCTAACATTTTGAGTACAGACTTTGGCTTTGTGTCCTTGAATTGATAGATGGCCCACTGTAAGGACTGCTCCTTCTATTGTCTACTTGATCAGATAAAAAGTGAAACCATGTCACAACAACATGTAACTATTTGGACCTAATCTTGGGAATATTAATGAATGCTCTCTGTAATATTAGGCTCTAGCCCTGCACACAAAATTAAGAACACAACATTTGAAGAAGTTGCAGGATAAACGCAGTCAGAGCAAATGTAATTGTTCTCCGGCTAGTCCTTACTGCCTGCTGTAAGCCACAACCTGAGTGAACCTTATGTACAGGTTGCCCTGTATTTCATCATGTCACCAGATGACAGGCAGATGGGCTGCCTTTAGAAGACATGGCTACTTGCTATGCCATAAGCTAAGTAATCCCTCCAGAAGAGTCTGAAGAGAATCTGGTGGGAAGGGGATGTAAAGCCAAGTGTGTGCTTCTGAGACCAGGGTTGGGAATACGTGGAGGTGAGTCTCAACATGAAATACATAGAGGAGGAGCTGCAGATGATGTAAGAAACATGGAGAATGGGCAGCAAAGTGGAGGGCAAGGAGCCAAGGACATGTAAGATGAGAAGCAGTGGTGGCACCAAGAAGATGGTCAAGGAGTGGTAGGGATAAGTGAACAAAATAAGGTCATGTGCCTGACCAAGAGGCTTTGAGGGAATTAATACAGGGAAATTAATACAGGAGAGTAAATGGAGAGGGTGAGAAAACAGTCACAAAAGAAAAAAGCAAAAGAAGAACTTTTCCTCCAGGTCATAGGACAGGAGAATAATGCTGTTCCGAACAGTCACTCCTTTGTGGCTTTTGAACAATGAAAAGGATTTTATATGCAGCCTGTTAATTAAATGGGGGGGAAAAAATCACCTGAAAATGAAGAAAAGAAAAAGAACAATGCAACCTTCACTGCCCAGACACCTGCTATATAGCAGCTAAGCTACAAATAGACTCTTATGGCTGTTACAAGGGTTTTCACTGTGATTAACTTGGGAGTTATGCCAGGCACTGACTATGCAGTCCCACATTGTTAGAATAACTAAGGCAACTTTAATGATTATGTATGATTGGAAGATCAGGTTTCTATCCAACACAAATGATATAGTAACAACACGTATGAGAGGATGCTAAAAGCTGAACTTCACTTACTATTTTTTTATTAAGAAGCTGTGTGGTTTCCTTAGGGTTTCTTGTCCTTTGCTTTTTATTTTTTGTTTTTTTTTTAAACAAATGCAAAAATGTGGATGGAAAGTTAACTGCCAGTAATCAGAAATAAAACCACAATGCAATCTCCTGCTTGTCTTTCTTCATTCTAATGTAAGTTATCTAAAAAAGCATCACTTTGTACATATGGGAAGCTAGAAAGAGTTCATTTGAGTGCTTTTCAAGTGCAATGTAATTGTATGTTTCTCTGCTGTAAAAGCCTAACAGAAAATTGGACGCAGTGTATAAACCATAAGATTTTTTAAATTTCTTTTTTCCCCTCTGCATAACCACCTACTTTCAGGACTGGAAACTGAATAAACAAGGCAGAGTGAAGTGAAAATCACTTAACTTCAGATTTGTGCATTCTGCTTTAGGAGCAGCTTTTTCAGTTTATGTTTGTGTTTATAGAACTACCAGTGGGCCAAACCCTTTAGTGAGCTGTAACTGAGAGCAGATTCAAGAGGAACATCAAGTACTTTTAGAAAATTCAACCCAGTAACCAAAATTATTTGATCTTTTATTGGCAGAGTGTGTCTGTTGTAAAAAGAAATTAAATACAGTGACCAGTGATTGCCAGATAACTGTACATTAATCCAACCTAAACTGGGTTCAGATAACTCTTGGAATATGTTCTGCATTACAATCAACCTAGGATCAGGCAAACAAATGTGCATATATATACATTCATGAGCTCATGATATTTTGCATTTTCCTCCTTTTTTTTTTTCCTTTCTTCTTAAAAGGATCTTTTTAATTTCTAACAGGTGCACTTATATTCTTATAATGATAGTTTTTTCACAAATTGTTATTTCTGGAAGATTCTTCTATTTTACATGCAAGCAAATGAATAGTATGCAAATAACACACACATATGCCTCCTTTCTAACTGGAAGAAGGTATTTTCTTCTAGATTTGATTTAGTTTGATAAACGTGAGCATATACTGCAACAAGATACTTCAGGCTACGCAAAATACTGGACTGGAGCTACATTTAGTCATTGCATGGCAAATCCACTTATGAGTCTCCGGAGACAGCCTGGTGAGCTAGAATAACAGCTCCATTATTCGGAGCTTCATGTTTGTCACCCTACTTATTAACATAGTTTTGAGATAAACCAGTGGTGTTAGTTTTCTGTGTTCATTCTCCTACTTATACTTTATCAAATTACTTTACAATGTTTATTTAGTCTGCTATCGTCTAGATAAAGCATACCAGGTTCTAAAAATGTGACTTCCTCAGTAACAAGATGATTTTTAATAAACTCGTTTAGCATCTAACTTCAGCATGGAACTAGACTCACCTTAGAAACAGGTTTTAAAAGCAATTTTTAGAGCACGAAATACTGAGCTTGATGAACTGGGAACAGTGGAAAGTCTTTCAGTGCTTTCAATGGGTTTTGAATCAAGACTAAGGTCTTGTTTTTGAAAGTGCTTAAACATGTGCATACATCTGTCCCTAGTCAACAAAAGCATTTAAGAAGATAAGCTTGCAGATTTTGTTTCATGATTTGAGGTTGCGTAGACTTATAAGTCTACCTGATCTTGTGCTGATCAAGTAGATATCACCATTTGTGAAATTTTCTAATTTAAAACATCACTGTTCTTTCTTGGCCCTCAGTGTCTGTGTTTACCTATGTCCACAAACAAATGGCTCAGGAAAAGTCTGAGCTGAACTAACTTAATTCATTCCTGCGTTAAAACTGAAATACAGGTGAGCAGCATTTGATGGTGTTTCCAAGGCTTGTGTGCAAAGCTACAAAAAAGGGGAAATTACAGATTTCTTAATTAATTAAATAACTAAATTATTATATTTTTTAATTTTAAGATAATTAATAAATAATAATGAAGATCCAGTCAGCTGTCATTTCCCACTGATATATTTTACTGTAATTATTAATTTAAAAAAACTGGCTTACATTGTAATTTACAACGTTATTTAAGTTCTGAAGATGTGCTACATTGCTGCTTTGAAGATTTTGAAGAAATTATTTATCTATTTACACTGAAGCTCAAGTCTGCCAGAGAGAAATTATACTGCATTTTAAAGGGGTGTGTATGCAATGCATTTCAGTTTCTCTCTTTGGCATCTCTGCACATAATTTTTTTAAGTTGTATATGTATATAAAAAGATGAACTCTTTAGCACCAATCTAATGTTTTTATAAAAAGGATTGCATGACAACCAGAATATATTATGATGCATCCATTTAACATGCAGCATTTCCAGAGTACAAATTTGATACGTTACACTTCTCTAACCTTATGTTTTCAGTACAACACTGTGCCTTTTTAGCACTGACTAGAAAATCAGATTGAATATGTCTGGGAATACAATTTCACATTGTATATAATCTTCGTTCTGGCACTGAAGAAAATCAATGAGGGTGAAGCACTGATCGTGCAGAGTGCAAATGCAGTTACCTCTGAAACACACTGCTGGGGATTTTGTTATTCGAGTCATTCGATCACTCAATGTGTTTGCTAACCAAGTTCTTATCATGCAGCACCTCACTAGCCTGAGCTTCACTTCAGTTATGTATATAGAGAAAAAAGGTCCCTTTTTGAAGAAGAAAAAGGCTTTACGGATGCACAATTCTTCTACTATGTGTATGTTTTCTTCAGGCTAAACTGAAATGTGTTTTCTTCAGGCTAAACTGAAATGTCTTTTCTTCAGTGGCATTTCACAGTGTCACCAAATATATGAAATTCATCACAGAAAGATGTATGAATATGAATCACTCCAGGAAAACATTCTTTTTTTGTTATGATAGATTTTATTTTCATTTGTGCTGGTTAGTCAATTTGTTTTCTTTTTTCTTTAGAGATGGAAATTTGATTGAGTATTTCTTGATGTTGCCAAGACACATTCTCACACATAGATACCTACATAATTACAGGTATGATGAATGCATGCACACACACATACCCATACTTCTTAAATAGAGAGATGTCCATAACTTTTTATTTATATGTGAAATATTTCATTTTTGTCAACAAAAATATTTTCCTAACTTACAGCCTTCCAACTGCAGACAATAAATCAAATATTTTAAAAGTGATTGCAGATGATTTATTTAGTGCTGTAATCTCACAGTGTTTTCACCAATGAAAATTTATATAATTCACCCTGGGATAAAACTCAAATAAATTTGTATTGGAAGATGCAAGAGAACTGATGCATTCTTTGGTAAACACTGGCTGGTGCTTGACAATAGGCAGAACTCTGACATGCTGGAGTGCTCTGATGTCACTTAATGTAATTACTCTGAGTTAGGATTTTCTATAGTATTGCCATTATACAAACATATGTATCTGATCCAGGTGGCATTTTTATTAAGACATCATGCTCACAGACCAACATTAAGCTGCAATTATATAAAGCAGTTCCTCAGAATATTAACAAGATTAAGATAATGAATTTTATTTTAAATCATACTAAGAGCAGACAGGAGGTCTGGTAGTTGAAAGGGAAAAAAAACACTCCAATTTTATTGTTGTTTGAATATTCAATATTTAGAAAGACTAAATATTAACTGAAATATTGCAGGAGGTATAGTAGATGAAAAAGGTGCAATGCAAACAAGTGTTATCTGAATGACTAATATATGTTTGGTTTTTTTTTTATTAGGACCATATATTTGGCATAATTACAGTGAAAAAGTATACCAAACAGCAGTGTTTCACATGATACTTTTCCTCTGGCCATTCAGTGTTACACTAGGAAAAGCTGAAGTTCACAAGACAGCAAGGCCTATACTTAAGCAAAGAGCTGCTTTATATCAGAAGCAATTGCAATATATCACCAAAAGCATCATGCAGAGCTCAATTGGTGGTGAAACATTCAAAACCAATTGATCAGCAATATAAAATTTATAGCTGAGCTTTTCATCTGCCTGTTATATCAGTGGATTAAATCCACTCAATCAAAAATATGAATATTTTGAGAAATTTTGATATTGCATAATTAGGTACTTTATCACAATGGTGTTTGTGTATATAATAAATATAATGTCTCTCTTGCTTTTAGCACCACCTTCAAAGCACATACAACAAAATATAAAGAGTTACAACAGAAATTAATAAAGTATCCTATCTTACGGTGAAAAAGAAGCTCTTAAAAATCCTTAGAAGTAACCTGATTAAATAAATGTTTTCTTTTATGTTCACTGACTTAATTCTGTGCATCCAGTTATTGAAAAGTTGACCTCACAAAATGCACAATGGTAGGACCTTCTGAAATGAAAGAGTAGCAGATACAGATAGCCCAACTTCTTTTAACTGTGGGACATCCACGCCTATGCCATTATCTCTTTGTGCTCTTGAATGTCTAGCTGTGATTTCAAGTAACAGGGAAGTTACAAACTAAGATAATCTCACATGGCAAAGTGAAGCACCTCATCATCTTTTCATCCTCCCTTGTCTGTTACTGCAGGTGACTCAATTATTCATTGCTGTTAGTTTCCTTCAGACTTCTAAATTATGAATTTAATTTCTTTTTTCCTTATATTGATGGATATCATTACAAGAACCCACTTGGTATACTGTAACAATATCTCTAAAATCCATTAATTGTATTTCTACAAGCAAAACTTGCATGCAGATTCCTATTACCTTTCCCTGTGAATGCTAAATTTCCGGAGAGGAGAATTAATACTTCCTCATTATTTGCATTTCACTCAAAAAAAGCTTCCTGCTTCTGTTACCCGGATCAAAGCACATCCCCACATCAAAACTCTTGATCTTTTTCTTCAAGAACAACTTGCCTTTTGCTTTCATTTCTGTTAGTGTCTTTTTCCAACTTCCTGTAAATATCTTTTCTTGTATGTATACTATTCTTGTTTATATGCCAACAGAAAAAGATTACATCCTGAACTCTGAGAAGCAGGCTACAGTCATGCTCTTATTTTCCCTTTCTTTTCCCACATAGTCTCCTGGATAAAGCATGTTTCTTCCATAGATGTGGAAAACACAGTTTGCTTCTTTGAGAAATGTGTGAAACACTAGCAATAAAGATACATCAAAATGAGATGAAAATAGGCCTATCCCTTTACTCACTTTTCCTCAATAAACTCCTGAAAGAATTATCTGAAGCTAACAAAAAAGTTCTGTGGAAATTCTAGCAATACCAGAATACTCCTCTCTATTTCACCTTTTTAAGCTCTGAAACTGAAATTTAAGTCAAAGCAAGTGTGTTCATCAGAATTGCTTTGCTCTTCTGTTTTTTATCCATATTTCTATCAACTTATCTCAGAATTGAACAGGACAATGCGGGTTTTTTTTGTTGTTTTGGGTTTTTTTTATTTTGTTTTGGTTTTTTTTTCACTATAAAATGAAACCACTGGAAAGCATACTGTCTTAATATTCTCAGTGTCCTTACAAGAGCTAGCTTAATTATTAATTGTGAGTGAAATATCTGATGACTCCAGCTTTTTTCCTGTATGTGAATAATTTGTAAACTAATCCTGATTTCCACAGAAACTTTTATGCATCTGTGCTGAATAGTTTATGCAAACAAATATTAGCCTATGCCTTATTTGCAAACTGCTGACTTAATATGTTTGTTATTCACGGCAGATGACTTATCAAAGAGTTAACACTTTATTGATTTAGTGTTCTGGTAGTCTTTAAATTTTAAAAGAACCACAATAGACTCTGAACTGTATGGGGAATGGTTTCAGCAGGTAGGAGGAAAGGAAGCATGGATAATCAAGATAAAAATGAAGCAAGGATAAAATTATATGTTTGAAATTAAATTATAGGATCATAGTACATGTCACTTTGAGAATAAAGGTAAATAAACACAGAAGGAGGTTTTAAATGTTATATCTTTTTCAAAACACTTATGACGTTGTTAATCTGCAAACCTGTGTGCCAGAATACGAAGTTAATGACATTTCCAGTACAGATTTTCAAGTAAATTTCTTATATCTGCTGAAATACTAAAATTCTCTGGTTCTGGAATCAGAAATTTTTATTACAGAACTGGTGATTATTCAGTTAATCACAACCAATGATTAACACAAATAGTTTATACCAGTGAGATGAATGCACACTATGTAAATATAAGACAACAACTATCCCACAGCATTCTCTAATAATTGTCAATGCCAGTATTAAGAAACCAATTAACTTTCAATGTAATGTTACAGACTGTACACTATTCACAAAAGTTTACTCACCAGCCATGTTAATGAAACACATACACATATTTTAAGTTCCATACTGAGTGTTTGAAATAACATCAAAGTATGTAAACTTTTTGCACGCTGGTGAATTACTAATTAAAGTTGATGTATTTATGCCATTGTTTTGTATACAGCATAGCAAGTGATTGCTTACATTCTTAATACTTATAGAAATAGATGTATCATTTCTGCCTTATAGATAAAACCAGAGCTTTGTGGTAAAGAGCACAGTGCCCTTGCTGGAATTCAGTTAATGTCAAATACTTAATCTAGACTTGAACTTCGTATCTGTGCAGTCACCTGTAGTAGATGCTTAGAGACATAATAGGATTACAGGTCTAAATCTTATATATTGGTAATTTTTAAATCTTCAAGGTGTTATCAAGACATAAATATGCACCTTTGAATAAACTCTCTGCCACAGCAGCCTTCCTTAGCACACAGATTTGATGCGAGTCTGTGGTTCTTTGCTGAGATATGCATTACACCATTGTCTATTTTTAGCTTGTTACATTAATCAAACCCTATCCCATTTATTAAACTGCTTCCTGCAGCTCAGGCATTTGAAATTCAGAGTGCCAGCAAGCAGCTGCCATGCACCGTGAAAGAAAGAGGTAGGATAGATTTGAGTAATGTACAAATTGAATTTAAAGTGACTGAGCAGCCTCTTTATCTCTTAGTGACACCACCAGTGATTGTAACAGTATTCTTGAAGGAAATGAAATCTGGAGCCACACTGGGTAGTTACTCTAGCCCTTCCCAGCAGTCCTTCCAGAACTAGTGGTGAATATGACCTTTGCAAAAATGCGCAAACTCTTGATTTCTGCACAGTTAACCTTTATAAGCTGGAACCCTCCTGTGGAACCTAAGCATAACAGAGGAAATATTTGGAATAAAAACATAGGCACACGTATTTTATGAAAGAGAAAATTAAAAAAAAAAAGAAAAGGGGGAAAAATAATAAAGGGAGAAAGAACCAATTTTGGATAGACACATTCAACAGTTTTCCAAATAGTCAATTACCTACGTCTCTGTTTTGATCAGTGCTTTTCATGCTTCTCATATTCCACAGGTCAATCTGGAAGTCTAGCTCCAAAGCTGTTTTTCCCAGAAATATTCTCTGTGCTTTAGAAGTCACTTAGCCAAGAAGGTGACAAACAGAAATTCAATAAAATCTTAACATCAACTGTTCCACCAAAATCATAGTGGGTATAAGTGCCGCATCCAAGTGGCCAGTGGAGTCCCACCTCTCCATCAGTGTTTCTTCCCTGTACACCTGACACCCATGAAAGAGACTCCAGGCCCTCAGATTTGTGTGTGAGTGTCATAGAATCATAGAATGGCTTGGGTTGGAAAGGATGTTGAGATAGAATCTTAAGATAGATGTTAAGATAGAATCTGTGGTGATGCCTCGCCTTAGACCATGTTGGCCAAGGCTCTGTCTAACCTGAACACTGGCAGCGATGGAGCATTCACAGCTTCCTTGGGCAACCCATTCCAGTGCCTCACCACTTTCACAGTAAAGAACTTCTTCCTTATATCTAACCTAAACTTCCTCTATTTTAGTTGGAACCCATTACTCCTTATCACAACAATCCCTGATGAAAAGTTCCTCTCCAGCATCCCTGTAGGCCCCCTTCAGATATTGGAAAGCTGCTATGAGGTCTCCATGCAGCCTTCTCTTCTCTAGGCTGAGCGGCCCCAACTTTCTCAACCTGTCTTCATATGTGAGGTACTCCAGCCACCTGCTCATCTCTGTGGCCCTTCTCTGGACTTGTTCCAACAGTTCCATGTCCTTTTTATGCTGAGGACACCAGAACTCTACACAGTACTCCAAATAGTGTGTCACGGATCACCCTCCTTTTGATGCAGCCTGGGATACAGTTGGCTTTCTGGGCTGTGAGCACACACTGAAGCTGACTCATGTTCAGTTTCTCATCAACCAACACCCCCAAATTCTCCCCAGGGCTGCTCTGAATCTCACCCCTGCCCAACCTGTAGCTGTGCCTGGGATTGCCCTGACCCAGGTGTAGGACCTTGCACTCATTTTGGTTCAACTTCATGAGGCTGGCACTGGCCACCCCTAAAGCGTGTCAAGATCCCTCTGGGTAGGATGAATAATCATCATAAGAGATTTCAGGAGAGGCTGAATTACCATTCTCCCATCATTACACTTCAAAACTTGAACTTCGCTGTGAGCATTATTTTCTTGAGCATTCAGGAACCCATGTTGCCTCAGCCAGGGGAGTGTGTTTCTAGTATTACTTCAGGGCTGCTTAAAAAAACAAAATCCCATAATTTTCCTTACCAAAATATCAACCAGTTCAAACAAAATTGTTGGTAACCTTTTCAGATGCTGTTGAAGCAGGTAATATATGATGCAACTGATGAAATGCTTTGTAAGAATCTCTCGTATAGGAATCTTGATAAAATCTTATTCTTATTCTTATTCCAGGCTTTTTCTTGTTATCTTTAATGGTACCGATACCTATTTGAAAAGCTTTAAGTGTCTTTGAGCAGTGTGAAAGCAAAGTAATATTCTTTCATGCTTGTTCAATTTGGTTTCTTGAGTATATGTCTTTGTGGTAATAATTTTTGGAGTAAGTTCTTTGGAAGAATTACTTTTTCAAAAACAAATTCTTACAGTGTAAACTCAGCATTTATGGATTTGCTTGCATACCTTTTAGTTTGGTGTGTAAAAGTCTTCTCTCTCACATGTGCTGTCCAGTGTCTATCCTTGTCATGCTGGTAGCGCAAAATTCATGCATTTTCTCAGCCAGGCCAAGATATCAACTAAAGCATTTAACACAGAAAAAGGATGAATAATATTAAAACACAAGAAAGATTAAATGACAAAAGAGTGGGTCACTAAAATAGCACTAACTGGATAAGTAACTATCAGGCAAAAGTATTTTATGTTTAATAGCAAATTAGAAGTTTCATCTTGGGAGGCCATATATTAATTGTCACAATTTTTGTTTCCTTGGATAAAATGAAAACATATCACAGTTTTTTTTCAATGCACTCTATAAAACAATATCTGTAAGATACATGGGTAAGAAAAACTTCTTTCTAACCTTAAAAGTGAAGCTACATGCTTAGACCTCTGCAGGAAAATGACTTTAATTTATTCTAGATGACCTTTGCATTAAAAAGCAAACCCCTGCCCTTAGGCTATTTAGAAAGGTTAGGTGTACCTTTTTCCTCTTACTATTATGAGACATATATTTATTAGCACTCTCTAGTGTTTTTTTCACACCAAATCCAGTTTGCTCTTAGAAATACCAAATAACTCCCAACATCATCCCTATGCTTTTCACTTTTGTATATCACTGACTACTTCCAGACTTCTGCTTTTTAGTGTAAAAAAATTTAATTCAAAAAAACACAGACAAAAGAATCACAGAATCATAGAATTATAGAATAGTTAAGGTTGGAAAGGACATTAAAATCACCTATTTCCAACCCCCCTGCAATGGGCACGGACATCTCACACTAAACCGTGTCACCCAAGGCTCTGTCTAACTTGGCCCTGAACATCACCAGAAATGGAGCATTCACAACTTTCTTGGCAGCCCATTCCAGTACCTCACCACCCTCACAGTAAAGAACTTCCTCCTTATATCCAATCTAAACTTCCCCTGTTTAAGTTTGAACCCATTACCCCTTGTCCTATCACTACAGTTCCTCATGAAGAGTTCCTCCCCAGCATCCCTATAGGCCCCCTTCAGATCCTGGAAGGATGCTAGGAGGTCTCCACGCAGCCTTCTCTTCTCCAGGCTCAACAGCCCCAACTTTTGCAGTCTATCTTCATACAGGAGGTGCTCCAGTCCCCTGATCATCCTTGTGGCCATCCCCTGGGCTTCTTTCAACAGTTCCATGTCCTTTTTATGTTGAGAACACCAGAACTATGCACAATACTCCAAGTGAGGTCTCACAAGAGCAGAGTAGAGGGGCAGGATCAACTCCTTTGACCTGCTGGTGATGTGTCATTTGAGCAGCCCAGGATACGGCTGGCTTTCTGGGCTGTGAGCACATGCTGCCAGCTCATGTTAAGTTTCTCATCAATCAACACCCCTAAGTCCTTTTCCACAAGACTGCTTTGAATCACTTCTCTGCCTAAACTGTAGCTGTGCCTGCGATTGCTCCAACCCACGTGTAGGACCTTCTACTTGGCTTGGCTAAACTTCATCAGGTTGGCATCAGCCCACCTCACAAGCATGTCAAGGTCCCGCTGGGCATGTCAAGGTCCCTCTGGATGGCATTCCTTCCCTCCAACGTATCAACCAAAACAAACAGCTTAGTGACCAGTTCCAACACTGATTTCTGAGGGACACCACTCATTACTGGTCTCCAAGCGGACATTGAGCCATTGACCACAACTCTTTGCATGCAGCCATCCAGCCAGTTCTTTGTCCACTGAGTGGTCCATCTATCAAATTGATGTCTCTCCAATTTAGAGATAAAGATGCCACGCGGGGCAGTGTTGAACGCAAACCAACAATATAATTGATATTATTCAGCAAAAAATAGGTAATTAAATAGTCAGACTTTCTATTATTTAAAACTTTTTTTGGTTGCTTTAAATGGTCAATTTAAAGGAAAAAATCTCTAGTGAAATGCTATTAAATTTACCACATTTCATCTCTGCCAATAAGGATTTCGGTATGAATATCTGGAGCTTGCACCCAGGGAACAGTATTAATTACCAAGAGAGAAAATAATGTTCTGTATGCAGATTGGTGGGAACTACTTATTAACTGCTAAGAAACAGTTAATTTGTCATTAGTCGGAACACTGAACTAGAAGCTGCTGCCTATGAACCATTGATTAAAGTTTATAGTAGCAATAACCTCACTGGAAAACAGTTGTTACCACACTTAATGACCTGATTTTAAGCCATTAATCTTCCTTTACATGTTAACCAACCAAATGCGTGTAAGCTATTTGTAACAACCAGTACCAGCAACATATTCAGACATTTTGAACATCAAAGAAACTTCTTAATATATAGTCTATAGTGACTTGTGTATTAACAGCACTAAATGAGAAAGGACCTCCATTCGAAACAGACACAGCATGATATAGTCAATAAAGAAATATCATTTAGCTTTTAACTATCACACTTCCTTAGATAGAGCACATATACTGTACAGCAGTAGAGTGCCATAGCCCATAGTCCCCTTCCACAGAATTACTAAGAGATGGGGGAATGTTGCAGGCACATGAGAGATCCTTATTATGGACCAGAGTCAGGGGTAGTATCCACTGTGACATTACCTTCTGGGTCAAAGTTGAAAGCATTACATTGCATATCTTCATGATCATGACAAGGTGAACTCTTCTTCTACTTTGCCTACCACATAGTGACAGACCTGCTCTGCCTGAAAGGCTAGTTTCCATTTCCATAAGGAGTAGCAGGTAAATGATATATCAGTCATTGCAAATACAAAAGATACTAAAACTAAATAGTAGTTTACTCTAGTGGTAATGTCCTAATCAAGATCATCTCTGCCAAATGCAAGCCTACACATCCATTCTTTAGTCTTCTACTGAGGCACCCACACTCCTTGTTTTTCCCTCACTGCACATTTCCTGGTGTCTACTAGTACGACAAATCTAAGGTACAGAGCAAAATGCTTGTGTGGGTAATTCCTTTTGCCAGGATTTGTACTTAATTCCTTGCAGTCTTGGAAAAATCAAATGGAGGATGTATTTAGTCTGAAACCAGTCAAGAAATATTTCACAGGGAGTACTTCTGGAATACGAGTGTGTCCCACATTACTGCCTATTTGATTAGATTAGTGTATAGCTTGTGCTTATTCTAGATGTCTGTAGTCACTGGGCCATGCCCAAAGTGAGAGGCAATTTTATTATTGGAAATCCTATTTGAAGGCTACAAACCATTCCAGGATGCTATTTCAGGACAAGGTCCACTGTGCTATGACTTTTGTTTTTTTGTTTGCTGTGGCAAACAAAACCCAAGAACCTGAGGTGGACCACTGGTGTTTTTATGAACCTATTTTAGCTTGGCTGAACATGCACAATGGTATGTTCATAAGAATGCATCAGTATTAACATTGTTAGACTTGAGGTAAAGAACTAAGAAAAGCTAAGATGGCTTTAGCTGCAAATAAGCACCTGCCAGCTTCCTCTGAACTTAACTACTGCAGCTTTACTATATACAGCACCTCTGGAATCTCAATAATGAAAAGACCCATCTTTAATAATTCTCCAAATCACAGTAATACAATAACATTTGTGACCCAATCAGTTAAGATAGTTACTCTTGAGTAGCAAAATAACAAAGCTGGAACATGTGAGGCGGTTAGATCAATAGAGACAGTAATGACACAAACAGTTGTAAACTGAGACGCTCTATTACCAGTGCAGCAGCTACTTACAACCAAAGACTGCAGCTCCTACAAATTCAATTGCTCTTAGTTATTTGGTTTTCTGATGGCTATTTCATAATTATGGGAAATTTCATATACGTGTTAATTCTTCAAATATTCTTGACCAGCTTCCATCCATTAAACAAGCTTTGTTATTATCTGAGTATTTAACTCAGCCAAGCTCTCAATAAGAATTTAATGACGGGATTTCATATTGCTTTGGCAGTGCTTATTAAGTGAATGCCTCACTGAGAAGCTGCAATAAAATATTCTTTTAACCATCTTGGATGATAGGACTTTTTCTCTTTTTTAGGGTTGTAGTAGTTGTTTTACCCTACTTATTACAATACTGGGGGGAGGGGAAAAGAAAGAAAACAAAACAATAAAACCCAAAACACTGAAATGAAAAAAAAAAAAAAAAAAAAACCAACAAAAAAACCCTCCAAAAAACAACAAAAAAAACAAACACCCCGCCCCCCCAAACCAACCCAACTCAAAAGAGTGGTTGCTTCTACACAATGCCAAAATTCAGCAGAAAAATTACTTTTGAGATAAAACTCATCTAAAATGGTGGTTTTCCTGAAATTATATGTTAAAAGAAAATCGTGTCTTGGCATCTTAAAGTGCATTGTCCTACAATCTTATGAATTTTGTCTTATGGGTCCTTAGTGAAATGGTACTTAAGAATATTTGACTTTCAATAAGGAGCTCACACCTGAAAATGATTAGGAAGTGTGTTAACCCCAAATAGCATGTAGATGATAAGTATGAAAAATCCACTCACATATTTTCCATGTCATAGTCTATGATAATATTCATAGCATGATTTCTGTACATGCACATGCTGTGCTATCAACAGCTTATGCGTGAACACTGTCCTAGACAGGAGAAAAAGACTGTGTGAATACATTACCCTGCTTTAGGTAGGGAAAAATTACACAAGCAGATGCACCATCGTTTGACAGATGTAAGAGAAGTATGGCACAAGGACTAATTAATACCAGAGCTACTATGCTGGTAAAATGTTATACCACAGCTGTGCAGTAGCTCTGTGACTCACTGAGGCCTTACTGTTTAGCTCTTAATGAGCGTTGATGCTCTTCCTGAAAACCCTTTTATGCTTCCTGAAAACCCTTTTATGCTTTCTGTTCACTCCATGTGCTACTCTGACGAGTTTATACTTCTTAAGTACTTCTATATCAGAAAACAAGAGCAAAGCTGAAACAAAGTGAGTCATCTCTTTTACTCTTTGCTTTCACTGCATGAGATAATGTGGAGGTGTTAATTACAAGACTTCACTGAATCTTGACTAATAACAGTGTGCAAACAAATGTATGTCAAACTCGGCTACAAAAAGCTTCTACTAATAAGGTAGAACTAGCAATTACAAGTGACAATTATGTCATACTTTTCCTTGAATATTCATTTATGAAGTCGTTGTCTGTAGAACTTGCTTCTATTTTCTTCAAGAAAACTAATAGGAACTCCTAGTCATTCATTAAAAATGACTTAAATATCATTTGGTGAGTGAGCACACTGGATTAATTCTCCTTTGTACTAATCCACTGACCCTTTGCATAAAAGGCAGAGAAGTAATGTTCTCTGAGATTCCCCAATCTGAGACCTTGGCATAATAGGAACAAATTGAATTCCCAGACAAAGAAAAATGACATTGACCATATAAAATCACTAACTGCGTGTCTGAAGCACCATTCATTTAATTTAAATTCTACAGTGGAACTCCTTTGGTTGCAAGAAGAACAAATATGATTATCACAATAAACTTAGTCTGTCATTTGGTCTGGGGCTTTTTTTGCCTCTCTTTATAAAGCAATTTTGACGTGCTTCTTTAAATACACAAGCTTTGCTTTCCCATGCTGGATGAATGAATACCAGGAGGAAACAGACTGAAGATTTAATATCTTTATGGGCCTGAATCCACAAGTAAAAACAATCAGAAGCTCAAACTCAGCTGTGGCGTCTAATTCCATATCAATGGATTGCTTATTCCCTTAAAACCACTTAATAATTATTCCAAAATCTATTACATTAAATAGAAATAATTTCAATGTATTTTTTAAATAGCATTTCTTGTGGAAATTAGAAAGTATCACCCTGGAAAACCATTCCCTGGAAAATATTTCATATGTAGCTGACAAATTGAGGACATTAATTGAGGACACATAAAAAAAATGTGAAAGAATATAAAATTATTCTGTTTGGAAAGATCCTTGATTACCTATCTCCATTTTCTCCCTAGATCATAATGTAAACCATTTCCGGTATTAACATATGGTGGCTATACACCACTGCTGAGAGTTGCTGAAACTGTGCGGAATATAATGCCACCCTGGTGCATCTTTCCTCATGGAGATATCTGTATGAGTAATAGTGTGGCTGCATATAATTTGATCTATTCCCAGATATATGTCTGTCTTTTACATCTATCTATGTAGCTATGGAAATCTATAGGGATATCTTTATCAGTATCTACACATACATATTGACACGCATTATCAGTCTCCAGTCCTTTGGCTCAACAGTTGTTTTCCAGACCAAACTCAAGGTTTTTGCTGGCCAGCTGCTCTGAGAAGGAGATGATGGGAGGACTGAAACTATGACAAGTCACTGCATGCTCTCATTTCTGCTTCCGTTTGCGCGTTGGCGCTAGTGATGACAACAGATAGGACTGATAAGCATAAACCTGCAAAGCTAAAGCAGTGGCCTGGAGTATGTTCTATTCTGTACATAGCTGAAGAGTGTAAAAGCTAAAATTTTGGTAGCTGGAGCCTCTATGTTAATTCAAAATACACCCACAGAGAAGACGATATTGTAACAATGCTGTTACTTTCACACCCCGAATCACACTGATAGGAAAATTTCGTTTAAAGTTGTACTTCTTTTTATTGGTAATCTAAAGAAATATATTTGAAAATAAATAGGAATAAAGTTAATGAATTCAAGATGAGATTTGCAAATAGAAGTTGTTGACTTTATTAGTCCCTGTACAGTTGGAAAATCATCAAACTGTTGATGTACTTTATTTGATCATGACGTTAACTAAATTTTTGAAAAAATGATCACATTCTTAAGTGCTGTTCAAAGTGCATATCATGCCATTACACCTTTAATAAAGAGTTGGTGAAAGCAGTGGTTTACACATTCTTATTTTATTTGCAAATTTATGACTACTTGCAGTCACTTCAAACACAGAGGTTTCTTCTGCTTTAACAATGCAAAATCAACTATATACATCTGCTGCAAAATAGTCAAAACCAAATAGTTGAAAGGAAACAAAATCAGGAAAAAAACTTTTGCTTTCAGTGAAAGACAATTTCATAAGGAAGTGTTTCTGTTAATTGTTTCTTGCAGCAGGTATTGGCTGTCAAGGTAATGCATTACTACACAGCTTCGAAAAAACTACAGTTCTAATGAGATGAGCAAATAAATGTTCATTTCAATTTATTAATATAGCTGCAGGCCTTGTTGTAATTTATCTCTCATTTCTGAGACCAGTGCATTACAGGCTGGAAATCATTGTGGTGAAGTAACTGGCTTTAATAATGGATAAAGGAGGTGAATTATTCATGTAGAGGGGTACAAGCCTTGACGCTTTCCACTCACTCCTTTAATTAACTGTGAGATGCTGATGAGCCTTATAGTGTGTCTAAGCTTTCTAAGTTTATCTTCCCTGTAAATGTGAATTGCCTTGTAGCTGCAAAAATATTCTGTTTATCAACAGCTTAATCCAAAAACACAACACTGACAAAGTAGCTGCTCTATCACTGTTTTTTATGTTTTCTGGTTTTTTTTCTATGGCTTACGTGTCAGCACCATTTCCATAACCAAAGTCTTCAATTTCAGCCCTTAAATTAGCTCAGCTCTTCTCTGCAAATGTTATACAGCTTACCAGTTCTGGAAGAGATAGGTTGCCTTACAACTTCGATATTCAGTGCTTTCTCCCCTATAAGTGATGGGTAGAGAATGAACCAGTGGGAAACGTTCTACAACCAAGGCATGTCCTCAGAGCCCACAGGAACACAGGGTAACTTTGAAGTGATCATTTTTTATTTAATATCTTTTATTGCTCACCAGCATGGAAAGGCTAGTTGGAAACGCGACATTCCAGAACAGCCTTGGGTATAGCGACCATAAGATGGCCGAGTTTGAAATTCTCAGGACAGTGAAAAAGAAAAGGCAGCAAGCTCACTGCCCTGGACTTCAAGAAAGCAGACTTCGGCCTCTTCAGGAACCTGCTCAGTAAGGTTCCATGGGATATAGCCCAGAAGGCAGGGGGACCCAAGACTGTTGGTTGATATTCAGGGATCACCTGCTGCAAGCTCAGGAGTGTTGTATCCTGACTCGAAAGAAGTGCTGCAGGAGGGCCAGGAGACCTCCTTGGATGGATAAGGAGCTTCTGAGGAAAATTCAAAGGAAAAAAGAGTCTTATAAAAGGTGGAAGCAAGGACAGGTGGCCTGGGAAGAATACAGGGATGTTATCCGGGAAGCTAGGGACCAGGTTAGGAAAGTTAAGGCCCACTTAGAATTAAATTTGGCTAGGGACATGAAAGATAACAAGAAGGGATTCTACAGGTATGTAGCAAATAAAAGACAGACTAGGTACAATGTGGGCCCTCTCCAGAAGCTATAGGGAGAACTGGCTACCCCGGATTTGGAGGAGGCTGAGGCAATGACTTCTTTGCCTTAGTCTTCACCGGAAAATGCTCAGACCACACCACTCAAGTCTTGGAAGGCAGATGCAGGGACTGTGAAAATGAAGACCTTAGGCCCACTATGGGAGAGGATCTGGTTCCAGACCATCTTAAGGACCTGAATGTACACATGTCCATGGGACCTGATGAAATCCATCTGCAGCTCCTGAAGGAGCTGGTGAATGAAGTTGCTAAGCTACTCTCCATCATATTTGAAAAATCATGGCAGTCAGGTGAAGTTCCCGATGACTGGAAAAAGGGAAATATAACCCCCATTTTCAAGAAGGGGAAAATGAATGAGCCGGGGAACTACAGACCAGTCAGTCTCACCTCTGTGCCTGGCAAAATCTTGGAGCAGATTCTCCTGGAAAGCGTGCTAAGGCACATGAAAAACAGCCAGGCAGTAGGTGAGAGCAAACATGGATTCACTAAAGCAGATCTCATCTGATCATTTTGGTGGCCTTCTATGATGGGGCTACAGAACTGATGGGCAGGGGTAGAGCACTTGATGTCATCTACCTGGACTTGTGCAAAGTGTTCCACACTGTCCCACACGATATCCTTGTCTCTAAGTTGGAGAGACATCAATTTGATAGATGGACCACTCGGTGGATAAAGAACTGGCTGGATGGCTGCATGCAAAGAGTTGTGCTCAATGGCTCAATGTCCATCTGGAGACCAGTAACAAGTGGTGTCCCTCAGGGATCGGTGTTGGAACCGGTCTTGTTCAACATCTTTGTTGGTGACATGGACAGTGGGATTGAGCAGGCTCTCAGCAAGTTTGCCAATGACACCAAACTGTGTGGTTCGATTGATACATTGAAGGGAAGGAATGCCATCCAGAGGGACCTTGACACACTTGTGAGGTGGGCTGATGCCAACCTGATGAAGTTTAACCATGACAAGTGCAGGGTCCTACACGTGGGTTGAAGCAATCCCAGACACAGCTACAGGTTGGGCACAGAAGAGATTCAGAGAAGCCCTGTGTAGAAGGACTTGGGTGGTGTGATCAGTGAGAAACTTAACATGAGCTGGCAGCATGTGCTTGCAGCCCAGAAAGCCAACCATATCCTGGGCTGCATCAAGAGGAGCATGACCAGCAGGTCGAAGGAGTTGATCCTGCCCCTCTACTCTGCTCTTGTGAGACCTCAATTGGAGTATTGTGTGCATTTCTGGTGTCCTCAACATAAAAAGGACATGGAACTGTTGGAACAAGTCCAAAGGAGGACCACGAGGATGATCAGGGGACTGGAGCACCTCCCATATGAAGATAGGCTGAGAAAGTTGGGGCTGTTCAGCCTGGAGAAGAGATGGCTGCATGGAGACCTCCTAGCATCCTTCCAGGATCTGAAGGGGGCCTATAGGGATGCTGGGGAGGAACTCTTCATGAGGAACTGTAGTGAGAAGACAAGGGGTAATGGGTTCAAACTTAAACAGGGGAAGTTTAAACTGGATATGAGGAAGAAATTCTTTCCTGTAAGGTTGGTGAGGCACTGGAATGAGTTTGCTGCTGCTGAACCCATGACACCAGGGAAGTTGTGAATGCCCCATCGCTGGTGGAGTTCAAGGTGGGGTTGGGCATAACCTTGGGTGACATGGTTTAGTGTGAGATTTCCCTGCCCATGTCAAGAGGGTTGGAACTTTCCAACCCCAACTGCTACGATTCTATGATTCTATCCTGACGGTTGCAGCAGGGCAGTGGGCTAACTGTGGCAATAATGAGGAGAAATTCCTACCTTCTACGAGGCCCAAGTGATCAGTCATAGTAAGACCTTTCAAACTCCTGGGCGAAAAACTGTGTAGTTTTGATTGTGCTTCATTCAACAGAGCTATTTCTGTGAGTCCTGTTATATATATGCATGACTGTTTGTTGGATCTGGCTCCAAACCAGGAAAAATCTGAAAGAGCACAGTTCAGGAAAGCTTTACTAAGACACACGAAGTAATTGAGATTTCCTCTCGGTAAACGGAACTAAACTTTTGTTTCAAACTATCAGTTTGTAGCTGCTTAAAGTTAATGAGCTACAGAAGACATTTTTAAGCCTGTGTTTGGTGTAGCATCAAACAAACATTACAAACTCATACCAAATGTAAGCGCTGCAATTATTTGTATGGGGATCTGCATGCTATTTATGTGGGTTTTCCAAAGTTTTTAAATAGTTTCCTGTAGGGGATCAATGATTATAGTTTCTAAATGAAAAAAAAATAGTAAAAGAAAAACCCCTCATCAATTTTTCCCACTTTTTTTTTTTAACAAGTTCCTTAATTACGTGTATGCTGTAGAGCAAGAGAAGTGCACTGCACAGACACTTTCTGCTGACATATAATTCAGTCATTTTGCTGCAGTCACATTAGTGATATGCTTAGGTAATTGATTGTCCCTTATCTGACAGATCTACATTGCTATTAGTAAGCAAGTAAAATACATAATATTGAACATTTATTGTGCAATTTTTATATGACACTGGCAGACTTCCTTTGAGTTCCTGTAATTCTGAGCTAAAGAAATAATCTGAGGGAGGTCTTATCCTGCCAGTTCTTTGTAGAAATTGAATCAGTATTTCTATAAATCAAATACCATGTTAAAAGCTCAGTGAAGTAAACAATGATGTATGTGAATTAGCAGCACAACTTTAGTCAATACAAATCAAAGTGGCTTTATGAAGGTATTGATGTTTTCAGCTCTTGCGAAGGTTGAATACATTTAAGCATTTACCCTGGAGATTCAGTTGATCCAACTGAATCTATTCACTTTGAAAGCAGATCATAGTCATGGCAACAAACAAGCTTACATATACCAAATTAAATGTGGCACTTATATTAACCATGGTAACTCTTAAGTTCGTAGCAACACAAATGCTGTTTTTAATGCCGCAAAATGGGTTGAAAACAAGTACTTGATTGAAGTATACAGACTGTATTTTAATTAAATTTTCCATTTATTTTTGTAATTTCAGGTAAAGGGAGTGGCAGTAGAATGCAATTTTAATAACTTTTTCACATATTCCACACAAAAAGACAAGAACTGATAGTGATAGCTGCTATTTTCTCATTTTCCTTAGTAGATTAAAGTAATGACTGCTTCAAAAAAAAACTGTATTTTGTTTTTATGCAAGTATTACTCAGGATGTGCCAAATCTACTCCTGATTGCATCTGTGTAAAACTAGAGAAACTCCAGCAAAGCCTTCCCTGCAACACTACTGGTTTCAACAGAATTACTTGATGTTGATGATGATGTGCCAGCTCTAGCGGGCCCTGTGTTGAACATTGTTAGCACGGAAGCAGTGTCTGCTGAAGGTGGTATTTATTTCTACAGAAATGACTGCTTGAAAAATAATACCTTATTCCTGTTTGAATAATCTAATGAAAATGGCCAGTCTTCACTAAATTAGCTGCAGGACAGGGAACCTCATGACTGTCATCATACAATGAGCACGAAATACTGCAGAATGCCTCAGCTGATAAAGAAATCTGTACCCTTTGGCTCAAATACAGAATACATTCTGTAAGCCTTCACCTGGTGATTTAAAACCTTTTTCTCTCTCTACATTGTTCTGAAGAAGTTGACCGATTCCTATAGACTTGAAAGGTATCATATTGTCTGAGTGTACAAAAGGGCAAACCTCCTTTAAATCCCTTTGCACTTTCCTCCAAGAAAAAAAAAATAAATCTCTGTATCATCATGGTTAATAAATGTCATCTAGCCTGCGGGTACTTGCAAAAGTAAAACATATATTTGAGGAACCTCACAAAACTAAAAAACAAAATCCCTGTGTAGTTGGAAGCAATAGATCTTTTTAAGTACATAAGAAAAAGAATTGTAAATTAAAATATCCTCCACAATGTTTTTTTGTTTCTCCTTCTCTAAAGAATAGAGCAGCATTCAAGTGTGGGAATGTTTCTTTCAAAAGTGTAAACCACACATTTCACCTTGCAGGCTGCGACAGGACCATAGGGGTGGTGGGGAGGACGAAATACTGGTCAAGCAGTGTGTTAATGAAACATTTACACAAGCACTTTATGTGGTAGTAATGAAAAAGGCCTCTTTCATCCCATCCTTTCATTACTTAGTGCAATCTTTAAGAGGATTAGCTGGAAAAATACCGGGGGGAGGGGGGGTGAAGGGGGGAGGGTGGTGGAGGGGAATGTGCTTATCAGTTGATTCTCAGAATTGGTGGTGCTGAGTTCTTAATAGATTGCCCTTGGATTTGGGATTAATGCAGAACAAGCTCTTTCAGGGATTGCTGCAGAACAGAAAACAGTTTGGTTTTGCAGCATTCTCACCCTTGGATGAAGAGAGCTATTGACTTTGTGATGAAATGACTCGGGACTCTAAGTTGCTGTGGACTGATCCCTTCTGTTGCTCCATCTTTCCCTTAAAGAAGAAAATACATATTCATAATGATTTCTTTACAGTGGGTGATGCAGACCACATACAGACACACACTAATTCCTCAGCTAATATGATTAAAAGCTGCTGACACTGTGAGTTAAGGCACAGCAAACAGCAGAGTCAGGAAATCCCTAAGCTGGGATTCACTTCTGCAGGCAATTTACCCTGAAGCAAACTGGTTACAGTGCCTTGTGCAAATGTAGACATTTTAGTTCTGTTTGGATCAGGAATAATTTTGCACTAAAGAAGATTATGCTGGATGATGTGCGTGCATGTTGTCTCTCGCTCCCATTGTGGACACTGCTGCCCTGCCATGTGGATCTGAGCTCACTGCCATTGCCCACCACCGTTTTGACTTCTTGCATGTGCATACTCCAGCATCATTTAGGAGCACTCACGGAAGTCCCACCTGTGCCGGACATGGCTTAGAAACAGATCAGAGAATCATAGAATGATTTGGGCAGGAAGGAACCTTAAAGCTCATCTAGTTCCAGCTTCCAGCCTTGGGAAGGGACACCTTTCACTAGAGCAGGCTGCTCCAGGCCCCATCCAACCTGGCCTTGGACACTGCCAGGGATGGGGCATCTACAACTTCTCTAGGCAACCTGTGCCAGCACCTAACCACTCTCACAGTAAAGAATTTCTTCCTATTGTCCAACCTAAATTTTCCCTCTCTCAGTTTAAAACCATTACCCCTTGTCCTGTCACTACATGCCCTTATAAAAAATCCATCTCCAGATTTCCAGGTCCCCTTTAGGTAATGAAAGACTGTTATAAGGTCTCCCTGGAGCCTTCCTTTCTCAATGGTGAACAAGCCCAGCTGTCTCAGCTTGTCCTCATCAGAGAGGTGCTCCAGCCTTTACAGTATCTTTGTGGTTCTCCTCTGGATTTGCCCAAGTAGGTCCACATCCCTCTAGTGCTGGGGATCTCAAAGCTGAATGCAGGACTGAAGATGGGGTCTCATGAGAGCAGTGTAGAGGGAGAGAATCACCTCCTTTGATCTGCTGGTCACACTTGTTTGGATGCTGCCCAGCATAAGGTTGGCTTCTGGGCTGCAAGTGCACACTGAAGCCAGCTCATGTTGGACTTCTCGCCAGCCAACAGCCCAAGTCCTTCTCAGGGCTGCTCTTAATCCAGTCTCCACTAAGCCTGCGTTTGTGCTTGGGATTGTCCCGACACATGTGCAGGAACTTGAACTTGGCCTTGTTGAACTTCATGAGATTGGCAATGGCCCACGTGTCAAGCGTGTCAGGGTCCCTCTAGATGGCATCCATTTCCACCAGCTGCACAACACAACTTGGTGTCATTGACAGACTTGCTGAGGGAGCACTCAATCCCACTGTCCATGTCACTGACAAAGATGTTGAACAGCACTGGTCCCAACACCGACCCCTGAAGATCACCACTTGTCAGCAATCTCCACTTGGGCAGTGAACCATTGACAGCAACTCTCTGAGCATGAACTTGCCTGCATGAATTCAGCCAGCCAATTTGTTATCCACTGAGCGGTCCAGCTGCCAGATCTATGCTTCTCCAATTTAGAGACAAGGATGTCATGCGGGGTAGTGTCAGATGCCTTGCACAAGTCCATGTAGATGACTTCAATCCTCCAATACCTTGGCCTTATTGTAGTAGGCCACCAAATTTGTCAGGTATGATTTTCCCCTAGCGAAGCCAGGTTGGCTGTCATAGAATCATAGAATCATAGAATAGTTAGGGTTGGAAAGGATCTTAAGATCATCTAGCTCCAACCCCGCTGCCAGGGGCAGGGACACCTCCCACTAAACCATGCCACCCAAGGCTATGTCCAATCCAGCCTTGAACACTGCCAGCGATGGAGCATTCACAACTTCCCTGGGTAACCCATTCCAGTGCCTCACCACCCTTACAGTAAAGAATTTCTTCCTCATATCCAGTCTAAACTTCCCCTGTTTAAGTTTGAACCCGTTACCCCTTGTCCTCTCACTACAGTCCCTCACGAAGAGTCCCTCCCCAGCATCCCTTTATTATCCATGTGCCTTATCATATTTTCCAGGAGGAGCTGTTCCATAACATCGCTGGGCACTGAGGTGAGACTGACTGGTCTGTAGTTCCCTGGGTCTTCCTTTGGACAATTCTCTAAAGATGTGTCCAACTCAAATGAGAAAAAATATGTGCTTCACTCATAAAGCTCTTATGAGCTGGCAGTGTGCGCTCGCAGATCAGAAAGCCAACCATATCCTGGGCTGCCTCAAAAGACGCATCACCAGCAGGTCGAAGGAGGTGATCCTGCCCCTCTACTCTACTCTCATGAGACCTCACTTGGAGTATTGTGTGCAGTTCTGGTGTCCTCAGTATAAAAAGGACATGGAACTGTTGGAACAAGTCCAAAGGAGGGCCACGAGGATTATCAGGGGACTGGAGCACCTCCCGTATGAAGATAGGCTGAGAAAATTTGGGCTGTTCAGCCTGGAGAAGAGAAGGCTGAGTGGAGACCTCATAGCAGCCTTCCAGTATCTGAAGAGGGCCTATAGGCATGCTGGGGAGGGACTTTTCATTAGCAACCGTAGTGATAGGATAAGGGGTAATGGGTTCCAACTTAAACAGGGGAAGTTTAGATTGGATATGAGGAAGAAATTCTTTCCTGTAAGGGTGGTGAGGCACTGTAATGAGTTTCCCAGGGAAGCTGTGAATGCTCCATCCCTGGTGGTGTTCAAGGCCAGGCTGGAGAGAGCCTTGGGTGGCATGGTTTAGTGTGAGGTGTCCCTGCCCCTGGCAAGGGGGTTGGAACTAGGTGATGTTAAAGTCCTTTCCAACTCCAACTATTCTATGATTCTGTGACCTTCCATAGAACCACAGCAACTAGGACTGCTTATTCTTTCACCGCTTATTCTTTCAGGTCTGCTTTGTCCAGAGACATTCAAACTCTGAACCTGGATGTATGATAGATATCTTAATTTGAGAAACTGTCCTTACTATTTCTATTGTGGTGCTATAACACCAGATCTGAAGCTGCCACAGACTGCTGAGTCCCCAGGACCACAGCAGCGCATCATGAACATGTGTTGACCGCACATGCTGGCTAAAGCAACACCTAACAGGATTCAGCAGGAAGGTAATGAAGCAGTGAGATCCTGCCATGTACCACAGCCTGAACAGAAAGAGCTGCCCCTAACTCTCCTGATGGGTGCTATTGCTCGCCTGTTCCTGCCTTTGATTAGTTTGCATGTGATAAATGAACATATGTATTTGATGGCATTGATTAGATCTTTTTGGCTACTGGCCCTAGTGCTGGTGCTGGCTTCCCAGCACTGTCAACCTGTCTCAAACCTCTGCTTTTCCACTGGCTCAAGGAAATAAGCTAATGAGAGGAAGATGAGCAAAACCAGGACACTGAGTGTTCACAAAATTAATTTCCATTCTTGCTATAATTATGTACTGTCATGAAGAGATTTTATTTTCCATAAGGTATGATGGAAATATCAGCAATGACAGAACGAGATAATCAGATATTACTCTTCAGTTGCCTGATATTTCTCATTTGGTATCTTTAAATATCAGAAAATAATATTGGATGAAACATATTATAATTAATGATCTGATTAAAAAGCATGATTAAATAAGTTTTTCACTGGATGTAAAAAAATTGCAACATACTCCCTGCATCTGGAACTGCCATATCCCCCAAACGGGATAGAAGTATTTCATAATTCATTAATTATCTGTCCATTAATGATAGTTTTAGAAGTGGTTTGGACAGATCATCTGAAGCAAGCCTGGAGTATTTCAGTATTGAAACAGGCTCTCTTGCCTTTAAATCCTTTTTTATTTTAGAGTTTCTATGCTTTTGTTTCTTGACAAAAAGGAAGCAACGTTAGCTATTTGGGCAGATGAATAGGAGAGAGTAAAAAACACAGAAACATTTCCAGCTGACTTTTTTTATGTTCTGCTTCTGATTTTGACCTGGAGATCTCTCTTCATTTGACCTTTCAGTTTGAATGGAGCTTTTAACTAAGAGCATGCATCTCACAGCTGATAACTCCATAAGTTAATTATTTTGCAATATTTGGGATTTTCTTTCATTCTATACAAAATCTGTATTTAGGAGAATATTATTGTACCATGGTTAAGCCGTCAGTAATCAGAATGTGCTATCTTAGCTCTGTGTCATGAACATTTTTACTTATACTAGACCTTAATTACAGGATTAGTTTTCAGAATTGCTGAATAATTTTTCTACAGTCTGTGTACAGCAGGTAGTAAGACCCTCCCTCTAGTGTTTCAAAGTTTATTTACTTTAACACAATAACAATTCTTTGTATTTCACTGAGTTAACTTTCAAGCTGCAGGTTCTATCAGCCAATGGAATTTTAAAATGTTTATAGCTTTCCACAACATAAATCATTGTTCTTGCTATAAACACTCAATAGAGATGGATCAGGACATAACCACAATGTTAATGTAGTTGGGTAAATTCCACAGACTATGTATGTTTCTGTACATGTGTATGTACACACACATGCATGTGCACATGCATATGTGCACATATACATGCTCCTGACACTCTTAAAACAGAGCAAAACCAATCAGTCTCACTTGATTCAACATGATTATTTATAGACATTTTTTTCATTTAATCTAGTTTGAGTGGTATTTTTAATTATATATAAAATATCATTAAAAGCAGCAACAACAAAAAAATAGAGGTGACAACTGCTGATCAATCTAATATCATGGTGTTTTAGAATGAGCAGCCTCATCCTCCCCACACCTTGTTCTTCCTTTTGTTGGCAATGTGCATGAGCAAGTTAGGCTTACTAAATCTGCAGAAAACTGACCCAGTGGGGGTAGGAAAATATATCATTAGCTAAACAAGCTTAATGGGATGTCCTGGAGTGGGTGTACAGGAGTGGCTGGGATTGCACAGCCAGATACAGAGAAGTGAAAGGAAATGGAAGAGGGCTGGGAGGATGAAACCTGCCCATTACAATAGTAGTGAGATGTCAGATGAACTCAAATGCCTCAGCCAGCATTACTGAAAAAAAGACAAATGTATGTGTTGCCAAAAGCTTGTTTTAATATGCGGTCTTTCTTTTAAAAATAATAATCCAGGAGTTTAATTAGTTTTCACTTACTGATACACAAACTCTGTGTTTCTTTGAGCATTTACTATAATAATTTCCAAGTGTGATTTGGTATAGTAGTGTTTATAGTATGTTACCCTGAAACACCATACACCTTTGTCTGAAACACTAGTCTTGTGAAAACTGATGCATTTGATTTGTTTTGTGTGCTGTCTGGTTTGAAACAGTTCAGTCTCTGTCCTTGGAGAGTTTCAAACCCTGACTGGAAAAAACCCTGAACTCAGAGCTGATCCTGCTGTGAACATCACATTGGACCAGAGACTTTCTGAGGTCCCTCCTGACATGAAGTATCCTATAAACCTAAATTGTCTCACGTGACTTAAACCTAAACAAATGCAGAAGTCTTTTTTAGGACCGGGCATGAAAGTTCAGAATCAGTGGTATGACATCCTAAAAAGGGAATGATATGTGAGCACATAATCAAGAACATATATTTAACTATGAAAAGGCAAAAAAAGGAAATATTATTGCTAGAAATAGAAAGAAAGGCAGAAGTGGTCAAAATGAACACAATCTGAAAAAGGCAGAATCCATACTAGGTCAAAAAGTAATAAATATGTTTCGTACGATCTCCCGATTTTATGTGATAAGCTGGCTCTGTTTCTGCACACGCTAGCAGAATGGATCATTGAGAAATTCTTGACAGACCATAGAGGAAAACAGAATTGGTCTACTTTGCTACTTCAAATGTAGACCAGATGAATGAAGGAAATAGCAAGAGTTTGTTCCAGATGGCTGGATCTATGCCCACAGAAAGATATGTATGTAAATAGACTAAAAAGCTGAAGTTTTCAATTTAAAGTTTAATTGGTCAATTTAGGAAGAAATTGAGGAAATTAGAGACAAGAGATTTGGAAAACATATGACAATCAGTCACCATCTCAAGAAGGGTTTAAATTAATAGAGGAACTGGAATTTAAAATTAATTTTCAAAACAGCTCAGAAGCCATTGCAGACTAAACCCCAAACCTTTCTCTATTGCTCTTCTATGCACACAAAAATCTCACACAACTTTGCTGATAAATTCAGCTCAGGTTTGCCTCACTGAGGATGCACATAATTCCCTGGTTCTCCAGACCTTTTCACGAAGTTGAAAATTATAGAGCAGTTCCATTTACCTCAGGAAAAAGGAATAGCAAAATTTCCCAGTGTCATTACAGCACAAAGAGCACTTTAACCAGGGTGTGGGGGTGCCTACTGCTTGACTAGATTGAATTGACTTGGGTCCTTTGACAATGACCATAGCCATAAATTTTCTTTGTGTTGTACTTAGGTCTTGTAAGAGAAGAAGGCAAACATGCTTCGTATTTCTAATCTATGTTATCCATCTACTCCAAGCTTGAGTAGCAGGAGATATATAACATGATCAAGACCCTTTATTGTGTGATGGAGCTGCACAATAGCCCTCTACTCCCTATTTTCTCCAAGCACAGATTCAAGAAAGTTCATACCAGTATCTACCTTAACCACACTTTTTTCTTACTGTGCTAAAAAATAAGGTTGAAGATCCCTCATCCAAACACAGCTAAGCTTTAGAAAATAAAAGTCTGTGATGCTCCCTTATCATTGTAATTCATATTTAAAGGCCAAAAAATTCCCAAACTTGGATCCAGTTCGTGCTTAGCATTGCAGATGCCTCACTTTTGCACTAAGAGCTGATGCAGAAAGGAGGTGAATAAAAAACTCCAGCAACACCTTTCATTGTCATATTATTCCTCCTGATCACTTTGGATGCATATGTCAAAGAGTTAATTCACCATGGCATTAAAAGTCTACGACTAAGTCAAAAGAAAGTACAGCAAGCATATTGAATGTGAAGCCCTTTTTTCACCACGCTTTCTTTCCTTTTTTTTCTAGCCCCTTTTTGTGCCTTTTTTTTTTTTTTTTTTTTTTGGGAGCCTAAATAATTTCTACTCAGAACATGTCCTGCTAACTTGATTTTCCACTGGTAAAACCAGTTTAGAATAATGTTTTTGTTCTGTGGGCATTCCCATCCAGAAGTAGCTTTCCCTTCTCCTTTTGTTCCTACAGCACAATTCTCCACTGGCGATGATTTACAACAGCTTTGTTATGTTTAGTAATAACAGCGAATATGCACAGCTGACTTGATTTGTGTGGACATGAGGAAGATTGTTAACCTCTCTGTAACTTAGTTTTCTTGTTAGTAATGTGTTTCTGCAGGATTACTGCAAGGGTTCATTGGATAGCATTTGAATGGCACTTTGAGATTTTTGGATGGTCTGAACTATGTATATATCTTATATAAACACATATATGATATACATATGGTATATAAGTAACCATGTATATGTGTAGCTATCTGCATGAATATATGTATCTACATATATATACATATGTGTCATAATTAAATTAGGCTTTTATTGCTGACATCTTCCTTTGTCTTAAAGAGTGCTTGTAATGTGCTTTCCCTGCATAGTATGAATAAGGATTTTTCTTCACTTAAAATCATCCTTAATTCCTTTTTGTCCCTTTATAACCCCTACATGCCCCCAGGAACCCACAGCAGAATGTTTTTCCTTGTCATTGTTTTAGCTTATGAATTAGGAAATAGATCTCTTCTGTGCTCCCAAACTTGTCCATTCCAGAGCTTATTATTATGCTTTCCTGACTAGGTTTGCCTCTCTGAACCAGACTTGCATCTCATGCAAAATTTCAACTTATAATTTCTTAAGAAAACAAATACCCTGAGAACACAAAATAAAACAGTTAAACAATTAAGATTTCACAGGTTCAATTATTAATGCATTTAGACAAAGCCCGTTACAGTAAATATTTCAGTACAATAGTAAATTTTGTATCAAAATAAAGATGAGCTGGGAAAGAAAAGAAGTAGGAGAGATCCATCTTCTAGAGGTACTGATGTCTTTTTAGTTATATGAAGCACTAAGTCACCAGAGTTAAGAGTGTTAAAGAAATGGCTTCATGTGTAAGAAGTATGGGGGACAAATTACAGCCTTTAACACCCGGAAGTAGCAGAGAAGTACTTACAAGTTCCTTATACTTCTGACAAACAGAAAATTTTTCTTATGTACAAGATAGAATTCTGTTTGGGAAAAAAGATAGGGTAAAAATTCCTATACACCAATGTAACAGAGAGATCATTGTGTCATACTGCCAAAAAAAGAGAGCAAAGTATGACATCATGGATGAGTGCTGTAATAAAGAGCTTCTAGATCCCTTAAAATTAATTTCAGAACCAAGTGTTTTTTATAAAACTGATTCAATTTTCTTTAAAATCTCCCAACATCTACACCACATATAAAAGTATAAGCCTTTCTCTTTGTATTAATTTGTTTCATTATGACAATACTGTCACATCACAGTCACAAGCAATGTAGAAAACCCCAAGTTTGTGCTACTTTTAATCCCATCCAGCAAACAAACAATAATGGAAAGAAAAGGAGATGTAAATAGATAAGTAATACTGACCCCACATACTTGCTGAGTTTCTAGAAAGTGAAAACATTTAGAAGCATAAAAGAGAAACACACAAATTTGTCTCCCATAGAATGAGTAGCTGTTCAAAAGCAAATGACGAGACATAAAATAGCATTCATAAAAACAATGAATCATCTAACTCTACAGGAATTTACAAGCAACATGCAGTTGATAAGTGAATTTGGTGTTGTTGATCATCTAAGATAATTTCCAGAAAAACATCAAAAAATCCATAGGTGCATTAGGATCTAAATGGGTGTTTTCTTCTGCTGACAAGTACATGGAGAAATTTCTTAAAAGGCATTAGAGAAGAATGTGCTAATTTACACCTGCCTCTCTTCTTCCGTAGTGCTCTGTTCCTTGACCTTTGAAGGCTAATATAAAATCCTGAGAAATCAGTGGAGTCAGTCATTTCAGTGGGATTTAAAGCATATCTTAAAGAAAGTTTTACAGCATGGTTCAATTAGAGGAAGACAAAGAGCAGCATTCATTCAACTCTCAGAGCTGTGAATTAGCAATACGAAATTATGCTATCATCACCAATACATACAACACAGTGATAAAATATACACTTAGAATCATAGAATAGGTAGGTTTGGAAAGGACCTGAAGATCATCTAGTTCCAACCCCCCTGCCATGGGCAGGGACACCTCCCACTAAACCATGCCACCCAAGGCTATGTCCAATCCAGCCTTGAACACCACCAGCGATGGAGCATTCACAACTTCCCTGGGCAACCCATTCCAGGGCCTCACCACCCTTACAGGAAAGAATTTCCTCCTCATATCCAGTCTAAACTTCCCCTGTTTAAGTTCGAACCCGTTACCACTTGTCTTCTCACTACAGTCCCTCACGAAGAGTCCCTCCCCAGCATCCCTATAGGCCCCCTTCAGATCCTGGAAGGATGCTAGGAGGCCTCCATGCAGCCTTCTCTTCTCCAGGCTGAACAGCCCCAACTTTCTCAGCCTATCTTCATACGGGAGGTGCTCCAGTCCCCTGATCATCCTCATGGACCTCCTCTGGAATTGTTCCAACAGTTCCATGTCCTTTTTATGTTGAGGACACCAGAACTGCACACAATACTCCAAGTAAGGTCTCACAAGAGCAGAGTAGAGGGGCAGAATCACCTCCCTCAAACTGCTGGTGATGCTCCTTTTGATGCAGCCCAAGATACAGTCGGCTTTCTGGGCTGCAGGTGCACACTGCCAGCTCATGTTCATATTTTTAACAATCAAAACCCCCAAGTCCTTCTCTGCAGGACAGGTCTGAATCTCCTCTGTGCCCAACCTGTAGCTGTGCCTGGGATTGCTCCGACCCAGGTGGAGGACCTTGCACTTGACAGGGTTAAACTTCATCCGGTTGGCATCAGCCCACATCACAAGCATGTCAAGGTCCCTCTGGATGGCATTCCTTCCCTTCAATGTATCAATTGAACCACACAGTTTGGTGTCATTGGCAAACTTGCTGAGAGCCTGCTCAATCCCACTGTCCATGTCACCAACAAAGATGTTGAACAAGGCCAGTCCCAACACCAATCCCTGAGGGACACCACTCGTTACTCGTCTCCAGCTGGACATTGAGCCATTGAGCACAACTCTTTGCGTGCCGCCATCCAGCCACTTCTTTATCCACCGAGTTGTCCATCTATCAAATTGATGTCTCTCCAACTTAGAGACAAGGATATCGTGTGGGACAGTGTGGAACACTTTGCACAAGTCCAGGTAGATGACATCAAGTGCTCTACCCCTGCCCATCAGTTCCGTAGCCCCATCATAGAAGGCCACCACATTAGTCAGGCAGGATTTCCCCTTAGTGAAGCCATGCTGGCTGTCACCTGCCACCTGGTTGTTTTTCATATGCCTCAGCATGCGATCCAGGAGGATCTGCTCCAAGATTTTGCCTGGCACAGAGGTGAGGCTGACTGGTCTGTAGTTCTCTGGCTCATCCATTTTCCCCGTCTTGAAAATGGGGGTTATATTTCCCTTTTTCCAGTCATCGGGAACTTCACCTGACTGCCATGATTTTTCAAATATGATAGAGAGTGGCTTAACAACTTTATTTGCCAGCTCCTTCAGGACCCGCGGATGGATTTCATCAGGTCCCATGGACTTGTGTGCGTTCAGGTTCTTAAGATGGTCTCGAAACAGATCCTCTCCTACAGTGGGCCCAAGGTCTTCATTCTCACTGTCCCTGCATCTGCCTTCCAAGACTTGGGTGGTATGGTCAGAGCATTTTCCGGTAAAGACTGAGGCAAAGAAGTCATTAAGAACCTCCGCCTTCTCCAAGTCCAGGGTAGCCAGTTCTCCCGATAGCTTCTGGAGAGGGCCCACATTGTCCCTCGTCTGCCTTTTATTTGCAATGTGCCTATAGAATCCCTTCCTGTTATCCTTAACATCCCTAGAGAAGTTTAATTCTAAGTGGGTCTTAGCTTTCCTAACCTGGTCCCTAGCTTCCCAGACAACATCCCTGCATTCTTCCCAGGCCGCCTGTCCTTGCTTCCACATTTTATAAGAATCTTTTTTCCTTCGAATTTTTCTCAGCAGCTCCTTATCCATCCAAGGAGGTCTCCTGGCCCTCCTGCAGCACTTCCTTCTAGTAGGGAGGTATCACTCCTGAGCTTGCATCAGGTGATCCTTGAACAGCAACCAAGAGTCTTGGGCCCCCCTGCCCTCTAAGGATATATCCCATGAAATCTTACTGAGCAGGTTCTTGAAGAGGCCAAAGGCTGCTCTCTTGAAGTCCAGGGCAGTGAGCTTGCTGCACACTGTTCTCACTGTCCTGAGGATCTCGAATTCAACCATCTCATGATCGTTGCAATCAAAGCTGCCCTGGAGTGTCACATTTCCAACCAGCCCTTCCCTGTTGGGGGGGACGAGGTCAAGCATAGCACCTCTCCTTGTCGGCTCCTCTATTACTTGCAGAAGGAAATTGTCTTCCACACAACTGAGGAACTTCCTGGATTGCTTGTGCCGGACCGCACCATCCCTCCAACAGATATCAGGGTGGTTGAAGTCCCCCATGAGAACAAGGGCCTGCGTGCGTGAAGCTGTTCCTATCTGTCTATAGAGCGCTTCATCCACCGAGTCCTCTTGGTCAGGCAGTCTGTAACAGATCCCCACAGTAATATCTCCCATCGCTCTTCTCCCTTTAAGCCTGACCCACAAACTCTCTATTAACTGCTCACCTGTCCCCAGGCACAGTTCCATACACTCTAGCCTATCCGTAACATAAATAGAAACTCCCCCTCCCCACCTAACAGGCCTGTCTTTCCTAAAGAGCCTGTAACCTTCCATTCCAACACACCAGTCATAGGATCCATCCTACCATGCTTCTGTGATGCCTATGATATCATACCCCTGTAGACGTGCACACATCTCTAATTCCTCTTGTTTGTTCCCCATGCTACGGGCATTTGTAGAGAGGCATCTGAGCCGAGCTCCAGTTGAAGCTGGCTCATTGGCTGGAGCAGCTGCAATATCTCTACATAACTCTGAACGTTTACTAGAGGTGCTGGCAACCGACTGGGTGTGTTGGGATGGAATGATATCCCCCTCCCCCAACACATCTAGTTTAAAGCATCCTTGACCACTCTGGCAAGCCTCCTCCCAAATCCACTCTTCCCTTTCTTTGTCAGACCAGCTCCACCAGCCCCCAGTAGACCTGGCCTACCAAATTGAGTCTCACGTTCAAGGTACCCAAACCCCTGACTATAGCACCACCCTTCTAATCATTTATTAACCTGGCCAAGCCTCCTAGCCTTTTTGAGGTCCTGCCCTGTATCCTGGAGATATGATGAAAAGGCAATCTCCGCTCCAGAGCCCCTATCCACCTCTCCCAGAACTCCGTAGTCCTTCTTTATGTTCTCCTGGCTACTGCTATCTGTATCAGTAGCACCCACATGGATCACTAGAAGTGGTTAATAGTCTGTGGGACCAACTAGAGCAGGCAGCTTCTCTGCAACATCCCTGATCTGAGCCCCTGGTAGGCAACACACCTCCCTTGAGCCTGGGTCAGGCCGACAGATGGGTGCCTCTGTTCCTTTCAGAGTAGAGTCCTCTACTACTCCCGCCCTCTGCTTTTTCCTGGCAGCACCAGTAGAGATCTTCTTTACCAGTGGATCAGCCGGTTGTTCCTGTTGGGAGTGTGGTTCCTTATCAGCCCCCTGCAGGACAGCAAAGCAGTTCTGGGTGGGGACAACAGATGTAGGAGGAAGCCCCTTGCTTTTAATTGTCCTCTTCCTCCTTTTTTTGTTGTTTTTTTTTTTTTTTTTTTCTGTTACTGTTTCCCAGCTTCCTGGGTTAGCGGCCTTCATCTCTTGCAGTTCTTTACAGTGTATTAGAAGAATAATTAAAGCGACAGCTGAAAAGCCAACACTAGAGTTTCAATTTCTCCATTGTTTTTCACTAGAAAAGGAGCAAATCTAATCCAAGATATGGCATTTATTGGCATGATGGGAGGCAGCTTGGAGTCCAAGATGACTGTAGATCCCTTTAGTAACTGAATTGCTTCATAGAATCACAAACTGAAGGAACGGTTTGGGTTGGAAAGGACTTAAAGATCATCTAGTTCCAACCCCTTTGCATAATGCAGGGACACCTACCACTAGACCAGGCTGCTCAGAGGCCCATCCAGCTTCTAAACACTTCCAGGGATGGTGCATCCACAGCATCTCTGGTCAACCTGTGCCAGTGTTTCACCATCCCCACGGTAAAGAATTTCTTCCTAATGCCTAACAAACCCAACTCTCTCAGCCTGTCTCCATAGCAGAGGTGTTCCAAACCTCTGACCATCTTTGTAGCCTCCTCTAGACTCATTCAAGCAGGTCCACATCCCTTTTGTGTTGAGGGACCCAGAGCTGAATGCAGGACTGCAGGTGGGGTCTCATGACAGCAGAAGGGTAGGATCACCTCCTTCGGCATACTGATCATGCTCTTTTGAATGTAGCCCAGCATAAGGTTAGTTTCTGGGCTGCGAGTGCACACTGAAGCCTGCTTACATTTTGCTTCTCATCAACCAATACCTCAAGTCCTTCTCCTTAGGGCTGCTCTCAATCCATTCTCTGCCCAACACATAGCTGTGCTTATGTGCATAGCTGTGCTGTGCGCCTGACCCAGGTGCAGGACCTTGCACTTCACTTTGTTGAACCTCATGAGGTTGGCAATGGCCCACATCTCAGGAGTGTCAAGGTCGCTCTGGATGCCGTGCCTTCTCTTCAGTGTGTCAACCGCACAACACAGCTTGGTGTCATCAGCAAAGCTGCTGAGAGTGCATCAATCTCATTGTCCATGTCATTGACGAAGATGTTGAGCAACAACAGTCCCAGTACCAACCCCTTAGAAACACCACTTGTCAGCGGGGTGCACTTGGCCATTGAGCCTCTGACTGCAACTCTGAGTGCAAATGTCCAGCCAATTCTTTATCCACTGAGTAGCCCATTATCAGTTCCATGCCTCTCCAATACAGAGACAAGGGTATCATGCATGACAGCTTCAAATGCTTTGCACATGTCCAGGTAGATGGTGTCAGTCACTCTTCTTTCATTCAGCAACACTGTGGCCCCATCATAGAAGGCCACCAAATTGGTCAGGCAGGATTTACTCCTAGTGAAGCCATGTTGGCTGTCACCAATCACACCCTTATTTTTTGATTAAAAACAATTTATTGTAAGGGAATATTGTTTAAGCTATGTCTAAAGGGCAAATAGAATCACAGGATCAAAATTGTTAGGATTTAAAGGGACATTCAAAGATCATATAGTACGATTTATATCTACCCTCATCCAGTTTAAAGAATATTTTCTAAATTATTTTTTTCTTAGCAATCATTAATATATCAAGAACTGACTTTATTCAGAAGCAGAACAGATCTCCAGAGGATCTATGCCTACACACAGATTGCTGAAAGCATAATAGTCACATAGGCAGCCACGACACCACAATTCCATATGTTTCAGTAACAGTGGATACAAGTTTCCATGAAGTCTACTATTGTCAATGGAGATCCTGTTCAGGGTCCTGCTCTCCTCTGACAAGAATGAACTACCTCAGACGACTAACTGTCTTGCAGCTGGTGCCACTACTGTGGCTGTTAAAGAAGACACCTAAAATGTCTTAACAGCACCCTCTGAATACTTAAAAAAAAAAAAAAAACTAAACAAAGACAGTGCAATAGCACTGTATATACAAAGAAGACTTAGCAGCCTGACAAGCCTGCTGATTTTCCTCTTTCAAGTAATAGTTCTTAGATGGTCTTTGCTTTGGGAAATTGCTCTCTTATACACATTATTTGCTTTCCATTCTTTACATGATATGCTGAAATACTTGATGTATCTTGATGATCTTTTTACAGTGATCTTCTTGAAGGGCTAATTCTATTTTGAAGGCAGAAATATATGATAGAAGGTCCAGATTCTCGAAGGCCTCAATTTTTCTTCTGGGAGTCACTTAGCCACACATGAACAGTCCATGTGCACATGAACACTTCTACAATTCCTTCTGTGAAATCAGATCGGTTTCTGTGTTTGTAATGACATTTGAGACAGACTGACTGGCAAGATTTCCAAAACTGCTATTGAATGTTTTAAACCTCCCAGCAATTTCTGGAGTTGTCTCTGAGTAACAGAGCAGAAAAATTAAATAGAGGAGGCCACTCTGTGTTTTTACAATTAAACTATTCAGGGGTGTACAAAACATGTGCAGAGGTAAATTAAGTTCATTTTAGAGAGCATCTGTGGTATCTTAAATTTCTGCAATGTGGCAAAAGTGATTCATAAGATAAAATATATTCCAATATCATCAGATGACAGACTTTTTACTTCATCATCATTACATGCATGAGGGATCAGACTAGTAATACTGCTTCAAAACTAATGTGAAATTCCACAACTTATTCAGAGATTTGTGTCAACACTTGACAGGGTTACATCTCTGAGGATGTTAACATTACAGGGGGCTCATAAAAGCCCATCGAATTCATGACTCCTGTAAAAGAAGTCCCCATTTTAAAGGAAAATAATTATACTTTGGGACTGAATTTCATCTTTCTCTGCAAGTAACTCACATGAGGCCTCTGCATATCTCAGGTTCCAATGAGATCCTTAGAGGAAGGCAGAAGTGGTGCTAAATAGTGTCAAAAATATGGCACAAAAGCAGTAAAAAGAAGAGGATTTTACTCCCTGTGAACATTATAGCTGGAGATTGAGGAAGCTGATCTAACCAAACATGCTTTTGTCATAAGATTTTTTATACTCAAAGTCATTCAAGTGAACACATAAGGGCGTGTATATGAAAAATTACGGCAGTAAGGTGAAGTTCCTGATGACAGGAAAAAGGGAAATATAACCCCCATTTTCAAGTAGCAGAAAATGGAAGACCTGGGAAACTACAGACCCGTCAGTCTCACCTCTGTGCCTGGCAAAATCTTGTAGCAGATTCTCCTGGAAAACATGCTAAGGCACATGAAAAAGAATGAGATGGTTGGTGACAGTAAACTAAGGGCAAATCCCATCTGACTAGTTTGGTGGCTTTCTATGATGGGGCTATGGAACTGATGGATAGCGGTAGAGCAGTTGACATCATCTACCTGGACTTGTGCAAAGCATTTGACACTGTCTCACATGACATCCTTGTCCTTAACTTGGAGAGACATAAATTTGACGGATGCACTCAGTGGATAAAGAATTGATTGGACAGCCACATACAGAGAGTTGTGGTCAACTGTGCAATATCCAGTTGGAGACCAGTAACAAGAGGTGTCCCTCAGGGGTCAATGTTGGGACTGGTCTAGTTCAGCGTCTTTGCCAGCAACATGGACAGTGGGATTGAGTATGCCCTCAGCAAGTTTGCCGATGACACCAAGCTGTGTGCTGCCGTTGATACATTGGAGGGAAGGAATGCCATCCAGAGAGACCTTGACACCCTTGTGAGGTGGGCCAATGCCAACCTTACAAAGTTTAACCAAGCCAAGTGCAAGGTCCTACACTTGGGTCAGGGCAATCCCAGGCACTTCTACAGGTTGGGCAGAGAAGAGATTCAGAGAAGCCCTGCAGAGAAGGATGTGGGGGTGCTGTTCAATGAGAAACTAAACATGACCCAGCTTCAGTGTGCACTCGCAACCCAGAAAGCCAACCATGTCCTGGGCTGTATAAAAAGATGCATCACCAGCAGGTCGAATGAGATGATCCAGCCCCTCTGCTTTGCTCTTGTGTGACCTCACTTGCAGTATTATGTACAGTTCTGGTGTCCTCAACATAAAAAATGCATGGAACTCTTGGAACAAGTCCAGAGGAGGTCCACAAGGATGATTAGGGGACTGGAGCACCTCCTGTATGAAGACAGGTTGAAAAAGTTGGGGCTGTTCAGCCTGGAGAAGAGAAGCTTCATGGAGAACTCAGAGCAGCCTTCCAGTATTTGAAAGGGGCCTACAAGGCTGCTGAACAGGTACCTTCATTAGGGACTGTAGTGATAGGACAAGTGGTAATGGGTTCAAACTTAAACAGGGGAAGTTCAGGATAAATATAAGGAAGAAGTTCTTTCCTGTAAGGGTGGTGAGGCACTGTAATGGGTTGCCCAGGGAAGCTGTGAATACTCCATCCCTATCAGTGTTCAAAGCCAGGTTGGAAGGAGCATAACTTGGGTGATATGGTTTAGTGTGAGGTGTCCCTGCTCATGGCAGGGTGATTGGAACTTGGTGATCATAAGGTCCTTTCCAACCCTGAGTATTCTATGATTCTATGTTTCAACAGGAGCAGACAAAAAGTTGTAATGAACTGCCATGCTGTGTTTGTGGTTATGAATTACATAAGTTAATTCTACATGGAGAGAAAAAAGCCCTCTCCGAATATTTTTCAGGGATTAAAGGCTAGAACATTTTCACTGGCATGTGCGTAGCCTAATTAACTCCTGTGAATAGATTTCTAATGTTCAAAGGATGATTTAGTGGAGAAAAGGCTATTTTTATTTTTAATATTGTTTCCATTATTCAAGAGGTGGAGAGAAATCAGTGCCCACCCGATGTCTGGTTTCTCAGTGCTACACAGATAGAGCATTGATTTAAAAACCTAGTATAAAGGTAAATTTTAAACAGTGACTGAATTACATGCAAGTTATCACTACAGTGATTGCATATTCTTCATTTATTAACAGAATTTCAGGACAATGGGTATATATTGGTGCTATTAATACAAAGACAGTTCTCTATAGATATGTCATGCAAGAAATTTACTGTTCTTATCAGAAAGGATCTGAAACTCAGAGCCCTCTATAGTGACTCTTGTGTTCAGCTTTCTCAGATACTCAATCCAGCAAATTACTAGCTTGCCTGAAAGCCATCAAAAGACATTTGTCACTGGATCAAAATCAAATATGTATCCTGTCAGTTAAGAAAGACTTTGTTGGACTAAATGAATGTACCGGTTTAGACAGTGCTGCAAGATTAATGATGACACTGTTTGTCCAATTTTCACCTTTGGAGCAGCAATACAAAGATGTGCCCTTTCTCTGTGCCTGATGTTATGCATATCAAACTCATTATTCCTTCTGCTGTGAGTCTTAGTAATGGTCCATGTTTCCAGCTCTCCCTCCAAAGAAGATTAACATGGTATGGGTGCAATTTATCTTGGGGAAGGGATTGCTGCATAGAAGTGTACTTGTTGGTGTTAGATGGGTTAATTGCCTAATCACAGTGAACACTTAACGAGTGCATGTGTCTGACAGAATGAGGGCTCTGGCATACATTTTTAAGCCAAAGCAAATGAACTATTTCACCCTTTCATCATTCTTTAGATGTGAAAGCTATCAGTGAGCAACCTGCCTTCAATTAGCCATATATTGTTTGACTTAATCCAAAGTCCCTGCCTCCTGTCGTTGTTTTGTGGCACTCTATTACTAAGTGTAAGCATAATTTCACAAGAGAATTCAGAAAATAAGGCTTTATGAGGGCATTTTGACCCATCCATCCATTAGAAGACTGATGAATAAACAACATGGTCGGCACCATTCAGTCTCTGTACAGTGTTTTTTCTCCAGAGTTGTATGCTGAGCCACTCCCCAGTGCTTCCATTTGCCCCAGTAGTGACTTTACACTCAACTTCTAGCTTCATGATTTTCTTTTCACACAATACTGAGCTCCTTGCTCTCTCCTACTGCTCATAGCAGAGGCAGTTGAACTTGGAGGTCAGCATGAGGAGGAAAGAACAATATAATTGCACACCACAGAGGCCAAATGTTTAGTAAAGTCATGGGGAATCTTGTCAGGAAGACTCATTGAAGTTACTGGGAAATTCAGCACTTTCCCAAAAGAAACTGGACAACTGAATTCCAAAAGACAGTTGTTCCTTAACAGTTACGTGCTGAGACATACAAAATGTGCCTATTTTTCCTATTTTTGTCATACATCTTATCTCTCCTTTCTTCTTTTTAATTTCTTTGTATTCCTTTCTGATCTACCTAAAGTACAAACTATAGCTGGAGAACTAACTAAATTGTTCTTAATTTGTGGAATGGTTTTGTCTCTCCTTGTAGTTATGAAACGTTAATGAAATTATCACAAACTCCTTAGACTTTCACTACAAAAAAGTGCAGGAAGTACAACAGCCCTTCTTCTAGGCATAGTCCTTCAACAGTTGAAATGTTTAACATGTTTTATTCAATATTATACCATTGCATGGCACAATTTCTAACAGAACTTGTGAATTCTGAGTGTGAAAAACCTTTATGAAATATGCGGTTAAACATTAGCTTTTTGAAAATCTGAATTTAACAATCTGTTTTTATCGTGTGTACAGAAGCAACATATCTAGGAATGAAAATGTGAATGAGTAAATCCCACTTAACAACAGATGACCAATGACCAGACTTATGACATCACAGAAAATAATTTCTATGTCACACAATTTTTAAGTGATTAAAACAAAATAACTTCAGTATCTTACTTTCTTCTGTTTTCATGCTTGTGAAATCTTCCTGTGGAGGCAGCTTGAATAACAAGCTTCCTATGGATGCCTACTTCCAACTCAAGTATTATTTAGTTACTACTATTAAAACTCTAATGTAGATGGATGTGATAAAACCTGTATCTGAAAAATTTTATATTTCTTTCATACTTCAGTCTTCAGACTTAAAAAACGGTATTTTTTGAGGCTTCTTTTCTGAAATAATGTTTAAACTGATTAGATTTCCTTAGAAGGCCTCAATCAGGTTTCTGCTCCCATCTTTAGAAATTAATTTCTTGTTTGGCCTGCAAGTCTTCAGTAGAACATCTGAATAGGTCAGTGTATGAAAACTAAATAAAAGCATAAAACACTGAGGAGTTTCTTTGTCTTGAAACAACATAACATACCAATGGAAGTGTCTGCTTTCCTAAAAATGCGTGCCAGGAATTTCTTGTATGGGTATAAAAACTGTTGCAGAAGAAAAGAAAAAAGCTGCAGAGGTAGCAATGAGAACTCAGGTGTCTTTCTTAAGATTATTGAACATGGAACCACTTTATTTTCCTGACCCCAACACTCAGATCAAGTAAATTCAGCTTTACATTGTTTATTCCAGTAACAAATGAATCAATGGCAATCTCATCTCTGTAACAGGTCATTCTGTCAAGCTCAAATTTCAATCATTTTGCTGACAAGACAAAGTTGTCCCTTTCAAGGGGAAACATAACTGAACCACATTATCCACCTAACAAGCCATTCCTTACCAAGAAGTGGATGTGCTATGTATACTACAAGCACAGTAGTGTCTACTGCTTGTGTTTGAATCTCTCTTTGCACTAAAACGTCCTTGTACTAGCCTTTGTTTCTGCTGTTTGGTTACCATAAAAAGCTACTGGCTAAATTGCATTCTTCATCAGTCGTCAGCTGCTGATAAGTCGGGCAGTTCTGCCTTCAATGATTTTGGGTATGGAAGGATGCATCGTTAGATTTTCTGTGTAATGTAGGTATGACAACTTTTCAAATTGGTGCAGCCCCCACATAATTTAATATAATTCAAGTCTCTTATTTCCCACCTTGCAATTAGAATATATTAAAATGTTTCAGTGATCCTGAATATGAAAGTGTATGACACTAATATATTTCTTACGTTCATGTTGTCAAGTCTGTAATGTTTTAACAGAAAAGAAGATGCAAATTTCCATTCTCTTAATGCAGTAGAGAATGAGTTGAGTACACAATTTTTCATTTCTGTCTAGCTAGAAATAGTAATGTATGAGCTGCAGAAGAGAGCACAATCTCTCAAGCTGCTAAGAAATGAAATGCCATAAACAGTGACTTGTTCTTCACTGGTGCTTTCTCAGCATTGAAGTTTTATTTTTCTATTTACAAGATTCTTCATGAAAAGAAAAGAAGATTATACTTTGATTATATTAGAATAAAGCAAAGCCAAAATCTTTCTTACACTGGTTTAGTGCATTTGAAGTATGATGTTCTTATGCATAATTTCTTTCTTCTCATGGATGAGTCATTCTAAATTACTTTGGAGTTCCCAGGGGCTAGTGTTGGTCAAGGAGAAGACAGCTCTGACAGCTGGTACATTTGTTTTGTTATGTCACATTAAGTCTAAATTCTAAACAGTGCTGCTTTTTTTTTTTTCTGTGTGTTTTTATTTCAAACTTGCAAAAACAGTTGTGTGTTGTTTCAGCTGATTTGTAGGCATGAATACAAACATAGAATCATAAAATCATTGAATGGTTTGGATTGGAAAGGGTGTTAAGGTCATCTAGTTCAAATCCCCTTGCCATGAGCAGGGACACCTCACCCTAAACCATATCACCCAAGTTATGCTCCTTCCAACCTGGTCTTAAACACCACCAGGGATGGAGCATTCACAACTTCCTTGGGCAACCCATTACAGTGCCTCACCACCCTTACAGGAAAGAACTTCTTCCTTATATTTATCCTGAACTTCCCCTGTTTAAGTTTGAACCCATTACCACTTGTCCTATCACTACAGTCCCTAATGAAGGTACCTGTTCAGCAGCCTTGTAGGCCCCTTTCAAATACTGGAAGGCTGCTATGAGTTCTCCATGAAGCTTCTCTTCTCCAGGCTGAACAGCCCCAACTTTTTCAACCTGTCTTCATACAGGAGGTGCTCCAGTCCCCTGATCATCCTTGTGGACCTCCTCTGGACTTGTTCCAAGAGCTTCATGTCCTTTTTGTGTTGAGGACACCAGAACAGCACATAGTACACCAAGTACTCCAAGTACTCACAAGAGAAGAGGAAAGGGGCAGGATCATCTCCTTCTACCTGCTGGTCACACACTTTTTTATGCAGCCCAGGACATGGTTGGCTTTCTGGGTTGTGAGCTCACACTGAAGCTGGGTCATGTTTAGTTTCTCATCAACCAACACCCCCCAAGTCCTTCTCCGCAGGTGACCTCTGAATCTCTTCTCTGCCCAGCCTGTAACTGTGCCTGGGATTGCCCTATCCCAAGTGTAGGACCTTGCACTTGGACTTGCAGAACTTCATGAGGTTGGCATTGGCCCACCTCACAAGGGTGTCAAGGTCTCTCTGGATGGCATTCCTTCCCTCCAATGTGTCAACGGCAGCACACAGCTTGGTGTCATCAGGAAGCTTGCTGAGGGGGCATGAATCCCACTGTCCGCATCACTGACAAAGATGTTGAACAAGATTGGTCTCAACACCGACCCCTAAGGGACACCAATCATTACTGTTTTCCAACTGGACATTGAGCAGTTGACCACAACTCTTTGTGTGCGGCCACCCAGCCTATTCTTTATCTGCATAGTGGTCCATAAACAAATTAACTTGTGTTTTTTTTCTCTAGAAAAAACAAAACAAAACAAAATCAAAACACAGCATCAGTGAAAGCAGAAAGATAAAGTGGGACTAAGATAGGAGTTCTGCAAATATTTCAGATGGTTTCATGTAAGCTCATGATCTGTTAACTACGGGTCTGTGAAATAGCTCAGAATATGGCAGAAAACTGTGAATTTCATTTGCCCACTTACTCAACAGTTTGAATACTAATAAGTACTTACTGTGGTAACCCCTGTGTGACATGGAGACAGAACTTTTTTAAGACACAAACACTACACATAAGGTATGTGGCTTGTGGATTTGCACACTGCCCTATTCATGAACAGAGTGAATGACACCATCTTGCCCTCAGTGATTTATGTCTTGAAAACCATACTTCTGGAAAAGAACATTATTTATGTCACATATGAATAGTTACAGCTTGTGTGTTTAAGATGTGAATGCCTCTTTTTGGTTGTGCACCCACTGGAACACGTAACATATCCTTCCCTCCTTTAATGCTCTGGGTGGGTAATGTTTTAATTAATGACTAGCAATGCGGGATAGCCTTATGAACATCACAAATAGGACTTTTATTCATTTTCTGTAATGAATAGAGAATGTATAAAGCCACTATACATGCAGACAGCCTTGTGAATCCACAGAAGATCAGAAATGGAGTGGTATGCCTGGTAACAGATGATTAGGTGCTTATGCATACTAAAACTCATCAGAGAGCTATTTTTTAAAGTGGGTACATTTTTGAATCTGGGGAAAAAGCCCTTTACTGAATACATGTTCATGTCCTTTCTACAGCCATACATCCACTTGGGTGGTTGTGTGAACAAACATACACAGAACTGAACTTCAGCACTGAACCCGTTTGTACTGAGCTGAGCTTATGGTTCCCAAGGAGAGGATTAGTCATAAGATGAGATATTAGCTAACTCTGTGTATGCTTCCTCTTATCAACCAACTGTTGATAATTTCTTGTGTCCCTTGAAAACCACCTACTTTTCCCACATAATCCCATATAGTCCTTTATTGTACATTTGCCATCTATAGAAAACAGATAACCATTCCTCTGTTGATCTTACTGTTTATGGATTCCAATGACTAATCCCCCTAGAGAGGTTTTCCAATGCTGTCATGAAGTGACTCCCTCCCATTGAGTCTTATGGAAGGCAGGTGACATTTTACATTATTTTGTTCAAGAAGGTAGGAAAATGCAGCTATCTACTTCCCATCATGGGGGCAGGATGGATAAATACAGCAGCAGAGTCTTTAGGAACCAATCACCTAGAGGCTTGAAAGAAATTCGTTGTGAAAGCCCCACTGCTACACTCCAGGACCTGCCTGACAACAGACCGGATTCACCGGATGTCACATCATCCTAAACAACTCTATAAATGAAACACTTCAAAATGCAGACAGACATGACAGGGTTTGTTGTGAATATGCAGTGTAGTACACATGCACATGGTAGTCAGCAGAGAGTTATTTAAAGCCTCCTTTCCTTGGTTTGTTACCATCTGTTTTGTTCAGCACTGGAAGAGGGTTTCGTGCTGCGAAAAATGAGAGGATGCCTTGATCCATCAAAAGGGTGCTATTCATAGAAACTTCCTAACATCACAACAAATAACAATGATATAACCCTGCAATGTGTCCTGTTACCTAGATTACCATTTTGTTTCCACACAAACCATTTGTTGCAATTTGCTTAGACCAGGAAATTTACGGAGCACAATGTGGAGATAAGGCGTTTTCCCCCACCATCTCATTACTTCAAGAAATGCCACACTACTGACAACTTGATTATGTTGCACTAACAGTTTTTAACCCCTTTCTTAGGAAACAAACTATATTAGAATTTAATGCCTCAGGAACTTTCCTGGCAAATATGCATTTGCCTATGCATATGCTTACATATGCATAAGCAAAGAGGATATCCTCTTTAATTGCTCTGAGGGGTATCTTAGAAATGTATCCTTTCTAATGCAGGGAAGTCTGAACAGCTTCCAGGTGGAAACTGAGGCAAAGAGTACTAGAGACACAGAGCGGGCAAGCAAAAAGAGGTAATGGGTGCACACTTGCCTTTCTGATTTACTGGGTTTTTTTCTCAGACAAACAGTTTGGTTTATCAGATAAACTATTGTAAATAATTGCCATTTTTCTAATGTAAATGAAAGCACTCAGAGTGAGATCCCTACTATTCTGGTTTAGCCACCATTTACTTCTAGGAACACAACTAACTCTTTCTTAGTTGAAACCATGATACTTGTATACTTTCAAAAATAATTCGTGTTAAATAATTTTTCTGAAGATATATCTACACAAGAGAGCAAACCCGCCTCTTTTATTACCACTTTTTAAGACATAAGAAGAGCCCAGCCAAGAGTAGCTGAAGATGCTTTAGGGACTATGTACATATAGGTGAAAAATGATTCAGTAATGAATAATTGGAGGAGGAAGAGGTGTGAAAGACTTCTAACCTTACAGTGCTGGCTGGCTTTGATAAATTGCCACAGAGAACAGGAAAGAGTAAATATCAGAATTAAGAGTCTGCTGTTTCTCCAGGGGCTATGCTAATGACCCTTTGACCCAGCTCCTGCTGGAATCGAACCTCAAAGCTATTAACTTGTCCAGTGGAATGAAAAAATCCTGCCCCAAAGAAAATTTTAATTTTTAATAATGTCTACAAGACGTCTAAAAACCACAAACAGCAAAGCCTTTATTCTGACACCCATAGAAGGCTTCTATTTAAGTGGCTATGTGACTGATGCAGTGTATTGGAGCCTCATGGGAAAAATATCAAGACTAAATATAGACTCATCAGTTTCTAAAATGCAGCCATATTTCCGGGAAAATGTATTCATCACACTCTACTAAAAATTACCTTTTCCCCATGTTTTTCATGTACGAGCAATAGACGGTTTGTTTAAAAGATGAAAAGATTGATATTAGTCATAAGAACACGTAAACAAAATACTTCTGTAAAAACTACCCTTTAAATCTCATTAGTTCAAACTGACACTGAAAGAGCCCTGATATAGAAATGATTTACACTACACAGATTGCTTGTGCAGATTTATGGCTCTTTTATGAAATGAAAAACGTGAAGGTGAATTTAATATTTCTCAAATGAATAGTCATGGGGCTTGAAATCTTCCTTTGACAGAGGTAACTGCATTTTGTTTCAGTGTTAATAAATTCACTTTTGTAAGATTGTGTTGGGCTTTTTTTTTCTTAGATTCATTCCTAGTTGTTGCCCATCAGTCTCTGTGTAAAACTATCTCCTCCATCAGAAAAAAAAAAAAAAAAAGAAACACAAGCAGCCAAAGAACAAATATATAGGATTAGTACATTATGAAGAATAAATAGCAGCTTTCAGCTCTCTGTCATGGATGGCATTTATCACATTTCTCTCGACCCAGCTCCCAACAACGCTGGGGAGATAAGTAGGCTGGGTTCATTTTTCCTGCATAGTTTGTTTTACAGCAACAATAACAGTAAGAAGACTGGGAGACTGGGAGACAAGGCATGTATTTTTATTCTTCTCAGGTTTGTTTTTTTTTTTTTTTTTTTTTTTTTTTTTTGAAAGAAAAAAAATACTTCTGCAAAAAAGTGGGCTTAGACTTTTCTGTCTGTTATGCTAATATATTCATAGAAAAAGCTGGTACTAAGGACGGTTCTCCAATTAAGACAAATGAGGCACATTGAATTTCTCCCTCAGGGCACAGCAGGGGTGCTGGCAAAATCTACTTTATTCTTTCTGTCAGGGCTGAACTGGAAACAAAAGCATGAAAATTCAACACATCCACTTACAGAATAATAAAGGCTGTTGTTTAAAGCGTGAAGAGTTTTGGCACCCTTCTGGGGCCTTATGCAAATCATTCTTCCTCTCAACTGCTACCAACCCATCGGTCTTGGAAATTAAAGATGAACTTGGTCGGTTAACAGCTGAAAAGAGAAGAGCAGCCTGAAAGTCAATTAGATTTGTATTCAGCAAATAAATCAGGTCTGACTGATATTGGCTAAACTAAAATGCATTATTATGGTCTGACAGTAATTCTAATTTGATTGACAAATGTATGTAGTGTATTATTAAGCTAAATGAAAGATGAGAATAATCCTATTATTACATTTTTTGGAACCTCTTTCAAGCAAATAGCCTCCCCCTCCCCCAAAACACAATGAAGGTTACCAATGTGGTATTATCTCCAGTACAGTTAAAAAAAACCAGAAATGTATTTTATGAGATATTAACATAATTAAGACAGAGTATGACCTTTAAAAAATGACATTTTTGTACACATTTTTCGTGTGTCTTCCTAAATACAGAAATGTATGAGGTTAAGGTAATTTTTTTTTTGTTTTTTGTGTCTACTCCTTACAGAAAACCTTATCCTGAAAGTGATGGCGGTATCTGCTAGTAAAAATGCTGGCGACTTGCTTGGAGTAGTACTGTTACCAGCCATAGCACCAATTATAACAACAGCAGCAAATTTTAGGAGAAAGAAAAGCACTTAGCACATGTGATACTAAGAACAACAATGCAGCTAATTAATAATTTTTTTCATCGTTGGAGCAAACAAACCAAGGACCATCACAACTAATAGAAACTGCACAATTAAGAAAAATGCCAAAATCTGGCCATATAGGATGGCATTTGTCGTTTTGTGAGAGCATAATTTGGACAGACAACCATCCTTTAAGCATAAGTAGGGCAGAATTTGCAATGTAAATAACTTATAGGTGGCTCACTGCATTTGCTTGTGTACTAACACCTAGTCTGTATGTTCTTGCCAAGAGTTTCCTTTCAGAAGCAAGATGTGCAAACATACTTGTGCAGTTGTGAAAGTATGACAGTCCAAGCTCTATCATCCTTTCTACTTCCTGAGCATAAATTATTAATGCTGTACGTCATTTGTTTTTCCTGTGAAAGGGAAAGATACTATGCTGCACTAATATGGTCAGAACCCAGGATACACCTGCCAACTTACAACACAAAACTCAGACACATCACTGTTAACTTTAAGACTATATACTCAGAAAGTATAACGGTAACTGGCAAAACAGTGGTGGAGTGCTTTATATAACTGACATGCCAATAAGTGCAGTTTGGTCACCGTTTGTTTGGCTTAGACTTAATATATTTGAGGGATATCACAAGATTTTAATAAGGAAAACATGTCAAATACTTCTTTGCCTCAAGCTTTTCTGTGTTTGTAGTTTTTTGGAATTGTGTTTTTTAGAGAAAACATGGAAAACAGAAAAACAGTGTGAGTGAATAAATGTGGTGAAACAGAGGGAAGGGAAAAAGAATTTTCTAAATACTTTTAAAACTCTGAATTCAAGGCTGGAGCTGACAGAATACTTCAAGAATGCATTCATAAACATATGTTGGAATAAAAATAATGTATCTACTTTGATGGCCTTCAGAGATGTTTTTATTTGTTTTCCACAAACATTTGTACAAGTTATCCTTATTGTTTCATTTTCAAGAATATTAATTGACAGCAAAATGCCGGGCAATAGCTCTGCAAATCATTGAAGTAAACTTCCCCCCCCCCCCAGGTGAACAGGGAACATTCTCCAGATTAAAAAAAAACAATGTTTGTTGAACCACCTATCACCGCACCTTTTTCATATGATATGCTTTATTATGGGATATCACTTTTGACTCTTGTAAAATAAATTGGTTTATGATTTTTAGATGCTAACCAAATGTTTGCTTTTCTTCTTCCACCTTCTTACTCATCAGTCTCAGGGTTTTAAAACCACAGAGACAGGGGTTAACCCTGGCAGGAGGAAGATTGGGAGGTACCCCAGAGCTGTCTCTTTCCAGGCTGAACCAGCCCTGGTCCTTCATCAGGGCAGGTGCTTCATTATTGTACTGCTAATTACTTCTAGGGATGATATTTTTCTGATAAAACTCCCAAAAAACAAAAACCAACACAACATTTTCTGTGGATCCATGTGAGTATAACATGTTAATAAACAATGTCACCTAACCACATGTAGTTTGGATACATTTATACAGACAGTGTACATACACATTAACATTCTAGAAAAAATTGTCTTCAAGTACAGTTACTGGTTTTTAGAAAGGAGATGTTGGCAGTTAGCAATGAGGATGCAGAACAGGGAGACTGAGGTCTAAGTGATGCAACAAACCTTTATAGAAAATTGATATGTTCTTTTGTGATCAGTGTTGCTCTTGAGAATCTGGGGTCCTTGGCATGCATCAGTTTACAAGGTCGGACTTTCACTCTCCCCAAGTGCCAGGACCTGCTCTCTTGGCTGGTTTGCACCTAGCCAGGTAACTTTTGCAGGCTGCTCACTTAGTGCAGCCAGAGTTTGCTATTTCTCCTTTGTGTGTCATATCTCAAACCCATGTCAGGTGCTATTTCTTAACAATATTAGACCCACATAGGAATCAGAAAAACATAAAAAAATTTTGCTTTTTTTTTCTTTCCATTCTGACTGACCCTTTCCTGGGAAGGAGAGAGGTCAGCTATTTGAACCAAGCATTTAATCTGTAATAAGTACAGGAACAAACCAAAAGGAACCAGAAATTAAGCAGAAGAACTGAAATCTTTTGGGAATCATGCTCAAAAAAGTGCAAGACCAAGATTTTCATACTTCTGGGTTTAATGAAAAGATCAGTACTTTTCACATTATTATTAGCTAATTAAAAAAAAAAGTCTTGCACAGCATATTGATTCACAGCCTAATAATTCTTGGCACATCACAGAATCACAGAAGGACTGAGGTCGGAAGGGACCTCTAGATATCACTCAATTGAAACTGCTCAAAGCAGGATCAGCTAGATCAAGTTGCTCAGGGCTTTGGATATCTCCAGAGATTGTGATTTCACAACTGCTCTGGGCAACTTGTTGCAATGCTTTTATAACTCTCACACTAAAAAAAAAAAAAAAGAGCTTCAGTGGAATTTTCAAAGTACTTCAGCTTGTTTGTGCCAAATGCCTTTTTTCCATTCACTGCACACCACTGAGAAGAGAGTCTGGCTCCATCTTCATTACGTTCCCCTGCCCCCCCTGAATTAACACACATGTATGAGATTCCATGTGTGCTAATCTTCCCTTTCACAGGATGAGCAGTCTCAGCTCTCTCAGCCTCTCCTCACATGTCATACTACTTCAAGTCCTTAATCAACTTTGCATCCCATTGTTGGGTTCATTCTGTGTGTTCATGTGTCCCATGCTAGAAGCCTAGAACTGGATCCAGCACTCAAGGTATTTCTTAGCAGCTCTGAGCAGGGGAGTATGATCACCTTCCTTGACCTGTTGGCAACATTTCTTATGCAAGCCAGAAAGCACCACCTGCTGCAGATTTCCAGTTGAGTTAACAGGAGACATACACAAGCACTGAATATTCCACAGTCATCTTTGGTAGTCAACTCTTAGATGCAATATGCTAACTCCTTGCTTTGCACAAACTCATGAGCAAAATGTCAATTTTAATAGAACGAAGAAAGAAAGCTTCAACAGTTCTGGGAGAATACACACTGACATTAGTTCACTGATGTCAGTGTATCTCATAGTGAATGACTCATCCAGGATTAAAAGGGGATGGAGGGACTACATGGCACTTACCACTACTTGCACCTAGTCTCACTTGCAGCTGGACCTCACATTGGGATCTAAAGAAGTTTCCACAGTAAGTCTCATTTTCTTCTTTTACTGTTACTTTGACCACTGATGTAGTAAAGGGTATTAAACAGGTCTGCTTCTCATGCTGTCTGTGTGATGTGCAGACTCTTCCCCAGCCTCTATACCTTTCTAGGAATGAAACTGGAGACTTCTCAGGCTTATCATCCTCCCCTCTAAAGGGAAACAACAGTACCCCATTTTCCACATAAGCTTTTGTTTAAAAAAAAAAAAAAATCACAAATATTAATAAGCAAATACCCAAAACCACAAATAGATTAAACGGCAGACAGTTGGTTTTGCTCTTCTCTCCACGAAGAACCATTTCTTTCCACACATGGCAAAAATTATTTTCTAACACCTCCATTGCTGACCAGAAACAGTGTTGAGAGCTATGCTTGTCTTTAAACAGATCCCACTGAAGACCTGGTGTAGTTGGGTTTCAGATTTCTGGGCTGCAGATTTCCAGGCAAGCAATGTATATATACAACATGAAAAAATGTTTCCAATACATAGAGGTATGAAGCAACTATCTGAAGCTTTTCTGCATTTTATATGTCTTCTATATATTTATTTTTTCTTTCTAAACTAAAATTCTAAGGTTCAATCTCCATAAGTATTATTTTTACTGTAAGACCTATGTAACTAACCTACTATTTGCACTATCCACTTAGATACAAATATACAAATTATACAAATTATGCAATTTATACAAATTATACAATTTACAAATTGTACAGTTATACAATTAGTCTATATTTAATAATATCCTAGCATTTCGATAAGCATAAAGCAAAAATGAAGAGGAAATTTGCAACATTTTTATCTCTCATAGTTTTATTAACAAGTTATAATAAGTGCAATACAGCTCCAAAAGATATTGGAAAGTTACACTTTTTCTTTTTTTTTTTTTTTTCCCCAGAAACAACCCCTCTTCACATTCAAACTGGAGACTGGGCACTATTTTAATGAGATGTCTAGTTGGGAGCTTTAAAACAAATGAGAATAGTTCATTTAGTAAAACTGCAATTAATGTTGAGTGAATTATAGAATCATAGAATCATAGAATAGTTAGGCTTGGAAAGGACCTTAAGATCATCTAGTTCCAACCCCCCTGCAAGGGGCACGGACACCTCCCACTAAACCATGCCATCCAAGGCTCTCTCCAACCCGGCCTTGAACACCACCAGCGATGGAGCATTCACAACTTCCCTGGGCAACCCATTCCAGGGCCTCACCACCCTTACAGGAAAGAATTTCTTCCTCATATCCAATCTAAACTTCCCCTGTTTAAGTTGGAGCCCATTACCCCTTGTCCTATCACTACAGTTCCTCATGAAAAGTCCCTCCCCAGCATGCCTATAGGTCCCCTTCAGATATTGGAAGGCTGCTAGGAGATCTCCATGCAGCCTTCTCTTCTCCAGGCTCAACAGCCCCAACTTTCTCAGCCTATCTTCATACGGGAGGTGCTCCAGTCCCCTGATCATCCTTGTGGCCCTCCTCTGGACTTGTTCCAACAGTTCCATGTCCTTTTTATGTTGAGGACACCAGAACTGCACACAATACTTCAAGTGAGGTCTCACAAGAGCAGATGAGAGGGGCAGGATCACCTCCTTCGACCTGCTGGTCACGCTCCTTTTGATGCAGCCCAGGATACAGTTGGCTTTCTGGGCTGCAGGTGCACACTGCCAGCTCATGTTCATATTTTCATCAACCAAAACCCCCAAGTCCTTCTCTGCAGGACTGCTGTAAATCTCTTCTGTGCCCAACCTGTAGCTGTGCCTGGGATTGCTCCGACCCACGTGTAGGACCTTGCACTTGTCATTGGTTAAACTTCATCCGGTTGGCATCAGCCCACCTCTCAAGCATGTCAAGGTCCCTCTGGATGGCATTCCTTCCCTCCAACGTATCAACCAAACCACACAGCTTGGTGTCATTGGCAAGCTTGCTGAAGGCACACTCAATCCCACTGTCCATGTCACCAACAATGATGTTGAACAAGACCAGTCCCAACACCGACCCCTGAGGGACACCACTTGTTACTGGTCTCCAGCTGGACATTGAGCCATTGAGCGCAACTCTTTGCATGTGCCCATCCAGCCAGTTCTTTATTCACTGAGTTGTCCACCTATCAAGTTGATGTCTCTCCATCTTAAAGACAAGGATACCTACCTTTAGGTTTTTTCAAGGTTTTGAAAGCTTAACCTAAAAATTTGTTGTCTTAAGATAATATTCTTAAAAATCCAACCCCTATACTTTTATGTTTAATAAGCTGAACACTTGTAATTTAAGGTAAATAATACAGTAATACTATAAGACTCAGGATACCAAATGTGTCTTTTATAACTATATAAACAATATATGATTCTGTGATCACTTTTTAATGGCAATTTCCCATCTTTCAGCTGCATATTAAAGCCATAGTAGAAATCTTCATAGATACCATCATATGTATATTCACACATATATATGAATAATATTTAATTGTCCTGCTAGACTTATATTAAGATTCTTTTGCATCTGTAGGCATTTTCAAATTAACAGCTTCTTATTAACTTCAGGTAATTTAAAACAAATAACTGGACATGCCTACTAAAATCCAATGGTGGTGATACAATGTATTTTCATCACGTCTTTTCATTTTACAGGTGGTCATTTTGATTGCCTTTATTGAAACTGCACTTGATGAACATTTAATGCATTTATATTATTCTCTCATGGCCAACCTTATCATCTAGTATGAAAAGTACTCAGACTTCTTTGCTAAAATGACTGGACTTGGGGTATTTCTCCAATGCAAATAATTAAAAAAAAAAACAAACAAAAACCACACACTAAAAAACCAAACAAAAAACCAAACCGACCCAAACAAACCAACCAACCAACCAAACAAAAAAAGATCCTTAGTGCTATTTTCCAGGAATATAAATGCCACTTCAGCATGGGAAGGTTAGAATCAGGGTGGAAATGAGGAAGGAATCTCAAGTTCTTAAGTGCTGTACTTCTTATGAAATCTTTACCTTTAGAGAGAAATAGAAAAAAAAAAAAATTATGTTACAGATGTTTCAGTATTATAAAAATATGTTATGTCAGGCTATAATTGAATTCCTAACATGATCTCATGGACAGTGTTACTGAATCTGACAAGTGTTTTTTTATATTTTTTTTTAATTGTATTATGGGGTTTATAGAACATAAACAGTAGACTGGAAAAAATAAACACCCAGGTTCTCACAGCCCTTCATCTTTTAGCTTTTTACAGAACTTCACAAACCAGGTTTCAGAACACACCTCTGAGGTACTCAATACTAAGAAAAACGATACTTGGACTGACTGTACAGCAGAAGAGATGACCATGCTAACCATATCTATTTTGGTGAGACTTTGCAGTGTCAGGATATTTTTTTACCTGCTATTTGGCAATGCTAAATGTGAATTGCCCCAAAGTTAGAGGAAACCACAAATCTAGACCAATTACAGTTTCAGGTCAAAGGAAAAGTCTGTTTTCTGTTGATGCTTCAACACATCAGCTTGATTTATAAAGCCTGGCTAGAAAAGAATAGAGAATATAAGGAGGGTTGTTTTCCTTGTTGCAAAGATACTTAGCCTACAAATCTGAAAAGGAAAATAACAAAAATTATAAAAAATGGTATTTGTTTTTTTAATAGTCTGTAAACCTCACCTACTGACTGTTTCCTGACCACCTCCTCTCTTTTTTTTTTTTTCTTGTAGCAATTTGAATGGCTATCACATTTCTATATTATAATCTGGAAAAGTTTTAATCCTGTGAAATTTACAAAGATTCTTCCAAAATCTTGAAATGTATGAACAGTTTATTTGCAGTTCATATTTCTAGATACTAGTGACACACTTTTCTGTAAACATGTAGAAGCAGAGTTCCAATTAAATAAAATGCATTAAAAGAAAAAAAAAAAAAGCTTTTCAAGCTGGAGGTTTGCTAGACCATATAGACCATATAGTGTAACCTGTAAAGTACAACCTGAATTTCAACTGAGTCATGCTGAATATGAAATCATTCAGGACACCTGGTAGGCATTGCAAAACACAGTTTCTTCTCTTGTACCCCATCTTTCCAGGAGGCTAGCACTCCTTTTATTCAAGTCATGCAGAAGAACTTCCTTATATTAAATTGATGTGGTCTCAGAAATGGAAAAGGGGCAGTGACTTCTTTGTAAGCTTGTTGTCTTAATCAAATGTAACTTTCATCATGAGTTTACACCAGCTCCAGGGTTGGCAAAGAAAGGGCTTTGAATGTATTACCATTTTGTATTCCTGTAACTTTTCAAGTGTATGGATGAAAACCTAAGTGCCCCGACAAATATTTCATGTGGAAATCATCACTCAGGTAATTGTTTCTCTCCAGAACTCAGAGAGGCTGCTGTTCTTGCAACTCTGCATCCCTCTTGCAAGCAGAAGAAGTGAAGATGGCAAACAGACTGCAGATCTGTCCATATTTCAATGGATAGAAGAAGAAAATTTCCTCTTCATCACTTATGGGTCATAAATAGCATTCAGTTTGCCTAGACTGCAGGTAATGATAGACTTCATCGTCTATCCATGCAATGGCCAAAAAGGTCAATCTAAAATTGGATGTTTGAGTTCACTTTATATTCTCTAATTTTTCTATTAAAACCAAAATATCTGGGGAAGACTTATCCAATCATACAATCTGCTTCCAAGAAAAAAAAAAAAGAAGCTTCAGGCAACTGATTAACAGTGATTCCAAAACTAATCTATTGAAAAAGCAGAGGGAGAGAAGAAGGAATAAAACAGTGCAGGATGATTCACTGAGACTATTTCTATGGCTTAGGTTTGCAGTGCCAGAACTAAAATAGCAATGGTCAAAGACCCACAGACAGAATGTTTAGTTTGAATTACTAGTGTCTGGCAGATTCCAACTCAAATTACTTTTTGGGTATTGCAAAATGAAGTATTTATTTCAAAACTGTAGTATCTCCCCACACCCCTAGCCCTCTCAAAAGTATGAAACTGTGTTATTCTAGAATTAAAAAAAAAAATTATCAGCTCTTGCTATATTTTTTCAGCTGGACTTTGTGCATGCTTGTGGAATGCATCTGCACAAATCCCATACTTCTTTTACATTCAGGAAGTGGTATTTCAGAAGAAGCTCTTGTAAAACAATACTCCGTTTTCTGTGGTTTGGGAAGAAGCCAACACAAAATTTAGATTTCTTCCTTTTTCATATACAAACTCTATAACAAACAAAACTAAGTCCATAAAGCAGATTTACAATGCTGCTGTTGTGTGGGGCTTAGTGCAGCTACAAAATATTACGTTGTGCAAAATTAATGCTGCTGAAAATTTATGTTGCCAGCAGCTTGGATAATTACAAGGAAAAGCAGTTAGTAATGAATTCCTTTCACTCAGAATTCAGATCTCAGAACTGAATGTTGCCCATTATTGCAGTTCAAAGGAAACTATCTCTAAAATTGTCCTTTTAATGTTTGCTCGATGGTTTTACTTGTTCTTTTCTTGTAGGCACACAATTGTTGTCTTGATCTTTGTGATAAAAAGAGCTACACTGGAGCTTTGTAGTGAATCCAGTTGGTTTGGTAATGTGCCCACAGTCAGAATTCCAAAGTGAGAAGACAAAAGCTTAGAGAATACAAGCATGAGAGCTGTTTGTTCAGGGCTGTGGGAATCTAACACAGACCTAGAAACCAATGATCTCTCTCCATTACATCCACTCATAAAGTAACTATCCAATTCTATAGTCTTTTGTCTTTTCCCAAACCCCAGTTCTAACCACACTTTGAACAAATGTGGCAACCTCTTTGTATCTCTGCTTCTACCAAAATTCCCAGTGTGCTAGAATCCTTTCCCTTCACATTAAAGCTCCATTAGCTTAGCTTGTTCAAAGTTGCATTTATTTTCCTTAAATCACGAAGCATCAACAGAAAGGGTTTCACTTAAACAGACAAAAGCAAAAGCTGCTTTTGAAACCATCAGTTTTCACAGGGTCACAAGTTACATTCCAAAGATATTTAATCAGGCTTTCCAAAAAAATAAAATTAGAATGCATGCCTGTCATTTACATCTTAATTGAAAACATGGGATTCTAGGTTGTGCCTGAGTGATCTGTTGCATCTGTAGACCTCAAAGGATTTCGTAAAATGCTCTGTAAAAGCTGAGGTAGAGAGGCTGAGGCACTGAGACTGTGTTCCAAGTCAGAGACAGAATGAGGAGCAAAACATGGGGCTGGCAGAGGCAGCTCCACTATGTTTTGCTACGTTGCTACACTGAAATACAAAACAAGACTAAAGGAGATAGCAGAAGGATAGAGAGAAAGAGTGAGTGAGGCTTGGCTACCATCTCGGTAGCTGGAGATCTGATCGCTGCTAGTGGCCTTTAAGTGCAACAGCAACTAACTTGAGTGGCAGAGTGACAGCTAGAGCAAATGTGTTGCTGTCGTTTCAGATGAATGATATTTAGCTGTGCACTGTGGTAAGATTTACACCTAAGAGAACCTCTGTAAAATACGCAAGGAGCCACTACTATATAAGTCCACTGAGCCAAGATAAACCCCAAGGGGTTCAGCAAAACCACAACAGCATTAGTCATATTGTTTCAGAGGAGAAGCTAGCTGTCCTTCTCAAGTGGTCCAGGAGATTGACAGGTAAACATACGTCAGCAAAGACAAGAGCTTACCAGTTCAAGTCACAGAGAAAAGTGTTGTGGGGCCAAGAATTTCCAAAAACAGGGGTTGCTCATGGCACAGGCATAAAGTGCGGAAGTATCTTAAGTTCCTTCTACCTTCACTTCTTCCCTGAGTCATAGAACTCTGGGTAGGAAGCTTGGATGTTACTTCTAAATTATACGGCAAGGTCAGCATCTACTGGCACCTTTGTTCTTTTTCTTTCCCTTTTTGAAACCAAATATGAGTCAACACACCAGTCACACAGTAATACAGTCAATTAAAAAGACATGAGTAAGATAGGGAGAGAGGGGCAATGGTGACACCTCAGTCCCCGTATAGATGACAGGATATTTTGCTTCATACACGGAGTTAGCAATAATTACTCTATACGACTTACAACACCTTTCTGCTTGCAGAAACACTGCTCTGTTACAGGCCAACTTTTGCCACAGTGACCTGTGTAGACACACAACTACACAGCCGCTTCAAACCTGTTTTTATTTTTCTTTCTATTGTACATGGTCAGTGAGTGGGTAACATGCTCAACATCATGGGCATAAACAGGAATAAGAAGGATTGAGCGTGCCTTCAGCGAGTTTGCCGATGACACCAAGCTGTATGGTTCGGTTGATATGCTGGAGGGAAGGGATGCCATCCAGAGGGACCTTCACATGCTCGTGAGGTGGGCTGATGCCCACCTGATGAAGTTTAACCATGACAAGTGCAAGGTCCTACACGTGGGTCGGAGCAATCCCAGGCACAGCTACAGGTTGGGCACAGAAGAGATTCAGAGCTGTCCTGCAGAGAAGGACTTGGGGGTTTTGGTTGATGAGAAAATGAACATGAGCTGGCAGTGTGCACCTGCAGCCCAGAAAGCCAACCGTATCCTGGGCTGCATCAAAAGGAGCGTGACCAGCAGGTCGAAGGAGGTGATCCTGCCCCTCTCATCTGCTCTCGTGAGACCTCACTTGAAGTATTGTGTGCAGTTCTGGTGTCCTCAACATAAAAAGGACATGGAACTGTTGGAACAAGTCCAGAGGAGGGCCACAAGGATGATCAGGGGACTGGAGCACCTCCCATATGAAGATAGATAGGCTGAGAAAGTTGGGGCTGTTGAGCCTGGAGAAGAGAAGGCTGCGTGGAGACCTCCTAGCAGCCTTCCAATATCTGAAGGGGACCTATAGGCATGCTGGGGAGGGACTCTTCATGAGGAACTGTAGTGATAGGACAAGGGGTAATGGGTTCCAACTTAAACAGGGGAAGTTTAGATTGGATATGAGGAAGAAATTCTTTCCTGTAAGGGTGGTGAGGCCCTGGAATGGGTTGCCCAGGGAAGTTGTGAATGCTCCATCGCTGGTGGTGTTCAAGGCCGGGTTGGAGAGAGCCTTGGATGGCATGGTTTAGTGAGAGGTGTCCCTGCCCGTGGCAGGGGGGTTGGAACTAGATGATCTTCAGGTCCTTTCCAAGCCTAACTATTCTATGATTCTATGATTCTGTGACTGTGCTTTGTAAGACAGTATAGTCAGAACCCTGGCATTTGCACTCTTTATGCTATGATCAGGTTGTATATTAGGCCCAGGGCTTCAGCACCTGGAACTGGCTGCTGACCTCATTGGTTGAATGGTAATGAATTGCAGATTGCTATGAGGATCACATCACTAGCTGACAAACGGAACTTGGAACTGGTCTAAATCAAAAAACAAGAATGATCAGGTAGAATCTGTAATCAACACATCTCCCACTTTTTTCTTTGGTTTAGTGCAAAATGGAAAAGCACCCTGTCTTTTCTCTGCAGAACCAGATCCCTGGCCACAGGAATACCAGCCAGTATTTTAACAGCATTTCTTCTGTTTTAACACACTGGGAGGTAATCTTGAAAAGAGCTAATGCTCAAGAAGTTTTTTATGTTGAGATAAGTCGTAATTGTTACGAAGCAAGTACTGCAGCTTTCAAGGAAAGCCATTTCACTAGCAGCGTGTGGACTTTTCTGTCAGGAATTAAATGGCTGGGTAATCGCCCTGAGGAATATGAGCAAAAATGTTGTCAGAGTGAGTGATGCTGTGAGGAGATCTTTGAATCTGACAGGATTTTTCTAATTTTTTTTTTTTTTTTTTTGACTTGCAGTCTCCGTACAGAGCAAAATCTTGATGTTGTGCACTTGAACAGAAATAGAAAGGAGAATGGCTGAATGGAGGCATCTATTAATTTTGCATTAAACAACTCACCTGGTATCTCATGGGGAGTTAATTGTGATTGAAAATGTTATTTCATTGCTACTCAATGAGCTATATAAAAATCTCTTTAAGGAGTCTACTAATAAGAAATAACATTTTCAGTTCAAGTATCTTGAACCTGATTTATGGATGACCTGAAAACTTAGTTGCACTCTATCCATAGTTTTTTTTAAGTAGTACCTTCACTGTACCATCCACTTGTGCCCAAAATGAAACACCACGGTGGTTTGTTTTTTCTTTCTTTTTTTTCTTTTTTACAGTTATGAAAACCTGGATCAGTGTCTATGTGACAAAAAACAAACCAAAATCTCAATTGGCACTTTCTGGCACTTCAGTTGGTTAAATAGCCTTAAAAAGGTTCGTACCAATGCAAGAATTCTACTTTCTGTGTTGAAATGAAAATACAATTTCATGTTCAATGGCTTCATTGCTGGGTATTTATCTAGCCTTACCTCTAAGCTTTGCAAAAGACAGGCCATTACATTTCTCATTTGAATTAGTCAAATTGTATTTAGCAAATGAGCAACATGCAAGGCGCATAACACTTACAGACACTTCTGAAAATGTCAGCTGTAAGAAGCATCTCATCAGACATGTATTTCGCTTTTAACAAACACTTGTGCAACTTCATGATCATGTTCTATAATACGTCTTCCTAAGATAAATAGTCTGTTTCCACCTCAACTATCTCTGTCTGTAAACACATATATGAAGTTGCTTACAATCACAATCCCATCCCTCTCCCCCTCAACTAGAGCATAGCATTTGGAATCAATTTGTCTAAAGAATAGATCCCTCCACTTGTAATGTTAAAGTGACTCAGACATGACATTCCTTGTTACTCTCCAGCTGTCTTAATGCAGGTGTTTTGTCTTGTTTAAATTCCCATAGTTTCTTTGCAGCATTTGTCTAGTGCTGTCACCCTATTCACAGATGCTACTCTGAAAAAGTACTATGAAAAATTCTGGGTGCATGTGCACCCATGAAACTTTCCAAGAAGTAGTTTATGACCATCTATTAGAATTTCTTGAAAATCTTTTGCTTATGCTTAAGAACAAATGTGATGGGGTTATGTCTGTCCTCCCAGGTCAAAAGTCCAGCCTGCTACATTATAGAATCATAGAATCATAGAATAGTTAGGGTTGGAAAAGACCTTAAGATCATCTAGTTCCAACCCCCCTGCCACGGGCAGGGACACCTCCCACTAAACCATGCCACCCAAGGCTATGTCCAATCCAGCCTTAAACACCACCAGCGATGGAGCATTCACAACTTCCCTGGGCAACCCATTCCAGTGCCTCACCACCCTTACCGGAAAGAATTTCTTCCTCATATCCAATCTAAACTTCCCCTGTTTAAGTTCGAACCCATTACCCCTTGTCCTATCACTACAGTTCCTCATGAAGAGTCCGTCCCCAGCATCCCTATAGGCCCCCTTCAGATCCTGGAAGGCTGCTAGGAGGTCTCCACGCAGCCTTCTCTTCTCCAGGCTCAACAGCCTCAACTTTCTCAGCCTATCTATCTTCATATGGGAGGTGCTCCAGTCCCCTGATCATCCTTGTGGCCCTCCTCTGGACTTGTTCCAACAGTTCCATGTCCTTTTTATGTTGAGGACACCAGAACTGCACACAATACTCCAAGTGAGGTCTCACAAGAGCAGAGGAGAGGGGCAGGATCACCTCCCTCGACCTGCTGGTCACGCTCCTTTTGATGCAGCCCAGGATACGGTTGGCTTTCTGGGCTGCGAGCATACACTGCCAGCTCATGTTCATTTTCTCATCAACCAAAACCTCCAAGTCCTTCTCTGCAGGACAGCTCTGAATCTCTTCTGTGCCCAACCTGTAGCCGTGCCTGGGATTGCTCCGACCCACGTGTAGGACCTTGCACTTGTCATGGTTAAACTTCATCAGGTGGGCATCAGCCCACCTCACAGGCTTGTCAAGGTCCCTCTGGATGGCATTCTTTCCCTCCAACGTATCAACCAAACCACACAGCTTGGTGTCATCAGCAAACTTGCTGAGGGCACACTAAATCCCACTGTCCATGTCACCAACAAAGATGTTGAACAAGACCAGTCCCAACACCGATCCCTGAGGGACACCACTCGTTACTGGTCTCCAGCTGGACGTTGAGCCATTGAGCACAACTCTTTGTGTTCCGCCATCCAGCCACTTCTTTATCCACTGAGTGGTGCATCTATCAAATTGATGTCTCTCCAACTTAGAGGCAGGGATGTCATGTGAGACAGTGTCAAATGCTTTGCACAAGTCCAGGTAGATGACATCAACTGCTCTACCCCTGCCCATCAGTTCCGTAGCCCCATCATAGAAGGCCACCACATTAGTCAGGCAGGATTTCCCCTCAGTGAAGCCATGCTGGCTGTCACCAACCACGTGGTTGTTTTTCATATGCCTCAGCATGCGATCCAGGAGAATCTGCTCCAAGATTTTGCCTGGCACAGAGGTGAGGCTGACTGGTCTGTAGTTCTCTGGCTCATTCATTTTCCCCGTCTTGAAAATGGGGGTTATATTTCCCTTTTTCCAGTCATCGGGAACTTCACCTGACTGCCATGATTTTTCAAATATGATAGAGAGTGGCTTAACAACTTCATTTGCCAGCTCCTTGAGGACCCGTGGATGGATTTCATCAGGTCCCATGGACTTGTGTGCATTCAGGTTCTTAAGATGGTCTCGAACCAGATCCTCTCCTACAGTGGGCCCAAGGTCTTCATTCTCACTGTCCCTGCATCTGCCTTCCAAGACTTGGGTGGTATGGTCAGAGCATTTTCCGGTAAAGACTGAGGCAAAGAAGTCATTAAGAACCTCCGCCTTCTCCAAGTCCAGGGTAGCCAGTTCTCCCGATAGCTTCTGGAGAGGGCCCACATTGTCCCTCATCTGCCTTTTATTTGCAATGTGCCTATAGAATCCCTTCCTGTTATCCTTAACATCCCTAGAGAAGTTTAATTCTAAGTGGGTCTTAGCTTTCCTAACCTGGTCCCTAGCTTCCCAGACAACATCCCTGCATTCTTCCCAGGCCGCCTGTCCTTGCTTCCACATTTTATAAGAATCTTTTTTCCTTCGAATTTTTCTCAGCAGCTCCTTTCCCATCCAAGGAGGTCTCCTATCCCTCCTGCAGCACCTCCTTCTAGTAGGGATGTATCACTCCTGAGCTTGCATCAAGTGATCTTTGAATATCAACCAACAGTCTTGGGCCCCCCTGCCCTTTAGGGCTATATCCCATGGAATCTTACTGAGTAGGTTCTTGAAGAGGCCAAAGGCTGCTCTCTTGAAGTCCAGGGCAGTGAGCTTGCTGCACACTGTTCTCACTGTCCTGAGGATCTCGAATTCAACCATCTCATGATCGTTGCAATCAAAGCTGCCCTGGAGTGTCACATTTCCAACCAGCCCTTCCCTGTTGGGGGGGACGAGGTCAAGCATAACACCTCTCCTTGTCGGCTCCTCTATTACTTGCAGAAGGAAATTGTCTTCCACACAACTGAGGAACTTCCTGGATTGCTTGTGCCGGACCGCACCATCCCTCCAACAGATATCAGGGTGGTTGAAGTCCCCCATGAGAACAAGCGCCTGCGAGCGTGAGCCTATTCCTATCTGTCTATAGAGCGCTTCATCCACAGAGTCCTCTTGATCGTGCGGTCTGTAAGAGATTCCCACAGTAATGTCCCCCATTGCTGGTCTCCTTTTACCCCTGACCCGCAAACTCTCTGTTGACTGCTCACCTGTCCCCAGATAGAGTTCCATAGTTTCCAGCCTATCGCTAATGTAAATAGCAACTCCCCCTCCCCGCCTACCAGGCCGGTTTTTCCCAAAGAGCCTGTAACCTTCCATTCCAACACACCAGTCATAGGAGCCATCCCACCATGCTTCTGTGATGCCTATGATATCATACCCCTGTAGACGTGCACACATCTCTAATTGCTCTTGTTTGTTCCCCACGCTACGGGCATTTGTAGAGAGGCATCTGCGCCGAGCTCCAGTTGAAGCCGGCTCATTGGCTGGAGCAGCTGCAATATCTCTACATAACTCTGAACGTTTACTAGAGGTGCTGGCAACTGACTGGGTGTGTTGGGATGGAATGATATCCCCCTCCCCCAACACATCTAGTTTAAAGCATCCTTGACCACTCTGGCAAGCCTCCTCCCAAATCCACTCTTCCCTTTCTTTGTCAGACCAGCTCCACCAGCCCCCAGTAGACCTGGCCTACTAAATTGAGTCTCACGTTCAAGGTACCCAAACCCCTGACTATAGCACCACCCTTCTAACCATTTATTAACCTGGCCAAGCCTCCTAGCCTTTTTGAGGTCCTGCCCTGTATCCTGGAGATATGATGAAAAGGCAATCTCCGCTCCAGAGCCCCTATCCACCTCTCCCAGAACTCCGTAGTCCTTCTTTATGTTCTCCTGGCTACTGCTATCTGTATCAGTAGCACCCACATGGATCACTAGAAGTGGTTAATAGTCTGTGGGACCAACTAGAGCAGGCAGCTTCTCTGCAACATCCCTGATCTGAGCCCCTGGTAGGCAACACACCTCCCTTGAGCCTGGGTCAGGCCGACAGATGGGTGCCTCTGTTCCTTTCAGAGTAGAGTCCTCTACTACTCCCGCCCTCTGCTTTTTCCTGGCAGCACCAGTAGAGATCTTCTTTACCAGTGGATCAGCCGGTTGTTCCTGTTGGGAGTGTGGTTCCTTATCAGCCCCCTGCAGGACAGCAAAGCAGTTCTGGGTGGGGACAACAGATGTAGGAGGAAGCCCCTTGCTTTTAATTGTCCTCTTCCTCTTTTTTTGGTTTGTTTTTTCTGTTACCGTTTCCCAGCTTCCTGGGTTAGCAGCCTCCTTTCCCGCATGACTGACAGTAGCCACTTCAGGCCCCTGCACAGTCTGGTCCTGGAGCAAGCAGTGCTGCTTCCCCTCAGCTTCCCAGACACCTTTCAGCCTAGAAACAGCGTCCCGCAGCTCAGCCACCTGCTGCAGGAGGACCTCCACCAGGGAGCACAGAGTGCAGCCCTGCCCATTGTGCACCCTCCTCTCAGGAGAGCAGTGCAGGTGCTCTCTACACCCAGAGCTCTGCACTGCAGCCTCCCCTCTCATCGGCTCTGTCTGGGTGCCTACACTGGCCACCGCCGCGGCAGCCAGAGCAGAGCTCCCAGACTGGAGCCTGGTCATACGGTGAGTGCTCACCATTCTGCTCACCATCCCGCTCGCCTGCTTGCACGACCTGCCGCGCAAACTGCCTTGAACCTGCCCTGGTCGCCCGTGCTCCTCCCTGGGGCTGTTTTTTAACCACTCAGGGCTGGTACCTGAGTCAGCTCCTCGCGTCCGCTGAGCTGCCGCCTCCCAGGCAAGCCCTGTCGAGGACTTGAGGCTTCCTCGGTGCCTGTTGCTGCTCAGAGTTGAAGCTCCTGGACACCGAGCCTCCCCCCTGTCAGGCGCGCTGCAGGCGTCCTCTCTCGAGACAGTCACCTCAGCAGTGGGCCGGAAATGGCAGATAATTCCTTGGTTCCCTCCACAAATTTATCAATTTCTTTAACGTTCTCGCTCCTATTACTTGTATCAGAGGGCTGTATCAGTTTGGCAAACTAATAGTCATGATAAGTAAGATTATTCATCTTTTGATAATAGACACAATTTTCTAAACAGAAAAATATGTTTGTCAACCCAGCAGGAGTTAACTTTAAAACCCCAATTTCAATTTACCCCTTACTTACTTCTGTGCCTTCAGCTATTCTTTCCTCCAGAGTTTCTTCTAAAGGATTGCAAGTTCTTGAGGTTAATTCTCATCTTGATCTCTCTTGTTCTCAAATACAAGTATTTAATTTGCATTTTGTGTACCAACCATACCTCAAGTTGGTTAATTAATTTCAGAAAACACTTAGTAATGGACCTGCAGCTTCCTAGCCAGTATCTCTCGAGACTCAGGATGGAGAGTCTTGAGACTTTATCTTGAGAACTATGACAGTCAAGATCTACTCCAACCTCATAACTGTGAGATCTGCTTGCATGTGATGAAGAAAAATCTTGCTCAACTCAAATGTATTTCAGGAAATTGTTTTATTCAAAGAATTATTTCAATTTTAACTAACACTAGGTATGCATGCTTTGATTATTCATGATCAAACTCAAGAACTGATTATTCACTGAGATTTCATTTGTATCAAAGAAATATAAAATCTAGTTCTCATCAGTGCAAGATAAATAAAATTATCTTTATAATTCACTGCTCAATTCATGATATACAGCTTGAGCATACATAGCTGCATAGTATAAAATGATTTTTAGACACATGATTTTTTCTGCTAAAACTCTTTTAAGGTGGTCTTTGAAAGAGGAAATTTATACCTGTCTATCACTCCTTACCTTAATCAACCCTACAAATCTTAAACTGCCAAGGATCTCTCCAGCTCTATAAAGATAAATTACTAAAAAAGAAAACCCAGTTCTTACCATTCCCTTCATTCCCTACAGGACTTTGTTGCTCAAAGGAGCACTGATATCTGAGATGACATTTTGTCTGTCCCCAGCTGAGAGTACTGAGAACAGTAACACTTGGACTGCTGCACACTGAGCTCAGCGCTCCTCTGGGGTTTATATCCTATTAACTCACTGGCGTCAAATATTGTTTAGAAATCTGTTCAGGTATCTTACTATATCAGAACATCTTTTATGTTTTTCCCACTGAAGATCTATAACAATTCTCTTTCCTGCTGCTGTCTATATCTTTTGTGCTTTTTGCAATTAAATTCTTTTGTAAATCATTTCATCCAAAGCATCTATCATACAAACAGTAAAGAAATACAGGAATAGCATGGCATGGCTATTACGCAGAAAAAGAAAACAAAATCTAGAACAAAGACTCACCTTCCTGGTCAAGTTTGTAAATCCCAATAGCATGTATTTCCTGCAGAATACCCTGGTCAAACTGCTCCGCTTGGACATATGTTCAGTGTACTCTCAGTGAATGTTTTGAACGCAGACATTGAACATCAAATGATGTGACAGAAGAAGGCATATTTTAGCCTTTAAGCTAGTGTATATTTAAAAACAGCAACAAAAACACCTAACAAAGACACTGCCACCAATCCAAATGCAATACAGAGGGCATTTTCATGTTCATGCTCCTAAAAGCTTTTAAGACACCATGCTTAATTAACAGGAGATTTCAGATGTTAACAACCAACTTACTTGAAGATGTTTATACTATATAAGAATATAAAGATTAAAAGCCCTATAATTTTTTTTTCTGAGCAGCAAACTGCAAAGTAATTCAAGCAGGAAGATTCTGGGATGATAGAATCAGTTGCATTGCATCTAAATATTGTGATGCCTTTAGAGAGAAAAATATAATTCACTCTCTTTGTACTGAGCCATTATGTTTTATGCTTGCAGAAAATACACATATGCATACTTACTAATATTTTCTAATTCAGATTTTTAATTTAATAAAAACTGCTCCTCTGACTGCATCTCTGTCAAGTATACAGATTCTTCTCTTTATAATGCTCCTCCTCCACCAGAGATCCCTGAGCTAATTCATGGCACTTGACATTAATCACATGCACAGATCAACAAAGACTTTGCTTTCATATAAAAACTAATTTAGAACATATTTCTAAATTACTGCTTGTTATTGCAGTCAATTTAATTAGCTAGTTAATGACAATATCTGTTCATAATCTAAGTAGTCAAAAATACCAGGTTGAATAATTAGACCATATAATTCCTCAACAACTCAATTTTATAATGGAAAAGTGCTGTGCTTTAAGTCAATTTGCTTCTAATACTCTCATATTCAAAATTAGAAATTCCTTAGTGTATTCTTTTGACATTCAAAGCTTGAGAGAGAGTATTTGGGTTAGAAAGCTCAGCTCCCCTCTGCATTCCTCATTAAATTTCATGTAAGTCATATTGCATTTTCTATCACTTGTTCAGACCTTACTAAGTATATCCTACTTATCTAAAAACTGGGCTGAAAAATCTATTTTAAAACAATTGTAAAAATTTAATCTCAGACAACTGTAATGATAAAATAATTTCACACTTCTGTAGCAAGTAATATCTGAGCATATTATCAACACTGAACATTATTTCAATTGATGTGACAAAGGAAGGCACAGTTTAGCATTTAAGAGTGTTTTAAAAAATCCCTCACAAACCTAACAAAGACAGTACCACGAATCCAAACTGACACTTTAGTAACCCATGGCAATGGAAAAAATCCTGTCAAAAAAAGCATTAGAATAAGCTAATTTCATTTTTCCCAGTTGCTTGCCTTTCAATTCTTTATCCCTGCTATCAGGTTTGAATAAATTTTATCTCTCACACTACAAGTAACGAGCAGGCAATGACTTATGAAGCAAGGAGATCAAGTTGAGACAGAATTAAAATACAATTTTAATGAGACAGAGCTGAGAAAGTGGAAGTGTTACTCTTTTGACAGACTTGGCAAAATATCCAACATTATTTCAAATGCTCTTTCCTCTCTACAGAGAACTGTCATGTTTTAAAAAATGGAAATACTCAGGGGAGTACTTTTTGCAATTTTGTATACTGTTAATGTGATTTAAATGAAGAACTAGTTAAGGAACTTAACTATGCTTTATAGAAAACCAAATAGGACTTAAATGAAAATGCATTAGGAGTCACACTGGATGACAGACAAACAGAGGAAACCGACTTTCTGCTCTGCTAGTATCATTTTAGAGAATCAGTCACTTTAAAGCCTTTTTGTGGCCAAGTGAAGAACAGTACATCATCCCTCAAGTGTCTAGAGGAGTACTCATAATTACACTCACAACGCTTAGGATGCAATAAGCCTTTTTAGCTCTGATGATTCTGTGTTTCCATTGCCACTCCAATCCCAACAATTTCAAAAGGGAAGGATGCATCAAGAAATTGAGTCTCCTCTTAGAAGAAAAATACCTAAAAATCAAGAAGACATGGAGGCTCGCAAAGAGTTATTTTATGAAACTAGCAGAATTCATATCAAGTTCTAGCCACAAGAATAGATCTATTTAATACGAGAATAAATTCTATTACCTAGAAAAAGTGACCGGAGACAATGAAACAAAAAGTGTCTTTGAACTGAGAGAAAAAAGAAACACAACAAAAAACATGTGACAAAAGAAAACAAAAGACTTGAACAACAGTTTTTTTACAAATTTTGCCTAAGTCATATGAACATACACTTTGTGCCCTCCTTTCAAGTAGCATTTGAAAAGACTTCTCTCATAACATGGATCACTTAATGGAATAATTTGAAAGAATAATAACTAGAATATAACAGATTATGTTTCCTAAATATCCCCACCTAAAATCTTCAGTTTTCACATTTGCTGACTCCATATTTCTTTCTTACACTAAGCTACAAAACAAGTTTGTAGCACAAGTTAACCATGCATGTTTTAGGTGTCTGCGACCCCGTGTATACTGCCTTTTCCTGTCGAATCATCCTGGTTATACTCCAAGATAGCTGGAGGCAAGCCAGCTCTGATCCAAAAATTGTGTAACAGCTTTAGTGCCTCTTAGTAGGACTTATTAGCTTGGGCTCAGTGCCATGCTAATGTGGTTACACAGCTTCTAGTCTGGATCAAGTTCAGGTCTAGTTGGTTTGGAGTGAGTTCTTATTTGCCTGCCTTCAGCTATGTAGACATAGCCCAATAAAATCACCCTTTGTCATTTTTTAGTGCACAAAAACCAGCTCATTCTTGCTTAAAAATTGATAAGAATGAAAATACTTTTTAAAGTATATTAAAATTCTCACATAAAGTTAGTGAAGCATCAGCAAGTCAGATATGAAAAAAGGTGCATAGAAAGGGTTTACAGGGAAAAAAACCCAATCCTCATCTCAAATTTCACACAACTACAAATAATAACACCTAGGATTATTAATCAAAGGAAGACGTATAGTTTTCCAATGGTAAAATAAGGAATTTGAAGCCTCAGGCAAAGCATGATCCAATATTTCTTATAAACAGCTTGTGAACTCCCGACCCAAGCTTTACAGTGTTAGAAGACTGTCCTGGATTCAGCAGTAGCAATAATTTTTCTCCTTCTTCGTAGCTGGTGCAGTGCTGTGTTTTGACTTTTGGCCTGGGAACTGCGCTGATAACACCAATGTTTTTAGTTGCTGCTCAGTAATGTTTAGTTTTATCAAGGACTTTCTGAGTCTCATGCTCTGCCAGGGAGGAGGGGAAGTTGGGAGGAAGCAGAGACAGGACACCTGACCCAAACTAACCAAGAGGTATTCCATACCACAGCTCACAATGCCCACTATATAAACTGAGGGCAGTTACCCGGAAGAGTTAGATCACTGCTTGGGTTGGGCTGGGTATTGGTTGGCAGGTGGTGCGTGGTTGTATTCTCTTCCCTTGTTATTTCCTTTATTATTATTATCACTGGTGGTAGCCGTAGTGGTTCTGTGTTATACTTTAGTTACTGGACTGTTCTTATCTCAACCTCTGGGAGTTATATTCTTTTGATTCTCCTCCCCATCCCTTCGGGAGCTGGGGGAAGAACGGGGGGAAGTTAGAGGGTGACTGCGTGGCTGACTGGGTTTAAACCATGACAGTTCTTTTTGGAGCGCAGTGTGGAGCACAAAAGGTTGAGATAATAACGGAGCTGACCAGAGTGTGTCTAATCGCATTTGTGATAAATGTTCATTGTTTTGGATTAATAGTCACTAGTCACAATGCTGATTTATTGGCTTTCAAAGTTGTTGCTCTTGATCTCACAGTTTCAGCATGTCATACTTTACTTACAGCTGTTATTTGTTGTATTAATGTTTATTGGCTGGAGGCCTTGGACTAAAGTTCTGGTTTCATTGTACTTTATGATAATGACTTGTAATACAATAGTATCATTGATCATGAAACTGATCTGGCTTGTATTCCCAGTGTGGTCACCACCTCCGTACTTTGGGAAGTATATAATAGAAGTGTTTAGCAATTACACATCTTTTTTCCCCTCCTCAGGTGCTGAACCCATGAAGGAGACATTCCCTTACCTTCCCAGCCACCCCACCAGACTGTTTACAGCATCATTTGAGAGTTCTGAAGGTTTTGAATGGCCTCTGGGCACCCTTGAGTCTTGCCTGCTGATTGTGATGGGGATCAGCATGTTGGCCCACATACAGAGCATTTTTTACCCACGGCCATTTCATCTGATCTCGAGAGCTAACCAGAGTCGGGTTTAGGCATTGTCCAGGGTTAGACGATGATATAGGAGGACCAAGAGATTTTCCCCAAGGCTGGGCAGTCATGTGGCAGGTTGTGTGGGATACTATGGGCAAGTATCTAGGCCAGTGAGCTCCTCCAGTGCTTTGGAACTTCACCACTGAGCAAGTGCAAAATCCAGAAAATTTCATGAAACACTTACATGAAGTGTGTTGTCATCCTGGTCTTACCAAAGAGGGACAAATCATGGCAATGTGCTGGGGCTTGGCCTATGCTTACAGAGCCCTGTTCAGCACTATCCAGCACCTTCAAAGGAAAAAAAATGACTCTGGATCTGATGGCAAAGCAACAGACAGCACAGCTATTCCAACTCCAAGTACAGCAGCTACACCAGCCCCAGCAACAAGTACAGTAGCTACTCAAACTTTGACCTGTCATGGTTTAAGCCTCTCTAACTCACGCAGTCTCTCCCTCACTCACTTCCCCCTCTTTCTTCCCCCTGCTCCAGGGGGGATGGGAAGGAGAATCGAAAAGAATGCAACTCCTACAGGTTGAGATGAGAACAGTTCAGTAACTAAGGTATAACACAAACCACTACTGCTACCACCAATAATAATAATGACTAGGGAAATACAAGTGAAAAGAATACAATTGCTCACCACCTGATACCAAGCCCGACCATGCAGTGCACCCCCACCCTTCCGGGTCTCTGATCTCTGTTTTACATCCTGGGCATGACGTGCTATGGCATGGAATACCTCTTTGGTCAGTTTGGGTCAGGTGTCCTGTCTCTGCTTCCTCCCGGCTTCCCCTCCTCCCTGGCAGAGCATGAGGCACAGAAAGTCCTTGGTCAGACCAAAACATTACTAAGCAGTAACTGAAAACACTGGTGTTATCAGCGCTGTTCCCAGGCCAAAAGTCAAAACACAGCACTGCACCAGCTACGAAGAAGGAGAGAAATGACTGCTGCTGCTGAGCCCACGACAGACCGCAACAGACAATGCAGCTAATCCAACTCCAAGTGCAGCAGCTACACCAGAGAACCTATTCATGCCAATATCGGTTGCCCCAGTAAGCAAGGGGAAAAGCAAAAAAGAGGCAAGAAAGTTGAAGCAAGATGAAGAAACAACGTACTCACAACCGAGGACAGCATCTGATCAGGAGTTATTTCATGAATCAGAGGAAGAAGAGGAAGAAGAGGTGACTTCTCAAACCTAGACCTCAACCGAGCTATGGAATATGAGAAAAAATTTTTCCCATCAACAAGGGGAGCACATCATCACCTCATTGCTCTGATGCTGGGACAATGGGGCTGACGGTCACGAACTAGAAGGTAAGGAAGCCAAGCATCTGGGATCACTTACTAGGGATGGAGGAATTGGCAAAGCATTTGCAAAAGGGAAGCAGTGCCTCAGACTTTGGAGGCGGCTCCTGCAGCTGTGAAAGAAAGGTTTCCATACAAGGACGATGTTATCAGTCCTTCAGCCAAGTGGACTACTCTAGAGAAAGGCATCCAGACTCTGAGCGAATCAGCCATTGTAGAGATGATCTGTTGCAGGCCAGATGCCAGGAATGGACCCATAGATCCAGATGAAGTCAAATGTACATGACCCATGTGGCAGAATTTTACACAGAATGCACTGTCATCATCTGCCCACTCATTGGCAACAGTAACCTGGAATGACATAACACCACCAACCGTGGATGAAATGATTGAGAAACTCTGAGAGTTTGAAGACAATCTCACCCCTTCCATCATCTCAGCTGTGGAAAAACTGTCCCAGGAGCTCAGACAATTGAGAGATGATCTATCTGATCTATCCAGCTCCCCATGTGTACCAACCCACATCTCAGCTATTAGCAAAAGGCATCCTACTGCTTGAGAGTGAAGGGATAGGAGGTATACACCACAGGCCACCCTATGGTTTTACCTGCAGGATCATGGAGAAGACATGAGGAAGTGGGAGGGAAAACCTACCTCAGCTCTGGAGGAATGGGTACTTGAATTGAAGAGGAGAACAAAGGTCAAGGATGATCATCCTATGAATGCTGTGGCTTCAGTCTCTGGTGAGCAGGTTCCCAGATGGAGTGGAAGAGCTGATTTTACTCCAGCTCCTGTGATAAAGAAGACTAATCCCTGTCTACAAGTCTTGAGTGTCCAGCATTGTAATGACTATTAGAAGGGCCCTGCCTCCAGCCAGGTGGAGGTAGGGAGCAATCGGATTTACCAGAGTGTGTGGATCAGATGGCCTGGCGTGTCATTCCCACAGAAGTATAAGGCTCTAGTAGCTACCGGTGCACAGTGTATCCTGATGCCATCAAGCTGTCAAGGGGTGGAACCCATTTCTATTTCTGGAGTGACAGGAGGATCCCAAGAGTTGACTGTACTGGAGTCAGAAATCAGTCTGACGAGGAAGAAATGGCAAAAGCACCCTAGTGTGACTGGTCCAGAGGCTCCATGCATCCTTAGCATAGACTACCTCAGGAGAGAGTACTTCAAAGACCCAAAAGGGTACCAATGGGCTTTTGGTATTGCTGCTTTGGAGACAGAGGAAATTGAGCAGCTGACCACCTTGCCTGGTCTCTCAGAGGATCCTTCTGTTGTGGGGTTACTGAAAGTCAAAGAGCAACAAGTGCCAATTGCAACCACAACAGTGCACCAGCAGCAGTATAACACCAACTGAGAATCCCTGATTCCCATCCATAAGCTGATCTGTAGACTGGAGAGTCAAGGAGTGATCAGTAGGACCCGCTCACCCTTTAATACCCCATATGGCCGTTGTGAAAGTCTAACTGAGATTGGAGGCTAACAGTAGACTATCATGGCCTGAATGAAGTCCCACCACCATTGAGTGCTGCTGTACTGGACATACTAGAACTTCAGTATGAACTGGAGTCAGAGGCAGCCAAGTGGTATGTCACAATTGGTATTGCCAATGCATTTTTCTCAATTCCTCTAGCAGCAGAGTGCAGGCGACAGTTCGATTTGACTTGGAGGGGCGTCCTGTACACTTGGAACCGACTGCCCCAGGGGTGGAAACACAGCCCTACCATCTGCCATGGACTGATCCAGACTGCACTGGAGCAGAAGTAAGCTCCAGAACACCCGCAACGCATTGATAACATTATCGTGTGGGACGATACAGTAGAAGAAGTTTTTGAGAAAGGTAGGAAAATAATCCAAATCCTGTTGAAAGGCGGTTTTGCCATAAAACGGAGTAAGGTCAAGGGATCTGCACAGGAGATTCAGTTTTTGGGAATAAAATGTCAAGATGGATATCACCAGATCCCCACAGATGTGATCAACAAGATAACAGCAATGTCTCACCAATTAATAAGAAAGAAACACAAGCTTTCTTGTGTGCTGTGCAGTTCTGGAGAATGCACATCCTAAATTACAGTTTGATTGTAAGCCCTCTCTATCGTGTGACCCGGAAGGAGAATGATTTTAAATGGGGCCCTGAGCAACCACAAGCCTTTGAGCAAATTAAACGAGAGACAGTTCATGCAGTAGCCCTTGGACCAGTTTGGACTGGGCCAGATATAAAAAATGTACTCTACACCTGTTGGGGAGAATGGTCCTACCTGGAGCCTCTGGCAGAAAGCTCCAGGGGAGACTCGAGGTCGACCCCTCTGCTTTTGGAGTTGGGAATACAGAGGATCTGAGGCCAGCTATACCCCAACTGGAAAAGAGATATTGGCAGCCTATGAAGGGGTTTGAGCTGCTTCAAAAGTAATTGGCACTGAAGCAAAGCTCCTCCTGGCATCCTGGTTGCCCATGCGGGGCTGGATGTTCAAAGGCAGGGTCCCCTCTACACATCATGCAACTGATGCTACATGGAGTAAGTGGGCTGCACTAATTACACAACGAGCTCGAATAGGAAATCCCAGTCGTCCAGGAATTCTAGAAGTCATCATGGACTGGCCAGAGGGCAAAGATTTTGGAATGTCACCAGAGGAGGAGGTGATGTGTGCTGAAGAGGCCCCACCCTATCATCAACTGTCCGAAAGTGAAAAGCAGTATGCCTTGTTTACTGGTGGGTCCTGCAGTATTGTGAGAAAGCATCGAAGATGGAAGGCAGCTGTATGGAGTCCTTGATGACAAGTTGCAGAAACTGCTGAAGGAGAGGGTGAATCAAGTCAGTTTGCTGAGGTGAAAGCTATCCAGCTGGCCTTGGACATTGCTGAATGAGAAAAGTGGCCAGTGCTTTATCTCTATACTGACTCATGGATGGTGGCAAATGCCCTGTGGGGGTGGTTGCAGCAATGGAAACAGAGCAACTGGCAACGCAGAGGGAAACTCATCTGGGCTGCTGCACTGTGGCAAGTTATGTCTGCCTGGGTGGAGAATCTGGTGGTGAAGGTACGCCATGTAGATGCTCATGTACCTGAGAGTCGGGCCACTGAGGAACATCAGAACAACCACCAAGTGAATAAAGCTGCTAAGATTGTAGCGGCTTAGATGGACTTAGATTGGCAACATAAGTGTGAATTATTTTTGGCCCAGTAGGCTCATGATACTTCAGGCCATCAGGGCAGAGATGCAACCTATAGATGGGCTCTTGATCAAGGGGTGGACTTAACAGTGGACAGTATTGCCCAAGTTATTCATGAATGTGAAACATGTTCTGCAATTTAGCAAGCCAAACAGTTAAATCTTCTTTGGTATGGAGGACAATAGCTGAAGTACAAAAATGGGGAGGCCTGGCAGATTGATTATATCACATTCCCACCAACCCACCAAGGAAAGTGCCGTGTGCTTACCATGGTGGAGGCAACCACCGGATGGCGGGAAACATACACTGTGCCCCATGCCACTGCCCGGAACACTATCCTGGGCCTTGAAAAACAGATTTTATGGTGACACAGCACCCCAGAAAGAGAATTGAGTCAGACAATAGGACTCATTTCCGGAACAGCCTTATAGACTTTTGGGCCAAATAACATGGCATTGAGTGGGTATATCACATCGCCTACCATGCACCAGCCGCTGGGAAAATCGAACGGTACAATGGGCTGTTAAAAACTACACTGAGAGCAATGGGTGGTGGGACTTTCAAACACTGGGATAAATATTTACCAAAAGCCACCTGGCTGGTCAACATCAGAAGATCTGTCAACAGGGCTCGTCCAGCCCAGGCAGAACTTTTACATATTGTAGAAGGGGACAAAGTTCCTGTGGTGCACATAAAGAATTTGCTGGGGAAGACACTCTGGGTTATTCCTGTTTCAGATAAAGGCAAACCCACTTGTGGGATTGCTTTTGCACAGGGACCGGGATATACTTGGTGGACAATGCAGGAAGATGGGGAAATCTGATGTATACATCATGGGATTTGGTTTTATGAAATGAACTTAATTGCATGCTGTTGCCTGCTATGTAGCACTTTTATAGCCCACCAACTAGATGTCTTCTGGTCACCAGCGACTGGCCCTGACTTCCCTCCAACCATCATCCCAACAGAGTAGGAACTTAGATGAAACCAGATGAGTTCTGCGCTAAAGGAATGATCAACATCAGCAGGCAAAGATCCAGCGCTACACACAGCCTCCCCTGCTCTGAAAGATTGTTTAAAGAGATGGAGCCCAACATCATGGACCAGATGGACTCAGCAGCTTCATAGGGATTGATCCATGCACTCCTTGCCTCCGAAGCTCCACAGCCTCTCCCTCAGCACTGTCCATGGCCATTCCCACTGCCCCACAGCCCGATCCTGAAGCAGCCATGGAAACCCCCTCGGGCCGCTCCTGCACTTCCTGCAGCACCAGCATCATCCGCCATTTGGTGATGTCAGAGTAGAATGGGGGTTGCAGTCTTTTGATTCTCCTCCCCATCCCTCCTGGAGTGGAGGAGAGGAAGGAGGGGGAAGTGAGAGGGTGACTGAGTGGCTGACTGGGCTTAAACCACAACAAAGACTAAAATGTACATGTTACTGTAAGAAGCAAAATTTCTAGAGGAGAAATTTAAAAGCTTCTCCCTTTTTGGACTTGGAGAATGGTTTGCATTGGAAGGGAATTTAAATTTCATCTAGTTCCAACTACCCTGTTACAGGTAGGGACACCTTCCACTACAGGAGATTGCTCCAAGCCCTGTCCAACCTGGCCTTGAGCACTGCTCGGGATGGGGCAGCCACAGCTTTTCTGGGGATCCTGTGACAATGTCTCAACATCATCATGGTAAAGACTTCCTTTCTAATGTCTAATCTAAACCTACTCTCTTTCAGTTTAAAGCCATTACCCCTTGTCTTGTCCCACATGCTCTTGTAAAAAGTCCACCTCCAGATATCCAGGCCCCCCTTAGATCCTGGAAGGGTGCTCTAAGGTCTCCCCAAAGCCTTCTCTTCTCCATGTTGAACAAGCCCAACTGTCTCTGCCTGTCTCTGTAGCAGAGGTGCTCCATCACTCTGATCATCTTCATGACCTTCTCTGGACTTGCTCAAGCAGGTCCAAAACTCTCTTGTGTTGGAGGCCCCAGAGCTGAATCCAGCACTGCAGATAGGGTCCCCTGAGAGCAGAGTAGAGGGGGAGAATCACCTCCTTATTTCAAAATTGTATTATTCCCTCTTACTAACATTTGTTTACCTGAAACCACTTTGACTATTCAAATGGGTAGGTATTGGTAGATATGCCATCAGGTTGAGGTTGAAGAAGTTTAATTTCATGATTATATAGGTTGTTAAATGCCATATTTATTCAGCTTCATGAGAAGGCTATTGCAGTCATCTGCCTCCTTAAAATTACAGGAAGGCTTTTGACTTGGTTGAGTGTGTAGTCTTGAAAAGTAGCACATTGTATGAAGACTCAATTTTCTTTCATGAAGGTACTCTATTGAAGCCAAGGTAAAGATGTCCCTTTTTTAGTTTTGCTTTGAAACCTCCTTCCAGATGAAATTGCTGACTTCATGATCTTAGCTACTTGGAGCAAAGCTGCCTTCTGATTTTGCTATTGTGTTTTCAGTACTTGTTCTAAATACAGAGATCTGTGTACTAATTCTTCAAATCTCAGAATTCTAAAGAATAGAAAGCTGCATTTATTTTTGCGGAAGAAAGCTAGTACACTGAAACCAGACTGCTAGAAAGAGCAATATACTGCATATTAAAACAGTGGATAATTGCTTCATAGAGATATTTATCTTTGCTACAGTAATCGTCATTCTTTGCAATTTATACCCACAGACACTCTATGTACAAACTGTATTGATGGTGAATGGGCTAACATATGGTATGTTTGGAAGGGCACTGTTAATTGGCCCTGGAGAAGGGAGCTACATCTCATTGGTAGATTAGGTAAGACCCTTGAGTGGTCGTTACACAGATAAATTCTTGCAAATTGCTCACTTCAGAGAAGGGAAACACGTTTTACCTCAGCTGTCAGTAACACCTTAGGTATTAGGATTTCTGGTGAGCAGTCCACTGAAATCAGTGGTCAAGTATGTCTTACTTCACACAGGGAGCCACATTAAAAGCCAAAAGCAGTGGCACCTTTTTTCCACATAAACCCATAATTTGGTCAACTTTACCCTGCCATGGTGCTTTTACTCTGCAAGAGGTATCAGTCCTGTCCACTCAGCAGACCCAGTATGGTTTGATATCTGATGTGACAGAGGAACAGTAGAGCATTAAATGCCCCAGTGTCTTCTTAATGCAAACCACTTTCTTAATCTTAGCCATAAGAACATAAAACAGTCAGAAAAAAATAAGTAAATTATAAATGGGAGAGAGGGTAGGAAAAAAAACTAAAGCAAACTTTTTCCAGGAGGTCTGTCTTTGGGACCTAAAGATTAGATGCTTCTGACTAATTTTCTTTATTAACCCTGAGATAACATGATTATATGTCTATGTCCTTAAATCATTCTGAAGTTGATTTTAACTACTCAGCCTCCTTCTAAGCACACCCAGACATGTACTGTCACAAAGCATTCCTTGTAAAAGTCTACTGAAAAACCTATCCCACAGCCAGGAAACTGTGGGCAATGATCCCCTAGACCTGTCCATAAGGTCACTGATGTGAGGTGGTTATAGTCACTGCCTTGCACACCTACACATCTTGAGCATGTCCTGACAATATTGCCAGGGAGCTGAGACAGTGTCTTTGTACAGAAAGTATCATGATAGCTTGACCAAGACACAGAATCCCAATGTAAATAGAAGCAGCCCTCCAAAAGATTCAGAGAGGCTATCTTTCAATTGTTTTGAAAAGACAATGCAATATGTAGAATACAAAGTAAAAAAAACCAAACACACCACCACCAGCAAAAAACCCCCACCAAACCCAAACCACAAAAGAAGTTTAGCTGTTATTTCTGTAGTATTTGTTTTTTATTAATAGTTATTCAATCTGTGGCACTCCTCAACAAAGTTAATATAGCTAATAACATCCTATCATCACTGGAAAAACTGATGAGATGTTCTGCCCAGTATCAGAGGGCATGCCCATGTGTCCGTAGCTTTCAGTACACTGAAAAAAGCAACAATTTTTTTCAAAAATGACAGATTTTTTTTTTTTTTTTTTTTTTTGTTTTTTGTTTTTGTTCAAGCCTTCTTTCTCCTTCCTAAGTAAGTGCTTGGAGCTCTGATTCATACCTATATCATATTCAAAGCTGAAATATACTGAATTTGCATGGAAGAACTGTGAGATGCTGGGAGGGGATAAGAGAAGGTTTTATACAAAATAAAAGCAACTTAGTGTCTGAAAGGGCAGCTTACAAAGTATTTTCCGTTCTGGCTCAGCAATGCTGTTGGTTGCCTTTCAAATAGATCTCCACAGCCTAATGTTTTTCTTCATTCTGCACAAATATAATAAATCAGATACAACTGTATGGAAAGGTTTAAGAACAACTAGATAATTAGAAATAAGAGCATTATGGACTGTATTATTGCATTTTTCATTTTAATAGTCCATTTAAAAGAAAACCAAACAAGCATTGCTCACTTCCCACATCTCCACAGGAAAACAAATTATTGATTGGTTACGTGTTCATGAAGGGGAGAGTATAACAGCAAAGTAATCCCACAAGTTCTAAGCAAGGTTTTATCTAAAAGCTAGTAGCAGTAGAGCACTGTTCAGTAAGAAAATGCCAAGAAAATGTAAAGCAATGTTTCTTTTCCTCTCCTCCTTTGCCCTCCCCACTGCTTCTGCTTTTCCTTTACTGAGTGACTCCTGTCCATTTTTTTGTGTGTAAAATATCTGCAATTTGTTGCAAGCAGACTATTTATATTGAGAACCACACAGCAGGTGCCACTTAATAAAATAAAGCATGGAAAAATAAAAGGCAAAAAAAAAAAGAAAAGGGGGAGGAGGAGGAGGAAAAAAAAAAAAAGCAAACAACCCAAGCAGCAACCCATGTGTGTTATCCCATGACCCTTGATAGTAATTTTACTTTTTATTGTACAATGCATATGGGAAAGAGGTTTTCTATGAAAAATCTGTGTACAGTCAGCAAGCAAGATACAAAGACCTCCTTTTATCACAGTAAAATGCAGGTTTATAAAATACTTATTTCCATGAAACAAGTATCTTTACAAATAATCGATTATGTTGAATCTAGAAACAGGCCATGCTCAACAACTGCATAACACAGTGTGCATTTTTAAGAAGGGATTACGAGATGTGAAATCTTTTCCATAGCTATGTGAGTGCAAACTCATTCTCATTACTTTCATGCTTAATATCGGTACAGCTGTCAAAACATGGTATTTCCTAACCAAAATAAAAATTAAGCAATTTCAGTCTGAACAAGCGTATCTGATTGCCACAAGAATTCTTAATGCATTCCTCCATTTAAAAAAAAAAAAAGTGTACTTCAACATCATATAAATACCCTGTTCTTTAAACATAATTTTTGAAATTAAAAGAATGTTTTTGATCTCATTGTAGTTCACCAATCCCCACCAGCCTTGTTTTTTCTTCTGAGTCGTATTTATCAGGTTCATTGAATAAAAAGCCTGAAGGAACTTCCTTACACTGGATATTTCTTTAGCTCTTCCAGGTCTAACTGTTTCCCTTCCCCCCTCTACAGTTTCTGCTGCAGTTCACTGTAGAAACTAGATTTGTGAAGCATTAAAGATTATGTCCTGATACAAGACAATACTGGAGTTTTAACCTTCAGTGTTAATAAGATGGATCTTAATTGTCCTCTCAAGTGCCTGCAACAAAGCTAATTTCAGAGCGCCAAAGATAACCCCTGTAGTTGATCTAATTAAATTTTCAGGAAAGCTATTATTTTTAAGGTAGGGTGTTTTTGTTATTGGATATTTAAAAACAGAAGTTTGAATTGTTTGGAAACAAGGCATCTGCAATTCCTACTCAGTCAAAATTTTCCATTCATGTGGGTACAAAATTAGAAGACATGAACCCTTTGTCCTTATTTAGTATGATTTACCAGAAATCTGTGTAACAACCAAAAATACTTGTTCTATGCAAACACGAAGTTTTTTAAATATAGGTAGCATATCTTTTCTGTATGAACTAAATGCATAACTGTATAGATTGGGTGAATTATGTTTAAAATGAAATTAGAGAAATTAAAGATGGGAACTGTCTCCCCTTAGGTCAAGTAATTGTGAAATTATGTATGCCAATTCATTAGCTATATTGAAAGAATTCCCAGACTGACTAAATTTCACTATGGTGATAATGTACTTTACCCTTACAAATGTTGGCTAAAGTGCTACATTTAAGCCTTTGTAAAACTTTAGCAGTGTGCTTAACTTAATGTTGAACTAATATTTGGAATTAGTATTTGGAAAATTTAAAAAATGTATTGTCTAAGAGAAAAGCAATTTGTTTACAATGAGCATCTGGGTGTTGAGATAAGGAGAAGAGCCACTCCCCCAAAAAAGGTAGAATTACTCTGAAGAGGTGAAGAAGAAAGAGAAAAGCCCAAGAACAGCTCCAAACAGCTATCAGACCAGAGTGCCTTTTGCTAGATCAGTCTCAGGCAGTGGCAGGTCTCCTTTGCAGTAAAGAAAACCCACACTGACATCTTTAACTTGCTAAACTAACCATTGTTGTCATTTCATGCAAGGGAAAGAGGGAGCGGAGAAATGGAGAGAGTATAAAAAAATAAAGAGAAGGAAAAAATGTCCTATGAGCACATCAAACCACTTAAATAGCCAGCCAATTTTCTGTAAATATTGCACATTCCACTTGCTTTGGGTGTTGCTGGAAATGCGCTCCATCTGGCAGGTTTTCTGCGTTTGAAGCGAAAATGCAGGGTTCCCCTTTCATTACTTGATGGGCTTCAGATTTTTCACACTCAGATGGATGTTTTCTTTTCAATATATTCTTCAAAACCCTAAGAGACCCCAGTGTCTTTGTTTTCCCTGATATTAAAATAAGGAACTGTAAGGAAGAATACTTATATCCAACATAAATTGAGTGAGGAGGTTTATCTTTTATGAGCATTTCTAATGTATTCTAACTGATTTTAAAATGTGCATATTTTAAAAGCAAATATGTTAATAAGCACATTACTTCAAATTATACATGTAAATCAAGAAAGAAAATCAAGAAAAAGTGCCTCACAAAATTCTTTCAACTATCTGCATAGAGGAAACCAGAACTGAATTAACTGTCTTGCTTGAGTGCTAAGATCCTAGTCCAACAAGGCTAATGGGAGCTAAAGACTCTCAATCGTCTTAGAGAATCACATGCTTTTCAGGACCAGACTAACACTATTTGTGTTAGTCTGGTCCTGAAAGTAGTAGACTAGCCGCAGAGATCCTCTCTAGCTTAGAAGAGATAGATTTGTTGTCATGTTTCCCATGCACATGCTGGCTTTTGCAAACCCTTTTCCCATAATCAAAGCAACAGCTTGCAAAAGGCACTGGTTTAGAAGCTACCCTTAGACGTCCACCCTGTTTGCTGTGAGTTCTGCTCCTCATGCTTCACTGGCAGCTGATTTTTCCCCTCTAAAGGGAAGATTTGGTGCAAAAATTCTTTAAATACTCACAGATTTGCACTTGAACTTCAGTTCTTAAGTTAGTGGGAATTTTGTGTGACAATTTCAAACCATCAATTAATGCGCTAAAATGCAAACACATAACAAAAGAAAAAGTGAGAGTTTTCAGTTCTTTGACAACTGAAAAATAATTACTGAAAACAAAGGTGAGAATATTCAGATCTGTTAGCATTTCTTATATAGCACCATTATATACACAGCTCTATGATGCTTGGGTGTCCACAGACTCTCTTCACAGCCTTTAATTCCCATAATTTCTTCCAAGAACTGACTAAAAAACATTCTCAAAAATGAAGCTAATGAAATTATAAACTGAGTTACAAAAAGTCTTCCTTCACTGAATTTATTAAAATCACATCAACCTGACGAGCAGGGGTCACTGAAGTTCAAACACTGAAATGTTCACATCCCTGAGAAGGGACACTATTAATATTTTTGTACAGAAGAACTCCTTAGTGAAGCAGTCTCTCTCAATGATGAAATGAAAAGGATATTCCACTGTGAACTGTGAAATATGTATCTTCCACATAGTTGGTTGGGGATCAACTGCCAGCTTCTTCATGGTAGGAGCTCTTGATTGAAGCCCCAGCTGTGTTCAAGGGATTGAAAGAGACCTTGAAAATGGCAAAGCAAGACCCAGCATTCAAAGCTGACGAAACAAAACTGACAAGAGAGGCAATAGCTATTCTTTCTGAGTGCTCATCATAGGAAAAGCCATTGAAAAGAAAGAAGAAAGAGAAAAGTTGGTGGGAGAAATCAGAGGGTTTATTATGACTTAAATTTGCACTTTTGTTTTCTCACACATTTTTTTAATTAAGAAAAAAGAAATATTACTTAAAGTTTGGAAAAAGAAAAAAAAGAAGGCAGGAGTTGGACGGGAAAATACCCCTCTGTCAAAAGCATTCAGAAGGATTCCTGTTTGCCTCTTGTGTGAATTAGAATCAGCTGAGGATATGGAGCTGTATTGGCGTGAGACAGGTATAAATCAGAATTAAAAATTAGGCCTACTCAATTATAAAAAAATCACTGAAGAATTACATTTGTAAGGGAGCTCTGTATCCCTGTAATATCTACTGGAACAAAACAATCCTAGGCCCGCTTTAAATATGTCTTCACTTCTTCAAGTGTGTCTGAGTTACTTGTGACTCCTGGGAACTCCAAGTGGTATTTTTGGAAAGCAGGAAGTACCTAAGGTCAGTCTCCATCTGTTATGTGAAAACACACATGAAGTAAACTAGTCTCTTACTTTCTGTTTAGATACGCATGTTAGTTTTTTCACCGTGCTTTTGACGTTCAAGACTTAAGATTTTCTTTCCCCTTGTAACTTTTTCTCTCTGTGTGTGCACGTGTGTGTGTGTAAGCCCATTCTTTGGCAGCCAAAGTGTTGAAATGTCAATTGGTATCCCCCGGAGGCTTCATTTCCACTGTCTGACACTGCCAACATCATCATGTGGTTCAGGGTTTATCTTTCCTGCTGTGTCTGAGCTGGAAAATCTAAATGAGCCCTGTACAAAAGGTTGAGCAAAGGCCAGCCGTAATCAGACAGAAACTATATATTTTGACCAACAGATAGAAAGAAGGAGGAGGGGAATCACTTAAAAAGTCACTATATAGACAAGCTAATCTCTCAGACTGGCTGCATACTGGTCTTCTCTTTAATATGCAGCTTGAAAGGAAAAAAAGTGTTATTAGAAGGGAAGCGGTAAAGTCTTACTCAGCCAGAAGCACATAGATGTACAAGAGAAAGATGCAGAGGAATTAGAAAGGATACTTCAAATTATATTGCATGTGACTCTGTCATCACTTATCAGCCCATGTGGCCAAGTGTTTAGGTAACTAGACTGGGGGCTGGGGAAATTTATGGTTTCTCTCTAGTACTGCTACTGACCTAATCAGCACCAGGACAAGATTCTTAATATTCTCCTGGGCCACCTCTATCTGTTTAGTTCACAGATTCGTTGGAAAAGAAACATTTTGTGGTTTCGTGTTTTGCCTGTCTCTTAAAGAAAAGAGTTCTAGGAAGGCTTGCTCGCAATACAAGAATTTAATAATTATAAAACATTAAAAACAGAGATTAATAGTTCCACTTTGATACCAGTGTGACATCTTTCTGTGTTTGGTTTACAGGTCAACACCTTTAACAGCATATTTGTTCAGTGAAAGATAGAGTGCTATCTACAGAGACTAGAAATGGTTTTGTCATTTTCTAAGATGGCAGCTCTTATTTCCCATTGCTTTCTGGTAGTTGACTTACCATGAGTCTTCCACCTTTCTCAGCAAGACACCCGCTTATATAGCTGCTGGACATACTTTTGTTTAAAATTCCTCTCATATAACTGTGCCACAGTTAGAAGAAAGATTGGTTGGTTTACAGAACAGGCTCATGTTGCACTATCTCTTTGATACATTCATTGCTAAAACCAGGCAGAAAACAGCTGGGAGCAAAATCCATTAAGCATAAGACTTTTTTTCTTTTTTTTTAATTAAGAAGAGCAATCACTTTTGCTGAAGGTTAAGGAACTCTTCCTTAGTTGAAAGGAAATATAAATCTGCCAATATCTAAACTAATACATGAAAATCTGAAGCTTAAGCAAACTCTGGAATTTGTCTAACTATTTTGTCTCAAGCAGAAGAAGGTCCTAATCCACATTAGATGCTTCAACTATCAAGCAAAGACAGCCTAATAAAATTGTACAAGCTTCTGCAAAGGCAGACGCAGAATACAGGTTAGACAGAACAATTGTAGAGATCACCTTTGTGCTTGTCTAATTCTGAAGCTGTTCTGTGCAGTTAAAATTTACAGTGGGAGAGTGATATTGGTGTGTCACTAACTTTTTCTATTTCATTCTTTTGAGCCTAGATGATAGCTGATAAGGATCCTGAAATAAATAATCTTACCAGTTGCCTTGGTCTTTTTGTGTTATATGCTGGTTTTGGAACGTGGTCTTGAATAATACATTGTGATAACTCCTACTCAGTCACTCAGTACATGTGCTTCTGGTGATGTTACCCTACTATGACATTTACTGTAAACTCTGGTTTGTAAATAAATCAACACAATCACTGATTTGAGAGCAAGAACAGTGGACAATGTGAAAGGCAGAATTGGCTCAAAAAGCAATGACTGAAAACTAGAAATTCACAACCTTATTTTCTTTCTAGTGAAAGATGGCAGTAAAATGGGCTGACATAAAGCTGTATTTGTGCCTAATGCACAACACTAATATACGATGGGCAGAGGCGTTCCTGAGGCAAAATTAGAGCTAGCTAAAAGCTTCATAGTTCATTACTTAATTCCCCAAATAAATCAGAGGTAAAAAGGATGAAGTCAGTCCAGAGCATTTACAATTTAGGTCTATTTCTTTTAAAAAAAAGCTTTCTAGTGTACAGCAAGAGCTACAAACCCTTTTTAACATCACAGAAATGCAATTTACACATATAACAATAACTCATCTTTAAGTGAACAGGCTTCAAGTTATTTATGTAAGAACTGTAAAGAGACTCCAAGGAGAGAGCTTATTTTCAGTCTCATAGAAAGGGCAACCATTTGAATTCTGCATATTTACACAGACACAAAAATCATACATACGTTAGTTCTTGTGAAAACTGTGACGGTCTTTCCTTCTGCCCGCAGAATGTGCCCGAGAAAAAGCACAGCTTCTTCAGAGGACTACTCTCGGTGGAGTTCACAGCTTGACACAGGGGAAATCTGGTCTGTTTCCAGAATAAGACAAATAGCAAAAACCGATTCTAGAAACTCACTGGTTCAGCAAAGCTGTATCTGTGTGGCATCTCCTGCTCTAGGAAAGATTTCATAGTTATGAAATATTTCCTACAACAAGGTGGGGTTAACAGTTTGCCTTGGAGTATATCCTGAGTCACCCTCATTTAGCCCCTGCCTGGTTTTAAGAAGAGACATGGTTAGGCATATTGCACAGTCAACAACCCAAGCATGGCACATTTACACATTTTTTGTCATTCAAAAAATAAAAAATTAAAAAAAAAAAAAAAAGAAAAAGGAAAAAGAAAGATTTACAAACATGAGAAATGAAAACTAATTCTGGTTTTTTTTTTTTTTTTTTTAAAAATGTGTCCTTGATTTACTCTGAGTCCTACTGGAAAGTGTTAGCTGCTCACCATGCTGCCCCAGCTACATCTTTGATCCTTGTTAATCTCAGTTTTTTTCAGGCTCTCCCTTGAAATCTACTATTCACTTTCTATTTGGAGCGTTTTTTTGGTTTTTTTTTTTTTTTTGTCACATATTATTTTACTAAACCGTTGTCATTAATCAGCTTTTTCAAAGCAAAGTATTGTTCAGTTTCAACATACGGCACAAACCAAGAACAAAAGGTGAATTAACATAGTCCACATGGCTTTTGTAGACCTCTACAACCAGTAGCTGCTCAGCATGTCTAAATGGAACAGGGTAAAATTTAGCTATTCAATAAGATTTCCAAGCAGGGTAAATTTGCAAGGTCTTTTCTTTAGCTCAATAGCTCTCCACTTACCTGATAGGTTCTGTCTCCAGATGGCATTTTTTTCCCTTTTTCTCTTTTTAGTTGTTCTGGGCTGTCCTTTACCTCACCAGTCAACAGATCTGTTCTTCCCAGACAATCTGCCTGGCTATTTCAGTCACAACAGAGCATCCACTGCCCAACCAGTATTTCCACCATCACAAACCTGAAGTTGTTTTAGAGATAGTTACCCAGTGCCTGAAGCGCTGTAAGAACATTCACGGTGAATCTGCTGGTTTTTTTTTTTTTTTTTTTTTTTCCCCAGGAATTTATCTATGTCCATAGATAAAGAGCAATAATGACTTTTTTTTAAAAAAGCACCTTCAAAGTTGCTTTTTGGTTTTTTGATTGCAATCATGGTTAATTCAAAACACATCTATCAGCTCTTATATGTTGGCAGCAGCAGCAACTCCATTTCAGACCAGCCAAACCTCCCTTACTTGGGCAGTTTGATTGTCTGTGTGTAATCACAAGTTTTTCATATGCATATCTACTCTCTTATGAAGAAGTTCTGGACACACCCTAGAGCAACAGTTGCAGAGTGAAGAGGTCATGTCACACCTTTCTTCTAGTTATGCTAGAACAGCTGATTGACATTACTTGCTTTATCCGTGACCCCTCTGGACATCCCCTCACTATTGCAAGTGGAAGAACTTGTCACTGAAATTTCTACTCCAGCTATATAGACTTATAACCTGTGTTCCTCAATGGCACGAGTAGTGGAAGAACCCTTCCACCCAGACAGGCTCTAGAAGAAAACAATACAATGAAGGAAAATAGGGATTTCTGCCTTACCTGAAAATCTCAGTTCAACGCAAATCAGAAGTGTTTTACTGATTAGGAATTGGGTTAGGATTAAGATCTGCCGCTTATCATGTCTGAGTTTGTGTGCTTTTGTATTTTTTCTCTGTTCTAAAATTGATAGCAGTGTCAGGTTTCGTAAACAGATCAGATCTGTGAGAAAAGCAGCCTTTCTTTTTAGAAAGTACCTACTCAGCCGTGAAAGCAGTTCTTCATTTGATACCATGCAGTGTATTAGAATGCACCTGAACTCTCCTGAGAAAACTGTTTCAAAAGATACTGTCTGCTGGAATTTGTAGATCTTAGAGGATCTAAAACCAGCCTTAAATTTGTTTGTAAATGCATGTTGACCCAAATTGATCTCATTTGAACCATGCTCTCCACAACTGAAGATCACAGAAAGTCCATATTTTTGATCTAAAAGTACTGATATCAACTTGAAGTTCTTTGTTTTATAGGGACATGCCTTTACAGTTAGCACCTATGACCAGGCAAATTCACTTGTAATAAGCTACTTTGGCATATGCTAAACTTTAGGCAGACAAAGAAAAGAGTTAGGGTGCTTAAAGTAGTTTTTCCTGTATTACCATTTTTTTTTTTCTTCCCAGCCTAATTTTCAGTATCATTGAAATAGAAAAAGGAAAAGAAGGGGTGTGGAGAAGTTTCATGCAAGTTTAGGTAAACAGACCCTTTACACAATTCTGGCAATTCCTCCTTTATCCATATTAAAAGTGAATTCTCCTTCACAATTGCTATCCAAATAAGTCACAGATGGTTTTAATGACAGGATTTATAGGGTGTTTCTAGACTGTTGTGGGCTGCATCCAACAGACCTCTGCAGAAATTTAATGTTGTATCATAACATCATTTTCACCAGGGGCATGAGTACTGGGGCATCACATAACAGGGACTATTGTTTTCAAACTTCAGAAGAATTCTTATAAACTATGAGGGCCTTCTTATCCACCCACCCTCACCTCGCTTCTTTAGAGACAATTTCATAAATATTTATAGCTAAAGAGCACGGAAGTTACCTTCTATCACCTATCAGAGTTAGAGAAGTTTCCTCTCACTTCCCAATTCCTGGGAATTTTGCAGATTTCCAAGTTTCTTCTGCAATTGTCCTAATCAATAGAAGAACATTTGAATGTACTTTGCATGTGCAAAGAATATATAGTTACTGCCTAAAAGGGTAATAAAGTCAGATGATTTTATTTGTTAGGAGTATAAGACCACAAAGGGAGGAAGCGACAATTCCGTCTTTTTCAAGCATAATATTGACACATCAGTTTAGAGTCCATTCAGCTGGAGAAGACAAGTGATGATTAAAAGCATACCTATTATTCTTGTATCAGGTCAACAGTCAAGGTCCAACGCCTTCAATACAGACATTACTGTCATTGTAAGGAATCCAGCTGGTTTAAGGTGAAAAATGCAGCTGATCATCCTTTTAAGGGGTCTTCTCCAGCTTTGCCTGTAAAACAATGATATATTATCTCATATATGAGCAGATCATATATTTATTTGAAACACATCTGATATTAAGTCAACTGGTAGTGTAATTCCTACATTATGCTACTGTATCTTTAAAACGACAGTAAATTACAAGCATATATACATTATGCAGGAGTGGATGTTTCAGATTGTGGGAAATGTGGTAAAAGAAGTACTTTCTGTAAGGTAGGCTTAATTTTGAAACTCATTGGGAGTATTGGAGTGATGTCTTTACAGGATAGAGGCAACATTCAGCAATGGAACGGCAACACAAATATGTGAAACGATTTAATTTCATATCACTTTTTTTTTAGGTTAATTTTAAGTTTTATTTTGCATGGAACTGTGCTTTTGGTTGATCTCGTTGAGTGCAATTGCTAACATATGTTGAATCACTATTTAAACAAAAATTAAAAGTAACACAGTCCAAAATAACTAATATAAGCACATATATGAGTTCCCTGTAATGCCTGGGAGAATAGCTGATACCAACTGAAGATATTCTAGAACCCTGATAGGAAATAGAGGATGAGAAAAGACTAAATCCTCCCAGGCTTTACTGTTGCAAAAAATGAGATACTTTCTTGTGATTTCAAAGAATTTCTCAGTGGAATTATACCTGATAAGGGCTTTTGAAAGAAGAGAAGTATCAGTAAAATAGGAAAATATTAGAGTACGCTTGGCACAGTAAGCACTATAAGCACTTTTGTGTATATAAACTAATCCACATCTATTTCTGCAAATAGTAAACAGTAAAGAAAATTGACAATTAAGTTCAAAAGCTATGGAAATAAATTGACTCAACAGAATAAAAATGGAGAGTATTGCTCTGTTTTCTTATCTCATAGGTGAAATTCTGGTTATCATTTTGGTGTACTGTTTGCCTCAAATGATGCTTTGGGAGCTACTAATAACCCACAGCATTTGGATACTTAGTATATGCATGCCCAGAACTATAGAATCTTAGTTCTGAATTTAATGTTACTTTCCATGTAGGTTATGTTAGTTAATTGGATGATGCAGTAGCAATAGATATTTAAAAGCAACGAAGTCGCAAAGGTCTCCTGACTTAAAGCTGGATTGTACAGATCTTCTACTTCCTCCTTTTATTGAATGAAATCAGAATTTGCAGTCATTCTTTGCTTCAGTTAGAATTAACTTGGTAGTTTTTCAGTTCTATTCCTTTGAGTGAAACAGGTAATTGCACAAATGACTCCTGTAGGTTAGATTTTAAGAGGTAACATTTTCATTATGCTGTGGCGAGAGTTGTGAGTGATAACAATCCTCCCATCACGAACGCAACCTCATGTCTTGACACACCCCCAACCTATTTGTCCTTTGATATTTCAGTTTACCAGCTGAGATATCCAATTTCAAGATTGAGACATCCTGCATGCAAAGTGAAATTCTGGTTTTTGTTTACATCTGGGCAACAACACTGAGTACCCAGTGACATCTCCCCCGGGAACTCAGAGGAATCCAAACACCATCACAGCTGTAAATCTCTACTGAAGAGCTCCTTGCCATCAGCCAGACCTTCAGTACTTGAAGAATATGAAAGGTATTTATGAACAAAAAGTATTTCCAAGCTGAGTATAGGTGAAGAAGATAAGATGAATCTTCCCTTTCTCATATGAACTCCCCAATGACTAATTCTGCTCCATCAATGGAATGGAGGAGAAGTGGATCTGTAGTGCCTATGCCATAATACATGCTTTTCAGCTTTTTCTGGCAGTGGTGCTCCATGCTATTCACTCTTGCTGAAACAGCAGGAGGGCACCTTTTAATGCTATTTGCTTCTGTGAAGCTTCCTGCAAGTCACCACAGACAATTACTCTAGCAATTCAAAGGCAACTACCATCTTTCCTCAAGCACTGTGAAATGTAAATAGAGGCACACTCTCTGTGAAAAAGTATATTTCCAGAGATTAATTATTTAAGTATATTATCAATTATTTAAAATTTCTTACATATCAAGCTTGAATTTAGAATTTCAAAATAGCTCAGTACAAACGGCAAAGCCATAAATGGATAAAATCTTTCTCATACTGTATTGATTGCATGATTGCTGCTTGCTAGAAATACACATATGGAGCACAAGTACCATACCTGCTCACAAAATTACAGCTCTGTGTTACTTGCAAATATAATGCTGCAGCATTCTATTTGTATTAAATTAGTGTTACTAATTTGCAAATGAGATATTTTCTGAAGAAAAGATAATAATTGCAGCTACTGCACTTAGTAGAATCATAGAACAGATGTGGGAGAGACATCTGAAGGTCAGTTGGTCCAACCCCCCTGCTCAACCAGGGCCACTTAAAGCCAGTTGCCCAAGACCATGTCTAGGTTGCTTTTGAATATCTCTAAGGGTAGAGACCCCACTCAGACCAGGACTGAGTGACCTGCTCCAGTACAGACCAGACTGTCTTCCACCAAAGGTATATTGTCCCTGCTCCATACTTTCGCAGATCCCAGGATCCTGAGATTCCTGAAAGCTCGTGTTGCTATTAAAAACTGAGGTGAAGTACCTTAACCCTCTCATTCAGCAGTGGGCTCACATTTTCCCTGGATATCCTTTTGTAGTCTATGTGTTTACAGAAGACCTTTTGACACCTCTGGCAAGATTCAGCTCCAGCTGGGCCATGACTTTCCTAATATTTTCTCTGGATGCTCAGACCATGTCTCTGTTTTCATCCCAAGTCATTCACCTGCCTCTGCTTCCTTTCTGGATTTGAGTCTTGCCGGAAGGAACTGTTTATCAACATAGGCCTTCTGACATTTTTGCCTGACTTCCTGCTTATTGGGATAGAATCACAGAATCATAGAATCATAGAATGGTTTGGGGTGGAGAGGACGTTAAGATCACCTAGTTCTGACCCCCCTGCCATGGGCAGGGACTCCTCGCCGGAGACAGCAGAAAATGAAACATTTCAGGAGGTTTAAATAGTAGCAAGCAGAGAAGAAACAATTTAGAATGAACATCTAAACAATAGGGAGAAATTATTCTAGTTGATTTCTTTAAATTTAGCCAGTGGGAGAGGAAAAACTAAGTCTGAGGGAGGAAAACACTTCATATGAAATGTAGAATTATTCACAGATTGATAAATATTTATACATCATATCTTTCATAAGGCTAAATGATACCAGCAAGGTACTGCACTGTGGGAGTGGGCCAGTTCCTGGAATCATGGACTTTCCTGAACATCAGAGTATTGAGTGAAGAGTATGAAAGGTACCTTAGTTTAGCTTTTCTTTGTTCCACTTTGTTCTGAAATGTTTTCATTGTGTGTATGGCAAGCTGTGTCCTTATAGGCTTTTGAATAGCAGTTGCAATCTGTTCTTGAGGTTTCTTTGTATTCCATGTTCTAGCAAAACAAAAACTCCACAAACCTGTTTTGCAAAATGAATTGCACTCTATTTTTTCTTATTTTTTCGTTTTAAATTGAAAACAAAAACTGGATAAAAATGTAACACTCAAGTTTTGGAGTTCGCATAAAACAGATCCCAGGTTTTAACTAATGCATGATGCAAAGCAACCATAATCTTTGTTGTGAGGTTCAGGTGTTTTATTGTTCCCTTCCTAGAAGGAAACAAATTTATTTTCCTTTTGATTTCCTGACTAGATTATTTGAGCATTTTCATTTCCATCCAGCCCACTATAACTTTCAAGGTCTCAATTCAGGTTAGTCATGACATTAAGTCGCATCATGTTGCTTTTGCAACTGGCTCAAAAGGTTCTTGTCTTGTGAGTGAGATTTCAACAGAGAAAAGGCAATTGGAAGGGAACTGTAACCCATCTGCTTCCTCTGAACAATTCCTGGTACTCTGCATCCTCAAGGTCCTGGAATGGTAGCTTTGCTCAGCAACAAACCTCCTTTCCTCTCACAAGACAACCTGAACAGTCCTACATGAGGGATGATGGAAGTCACGCATCTCTTTGCTCTCCAAATTAGTTGCCAAACACTCCATAGTGATCATGCAAAGATAACCATGCTTCCTCTTATCTTCTTACTCTTTACCTACCTGCTATGTACACAATGGAATAGACAACTAAAAATTAACCTGTAAGGTCTAGACACAAATTTAACTAGGAAAAAACTTATATATTAAATATCATATTATGCTAACAAAACAGCATTATTAGCATTATATGCATAATTTCTAATATATTGGGTCAATTATTGTTAATTTAATCAGAGCTTTTGAGCAAAGCATTTGTTCTAAGTTTAACTGAATACAACTCAGTTACTTGGGTGAATAACCCTTAAAGTTTGAATACTTCTCCATGCATACTCTCCTATCCTCATAGTCATGATTTCAGCAACCTTACATTCCTAACATCAAACAAGGGTTAATTACCATTTATTTTAACAAGATGGAGGTATTTTATAATGGAAAATAGAAGAGGAGGAGTGCTGGAAGGGAATGCAAGCTTTGCCATCAGAATATGGGAGAGAACAGCAACAGCACATAAATGTACTTCAGTAAAAATACTGCTATCATAATATTCATCTCTCTGAACTTTTCTGGTTTTCACCTTAGAAAACAAGTACATTTAGAAATGTTATTTCACCCTTGTTATTACACATCTGAGAAAGTAGCTAGGACTAGTAAGAATTAATTACACCCAATAAGGTCAGGCTTGACTAACTAATTTACAAGTGAGTTGAAAACAAATTTCTTGCTATTAGGCTTCAGCTTTTGTTTTTTAGGGCATGAAATAGGATTGAAAGGTACGTGAAATAATATTCAGATTCCGCCTGGTTTTTTCATGTTTGACTGGTTCTTCGCATTTGACGACTTTGTTGCCATTACATATTTTAAGCAATTACACATTTTCACAAGCAAATATACAAAATTATGTGCACGATGACTTTTTTTTGAAAAAAGAAATTGCCACTTTCCTCTCAAGAAATCCTTAAGACAAGAACCCCAGCCAATTCCTTCTTGCTTGTGAGCAGAAAATCCAGGAGAACTCTACCCTTGATTGGCACATCTAGGATTAAAGAAAAAAATATTGCTTCCATTACCCTCACAAACCTTATGGAGTGCTTTAAAATAAACAAATTTTAGCAACATAATATGTTAATTCTACTAAGCAACAAACATAATGAATAGCTTAAAAAAAAGACATGATATTTCTGGCTGTTACTTGAAGTCTTACTAACATACTTCTCCAAACATAGAACTTGCACTGACCTTAATAATGGTTGACGCATCTGTGCCAATGGGTGATTGGAATTAGGCCCAAGGACACAATTTCACTTAATGTGATTACATCCAATAATCTTGGAAAAAATAAACACATTTTTGTCTTCCTGAGGGAGCTGTTTCTTGTGTTTGTGCTCACCACAACAAAAAAAAATCAGGCTGTCTATTCAGTAATGAACTTGGTGCGTGTTGGTTGATAACTTGGCAATGGTGTGAGCAAACATGGCAAAGAGGAAAAAGGACACACAGATTTATCAGATTACTGCTGCTGATCTCATTGGTGAACCTGAGGTTACAGCATAGTGTGTAAGCCAGCTTTCTGCATGAGCAGGAAGCTGAACAGAAATCACAGCAAGTGACAAACACTACTCTTATGAAAACCGCACATTCTCATCTCAGAACTCTCAATTGCCTGCAATATGCAAGATATTAGGAGCTCAGAAATTCTGCTAGTATGCCCATTTCATGCTTTAATAAATCTCAAAGGTCCCATCCTTTTGGGCAAACACTATGATATAATGTATATGACATGGCAAAAATTAGCATGTCTGCAATCCCTAGCTAGTGGTCTAAGACTGATAAAACATTATATGAACTGATTTAAAAATGTAAATGCATGAGAGAGAGCAATCACAAGGTTATAGGGAGAGGGGCGTGAGGACTAAGACAGGCCATATGTTCCTCGCCTCTTTCTGTATTTGCTGCTGCCAGAGAATTCCCTGCCTGACAGATGGAGAGAAGCGTACTGTATGCAAGGTGGAGGCAAGTTTCTCTATGGAAGCTTATGTGCTAGAGAACGAAACAGAGCAATTACGTGTTCCCTGTATAAAAATCTATGACTGTTATCAGATATATGACAGATGTCTTCCAAAGAGTACAGAATAAAGCAAAACCTTAAAAAAAATTACTGAGCTTTACTAACAAAGTCACTTGATCACTGGCAATTTCTTATTTTAGTTTTAATAAGAAGTTGATGGTAGGAAGAGAACACTCTGTAGCTCAAGAGGCTGGAAGGGAATAGCTTCAGAATAGCTTCAGGGGGTTTAAGAGCACTGCTTAAAACAATTTCTGACTTCCTTTTTTTTTTTTTTTTTTTAATCTCCAGATGCCTATAAATTTATCATTTAACATGGATGTGTGGACTTGATAGATTTAGATACTATGGATGGATGACAGATTTTTCTTTACTATAAATCCTGTCCCACACCAGGCAGCATGGGAAGCATTTTGATAGATAACGCAAACTGAAGCTTTTTGATAGATAAAAATTTCATTAATCATAGTCCTCTAAGTACCATGAGAAGAATTTAAATGTGTCATGTTCAGCACTTGTAAAAGATTTTACTTTCAAATCACAGCAGTTATTACTCTGTGCTTTTTGACTACCTTGTGTAGCCATTTCAGTACAAAAATATGACCAGTGGGGGTTAAATTTAGTCTAAGTTTAAAGGAGGACAAGCTTCACAGTGCTATCATTGATGCTCTCTTCCTCTTCCCAGAGAATATTGGCAGACTTCCAGTTTATTAAAACAACAATGAAAGCAGATCTCCTCTTTGTATACACAATGAGTCAAGGATGGATCATTTACTCAAACAGAACTGTTTGCTGAGGTACAAAAGCAAAAATGCATTTTGGGGGAAATAGTTCATGAATGTTATGCAAAAAATGCTCCACAGTTATGTCTCACACAAAAGCATTCCAATCATTATTAAAAAAACCTATAATACTATACTGTTTTTCTGAAAGATCTAAGCACAAGATCAGGAGTTAAAGTACCTTTAAAAGACTAATTGGTAAGTATTTCCACAGCTTTAACATTTGTAAGCCTATTAATTTAACTAAATGCAAAAGAAAAATATTTGCCTGATTGACAAATATTCTAATTTAAAGAAAAAGTTATTAACACACATCTATGTCTATTAGCATGGAAAAATATAAGTATAGGGAAGCCATGTGTACAATGACAGAAACATGGCAGGCATACATTTTTATTAAAAATAAGAATTAGAATTTTGGGTTTCTAGCTTGTGAAATGACTTCTGAAAGATTTTAAATTCATCTCAGTAGTCCTTTGGCTCAAATCGTGCTTTGGTAAAGGTGGGGGAAGGGGAAGAAAGAATGAAAGAAGCATACACAGGGCACATAAGAAAAAAAAAAAAAAGGAATGAGGAATGGACTTCAGAGTAAACCAAGTGGAAAACTAAATACACAGAAGGTGAAATCCTGACCTTATTGAAGTCTCTGGGCACTGTGCTACTGGCTTCAAGGAAGCCAAGATTCCATCTAGAGATTGCTTAAAGAAAAAAATTAAAAAAAATCCAAATAAATGCAGGAGCAAAGATCAGTGTTTAAAGATACAGATGCTGTCTTTTATATGTAGGTCACCTGTTGGTGAATAATCTTATTTGGGAGGGAGAGCTGTTTTCCTATTTTCTATGTGTAACACAAGCTTCTTCAGTATAAAACGGATAACATTTCTACTTTTTATTTTCACTTAAATATTGAATAAATAGAGAAGTACTGAAAAAAAAGAGAGATGAGGGGTGTTTGGAAATCTAGTTTTGTCACTTCAAAAAGAGGTTGGATCTCAAAAGCACAGCTTCTAGGAGATTTGTACATCCCTAATAAAAGCCATTCTTGTTCCTCTAACATCTGATTATGTCTCAAACAATAATTTCAGAGGTTAAACAGGATTGCTGTGCATTCTAATAACAGTTAAAGATGCAAGGTACACAGGCTTCACACTTGAAGACTCCTCTCAGATAGCAGAGCCTCAGGGAGAAGCGTCTGTAAAATCTGCGTTGTTAGCAGGCTGCTTTTGGTAAATCCGAATCTTTGATAATGACACATCGTATTGAATAGTGGCTGTGAGTGAATGCTTGTTGAACTTTTAAGATATGATTCAGCACAGCACTATGAGAACAGAGCACAATAACATTAAAAACCAGATGGTATTTCAAAGCTCATCAGATACACAGATTCCTTTTTCTTCTGTACAAAAGATTGGCAAAGCCTCATGTCTGCAAAAAAAGCCCATTAAGATAAATGGAGTTGATTTGGTTTTGTCTTGCTAGGGCTATTATAAGAAAGTCATCTGAATGGGTCAAATTACAAACTGCTCTGGATCAAAGGAGAACAACTGCAGTAGCGGGTCAAATTGATCCAAGCTATGTCAACTGGATCAGCATGAAACCCTAAACTGCAATGCAAAAACTCCTTAGCATGGGACTTGACAACAACTAACAGAAGTAGTAACTCTTTAGCACTGCAGGTTAGGAAGTCGTTAACTGGACAGATTCATCAAAAATATCTTTTGCAGTTGCCTGAAATGAAGAGATTTATGAAAGAAGTGTCAACACCCCAGGCCCAGCAAGGACAAGCATCTTTCCAGGCCAAAGCACCCAAAGCACAGTCAGGAGAGGTCAGCTGAAAGGTAATACAGCACTACCAATTACGTTATGTATGCTGAGGCAGCTGAGAGCCTGGCTGATGATTTTGTGCCATGCTTTTAAATTTTGAGTGCCGTTCAGTCCAGGAGGAGTTCCCCTGAGGTGCAAGGAATTATCCCTGTGATTTATTTGGTCTATTGGTAGCATTGCATTTGTTGATTTGCCTTGGTGATCCATCAGTGCAGCACAGTTTGCATGATCAACTGATGTTGGACAATGACGATATTGCAGGCCGGGGGCTGTGCGTGCATACGCATGTGTGAGCATCATTGTATCATAGGTAGCAAAGCTTACAGTGTTATACAGAGTGCAAGGACAGGCTTTCAGAGCAGGAGCTGTCGTGAAAATATTTAGAAATGATTCTGAGGAAGAGTAAAGAAGTGGAGGGGCCAAAGAAGGGAAAGTTCTCTTGAATCAGCTAATTATTAGACCAAAAATAGAAATGGTAACTTGCTTTCCCTTTTCTCTAGCTATTACTGATGGCAAAGCTACAAACAGAAAAGAGTTTCTACCAGTTAACAAAGTCTGCTACTCATGAGGCAGGACACATACAAAGACCCGGCACAGTGTTGCCAAAAGGAGTAGCCCTCTGAGATTCACCACAGATGTCCAGGAGTCCCCTACCATCTTTCTTTTATGTCAGCAGCAAATGGTGCTAGTACATCAAGCAAATGACTGACACATGCACATTTTCTTGAGAGTCCAGTTGAACAACTTGCTTGCAACTGCGGTACTATTGAGCCTAGAGAGGTCATTCACTGAGGAAGTAGTGACCAGGGACCATGTAAATACTCTGAAAATGGCTGTTTGCCCTTTTTGTCCATTCCACACAAGTCCTATAAAATTGTGGCATGCGGTCTTCTGGCAACAGCTGAGACACTGAATTAATTGTCTCCTCCTCTAGACACTGCACTGCTTAATTCTATCACATCTGAGGAGCCGGAGGATGCCTGCTTTTTAATATATAATTCTAGCAGAAGCTTGATGCACCAGAAATTTCCTGGGAGTGCCAGTGGCCCAGTTTGTTGAGGATAAGCAGCTTTTAATAAGTGATGCATATTTTCTTTCAGCTGCAAGCATTCAGGTTGTTAGGGGGCTGGGTGCATGAAATGCTATGGCCATTCAAACAGACAAGGGTGTCAAAACCCCTGATGATTCCTAGCACTTGAACACATTACACAGGAGCAACTAAACTGACAAGTGGAAAAAAGCTCTCCTCAGTCCAGATTTACACTATATTCCCATTCATGAACACATCAGCAAACATTTCAAATGCCTTGACTGAGTAATGAATGGGTTCTGGGTTAGTTGCTGTGCTGACAGCAGGTTTTAAATTCTATTGAGTCAGGCAAGGGGGAAGGTGAATAGGGTAGAATTACACGAAAGGATTAATGAGGGGTTTCTTGCTGAACATACTGTTGCAGTGTTCTCTCAGTCACTATACCAAGCAGTCACTGACTTTTGCCTTAAGGACTGTACTTTTATAACATAAAATATGCCTCCTTAAACAAATCCCTATTAGGCAATGTGTCAACACTTCATTGGTTTCAATAGATTTAGTTTCCTAAACACTATTTTCCGAGGCAATTTTTGTACTTGAAAATGCATTACAAGGAATATTTACTACAACTACAGTACAATGATGTATAATACGACAAACACAGTTTTAGTCAGTGCAGGCCGTAACAACAAATATACTACACATATGGTCTCTCTTTCTTTCATTCCTTTTTGCTCCTCTGCAGTCATAGTAAAAATCCATGTATTCATGGTTTAACAACCATTAGTTGCTGCTACTGGATTTAAATATTATCTTGAAGAATACAAAAAAGAACACTGAAGAAGATGCAGTAACATTTTGTTGATAATGACAAATGTCTTTTTATTAATATTGTGTTCTTGTTGCTCATCACATATACTAAAAGCATACCAAGTCATAAAACCATATTCCTAGGAGGTAATATGCACAGATCCTCCACTATACATTGTGAAATCAAAAGTCAACACTGTTTGCCAGGCTTAGTTGGGTCACATTCACTGAAGAGTCTGAGAAACTGCTAAGGTCTGTCAAAATCCCGCATCTTGCTCTGCAGCATCACACAGGTCAGTCAGCTGATTAAATTACATTAGTATGGAGACAGTGCTCTGTAGGACTGGTGAAAAAATCCTCTTTTAATTTGTCTGTGCATTTCTGTTGGCCTTGTTTCGAACTGTCATTTTTGGAGATTTCTTTTTCCCCCCAAAAGAGAATTTAATAGTTTAGCGTACCTACAGCAAGTTACTCAACTTTCAGCCCTTGGTTTCTTTCATTGGTTTTGTTTTACGTGTGTACACTTTTTTTTTTGAACACTCATCTTCTAGCGTTTTAAATTATGCTGGCTAGGAATCTGAACAATGCTCCATCAGGGGCTGCCAGTCATAGAATCATAGAATAGTTAGGGTTGGAAAGGACCTGAAGATCATCTAGTTCCAACCCCCTGCCAGGGGCAGGGACACCTCCCACTAAACCATGCCAAACAAGGTTATGTCCAATCCAGCCTTGAACACCACCAGCGATGGAGCATTCACGAGTTCCCTGGGTAACCCATTCCAGTGCCTCACCACCCTTACCGGAAAGAATTTCTTCCTCATATCCAGTCTAAACTTCCCCTGTTTAAGTTTGAACCCATTACCCCTTCTCCTCTCACTACAGTCCCTCATGAAGAGTCCCTCCCCAGCATCCCTATAGGCCCCCTTCAGATACTGGAAGGATGTTATGAGATCTCCATGCAGCCTTCTCTTCTCCAGGCTGAACAGCCCCAACTTTCTCAGCCTATCTTCCTGAGATGTGCTCAGTTAAGGCAATACAGACAATGAGGAGAAAGGTCTTGTTCCATTTATTCTCACCCACAGGCTACAGGTAAATCCCACCTCATATTTTAAATAAACAGCCCTTTTACACACCAAGAAGAGTTTCATTCCATCACTACAGGTACAGGTACTGTGGTGTTGCCCTAAGTGAAATGCACAGAATGGTGATATTTAGTTTTATTTTAAGAAGTGTGCTTTTGGTCTTATCATATAAAATACAATTCAGAAAACTATCTCTAAAGTGAATTACATCAAAACCATTCATTGCAGCAATCAAAATTCATAAGACTAAACTGGACACTAAAAAAGACGTATTATTTTACTTTTGTATTGCCTTCACAAGCAATGGAGAAGCTTAAACATGTTCTTCATTCTTTCCTCCAGATTGTCTTGGTAGCAGCATCTGGAAAGATCTTGAAATGTGATACTTCCTTGCTGGTTTTTTTTTTTTTTTTTTTCATGTCTTCTACAGAGAAAAAGAAGAAAGAGGAAGAAGAACACACACCTGAATTTGAAGTACACCTGCATCACTTCTGGAAGTCCCCAGCTCTATAGACATGTGGAGCTATTGACTGATTAGACACTAGGAGAGTATCAGAGGTACATGTTATTCATACTGGCCTTGTTCTAGTGCCAAAGATGACCATGATGATTCTCACTTTGGTTTGTAATCAAAGCACAGCTTAGTCTCTTTAAGTTTCCAATTCTTGTCCACCCTGCTGAACCAACAGTAAAATAAACTCAGATGTGCACAAGAAAGACTGCAGCACATTACATCTCTACATGGCCTGCTATGGGTGGGAACCTGTAGTAACAGGGAATATTTATGCTGTAGCTAACAAGAACAAAGTTTGCTCCCTCTGTGAGGTAAAGAGGTGCTGTTCTAAATATGGACATTTTATAAAGAAAGCACACGAACATTTCACAGCATAAAAGCAGATGCACAGTCTTAGTTCCAAGGTCTACTTGGGTCCAGCCCACTACTCTGTGTCTGACAGCTTCCAAAGCCAGCAAGAATGGAAAAATGAGAGTGACAGGTATACCCCCTCTGGCATTTTCACTCATTATCAGCAGCTGGCAGCTTAAGAGCTACTTTAGAGTTGGTCTGTGCAGTCTAGTATTTCCTAGCCCTAAAAGGACATTTTCTTTGATAAATTCATCTGATCACTTTTGAAGCCATTTCTTAAATGGAAGCAGGAAGACAGTAGGTTTGTAAACAGTGAAATCAGGCCTGAGAGGAACAAGTAGAACCCAAGGACAGGCTACAATAAAACATAAGTTTCTAAAAAAGGAGAGCTTTCCATCTGCTGCTTAGGATGGAAATGAAAAAAAAGAAAGTTCAGGATGGTGAGTTATAACTGTAATAAAAGGGCATGTATAAGGAAATCAAATTACACAAAATGCCTCTTTTTGCTCCTGCAGGGACAGGTCTATGGAATTTCTATTAAAAATCCCTCTTTTATTAATTTCAAATGGAGGTAATTCAGGCCCTGAAGTCCCTCCTTTCTCATTTTTTCTAGGTATGCAATAGGGAAGTGTATATTTAACCACTTTTATTGGAAAAGCTAGTAGAGTAATACAGGCTGATGAATGTGAGCTTCACTGTCTCTCAGGGTTTAACAGAGTTTGCACCCATTTATCTGAGGAAAAAAAAAAAGTCAGTAGAAATAATACCTTCAAAAAATCCTATTACAGATAACTAACTTAATCAATAAAATATAAGGTTCATTATCTTCAGTGAGGATTTAAATGTCAGTTATAACCAGCCCAGCAACAGTGATGAAATTTCATAAGAGAGGAAAAATTCTGTATGAATAATCTAGAAAAATTTCACTGTCTCTTCAATATTAGTATTTTAAAGATGAAATTAAGACTGTTCTTGGAAGACACAATTAAAAAAATAAATAAATAAAATGAAAGCACCAGTAAGTTTGGTGGGTGTAAGCTCATTTTAAAACTACATTTGTGTACTTTTCCAGAGAAGACTGAATCCATGCATTAGGATGCAAGGATTATAACAATCACATTATTTAAAATTAATATTTATACCAGAGAACAGAATGCATAAATCACACATTTGCATACTGTATTAAAAGGTCTACTGCAATAGAGATCTAAACAGTCTAATATATAAAGAATTTGCATTATAGTATTGCAAAATTTTAGTTTTCCAAAGTCTCTAGGCTTGTATTTCTTCACAGCACACCAAACCATGTATCTTGTTACATTACTCAATATCCACATGTTTACTATAATGTTTTCTGTATGCTTGCACAATCTCCATAATGTTTTGGGAGGAATTGAACCAAGCGGAGAAAAATAAAACACTACAGGAATCTAACCTGAATTTTCACTTGAACTAGTACTGAGCATGAAAAGGAACTCTGTACTTCATAAGGTAACAAAAAGAGATGGTTTCTTTAGTCTCCTTGCTTAAACTTTAAACTAAATTAAAAAATAAACATCATATTTCAACTTTCTCATTAAACACCAGCATTTTACAACAGAACTTGGCTACTTGTTTTCATATTGATTTTATACAGTACTCATAGCAGGAGACAAAAAATTATCAAAGATGCCTTAAACTAGCTGTGTTGGGGGAGGGCATCAGCATTCCATCCCAACACACCCAGTCAGTTGCCAGCACCTCTAGTAAACGTTCAGAGTTATGTAGAGATATTGCAGCTGCTCCAGCCAATGAGCCGGCTTCAACTGGAGCTCGGCGCAGATGCCTCTCTACAAATGCCCGTAGCGTGGGGAACAAACAAGAGCAATTAGAGATGTGTGCACGTCTACAGGGGTATGATATCATAGGCATCACAGAAGCATGGTGGGATGGCTCCTATGACTGGTGTGTTGGAATGGAAGGTTACAGGCTCTTTGGGAAAAACCGGCCTGGTAGGCGGGGAGGGGGAGTTGCTATTTACATTAGCGATAGGCTGGAAACTATGGAACTCTATCTGGGGACAGGTGAGCAGTCAACAGAGAGTTTGCGGGTCAGGGGTAAAAGGAGACCAGCAATGGGGGACATTACTGTGGGAATCTCTTACAGACCGCACGATCAAGAGGACTCTGTGGATGAAGCGCTCTATAGACAGATAGGAATAGGCTCACGCTCGCAGGCCCTTGTTCTCATGGGGGACTTCAACCACCCTGATATCTGTTGGAGGGATGGTGCAGTCCAGCACAAGCAATCCAGGAAGTTCCTCAGTTGTGTGGAAGACAGCTTCCTTCTGCAAGTAATAGAGGAGCCGACAAGGAGAGGTGCCATGCTTGACCTCGTCCTCACCAACAGGGAAGGGCTGGTTGGAAATGTGACACTCCAGGGCAGCTTTGATTGCAGCGATCATGAGATGGTCGAATTCGAGATCCTCAGGACAGTGACAACAGTGTGCAGCAAGCTCAGTGCCCTGGACTTCAAGAGAGCAGCCTTTGGCCTCTTCAGGAGCCTGCTCAGTAAGATTCCATGGGATATATCCCTAGAGGGCAAGGGGGCCCAAGACTGTTGGTTGATATTCAAAGATCACTTGATGCAAGCTCAGGAGTGATACATCCCTACTAGAAGGAGGTGCTGCAGGAGGGATAGGAGACCTCCTTGGATGGGAAAGGAGCTGCTGAGAAAAATTCAAAGGAAAAAAGAGTCTTATAAAATGTGGAAGCAAGGACAGGCGGCCTGGGAAGAATGCAGGGATGTTGTCCGGGAAGCTAGGGACCAGGTTAGGAAGGATGAAGTTTAACCATGCCAAGTGCATGGTCCTGCACCTGGGTCGGAGCAATCCCAGGCACAGCTACAAGTTGGGCAGAGAGGAGATTCAGAGCAGCCCTGTGGAGAAGGACTTGGGGGTGTTGGTCAATAAAAACATGAACATGAGCCGGCAGTGTGTGCTCGCAGCCCAGAAAGCCAACCGTATCCTGGGCTGCCTCAAAAGGAGAGTGACCAGCAGGTCGAGGGAGGTGATCCTGCCCCTCTACTCTGCTCTCGTGAGCCCTCACTTGGAGTATTGTGTGCAGTTCTGGTGTCTTCAACATAAAAAGGACAGGGAACTGTTGTAACTAGTCCAGAGGAGGGCCACAAGGATGATCAGGGGGCTGGAGCTCCTCACATATGAAGCTAGGATGAGAAAGTTGGGGCTGTGCAGTCTGGGGAATAGAAGGCTGCATGGAGACCTCCTAGCAGCCTTCCAGTATTTGAAGGGTGGCTATAGGGAAGCTGGGGAGAGACTCTTCATGAGGGACTGTAGTGATAGGACAAGGAGTAATGGGTTCCAACTTAAACAGGGGAAGTTTAGATTGGATATGAGAAAGAAATTCTTTAATGTGAGCGTAGTGAGGCACTGGAATGGGTTGCCCAGGGAAGTTGTGAATGCTCCATCCCTGGCAGTGTTCAAAGCCGTGTTGGGTAGAGCCTTGTTTGGCATGGTTTAGCGTGAGGTGTCCGTGCCCCTGGCAGGGGGGCTGGAACTAGATGATCTTAATGTCATTTCCAACACTAAGAATTTTATGATTCTATGATTCTATATATCTCACATGAGTACAATGGGTTCATTTAACATTTAAAGAAAAATATTGAAGTTTCATAAATTTCACTGCTGTAGTATCAAAATGCCATTAATTAAATGTATGCTCAATTTAAATGAATTTTTATTATATTGAACTATTTTCCACATAAAAATTACTTCCCTTTTCCTTCCAGGGGATTACAATTACCCCATGATCCTGAAAACTTGCTCGAGTTTGGTGGTAAATAAGAACAAAAATAAAGTAGAATTTGCTGTGTATTAAGAGTTACTCTAGTTTTTTTTAAGTTCCCAATAATAGTTTTATAGATTATCCGTTAAATTATTTCAATTGGATATATCTTTTCTCTCTCATAAAAAAAGCACAAATAAATAAGCATTAGAATTTAAAGACCTCAGATGTTCACACATTATTTCTATATGTGTAGGTGTAGATGTAGAATATTTAAAGGAGCTGCATTAGGACTGGGAAGATTTATCTAAGTTCCCAGGACAGATAATGACAGCTGAAATTAGCTTTGGCTACAAAGCAACAGACCACTGTGAGTAATACCACCTGTGGATGCTGGATCATGGTATTATTGTGTTGTGGTCTAAGCCCAGCTCACGCCTTTCACTCACTCACTCCCCCCTCTTTCTTCCCCCCTGCTCCCAGGGGATTGGGGAGGAGAATCGAAAGAATGTAACTCCCACAGGTTGAGATAAGAACAGTTTAGTAACTAAGGTATAACACAAACCACTACTGCTACCCCCAAGACTAATAATGACAAGCGAAACAGCAAGGGAAGAGAATACAACTGCTCACTGCCCATGACTGATACCCAGCCTGTCCCAGCAGTGATCTAACTCTTCCAGGTCCCTGCCCCCAGTTTTTGCATCCTGGGCATGACGTACTGTGGTATGGAATACCCCTTTGGCTAGTTTGGGTCAGGTGCCTTGTCTCTGCTTCGTCCTGGCTTCCCCTCCTCCATGGCAGAGCATGAGACTCAGAAAGTCCTTGGTCAGAGTAAACATTTGAGCAGTAACTAAAAACATCGGTGTAATCAGAGCTGCTTCCAGGCCAAAAGTCAAAAGCACAGCACTGCATCTGCTACTAAGAAGGAAAAAAATGGCTGCTACTGCTGAACCCAGGACATATTGCTTATTGGATACAGAAGCTGAAAGAATTTATTTTTTTTAGTATCTATTGAGCCAGTTTTATTGGTTTGGTATAAAAGATAAGAATAATTTTGCAAAGACAAAATTATAGCATTGTTGTTCTTCAAAAGGAGCCTGCAAACTCCCTGAGTTAGCCCTGTTCAACAACTGCAGTTTTGTGCTTGTTAAAATAGCCATGTCATTGGATTATTATCAGAAAAGCACACACAGGCAGCTTCCCTGTTGCTGCTGATGTAAACACAAGAACTTTTCCTCTGAGAGCCAGGATAAAGAGACATACCTTTTATTTTCTCTAAGAATTAATATTTAAGATGAGACACCACCCTCTTCTAGAAGAAATCATGCATTTATGTCCCATCAATACATGAAGGTAAAATCACCTTTTCAAGCTCAGAAGCTCACTTACCCAATTATTTTATAGATTATTTCTGCATTCTTGAGGTGCCCTCCGTTCAGCAGTAGCAGCCATTTTTTTCCTTCTCAGTAGCTGTTGCAGTGCTGTGCTTTTGACTTTTGGCCTTGGAACAGCACTGGTAACACCGATGTTTTTAATTGCTGCTCAAATGTTTAGTCTGACCAAGGACTTTCTGAGCGTCATGTTCTGCCAGGGAGGAGGGGAAGCCGGGAGGAAGCAGAAACAGGACACATGACCCAAACTAGCCGAGGAGGTATTCCATATCACAGCACTTCATGCCCAGGATGCAAAAATTGGCGGCAGGGATGCGGAAGAGTTAGATCACTGCTGGGACAGGCTGGGTATCAGTCATGGGCGGTGAGCAGTTGTATTCTCTTCCCTTGTTGCTTCCTTTGTCATTATTAGTCTTGGGGGTAGCAGTAGTGGTTTGCGTTATACCTTAGTTACTAAACTGTTCTTATCTCAACCTGTGGGAGTTACATTCTTTCGATTCTCCTCCCCATCTCTACTGGAGCTATGAGAGGAAAGCAGGAGGGAGCTAGTGAACTGCGTGGCTGATTTACGGCTGGGCTTAAACCATGACATGAGGTTACTAAAAAAGTGTATTGTGTTTCTGTATTATAAACAAGACAAGAGAAATATGAATCATTGGCATAATTGAAACATGTTCTCAACTTTCTTGAGCTCCCAGGAAGAAGACACTGATGGTTTTAAATCCAGAATGCCTGTTCGTTCTTTTCTCTTTGCATCTTGACATGCCTCTCAGAAGAAACATTATGAATCTTTTATACTTTTAATAGGATTTAAAGCCTTTGAAGAGTGGCAAATTGGTATCACTTTGAACTGCAACCCCAGGCTTACAGAACAGGCTACAGTAAAGTCAGCATAGATGGCAGACCCTGGAGTAGCTTTTCACTTGACATCCAGAGCTTTGATTCTGACAAAGGTGATAAGGAAATCAAAGTTCTTAATCTTGACTACCTCACTTGGAGTATTGTGTGCAGTTCTGGTGTCCTCAACATAAAAAGGACATGGAAATGTTGGAACAAGTCTAAAGGAGGGCCATGAGGATGATCAGGGGACTGGAGCACCTTCTGTATGAAGATAGGCTGAGAAAGTTGGGGCTGTTCAGCCTGGAGAAGAGAAGGCTGCATGGAGATCTCATAACATCCTTCCAGTATCTGAAGGGGGCCTATAGGGATGCTGGAAAGGGACTCTTCATGACAAACTGTGGTAGAGGACAAGGGGTAATGGGTTCAAACTTAAACAGGGGAAGTTTAGATTGGATATGAGGAAGAAATTCTTTCCTGTGAGGGTGGTGAGGCATTGGAATGGGTTACCCAGGGAACTCGTGAATGCTCCATCGCTGGCGGTGTTCAAGGCTGGATTGGACATAGCCTTGGGTGGCATGGTTTAGTGGGAGGTGTCCCTGCCCGTGGCAGGGAGGTTGGAACTAGATGATCTTCAGGTCCCTTCCAGCCCTAACTATTCTATGATTCTATGACTGCCCATATGAGAACATATATTATTATGAATTTAACCTTTAGCTTTTTTGCAAAGTGTACCCAAGAAGCAGAAACTAGAAGGCATTTGTGGTGATGTTTCATTTGTGTAAGGTGGACATTACAATAGTGAAATAAATGAACTATGAATATCATCTTATCTTAAAAGGACCATTCATCTGATGCTAGTACAGATCCACTCAAATTTTTCTCTCCCTGCTATTGCATTCCTAGTGAAAATAGAGTGTGTGAGGACAGCACCTTATATTCACCCACTTCAGATTCAGAAAATAGAGAAACTTGGGAAATAGAAAAGTATACCTAATCTGAAAGTGGCAAATAGCTTGCCAAAACCCCTTGGAAAGCAGTGAAATAGTCTATAGTCCATAGCAAAGGGCATCATTCCTATCTTGTCTGAAAAGAACGCTGGAGTTTATTTCAGTAATCTCAATCAAATTGTTCATTGTTCTATTTGAGCTGGAAGAATTTCAAAATAGGCATGCAAATTGCTGTCCTACATACAGGTTGTAATACCTGATATGTACATTTTCTTGAACTCAGTTATTAAAATCATCCATATGTTCTTGAACACAGCTTGCTTTTCACAATTTCTTCATTATGTCAGTAATTTAAATTTGCTGAAATACAAAAGCTTATTTTTAGTGGCATTATGCCAATGATCCAGAGGCTAGTATTAACAGATCAGAGTTCATACAACAGGTCATTTTTCCTGCAACACGTATGAAGAGTCTGCTAGACATGTGTTGCCAGCATATATCCTAGTTCTGCGGTGTGTAGTGTCATTTCTGAATATACTTTATTCATTTCAGTAGTCCCATGTGGAGGCATTTCTCACTGAGAATGGTTTTGTGAGCAATCCAGCCCTTGGCTTAGCCCCACCCGTCTAGTGAGCAGAGGGTACCAGAGGCTGCTGGAGGGGTCACTAGGGGACGCCTTTCCAGAAGCTGCCAGAAGTTGCTAGAAGAGGACGCCCACTTGCTGACACGAAGAAAACCCTTGGGAGCTGCCACCAATCGCAAGCTGTTGCTAGGATCTGACTGGGAGGCAGAGCCAATCAACTGTTGTGGAATGTTCTGGTGTTCTGTAACTTTTCTATAAAAGAAATGCTTGCACTCAATAAATTGTTCAGCGTTCGATCACATTGATCGGTGTAACGTTGTTCCTGATCTCCCGCAGTCCCACCTACTTTCTCATTATGAATTGTAATAGCTTGGATTAAATCTCATATCTTCTTGGTTTTGCAGCAGAAAAAAAAGAAAAAGGAAAAAAAGAGTTATTTTTTCTGAACATACAATTAAGAACTTGAAAAACTACTGTAGGCTATATGTCCTGACAACAACTAAATAATATGAGAGGTCATGTTCTGCACAACTCTATTGATCTCAGAGGATTTTTACAAGGCACAATGTGATACGTTATGTCTCATACAGGCTTGAGGACGCTGGATATACATTTATAGCATTGCTTGGCAACCAGAAGTTAAAAAGAGGCTTATAAAAGGTGGAAGCAAGGACAGGTGGCCTGGGAAGAATACAGGGGTGCAGTCCGGGGAGCTAGGGACGAGGTTAAGAAAGCTAAGGCCCACTTAGAATTCAACTTGTCTAGAGATGTTAAGGATAACAGGAAGGGATTCTATAGGTACATTGCAAATAAAAGGCAGATTAGGGACAATGTGGGCCCTCTCCAGAAGCTATCAGGAGAACTGGCTACCCTGGATTTGGAGAAGGCTGAGGTTCTTAATGACTTCTTTGCCACAGTCTTCACCGGAAAATGCTCTGACCACACCACCCAAGTCTTGGAAGGCAGACGCAGGGACAGTGAGAATGAAGATCCTGGGCCCACTGTAGGAGAGGATCTGGTTCGAGAACATTTTAGGAGCCTGAACGTGTGCAAGTCCATGGGACCTGATGAAATCCATCCGCGGGTCCTGAAGGAGCTGGCAAATGAAGTTGCTAAGCCACTGTCCATCATATTTGAAAAATCATGGCAGTCAGGTGAAGTTCCCGATGACTGGAAAAGGGGGAATATAACCCACATTTTCAAGAAGGGGAAAATGGATGACCCGGGGAACTACAGACCAGTCAGCCTCACCTCTGTGCCAGGCAAAATCCTGGAGCAGATTCTCCTGGAAGGCATGCTGAGGCACATGAAAAACAACCAGGTGGCTGTTGACAGCCAGCATGGCTTCACTAAGGGGAAATCCTATCTGACCAATGTGGTGGCCTTCTATTATGGGGCTATGGAACTAATGGACAGGGGTAGAGCAGTTGATGTCATCTACCTGGACTGGTGCAAAGCGTTCCACACTGTCCCACATGGCGTCCTTGTCTCTAAGTTAGAGAGACATCAATTTGATAGGTGGACCACTCGGTGGATAAAGAAGTGGCTGGATGGCGGAACACAAAGAGTTGTGCTCAATGGCTCAGTGTCCAGCTGGAGATCAGTAACGAGTGATGTCCCTCAGGGATCGGTGGTGGGACCGGTCTTGTTCAACGTCTTTGTCGGTGACATGGACAGTGGGATTGAGCAGGCTCTCGGCAAGTTTGCCGATGACACCAAGCTGTGTGTTTCAATTGATACATTGGAGGGAAGGAATGTCATCCAGAGGGACCTTGACACGCTTGTGACGTGGGCTGATGCCAACTGGGTGAAGTTTAACCATGCCAAGTGCATGGTCCTCCACCTGGGTCGGAGCAATCCCAGGCACAGCTAGAGGCTGGGCAGAGAAGAGATTTAGAGCAGCCTTGTGGAGAAGGACTTGGAGGTTTTAGTTGATGAAAAAATAAGCATGAGGAGGCAGTGTGCTCTCGCAGGCCAGAAAGCCAACTGTATCCTGGGCTGCCTCAAAAGGAGCGCGACTAGCAGGTCGAAGGAGGCGATCCTGACCTTCTACTCTGCTCTTGTGAGACCTCACTTGGAGTATTGTGTGCAGTTCTGGTGTCCTCAACATAAGAAGGACATGGAACTGTTGGAACAAGTCCAGAGGAGGGCCATGAGGGTGATCAGGGGGCTGGAACACCTCCTGTATGAAGATAGGCTGAGAAAGTTGGGTCTGTTCAGCCTGGAGAAGAGAAGGTTGCGTGGAGACCTCCTAGCAGCCTTCCAGGATCTGAAGGGGGCCTATAGGGATGCTGGGGAGGGACTCTTCATGAGGAACTGTAGTGATAGGACAAGGGGTAATGGGTTCCAACTTAAACAGGGGAAGTTTAGATTGGATATGAGGAAGAAATTCTTTACTGTGAGGGTAGTGAGGCACTGGAATGGGTTGCCCAGGAAAGTTACGAATGCTCCATCGCTGGCGATGTTCAAGGCTGGGTTGGACAGTGCATTGGGTGGCATGGTTCAGTGGGAGGTGTCCCTGCCCCTTGCAGGGGGGTTGGAACTAGATGACCTTCAGGTCCCTTCCAGCCCTAACTATTCTGTGATTCAATGATTCTATATGGGGGGAGTGACTGAGGTTATTACAGGTCACATAAATCATTAACAATAGCTGAACAGTGCTGTTCCATTTTCAATTGGAATAGTTTTCTACATGTTGCTATTCACACTTACACAATCTTGATCCAGATTAAGTTACTCTAAGATATTTGAAAAAATTATTCTGTATGTCTCTCTATATTCAATTGTGTAAGTTTTAATATTCTAGTATTAATAAGAGTATCTACAATTATACTGGCATATTTTCTGATAACTACAGGCATAGGGGAGATTATAGGTTGATTCACTGGTAGTTAACAATGTTTGCATCCTTTTTGGCATTAGATTTAGAGGTGTATGGGAAATAGTCTGCCCCGCCCACGCAAAGTTTGAAATTTAAGTTTTTCCCTTCTGTGCTGGGATAAATCCTAGTCCTTTCAAAACAGTGCGCATTTGTCTTTGTCAGAGGGACAGAGAGGGATGAAGGCAACTTCTGCGTGACCCATCTATCCCCAAAGAGCAAACAGGTTAAGAGTTTGTATACTCACTGACATATAAAATTTACAGGGTCAGATTCTTTGTCTAGCACTAAGCAACAGTTCTTTTCAGGCGAGCATCTCTTTATGTTGCCTGCTGGAGCTGTCCCTCTTTGGATAAGGAAGTCCATGTCTACTGGTCTAGGGAAGCATCAACTGCTAAGACAGGGTTAGGAATCTCTCATGAGGTGCAGCAGCTCTTGCTCCAAAGGCTATCTGCTTATCTGGGCAGATAATTTTGAAACAGGAGTGCAAGAGGGGCAAGAGTTGAATAGGTGACATGGCTGCTGCCTTATCTGTTTCCAAAGCTTTTGCTGCTTTTCAACTAGGCTCTTGAGCCTTTACACCACTACAGTGTAAGACATCCTGGACCTTCCCTTGGTGTTCATTCTACCATTTCTCCCTTTGCCTTCAAACTGCCACAGAACACCTAGGAGCATGTGGTAGTCATCTACGCGCCAGCTCTCAGGCAGTATGGCAGGTACTAAACCAGCAACTTTAATGATGGAACTTGTGAAGAACCTGATACATGGCATTGTCTCCAGTTTAGTGGTTTGTGGACTAATGTGAGACCTTCATAATCAGCATGGAATTTTCACTAGAGCTGATTTATTTCAGGTAGAATCAAACCTATTTCTGTCTGAAAAGGAGGTACTCACCAAAAGATTATGCTTTACTTCAACACTTGGTTTCAGAGCCTCGAAAACTTCCCTGCTGTGAAACTGCAAATAGCTACAGGTAAAAATGTACTTAATTCTTTAATCAAATTTTACTTTAAAAAAATTGGCAAAAGTAGTGGAAAAGGAGCTAAAGTTAGGCTACTTGTCAATTCTCTCATTCCTTAGAAAGACTTTCCATCACCTGAAAAGTCTTAATTTCTTTCATGACATAGACTGAATTCTGAATTTTTACACTGAGTGATGTACACTCTGCAAAGAAATTTGATTAAAAAAAAAATCTGTGAGTTTTTTAGAGTAAGTCTCTGCAAACCCCTCAAAACTACTACTTCTATTGCTTATACATGGAAGCTGCTCAAATACTCAGTAATTCATAGTAATGTAAAACTCTAACACAGACCTTAATACAGACAGCAATTCTGACATGTAAAATCTGGGAAGTAAATGTAGTTCCTAGAAAATGCATTTATTATTATAATTAAAAGAAAAGCAGTTATTACATGTTATATATTACATATTATATTCTTTTCAGTGTGGATTTTTTTTTTTTGGTTGGTTGATTGTTTATATCCCAGAGGACTTCAGGGATTTCATCAAGGATATGGTCCTTGTCTTCAATTCCTTATCAAAGGCTTGGCATTTTTATTTTATCTGATCAAGAACTTGAATTACACAGAAATTTTACAGTAGAAACCTGATTCATCCTCTTTGTTTTCTCATTTAGCTAAACTTAACCATTTGTTTTTTTCTAAATAGCTATCACAAAATAATAAATTACAATTTTGCAGCTATTCATTGTAGCCAATTTTTATGTAAGTACAGTAATGGATCACAAGGTTATCTGTGAATTGTGATCCCTTGTGCAGTTTCTTAAATGAGGGGCAATGCCAACTCAGCTTTGTTTGGCTCATTTACTCTGCATCTCAACTTGCAAATTAATCATTGCTGGCAACATCAATTTAGTTGTAATTAATCATACAGGGAGGAGCAAAGAAATTGCACTGAAGTGAGTCATATTAACAGTGTTATCTGATTGCTTTCAGTGTAATTTACTAGGATCCTGATGTCTGTGTACAAAGCTTCTGTCTGGTACTTTGGCACAGAAGGAAATTTGTATTAGGTTTTGTATTAGCTGTATACAATAGGTAGAATAATGGGTAGCCCAACTAGCCGTATATGTAGATTTCTAATGACCCCTGCTTTGATGCATTACTTTTGTGCCTATCATTGCGCAGAGTCTCAGCCCTTTAGCTCTCCAATTGCCAGTGAAGGAAAAGGACCTCTAGTGCCCCTTTGTCACATAATAAATAACAGCAAGGTCCATTTCCAGGCAAGCTAAGGAGAATTCCACCCTGGTGAAATGTAGTTACACTTAAAAATAAAATATGAAAGAAAAGATTGTATTGAATTCTAAGCAAAAGTTAATTGGAGAAACCAAAAATAGAAACCAGCTGCTAAACAGCTTTTCAGTATTGATAAACAAACTGAAAATTTAGATGTTGATGGTTTTAGGCAGCAATAGAAAATTTAGTTCTATTATTTCAAAGGAATTCCTCTGTTAACGAGATGTTTGAAATCTCGAAACACTTAAAGTTTCTTTACACGTCCAGCTAATCTCAAAATAGGTTCATGATAGACACAATTTTATTTTGAACGAATTTAACTGTTTCAATTAAAGCTTTCTTGTGGCAGAGCTTCAATATTAGCAAATCAGGAAAGTCAGAGATAACATAGGTTAGTTTCATGTCGGAGTGCAGTCCAACTTTTCCAGGAAACCTGATGGCCTACATAAACCTCATATCTAATAGTAAATGTATTTCAACTAGGGCAATAATTATAGGAGGCCAATTAGACAGTTACAGGAGGCTCTGCAGCAGGCCACTGGAATAAACAATTTAATTTCTTTTATTTTAACTGAAGCAGCAGTAGGAAAGCAGGTTTCTCCTATCCTAAGAGTGCTGACTGACTGAAAAGGGAAAATTCAGGTAATAGGGAGAATAAAACAAATGCTTACTGACATCCTACGTTTTAATAATGCCCCTTGTAACCTGGAGACCTAGGTAGTAGTGTCTTCTTTCCCAACACCTCTGCTCTCACCATGAGGAGGAAGGGTGTGGGAGTGAAGTGATCTCCTGCCAGACCAGAAACCTGTCCCCTGCAGCATGTGCCTGGGCAATGTGATAGCAGGAGGCACGTACATGGTGACAGAAATATTCCACTAACCTCCAGCAATCTATGGCTCACCAACATCCCAAACTAGCAGTTCTATTGTTATGTTTAAACTAGAAGTATAAGAACCTGTAAGTATTTAGCTTACAGGTGTTTTTGCAAAAAGCAGAGCTGAAGCATAATTTATATGGCTTTCCTTTCTAAATATCTGAAAAATAATTACCCATAGTTGATATTTAATGCTGAGCTCACTGCAAGTTGTCTAACGAAGTCCAAGACCAGCAAACATTTGCTGTGCACTTTGAGAGGGTTATTACCTTCACCTTATGCAAAGCTACTATGGGTTGAACCCATAAAGCTAGTAGAGGACACTCTTAATCTCCCTGGTTTGATTGTCAAAAAATAAAACAGAGGTTATACTGCTTGCGACTTAGTTACACACCTGAAATTTCAGGGTAAGACAGTTTTTTCTCCACTTGTACCTGTAGCAACAGTTTAGCAGTCTTATGTAATTTAAATTGAGCAGCAAAAACCATAAACTGGTGGTAATGAAGAACAGGATACTCCAATAGCCACAAGAAAACAGAGTTGTTTTTCTTCAGGAAGAGGAAGGTTTGGTGATAATTGTAGGTAAAATCACTGGGCACCAATCTCAGCTTCTATTACACACCAGAACATATATCACTGAAGTGGCAAATATCCTAATAGGTAAACTTTTAAACATGATTAATGAGGTTAGCATTTCTACACATTGTAAATAAGTGTGCACCAGCATGTCACATTCACTGTCCATACTCTAAAAATGATGCTTGAAAGATAAAAAGGACTTCAAAATAAGTATAATTGAAGTCTGGTGTCTAGAAATTAGTCTTTATCTTGAGACACTTCACTAGCTTATTTTTTATTTTTATGTCCAGAATAAGCAGTAATACTGAGTTTATTATTGTGTGCATATGTAAAAGGCAGATATTACAAGATTTAGGGAGCAGGGGGCAGCAGCTGTGACTGGCGTTGGAGGACGGATGAAAACCATTGCAGCTGGCTTTGAAACCTATGTAAGTAACAGCCATAGAGATTAAAAACTTTAAACCTGCATGCCAAAGTATGTCCAACCAGAGCAGCATGAGCTCAGACATATCACAGACAAGCAGTGGTGGCTGATGGTAGCTGGAGATACGCTGTTGGAGTAACTCTCATGCCAGAAGAGGTTAGGCGCGTCCCTGAAGGGTCTGCAGCCTGTGGGTGACCCACACTGGAGCTGGGACAACAGGGGACAGAGATGCAAATCTGGTTAGATGTGGACTGGTGGAAAACCATGAAGCATTAGCCAGCAGCAAGACATTATCAGAACAAGTGAAAGCCACTGCGCAGAGCATTTCAGTCTCCTTTACCACTCCCACCTCATTGGGTGAACTCCAGTGGACTGAATACAACTCACAGAAAACATGAAAATTTGAGGCTGCAAAAGGGAAGAGTACTGCTTGTACCTAAGTACTTGTATAATTGTCTTTTTTTTTTTTTCCATCTAAATTAATGATCAGAAGTTTATGTTTACTCACAATGAATCAAATACACTCCCCCAAATCAAGACTTTTTGTTTATGACAACATATCCTAAAGGAAAATATGATTATAAATGGCTCTATAACAGGAGAAGGCGTAACAAAATCCAATGGCTGAAAGATGTAAGCTAGTCAAATTCAGGTTGGAAAAGGCGGAGCAGCACATACTCTAGTTAATAATCAGAAACATGTTTCTGTGCTGATGCTTGAAGCCTTGAAACCAAGGTCAGTTAGAAAGAAATCACAGATTGATTCAAAGAGCTACAAGTCTCTAGCCTTTGTAATAGAGGACGCACCTGCCTGTATCATGATAGCAATCTCTTAGAATCATAGAATCAAATAAGTTGGAAAAGAACATTATCAAGTCCAATCATTACTCCAGGACTGCCAGCACTACTGTTAAGCCATGTCACTAAGGGCCTCATCTACACAAAACTTCTACCAAAACAAAGGGTTTTTGAACCCTTGCAGGCTTTTAAATTCTGAAGTATCAGTCACTATACGTGAGAGTAGAAATAGTGTACAATAGCAATAAGCAGTAGAGGCAGTATACAAAAGTGTCTTGACAACAAAAGCTTAAGTAATAACTATTTCCTATTTTGCTGATACAGCCTTTTGTGGAGCCAGACCACAGGCTAGAGTATTTAAAAATAAAACTCTAAAAACCAAATACCGAAATCAGTGCACAAATAAATATTCACAAAATACTTATTTCAAACATTCATACATCTGAGGTCAGAACAAAGATTTGTCAAAGAGAGCATCATAATCTCTGATCTTTTTTTATGACCATGTTGTTGTAACAAGCCCTGCTTGTATTGACTTTTGAATAAGGTTTTTGCAAGTGTCAAAGCAGTTTAGAAACCAAAATACATTTTTCAAATGAGGGTTTCAGCAAGATACAGCATCTTCTGAGCACTGAGAGGAGCAGATGCAAGACATTTATGTACTTTCAAACATTTTAATAGAAAGTGACTTTCAAAAGCAAAAAGTAGGCCTTAAACACATCTGATTCTAAAAATCAGTACCTTTAATTTTTTTGTGGGAATTGTTATGAAGTTTTGCAATGAATTTGCAATGACAAACAGCAACAGAGGAATTTGCTATTGTGATAACTGTGTCTGGCTTGATTAACAACATCAATTGAAAAAACAAGACTTTGTATAAGCAATGCATTCCTTACTAACTAGCTTAACCTTGGAAAAAAGAGCTAAAGGACTGATAAAAGGAGAATATCTGCACCAGAAGGTGACGATGACAAAAACAAGTAGTCTACGAGAAACAGAAATAACTGGGTGAAAAGTAAAGGTGGCAAGGGAAGATCGTTACCACTGACTCAATTCAAAAGCAAAATAGCTTGCCTCCCTACACCTTCACGAAATATGCGTGCTCATTTACATGGCAAGTAAGAACAATTTACTCAATAGAAGATAGAGTACTAACCATATATTCAGTGACTTTTGACCAATGAAATGTAATTTCTTTGTTCTCTGAAACGTGATTCATCTATGTATGCAAAACTAACGTGTACTAGCTTTGTGGAGTTTCCTCCTAGCATCCGATTTTGCAAAATAGCTGACAATAAAATACCTTAGCTCTGTGTATATTGACATTTTGCACACTGGATAATGATTCCACTTCTGGGACAAGAATTTTCTGTTTGGGACAAGAACAAGACCAATCTTTGCTTTCTTCCTGTAGTAATCCTGGCTTGAAACCCCACTTAATTTTCAATTTGTATCCTGTAAATTGCTTAGAATCTTAAAGAACATGAAGATCTTAATAAACTGGCTTTGGTTAGCATGTGGTTTCACTTGAGAAACATGAGTATGATTTAAGTCAACTAAACACAGATGCTAGAGTTAGATGAAATCACAGCAAAGCCATGTTTGCAGTTGCATTAAAGTTACGGGCCAATGAATACAAGAAATGATTGATTTAAGTGCCTGCCTATGTATAGGACTATGCCTCAAAAATATCCCAGCTATCCAGGATTATTGCTGATCAGTTCCACACAGGAGATGTTTTTACACAGCCCAGCACGTTAGAAATCATAATTGTAACATTCGCTTTTTTCTTACTTTCTAAGTATATAACTAGCATAAGCTTATTTGAAGTTTATAATTTCTTATGGGTTTGGATTGTGAGTACTCTGCCTACCTATAGAGTTTACAGTCTTGAAAAAACAAAAATACAAAACTATCTATTCTCACTTTTTACCAAGCTTCTCAAAATTGAGCATTGCTAACACTGTGCAGCTCTGAATACTTCAAGCCACCAGCTGTTTCACAAAAGCAGGAATGTGATGGCATCATTATAGACATCATATGTTCTTCCAGGAGGAGCTTTTTAATTACCTAAACTGACAAGGTGTATTGCTGTGCTTTAAATTCCTTTACATATCACACTAAAAATTGCCACATATCCAAAAAAGGTTTCCTAAGAAAAGTCTCAAATCAGTGCCAGTTTGATAGGACCCATAATTTCTTAAAAGTGTATGAGCTTAATAATAAAAAGTTCTGCTAATAGAAGATTAAGATCAAAGTGCAATAACAACAGGTACTAATGAGACCCACATGTAAAAAAAGACTCATAATTTCCAAACAGAATTTGCTTCAACACAAATGAAATTCTGTTTTCGAAAATCAGCAAGAAATTTTAGAAGAATGTATGCAATGAAAAATATTGCAAATAAACTATATATTTTGTGCTACAAGTGACAGGACAGCTAAGTTTATAGGAAAAATTCCATCACAGAAAAAATAATTCTTGACGATATAACATTAAATTGCAAGGTGAATTCTTATACTTCTGATGCGTCAGAATGTGTTAGGGAATACAACATGAGTCAGGAACTTCCTGTCTAATATGTTGATACACTGATATTATTTGATAAATTCAGCTCATTTTGGTGCTTCTATTGGCTATTCTTGGGGCTGGGAAAACCTTTATACTTTTGATGCATTAACAGGGAGAGAAACTTGATGGGTGAGTTTGCTCCTTCTTTTTGATACTGTCTGTGAAAAGAGATAGTGTGTGATAGGGCTCCTGCTAACATTAGGTTTCATCAGTTTCCAGTTTGACATGTTTTTCCCTGTGTTAAAGGTTAAAATAACTGGCAGGTTTGGATTCAGAAGTTTCCTTTCCAGTCTTAATTTTATTGTGGGTGGTAGGTATACAGTTTGTGACCACAGGTGTGTCATAGCACATCAAAGGTTTCTGTGGATCATTCAGCATTTATTGCCAGATTTGTTTTATGGGTGTCTGTGACTACAAAATACTGAACTCATTGGCCGAGATGGTATCTGTGGCATCATGTGAATCTGATAGATCCAAATGGAATAGTGTGATATCACAAGCTGTTGCCATTTACTATTTAATGTTTTTAAAACTGAGGGCACAAACTTGCAGTCACAACCATAATCATGTGGCTGCATATGTATGTACACCCATCACTCAGAAAACATATTATTTCTAAAGCCTAAGGTTCACTTCTTATATTTGAAAAAAAAAAACAACAACCCCCCCCTCCAAAAAAAAAAAAAAAACCCAACAAAAAACCCTGACTTGATGTAATTCTCAAGCTTGCAAAACTGCAACAATGGAGCAAGATGCACACAGGACATTGAGATGTTAATAATTCAACTGTTCTTAACTTTTATATTTTTTTTTAGGAAAGTGTGTTCCCTTATGTATCTTGGAGAATTAATATTATAAATATTCCCAAAGAGCAGTGATCCCAGGTGTGACTGATGTGTACTTCATTGTTAAAGAAGACCTGGATCACCATTAAAGAAGAGCTAGGATTTGTTAGATTACTATTAGGGGCTGGGAGCATTGGTTCACGGATAAAAGCTAAGTGTTTGTTGGATGACTGCACCTGCCAGAGTAATTCCAGTGCTCATTCACTGATGGAGATGGTGGAGAAACAGTTAAAATGATCTTCTTGGCAATTTTAACTTCTGAGACAAATATTAAAATTAAAATAGTGCAGGTATAAATTATAAATTCCAATCTCTAACAAACAAATGGGGAAATTATAATCTTCTGGAGAGTAAACAAAGTCCTACATTTATAAATAATCTGCTGAGGCAGGAGCCCTTCCCAGATCCCATGGTCACTTCAGGGGCCTTACACTGCCCTGAGGGGAGGTGTTTGAGGGGTGCCAGCGGTGCTCTGAGGTGAGCAGGTAAAGATGTTGCATTGGGAGCTTTCCAAGGGATGAAAAATCATTTTTACGGGTCCAGAGAAGAGCAACGAAGTTGATGAATGGTCTGGAGCACAAGTCTGATGAGGAATGCCTGAGGGACCTGGGGGTGTTTAGTCTGGAGAACAGAAGGCTCAGGGGGGACCTTACTGCTCTCTACAACTACCTGAAGGAGGATGGAGCTGGGGAGTGGCTGGACTCTTCTCCCAGGTAACAAGTGCTGGGATGGGGTGATGGTCTCGGGCTGCACTGAGGGAGGTCTGGATAGATGTTGGGAGTTGTTTCTTTCCCCTGGGGGGTGGTTAGGTGTTGGAAAAGGCTGCCCAAAGCAGTGGTGGTTTTGCTGTCTCTGGAGGTGTTGGCGGGCAGTGCAGACAGGGCCTTGGTGATGCGGGTTAGTGGTGGCCTTGGCAGCTCTGGGGAAGCAGTTGGACTTGATGATCTTGAAGGTCTTTTCCAGACTACTTGATTCTATGATTCTACAAATGTTTTGCCTTTAAGATAGTGAAATAGCCAAAATGTGACATTACACACACCCACGACTTCACAAGAAGCTAATTGTTCTAAAAATGCACATTTTTTTAGAGCAATCCAAATGATGATCATGCAGTACCACAGTTGCAGTTTTAAAATAAAGTCACAGGCATACAAGTCAGCCGGTTATCTTGAGGTGGAGAAAGGAGGATTACAGCAGCTGCAAGTTACATGAGAAGCAGCTCCCTTAACTGTGCCTGAGCAGGGATGGTAAGGATGAAAGCTCCTTTAAAGCAGCACTAAATAGACTGCTTCTTTTATAAGACTAATTTGGCCTGTCCTTCTCTTATGGATTGAAAGACATTTTTAATTTGAGCTTCGCCCACTTGAGAAGAAAAATTAGTGAGGTTTTCTACAAGTCTGTATTTCTAAAGACCAGATGGCATTGATCTGAGCATAAGGCAGATGGCAAAATTAAGGCCAAAAGAGTATCACAGGGGGTGGTGGTGAGGATGAGGTGGGGAAGCAGAGAAACCAAAAAATAATCCTTTATGAATTGCATGGCCTCTTATTTTATTTATATATATTCATAGTTGAAGATCTGTATTTTTCAGCCTAGCTGCAACCACTGAGTAAAGTGAAACCCTATGTCATGCATTTTTCTTTGACATACAGCAAACTAGTGATACTTGGTTTTCACAATGATTCAGTGTTATCTTAAAAAGCAGCTATTACTCGAACTGCTAAGCTTTGCCACGTATCTCTGAAATTCTCTCTCTAAATTCAACATAACCATAAGAAATACAGCAGGTAGGAGAGTCAAAGAGCTATTCAGGTTATTTGCCATTGCTAAGAATGTTTTTGAAGATGGCAGCCTTTTAATATGCTTAATTAAACATATGTGAATGTTGACATTTTTTAAAAGGAATTGTATGTATTGAGATAAGCATCTTATATCATTTGAAGACACTAAATAATGTATCAGATCTTATTAATATACCCTAGTCTTCATCAAAAATAGTGCCTGGATTTGAAAGTAACTGTTAAAATGAATAAGATTGCTCTTAGAGTAAGACTTCTCTCAACAGAAAGAATTAGTCCATTGAAGGTGCATTTCTAATATTTAATCTTTGAAAATTCCTAGTGTTTTATGGACTACTTATCCTTCCAGAAGAGTTTAAGAATTATAAAATATAAAATAACATTCATAATAAATATCTGCAGTTCTTGGTGAGGTTATTCAGTCTAATGTTCTGAACACCAAAGGTTTTCCTTTACTTTTGCTGATAGTTGACTCCATAACAAGTCAAATAATGAAGGACTAAATTATTTATATTTTCTGGGGTTTACATAACTGTTGACCACAGGCAAGGAAAAAAGGAAAAAGAGTACCATTATTGACCCTAAATTAAGATGCTGCATAGGTACCACCAATGCAGGATATTCCAACACAGATGACACCTGCCAAACCCTATGAATTAATGTGGAGGAAGTATTCTTTCCCAGCCAAAAAATGTCATCAGTTTAATGCTGAATGCATAAAGATGTCAGAACAACGAAGTTCTGCTTTCTTCATTGGCACTGTTTTCTCCAGCATCTTTCTTCCAGAAGACAGGAAAAGAGAAAATGTTGACAGAAGCTTTCTGGCCAACTATGCAGTAGGGAAAAAAAGAAAAGAAATAAGGAGAATACAAAAATAAGAGTTCTGTCCCATTTGCTTAGTTGTTTTAAAAAGTGAAATTTAAAGGAATGAATTGAACGTCCTTATACAAGGCTAGTTATTCAAATACTAGGTCACTTTCACACCCTTTTACTTCCTTTATATTCTGAGAGTTGGTCTTAGCCTTCTTGATTAGAGCACCACATGTTATGCCCAGCTACCCCAAAGCACTTCCAGAGTCACTACTTTCCAGCATTTTTCCTACCTTACAGTCATAAACTGTAGTCATTATCCTCACATGTATCACCTGTACTACAACATTTGAGTTGGCCTGTAACTGTGTAAATAGGTGATTCAGGTCAGTTTTCAGAAAAAAAAAATAATTCCCTTTTTGTCATTTATTGCTAGACCAATACTTGTTCCATCTGAAAACAGTTGCAGGAAAGACATGGTATCAACATTCATTTGTTCATAAAAATATGGTTGGATCAAGAATTAGTCTCCTAGCAGAAACAGCTCTGTTGATTGATATCTCCCTGTTAACAACTATATTTGCACAGCTAGAAGGAACAGGATTAAATTCCATTTAAAAAGTGCTTCAGCTGTCAGCTGCTTTAAGCTTTGAAAAACTGGCTTTGCTGAAGATCCAAAAATACACACTAGTGTTTGGTCATGTGTTTTCTTACCATAAGTAAACACTATAGGGTCGTGATAAAGATATCTAAGCAGTTGCTAGTTTTAAGTTCACAAATTCACAAGCAGAATGAAAGCCAAATTGAGCTACCTTCTGTTAGTTGCAAGATTTTCTGATAAGTAATTTATATTTCTTTGAGAAAAATAAATTGAAATTTTAGATGTTTGCAGAATTTGGCAAAATGTCACACACACAAACCACCTGCCATTTTGCTTTTTCTTCTCCAAATTTTTTTTTTCAGTTTGAAAGTGGAAATTCTGTGGCAAACAAGTATCAGTGTCTACTCCAGTCTGCTCTGTAACTGGGACTTGCTGATGGTAAGCAAGTGTCTGATGCCTATTATACTCATTCTATCGCATGAATTATAAGTGATTTTTATGTTTTACTTACATACATTTCAGCAACTTTCAGTAACAACAGCTGTCTCACCTTTCCTTTCACACATGAATATCTCCAGGTCTCCTTTACTGCTTAGAGAGACAACAGGAAATATTGACAATGTTCTTAGAGAATACAAATGTAACTCTAGTTATTAGTGAAAATAACAATGCAACACAACATAAATCTTTATGATTAGGCAAAAACACTTAAATAAGCCAATTAATGTTTTATGTCAAGACAATGTCTATTGTTCAGTAAAAATGACTGTGAGATTTTTTTCTCTCTACTTAAATATAATTTCTGAATTCATCTTCATGTGGAAAAGGTTTGTCCATTAAAGGAACTGCAGGAAGTAAAATTTAATTTAGAAAATCTGGTCAAGTTGTGTCAATTTACTTATTGTTCGTGTTTATATGCAAGCTTATACAAAAGCTAACTGAATGCGTGCAGCCGTACATTTGTTAAACCAAGCTACATCTTGTCTGTCAGAAATAAATAGCATTTTGCTCAGCAATGAAAATGTTATAAGAGATACATTAATGTAGGCATTTCAGAAAAGAAAAAGATCTTCATGTGTGTTGAATGCATCGATGGTTGTGATGAGAGCCTGGAATTTGGAAGACCTGTGTAAATGCCTTCTGGGTGCTTTCTCCAGCAAGAGATCAAATCTCTAGTGAAAACGTCATTGACTGGTCATTTCTGCTGATGTGTTTCACGTTTTAAAATCAGCACAGGATGAGTTTAAAAAAAAAAAAGTGCAAGAAAACATGGAAGGCTCTGCTGCCAGGTATCTCTCCCCAGGGAGATGCATGTTGTACTCACACAGGCACACTGGACCCCAAGCTGGGCTTCAGCTGCAGGCACGCAGCTCCCTGCCTTGGCTTTGGTACTTGCACTGCTTGGACCTGATCCCTGGTGATCCGTAACTTACCTAGTCTGCTAGATCTGCCTTCACCTCCACTTAATTTGGATCCAAGAAATTAAAAATTCCTTATTCCAGGAAAGCTGATAGCCAACCAGGGAGGCAATGAAGGACAGAATTAAAATAGTCTGTGGCCTCTGTTGATAGCACATTCTGCTACCATAGAGAAAGATATTGCATAGACAGATCTTGTAACAGAGCAAACAATATCAGATGGAAGACTATGACTATGCATATTCTGCTCAGTGACAAGGTTAAATGCAAAGTTTTGAGTTTATTGTTGAAAGATTGTACTATAGAAGTGTATATCACCTTTTTGTTTTTTTATTTCTCTGCTGACTTTAACATGCATAGCTTGCTGCAGGATGTCAGTGAGTAGGTTTTCGTAGTCACACTTCACCAATTCAGATGGAATCTGCCTGACTCAGGCTGAAAGCCACAGCTGAAAAATTTTCACAGCCCTTGAATAAGAGATCATTTGCTCACCACTTTGCGTGTCCAGCAGCTCTTAACACCTCTCTCTCAAGAAGTCCACATGCCAAAGTTTGAGGATGAGCTCACTTTTCTTTTTATACTTCTCAAACACCCAGTGAGAACATTTCCAGCAGTGTTTCCTCCCTCCCTTCTCCTCATGCCTCACAAATCCTTTACAACACACAGTTTCCAAGAAAAGTTGTAGTACAGCATTAAGTGACACCTTACACATTGTTGCCCATGTTGTCAGAAGCAATACACAAAATGATGGATGCCACTGAGGAAAAGGTAATGTTTAAATACTGAGCTATGTTTCCACTCAAGGTGGGAGTTATTTTAGGAATGTGACAGTAGTGCACTGAGATCACTGAAACAGTAGCACACATTTTGCAAAGACACTTGAACACCTTTACAGTATAATGTTTCTTAACAACAAATATGATAAACAGAATCTCAGAGGGATACTCATATGGGTAAAACCCTGTGGGTCAAAGCAGGTTGCATGTTCCTTGTCATGGAAGAGTTTTTACTTCACCTACAAGGCAAAATTCCAAACCATTCCAACCCTAACTATTCTATGATTCTATGATTCTATGGCACTCTCACTATAAAATACAGACTTAAATATTCATATTTTTAGAATCATAGAAACATACAATTGACTAGGTTGGAAAAGACCTTTAAGAATTCTTTACTGTGAGGGTGGTGAGGCACTGAAATGGGCTGCCCAGGGAAGTTGTGAATGCTCCATCCCTGGCTGTATTCAAGGCCAGGTTGGACAGAGCCTTGGTGGCATAGTTTTAGTGGGAGGTGTCCCTGCCTATGGCAAGGGGGTTGGAACTAGATGATCTTAAGGTCCTTTCTAATCCTAACTATTCTATGATTCTATGATCATCAAGATCAACTGTTACTCTGAGATTGCCAAGTCCACCACTAAAACATGTCACTGAGGGCCTCTTCTCAAGTTTTTGGAACACTTCCACGAAAGATGATTCTACCACTGCCCTGGGTCTGATCACCTTCTCAGTGAATAAATTCTTCCAAATATCCAATCTAAACCTCCTCTGATGTTGCTTAAACCTGTTAGCTCTTTTCCTATCACTTGTTACTTAGGAGAAGAGATTGACATCCACCTTGATCCTCTCAGGTAGTTGTAGAGAGCAATAAAGTCCCCCCTGAGCCTTTTCTTCTCCAGACTAAACACCCCCAGTTCCCTCAGCTGTTCCTCATCAGATTTGTGCTCCAGACCCTTCACCAGCTCCACTGTCCTCCTCTGGACCCTCTCCAGCACCTTAATGTCTCTCTTGTAGTGAGGGCACCAGGGCTGAACACAGGACTCGAGGTGTGGCCTCATTGGTGAAGTACAGGGGGATGAACACTGCCCTGGCCCTGCTGACCACACTATTGCTGATACAGAGCAGAATGCTGTTAGCCTTCTTGGCTGCCTGGGCACAAGCTGACTCATGCTCAGCTGGTCAGTCATCACACCCAGGTCCTTTTCCACTGAGTAGCTTTCCAGGCACTTTTTTCCCAGCCTGTAGTGTTGCATGGGGTTGTTGTGTCCCAAGTGCAGCACTCAGCACTTTGCCTTGTTGAACCTCATACCGTTGGCCATGGCCCATCTATCCAGATCCCTCTGCAGATCCTTCCTATCCTTCCTGCAGATCAACACTCCCAGATGACTTAGGGTCATCTGCAGATTTGCTGAGGGTGCACTCGATCTCCCCCTCCCAATCATCAATAAGGATATTAAACAACACTGGTTCTAACACTGAGGCCTGAGGGTCACCATTAGTGACTGGTCACCAACTAGATGCAATGCCATTCACCACCACTCTTTGGGCTCTGCCACTGCCATCCAGCCAGTTTTCAACTCAGAAAAATACACCTCTCCGAGCCATGAACAACAAGTTTCTCCAGGAGAGCACTGTGGGAGACATTGTCAAATCCTTTACTGATGTCCAAATCAACAACGTTCATAGCCTTTCCTTCATCAGGCAGGTCCCCTTATTGTTGAAGGAGATCAGGTTGGTCAAGTCGGACCTGTCCTTCATGAACCCATGCTGACTGGGCTCCTTGTTTTCCCACATGTGCTGTGTTATCTCACTTAGGATGATCTGCTCCATGACCTTCTCTGGCACTGAAGTCAGAATGACAGGCCTGTAGTGTCCAGGGTCCTCTTTCCTGCCCTTTTCATGGAGAGGCATTTTATTTGAGCAGGTTTTTTTTCTCCAAGCATTCTAAAACCATGCTATCTAGATAATATTAAAGAATAATTGTGAATTAGTAATCAAAATAAAATTTTGTGATTGAAGACCCAGCTTGATTTGAGTTTCAATAATAGATAAGTGGAATCTATATCCAGTAAAATTCAATTTTACTGTGATTACAGAACACTTACTGCTCTCCAAATACTGTGGGTGTTCAAAACAAAACCAAACCACATTTAAGCATCATTATGGAAACTCTTCTTTGGCTAAGAAATTGCTATTAATTCAGCTTAAGTCTAATGGAAACATTTTAATTATGAAGCCCAAATACAGGGTTCATAATGGAAATGCTGACAGACACTTGTCTATGGTGGCAGACAGACTTCCAATAATGCAGCAAAGTATGTTTTGTAAAAAAGACTCCTGAAAGGTCAGCAAGTGCAAGGGTAACAGAACATTACCTTGCACAAAACTATTGATAATGGTTGGCAGTCAGTCTGTAAATATACTGTACACAGAGATGGTTAAGGAAAAGAATCATCAAGATCGTTCTATTATTCTGTTTTAAATGATAAGGTGACAGAGGAAAGATATGATAATGCTTTTATAGAATGGATTTGCAGCCTGTTCTAGATTACTGCAATAACTGAAATATAAAAATTAATACCCTCTCTCTTGGTATATAAACAAGACTTATTTTTTGAATATTTGTATTCTTTGCAATGTAACTTACTGCACTTCTGAAATCATGCAATTACATGTTGCTTAAGACAGCATTCATCTGCTAGCCCAGAGAACAACTTTCAGGAATACTGCCGCATTGATTAGACAGATTAGAGAAGCAATGTTATGAAGATATCATCATCTTTCACTGATTCAGTTGTTGAGCTGTGGCCAAGCACATCATACTAATCATTTACCATCTACAGCAAAGAGATGAAACAATATAACATTTGGTCAGCTGGAAAAAATAACCCAGTCTCTAAGCGACAATGTCAAACTTAGTATAAACAAGCTCTGGGCTTCATCTTGCTCTCATTTTGGCTAACTACATTTAATTAAATGCTTACATCAGGATCATGCTTTTAGTGTTGAGATTAGCAGATATGAGAATTTTACAAAGTACACATCCTAATCTAATAACAATTACGCAGGTGAAGTTCATAAACCCTTATATGCTTTTCAGAGTAAAGGCTCAGAAATTTAAGGAAGGTCATTGTGAGTAATCACCATGGATTTACAATGGAAAAGTCATTCCTGACCAACCCAATAGCCTTCTACAATGAAATGGCTAACTTAGTGGATGAGTGTAACTGTGCATACTGTTTATCTCAACTTCAGTAGTTTTTTTTACACTGTCTCCTGTCACATTCTCATTGACAAAATTATGAAGTAAGGGCTGGAAAAGCAAGCAGTGAGGTGGAGGGCAAACTGGCTGAACAGCTCTGGTCAAAGGTTTGCAATCAGTGGCATGAAGTCCAACTGTAGATCAGTCCCTAGTGTACCCGCAAGCTTGATACTAGGCCAGTACTGTTTAATCTTGTCATTAATGGTCTGGCTGATAAGACAGAGTGTATCCTCAACAAGTTTGCAGAAGATCTAAACCGGAGGGGATTCACTGATTCAGGTGGCTGTGCTGCTGCTCAGAAGAATCTCAAAAAGCTGGAGAAAGGGATTCACTGTAGTGCAATTTTATTTTAACTAAAGGAATTGCAAAGTCATGCACCCTTGGGAGAATAGCTACAGGCATCAGTACACACTGGTTGTCAACTGACTGAAAACAACTTAGCAGAAGAAGGCCTGTGTGTCCTGATGGACACCAAATCGAACTTATTCCAGCAGTGTGCATTTGCCGCAGAAAAGGGCAAAAAAACCTCTTGGGCTGCACTAGGAAGAGTGTTGCCAGCAGGTCAGGGGAGGTGATCCTTCCCCTCTACTGAGCAGTGGACTAAAAACATATCTAGGTGCTTGGTCCAGTTCTGGGTTCCCCAGTGCAGAGACACATAGTCATGTTGGAGCATGTCCATCAAAGGGGTACAAAGCTGGTAAAAGGCTTGGAATAACTATCATATCAAGAGATACAGCCTTGAGCAACCTGCTGTAGCTGACCTATTTTGAGCAGGGGAGTTGACTTCATGATCTCCAGAGGTTTCCCCCCTACCTCATACACTTTGTGATATTCAAAGGAGAGACATTCTGAATTAGTTCACTGGGATGTTTATGTGAGCATCTCAGGAAAACCAGTATCTCATTTAGCTGCAGACATGTCAGATTTTGTGCTATTGTAAGTCCAAAAGGAATGTTCCAAATTGCTTGTCCCTCAAGTGACAGTGTGTGTTATTAATGAACAATGGCTTAAAATACAAATTACATTTCCTTGATGTGTATCTTTTCTAGTGATACACTATTTTTCAGTTTATATAATTAAATACCTCTTTTACCTCAAGATATAATGAACAGCTACAGAAAACAAAAATATTTTGTCATTGTTTTGCTAATGTTCTGGGAACAACTCGTTCCACTCACATTCTATCCAGGTACTATAATGGGAAAAAAAAGCTCCTTATAACAAAAGGTAGCATAATTTCGAGACTCCTCAAGCAATGTATGCAATCATTACAAAATATTTCTGAAATACCTAGAACCACCACCTATTACAACCATTTATCTAATTCCATATTATACTCACTTTTGAGAAGCAGTGTTATCAGAAGTTAAATAATAAGTCCATCAGCAATTCAAAATCTTGTTTGAAGACAGACCTTTATAGGTGTCCCCCCTGAAAAGAATAATTGAAGCCTTTTTTCCACTGGTGTTCGGTTATGAGCTTTCTTGTGTAGCACCAGAAATGTAACTATTAAAACACCCTGCACCATCCATTCCAGTCTGGTGCAGCCACCCTATTTAAATATCAGCATCCAGAATGCAAGTATATAACCAAATCTCAAAGACTGTTTATAGGCTTTGAGGATGCTTCATTGATTGCTATACTGCCTAGTTCACTTTTGTAACTATTTCACAGATCAATCAATTAGACCTTAAGTATATTCAAATTCTCTATTCATTAAATTATGCTTATTAAATATAATAGAGGCATTAGTTTTGAGAATTCTAAATGTATTTTTTTAATGCTTATTTCTCTTTAAAAATAGCAATAGTAGGACTTTAGTAGGACTATTCATGTGCATAAAGCCAAGAATGTATTTGCATGATTGGATTCTTTGTGTACAAAAAAGCCAGGGAAATTACATTTGTGTAGCTGGCTTTCTTAATTTTCTGGACTGAGATAAATGGAACAAGGGCAAATTCATTTCTTCTCCAGGGTCTAATAAAAGTTAGCACCTATCCTTAACAAAGCTTAACTGAGCAAGCCTGGGAAACAGTCACTGAACACAGTGGGCCCTTTTCTGCATTCCTTGGACAGGAGTGTTGAATCAATAATAAAATATTTAAAATATCAGACAAATTAGAAAAGTACAGACAATGAAAAGGGGTAAAAAAATAGAAGGCTGCAAAGGTAATCCTTAGTGGCTTGGGTCTGAATATTGTGGGCAGCTATTATTGGGTGTCACTTACACTGATCCAGAAAAGCAAAATCAGCCCTCAATCGTAAAGGCAGTGTGCACTGTTTTTGAAGACAGAAGGCTGGAGAGTATTGAACACTGTCTGGGAACAGGTGACCTGTCGACAGAGAGTTTGTGGGTGAGGGTTAAAGGGAGAACAGCAATGGGAGACATTATTGTGGGGATTGGTTACAGGCCTCCTGACGAAAAGGCCTCGGTGAATGAAGTACTCTAGAGACAGATAGGAACGGTCTCACACTCGCAGGCCCTTGTCCTCATGGGGTACTACAACCATCTTGATATCTGTTGGAGGGATGGTATGACCCGGCAGAAGCAATCCAGGAAATTCCTCAATTGTGTGGAAGACAACTTCCTTCTGCAAGTAATAGAGGAGCCGACAACAACAGGGATCGGTGTTGGGACTGGTCTTGTTCAACATCTTTGTTGGTGACATAGACAGTGGGATTGAGTGTGCCCTCAGCAAGTTTGCTGATGACACCAAGCTGTGTGGTTCGGTTGATACGTTGGAGGGAAGGAATGCCATCCAGAGGGACCTTGACACACTTGTGACGTGGGCTGATGCCAACCGGATGAAGTTTAACCATGCCAAGCGCAAGGTCCTCCACCTGGGTCGGAACAATCCCAGGCACAGCTACGGGTTGGACAGAGAAGAGATTGAGAGCAGCCCTGTGGAGAAGGACTTGGGGGTGTTGATTGATGAGAAGATGAACATGAGCTGGCAGTGTGGACTCGCAGCCCGGAAAGCCAACCATATCCTGGGCTGCATCAAAAGGAATGGGACCAGCAAGTCAAAGGTGATCCTGCCCCTCTACTCATCTCTCGTGGGTCCTTGTGTGCAGTTCTGGTGTCTTCAACATAAGAAGGACATGGAACTGTTGGAACAAATCCAAAGGAGGGCCACGAGGATGATCAGGGGACTGGAGAACCTCCCATATGAAGATAGGCTGAGAAAGTTGGGGCTGTTCAGCCTGGAGAAGAGAAGGTTGCGTGGAGACCTCCTAGCATCCTCCCATTATCTGAAGGGGGCCTATAGGATGCTGGGGAGGGACTCTTCATGAGGAACTGTAGTGATAGGACAAGGGGTAATGGGTTCCAACTTAAACAGGGGAAGTTTAGATTGGATATGAGGAAGAAATTCTTTCCTGTGAGGGTGGTGAGGCACTGGAATGGGTTGCCCAGGGAAGCTGTGAATGTTCCATCCCTGGCAGTGTTCAAGACCGGGTTGGAGAGAGCCTTGGGTGGCATGGTTTAGTAGGAGATGCCCCTGCCCATGGCAGGGGGGTTGGAACTAGATGATCTTAAGGTCCTTTCCAACCCTAACTGTTCTATGGTTCTATGATTCTCTACAGTCTGACAGAAAACTCTTTGCTTCTCAGCTGTCTTCGTTGTATATTGCAGTTAAAAATAACGAGATTGTTGCTGAATATTTTATGAATATTTACATGCAAAAAATTATATAAAGAAATGAGAATAGAAAGAATAGAATGCAGCATTTGTTTCGCAGTTTATAAATTAGTTACATACATTCTGTTGTAGTTTTGTTTGAATTATAAGAAAATAATTAGGTTTTGCACTTTTGGTTTTATTCCCAAATTCTGCTTATTTCAGAAAATAGTCAAAATCAAACACAAATAATTTCTCAGACTTATGCTGTGGTGATTACTTTTTCAAAGACTGGGATACTCTAAGGGCGAGATCTGTATTTTCAAAACTAGAGGGTGAGAAATGAAATGCCCTTTGCCTTCAGTCATTCCCCACTGATTCACAGAATTGGTGCTTGATCATCATACAATTCGGCAAAAAGTTTCTGAAACCTGGAGAGATCTTACCACTACACTGTTGTGCTACTGACACGTGCAATGCAATTTACAGGGCTGTTTCATATACGATTTTCTTGAAATGAATGACCCCCTTATTGTTTATTACATGCATAAAGATAATTCGGATGGATCTCATGTCTCTTCAGAGTCCTTTGGACTTTTCAGGAACACATCTTTCTCAATTGTTAAATTTTTCTCAGAGTCAGGATGTCTACTTCATATCTTACCTACTTGCAACTCCCAACCTTTTTAATTCCTTGTCCTTTTTTTTCCAAGAGACTAAAACCAAACCTGACAAATGTACAATACTCACAGTGGAGACAGTGAATAGACCTGTGATCTGCTCTAATAGATGCCACTGCTTTTAACCCAAAATGTGTTATTAGAAGTAGAAAAAATTAAAATTACAATCACAGTCATTCACAATAAAATTTTGCCGTTGGTGGCAAAAATGAAAATGCTTCATGGTGGAAAATATAAATAAATAGAGCCTATGGATAGGGGCACATGTTAAAGAATAGAAATATGTTTTCTACCAACAGAGGATAAATTTTTCTCTGCAATGTGCCTGGTTAATGAAGAGGCTTTAAACATCTGGGATCACAGACATGCAAAACCTGGAACACATATTTTGCAACAACAGCAAATCCAGAAGTGCAATCAAAGTAAAAGTTCACACCAAAAGTAACTTAAAATTGGTTACAATTGACTTAATGCCCTTTTTCACTTTGAAATCATCAATTCTGCTTTATCTCACAGTTTGCAACTTTTGCTGCTCGATAAATACTTTGAAAATGTTCTCACATAACATAATCCCTTTAAACCTCTTGAGTTTCTTCCTAGTCCTTTAAAAACCTCATGGAATGAGTTTTTTAGCAAAGCCAAATTAGGTTGTGGTCTTTTATGTTTACAGATTCCGAGAACTGATACCTGGCAACAGCTATGCAAATATGTGCTGGCTCGAAACATGGCCTCACATTGAAGCTTATATCATTTTCCTGCTCATGGAAACAGTCAGTGGTTTTGTGTCTGCTGTTGCTGTTTTCCTCTTACTACTGTTCAACTTTTCCAAGTTTAAGATGTCTCCTTAAGAGGGGGATCAGGCTCTACAGCAGATGCCTCCAGTGTGCCTCCTCTCTTAATGGGAAGTTGTCATTCTCACTGCTGATACAAAGTACTGTGTGGTCCTGTGAAAAATACCCTGTGTGTGCAGCATCTTTACATACTTTCCAGAACACTTTTAGTAGCAGAATTCATGTGAAGAGAGACATTTACACTTTTTGATTTTAGGCACTGAGATTAGGATGCTATTCTCTACAGACTCCTTACACAGCCAGTGCAGAAACTAGGGATTCCTCCACAGAGTAATTCAGATGACCTTATATGAACTCATGGTTTGAGTCACAGTCAAAAAAACTTTCTTCTCTTTCTTCATTAGTGATACAGAAAGCCAGTGCAAGTCAACTCATTCTGACAGATCCTGGAATTCAAAACCCAGTCAACCATGTGAAATCTTCCTTTAGTTGTACACCAGTCTACATACAGAACAGAGCAATATAGTCAGTGCTGGATTGGGAGATACATTTTTAACAATTTTAACAAAACATTAAGTAAACACAGCATTTATCTGTAAAACGAAAATAGTTGATAAGCCATCAATCTACAAAAAAAATTGTCATATATATATATAAGCACTTTTATAAGAAAGAACTGTAAAATATTTTCTTAGTTAGTAGTAAGTAGAGCCAGCTTTGGCAAGTGTGCCAGTTGAGAGATCAAATAGAGATAGTGGGAAGGATTGGTGCTATCCCTAGTAGCTATATCTGTACTGGAGGTAGAGAGACAGTTCACATTCCACATAGTAAAATGCCAAGATAACGTGAAGTGCAGAAATACAACTACATCTGGAGAAGATTTCATGGCCCAGTCAGTTGCCAGCACCTATCATAAATGCTCAGAGCAATGTAGAGATATTCCAGCCACTCCAGCCAATGAGCTCGCTTCATTTGGAGCTTGGCTCAGATGCCCCTATACAAATGCGCCCGTAGGATGGGACACAAACGAGGGGAATTGGAGATGTATGCACGTCTACAGGGGTATGATAGAGTAGACATCACAGAAACATGGTGGGATGGTTCCTATAACTGGAGTGATGGAATGGAAGGTTACAGGCTCTTTAGAAAGGACAGGACAGGCAGACGGAGAGAGGGAGTTGCTATTTATGTTACGGATAGGCTGGAAAGTATGGAACCCTGTCTGGGGACAGGTGAGCAGTCAACAGAGAGTTTGTGGGTCAGGGTTAAAGGGAGATCGGCGATGGGAGTCATTATTGTGGGGATCTGTTATAGACCACCTGACCAAGAGGACTCTGTGGATGAAGCACTCTATAAACTGATAGGAATAGCCTCACGCTCACAGGGCCTTGTTCTCATGGAGGACTTCAACTACCCTGATATCTGTTGGAGGGATGGTGCGGTCCAGCACAAGCAACCAGCGAGGTTTTGACTGTTCAAAAGACAACTTCCTTCTGCAAGTAATAGAGGAGCTGACAGCAAGAGGTGCCATGCTTGACCTCATCCTCACCAACAGGGAAGGACTGGTTGGAAATGTGATGCTCCAGGGCAGCCTTGAGTGCAGCGATCATGAGATGGTAAAATTCGAGATCCTCAGGACAGTGAGAACAGTGTGTAGCAAGTTCACTGCCCTGGACTTCAAGAGAGCAGACTTTGGCCTCTTCAGGAACCTGCTCAGTAGTATTCCATGGAATATAGCCCCAGAAGGCAAGGGGGCCCAAGACTCTTGGTTGATATTCAAAGATCACTTGATGCAAGCTCAGAAGTGTTGTGTCTCAACTAGAAAGGAGTGCTGCAGGAGGGCCAGGAGACCTCCTTGGATGGATAAGGAGCTGCTGAGGAAAATTAGAAGGAAAAAAGATTCCTATAAAAGGTGGAAGCAAGGACAGGTGGCCTGGGAAGAATACAGGGATGTTGCCCGGGAAGCTAGGGACCAGGTTAGGAAAGCTAAGGCCCACTTAGAACTAAACTTGGCTAGGGATGTGAAAGATAACAGGAAGGGATTCTATAGGTACATTGCAAATCAAACACAGACTAGGTACAATGTGGGCCCTCTCCAGAAGCTATCAGGAGAACTGGCTACCCTGGACTTGGAGAAGGCTGAGGTTCTTAATGACTTCTTTGCCTTAGTCTTCACCGGAAAATGTTCTGACCATACCACCCAAGTCTTGGAAGGCAGACGCAGGGACAGTGAGAATGAAGACCTTGGGCCCCCTGTAGGAGAGGATCTGGTTTGAGACCATCTTAGGAACCTGAACGTATACAAGTCCATGGGACCTGATGAAATCCATCCGCGGGTCCTCAAGGAGCTGGCGAATGAAATTGCTAAGCCACTCTCCATCATATTTGAAAAATCATGGCAGTCAGGTGAAGTTCCCGATGACTGGAAAAAAGGAAATATAACCCCCATTTTCAAGAAGCAGAAAATGGATGAGCCGGGGAACTACAGACCAGTCAGCCTCACCTCTGTGCCAGGCAAAATCCTGGAGCGGATTCTCCTGGAAGGCATGCAGAGGCACATGAAAAACAACTAGGTGCTTGGTGACATCCAGCACGGCTTCACTAAGGGGAAATCCTGCCTGTCCAATTTGGTGGCCTTCTAAGGTGGGGCTATGGAACTGATGGACAGGGGTAGAGAAGTTGATGTCATCTACCTGGACTTGTGCAAAGCGTTCGACAATATCCTGCACAGCATCCTTGTCTCTAAGTTGGAGAGACATCAATTTAATAGGTGGACCACTCAGTGGATAAAGAACTGGCTGGATGGCTGCACACAAAGAGTTGTGCTCAATGGCTCAATGTCCAGCTGGAGGCCAGGAATGAGTGGTGCCCCTCAGGGATCGGTGTTGGGACCAGTCTTGTTCAATGTCTTTGTCGGTGACATGGACAGTGGGATTGAGTGTGCCCTCAGCAAGTTTGCTAATGACACCAAGCTGTGTGTTTCAATTGATACATTGGAGGGAAGGAATGCCATCCAGAGGGACCTTGACACACTTGTGAGGTGGGCTGATATCCACCTGATGAAGTTTAACCATGCCAAGTGTATGGTCCTCCACCTGGGTCGGAGCAATCCCAGGCACAGCTAGAGGCTGGGCAGAGAAGAGATTTAGAGCAGCCTTGTGGAGAAGGACTTGGGGGTGTTGATTGATGAGAAGATGAACGTGAGCTGGCAGTATGCACTCGCAGCCCAGAAAGCCAACTGTATCCTGGGCTGCATCAAAAGGAGCGTGACCAGCAGGTCAACAGAGTTGATCCTGACCTTCTACTCTGCTCTTGTGAGACCTCACTTGTAGTATTGTGTGCAGTTCTGGTGTCTTCAACATAAAAAGGACATGGAACTGCTGGAACAAGTCCAGAAGAGGGCTACGAGGATGATCAGGGGACTGGAGCTCCGCCTGTATGAAGATAGGCTGAGAAAGTTGGGGCTTTTCAGCCCGGAGAAGAGAAGGCTTTGTGGAGACTTCATAGCAGACTTCCAGTATCTGAAGGGGGCCTATAGGATGCTGGGGAGGGGCTCTTCATGAGGAACTGTAGTGAGAGGACAAGGGGTAATGGGTTCAAACTTAAACAGGGGAAGTTTAGATTGGCTTTGAGGAAGAAATTCTTTACTGTGAGGGTGGTGAGGCACTGGAATGGGTTGCCCAGGAAAGTTGTGTATGCTCCATCACTGGGGGTGTTCAAGGCTGCATTGGATAGAGCCTTAGGTGACTTGGTTTCTTGGGAGACGTCCCTGCCTGTGGCAGGGGGTTGGAACTAGATGATCTTAAGGTCCTTTCCAACCCTAACTATTCTATGATTCTATGATTCTTTGACCTATGCCTCTATCCCAGAAAGGGAGGGAAGACATATGTTTCGAAACAGCAAAGTGGGAGAGAGGACTGGATAAAACTCTTTGGCTATCCAAACCCATTCACTACGAAAATGACAGTCACAATCTCTACCAGATTCCTGCCAGCTCTTTTTTGTCCCTGAAAGGTATGCTGCTGCTGTTCTAAATTCAGCTGGGTCACTGCAGGCAACAAGAACAAATTCCTGGGTCTGAATCCATGTCCCAGTTCTGTAATGGGGTAATGCCTGGAGGTGAATGCAATCAAAAATGGGGGGCTTTCTGGGCATACACCCAAATGGCGATGTGAGAATGATTGGGAACCCAGAACTCCTAATCACAGTGATATCTAGGTTCAGCTTTTAAGACCCTAATTGCACATTTAACAGGACAGCTGTTGTGCTGGCTCCTCAACTGACCTGTGTGTCATCCTTGATTCCATCAGATGCAGAACTTCTTAATCCATCTTGTTTTCTTTTCCCCTATGCAGCATTGTTTACAACAGTATGTTGAATTTTCATCTTCTGATTACTAATCAAGCATTTTAAACTTTGTTATTGTTTGGATCTATCCTGTTGCCTCATTCCCTGTAGTCTTTGCAAAAAGCAACACATTAAAATTTAGATATTTACTTCCCCTAAACTTTATCTCTCCACTTTTTCTGCATATATATGCATATATAAAATCATATGCACACATTTGGTAGTAACACACATGCTTCTCTAACTAAAAGTTTTGGAAATGACCCTTGTATACTGGAAGAACACATGCATGTAAACTTCTCATTCATAACTCAAATGCTACCTGGGAATTTAGGTGTTTCAAGAAATATTAGGATTGTTATAAATTTTTATGTATGTCTGGGAAGCATTAACACACATGCCACAGCATAGGGTAGTGCATTTGAAAGAAGAAAGTGCAAGGATTTCTTCATGTAGTTTTATAGTTTTTTTTATCAACTTCTTGGACCATGGAGAAGATCTGGATAAGCAGCGAAACCTCTTGATACTTATTGCAATCAAAGCAAAACTCCAAATCTTTTGAGATTTAACCAACACAATTATTTTATATCTTGTTTTGTAATCTCTCAGTCTCTTATGTAAACACACTGCATCTACCATCATCCAGCTTTCCTTAAGCTTCCCCAGCTTTAGCCTGTACTTTTCTTTTTTGAAGTCTTATTTGGTCTGTTGACTGACTTTTATCTACTTCCATATTGTTCTGATTTTGCTTAATGTCCCTAAAGACTTTTCCCACTTTGTACATCATTTTATCTCTGCTTCTTCTGTGTCTTGCTAGGTGCATATAAAATTTGATGACATTTTCAGCTGTATTTAAATCGTGTGGATACAATAGAATCCTTAAAAATTACTGTTTTCACTTTTTGATACTTAGCTTGGCATTATAATTGCATATTCTCTTTAGTGAATCTGTTTTCAATCAGCTCCTTACAATGAAAGTTAGGTAAAGTATTCTGCATAGAGTAGCAAAATCACAACATTAAGAGAACAATCTGTGGATTAAAAACATTTTCTTCTCTCCTGACATGAGCAGAATTGGTGTTTTCGTGTGTGACACACTTAATAACAGAAAAAAAGATGACTCAACGTATAGATTCTTCCCAAATCTTGACCCATTTTCTTCCCATGAGATTGGAGGTAACACATAGGACCTTAACAGGAAGAGTTTTGGAAAGATTTTGTTTTCCTTAATGCGCATGAGTGCTCTTTGGTGAAGTCCACATTTGCACCATTCCTGCTAGCAAAGTCAGAAATACTACTCCTTTTCTTTAGTTTACGGTTCCAAGGTTACCCCTTTGCTTCTCTCTATGTATATTTTCCTTGCACTTCACAAGTTCTAGTATTGCTAATTTTTCAAGAGACAGGTCTGTTCTAAGGCTACATTAGTGTTACAAAAATATTTGCTTTATGATCCTCTGATTTATGGGGAGACATAAGAGCTGAATATCCAGGAATACATGATGATAATTCTGCACAGTAAAACAAGAAATGCAAACTGCATATGAAAACAATAAATGAGGAAGTGATGAGATATGCTTATATTAAATGGAAATTTCAGTTTTATTGTATTCAAATACATATACTCTATCAATGACAGCAGGCTACAAACGGAGAGCTGATACTGTTCAGAAAAAAATCCATATAAAAGAAAAATATTGGAAATTAGAAGTAAAAATTCAATGCCCCTGCCCCTTTCCCTTCTTCCTAAATAGAAAAGCTGAGAACTGGGTGAATTTTAGGGAAAAATATGTTACCATATTTTATGTAGTCTTATGAGTAGGTAATAAATCAAATATATATTATCAAAAAAACCCCACCAGAAAACAACAACCAACAACTCAATTCACTGAACTCTCATTCACCAGACTTCAAGTACACTGTTTCAGAGGTTGCTCTCAGTTGTCACTGTCCTTGAAACTGAGCCTCCTAGCTTTCAAGGTATTGTGCTTACATTACTTTGGTAAAGCCTCGTTTCAGCCGCACCCAGATATATGTCCCCTACCTTGAGTACTAGATTCAAGCTGTGGAAAGAACAGGATTTTCTTTTTTTTATATATGATTGCCTTTGGCTCCCTGGCCTTCTGCAGGATTCAGTACTTATCCTTTAAGTGTATCAGTCAATCAGTAGCTATTCGGGAGAGTACAGCATTTGCCTCTGTCTTTGAATCGTAATCCTCTGAGCACATTAAAAAACTCTTGTGTTCTCCAGGGCATTGAACTGCAGGATTTCTGGCAGCCTCTTCTCTAGCAGCAATAGAGTCTTCCTCTTCTTACTTTCTATGTAATGCAGCTCCAAAGTTTGGGCCCATCTCTGCTTGCAATAGGGTTATTGTGCTGTGCATAGACAATAGAGTTGCTCAGCTTTTTCCCCTACTTTGAGAGACTATAAACAGTTTTTTCCTACAATGTACAACAAATGAGCCCATGAAAGCACTGTAAATATGGCTGTGCAGAAGTTTTTGCACTCCAGATTTTTGGGCTGTTGGCTACCTTTTGTCAGAAAACTTCAGCTGGTACTACCTGGCCAAAATATTGTTTTCTGCTTCTCTAAGACAATGGTCTGAAATAACACTTTTATACCAATGTGACCAATGGCAAATCTGAATTTGCAGAGTGTTTTCCATGAGGTTAAAATAGTTCTGTTGCAATATGAGTAGTTTAAGAAAGTCTATTTAAGACTAAGCTTTTAGTCCTACTCAGGATTGGTCTGTGAGTTGCTCGCTGGTAAGATGAGAATAGTCTTCTACTTGGAGCAGCTTGGGTTTATACACTGGTTTATATTAGAAGCATAGAATCATAGAATAGCTACGGTATTCTCTGTACAGTTTTTGTTAAGGGACTCAAATACTAAATAAAGACTTAAATAAATCTGTGAAACACATGTGATGACTATAAAAATGAACTGCCAGAACTACCTATTAAAGATTTTCTGGTCTTCTGGAATACGGAGTCTGTTATTACTCTTGCCATTTGATGCCATTCTGAAGAACTCTTTTCCAAACCAGGGAAAGCAACTCAAGGAACTGATGGAAGTGTTTACATCTTTATCAGGCTCCTTTCTCTTTTCAGCAGCAGAGAAACTCCAAAACCTGCTACCAGATTCCCAGGCACAATCACCAGCTCCTGGATACCCTAGGCACTTCAGCACGTAGAGCTTGAACTTGCCCAGTTTTGTACATTGGTCACTAAAATCAGTAAATTCAACAAAAACTGTAAGCAAATTTTAAATCAAGTGGTTTTCACTGCATTTGGAATTTTGTTGTGGCAGGTGTGGCAGATCTAATATAAAGGGTGATGTTAGTCTTCATTTCATATTATGGTACTATGCCAAACAGAAAAAAGAAACCTATATATTTGAAAGAAAGGTCTATTATTGCATTTTGACAAAGTTAAGGGAATGCTGGAAAACCTAACATCTTTGAATTATCAAATATTTACCTGGTCCTGTGACATAATTTGTGAGATAGAATTTATTTTCAGACTGGTTTCCATGACATCTCTACCTATTATTTTGTAGAGATTTATTAGTATATTATATAAAGGTCTAGAGAGAAAATATGCTAATTTTCATCTGTAAGAGAATTAACATGATTTTAAAGGGGTCAATTAGTTAATCGTTAAAACACTGAACTGAAAATACTTAGGTATGGAAGACTCTTGTAAGATTTTCGTGACACCCAAAAGTCATGTATTCCAAGCACAGAATCACTGGAGGCTATTTAGAGACATTGTATTTTCAGCATACTGCCTTATTAATGTAATCTTAGGACATGAACTATGAGTACTCTTTTCACTGAAATGCAAAACCATGCAAGATACAGTTGGATTTAAGATTTCAGAACAAACTAAAACATTAGGGAATTCAGAAATTTTCAAGGCTGGTCCAACACTACTTTTACCACCCCTCAAAATAAAGTTTTAAAATAAACTTGTACCTGCTCAAGTCACAGTTCCCTAAGTAGAAGTAACATGGACATGACAAAGACTGCACAGCTGCTGTTTAACCCTGCTCAGAGCTGCCTGTGTGAGCAGGACAACAAAAGGTCAGCATGAGACTGACCTGGGCTGCCACTTTTACTGCCGAGGCTGATGACTGAATAGCATGACAGTGTGAGAGACAGGCTGGAGAAGATGCATTGCCCAAAACAATGTTATGGCTTAGTCTAGTGAGAGTAATTTCTCATCAAAACATGGAAGAGGTTCCTTCTCTCATCTTCTTCTTCTGAAGAAAACTCCCATTTCTTACTGAGTTTGCCCAAACAACACATGCTGTTTTTCTCCCTTTTCACATCGTTTTGATATTTAATGAGCAGAGAAACAGAGGGAAAGTTTACCACCTATGTTATCATCATGGCATAAAAACTTCTCACCAGTCTGCCACATACATTGTTCTTCTTCCTTCTTGTAGAGTAGAATATTTTCCATATATAGCTACATATTTTCCATATTTAGTTCAGTTTAGCACTGAGCTAAACTCAGTTTTGGGAGAAAACACAACAGGGATGTGTGTTTCATTAAAAAAAGAATTTCATGTTTTCCTGAATTTTCAGAAGCAGAAGGTAGCTGAGTGGTCCCAATATTTTATGAAAGGATGTTAGGTGGGGAGCTGAAGATTTAAGCTCCTGTGAATTTTATCATCATTTTCACAGAACAACATTTTTACCCTGAAAGTACCAGTTTGGGAATCATACTGCTATAACAACTTTTCCAGACCTATTACATTCTAATTGTTAAACACAGATATGAATCATGAAAAGAGAACCATTAAGAATTTTTAAAAAACTTACTTGCTTTCCCTCTAAACCATACAGCATTTTGAAAGTTAGATCCCTCCCTCTCTTTCCCAGTCCTTCAGTAGGAAAACTAGTATTAAAGCTGGCTGACAAAGGCCCCTTCAAATATACTCTGATGAAGCTACATGAATGCACAAAGATGGTGTACATCTAAAAGGAGAACTGACTTCTGCAGTAAGTCTGCCTGCTTAAAATTTGTGAGTTATTTTCATGGAGACAAAATTACCACAAGCACACAGCAACTAATTTCGTAAATGCAATAATGTGGTCATTTGCCATAATGGCCACAGGCACTGCATCAGTCCACATTAAAGACTAAGAGGTTAATAATTTTGAGTTTGAAAGAAGAAAAACCTGACTGTCTTGATTTTGAGTTATGGGACTGTAAAATGCACTTGAAATCGCTAATTTTATTTTTTGTGTCTTTATAACATTTAAACAAACACTTTGGTATTTATGTATGCCTTTATTAAGTGTTTTCCTGCTTGAGACCACATATGCTCAGTATGTGTAATTTTATAGGTCAGTTATGAACTTCTGTAAAGAGGTGTGAAACAAAAATATTGACAGCTGAGTTTGCTGGCACAATTATGACATTCTTTAAAGTAAAGGTCAAAGCACTGAAAATCATGGATATTCCACAGCTCCAAAAATAAAAAAAACCCATCCAAACAAATGTTAGAATTTTCCTGGAGGTTTTAATATTTCTTTAGCTCAACCAGTTTTGAATCGTACCATTTCCCTTGCCAGACAGGCAAATGGTCTTGTTTGCTTGTCTTTCTTTCCATCACTTTTCAGAAAGGACAATATCAGGAAACAAACAAGAAGTCTCCTGTTGAAAGGAAGGCCTGAACACACAGATGTGTGATTTTTAGGAAAGCTAGGGGCAGAGCCCATTTGACAAGTTTTTTTCAGGACTGTCATTTAAATGAGCACAACTGGGAAGTATGAGCTAGCCAAGGAAGATATAAGAAGACTGCAGAGCAAGCACAAGAGACTACCCTCACCAGCACAAGGCTGATGGCAAAAACTTACAGTAATGTAAGCTAGGTTAGTGCCTCACCCTCTGAACACCCTCTGTTTTGCCTTTTTGCTTGGGAAAAAGACTTATCACCAACACACAGTCTGGGTGAAGGTAAGAGCTGTGTAAGAATAGGAACAAGAAATGTTTCTCTGCCAACACCTACCTTCTAGGAAAAGGAGTCTTCAACCACAAATTTTCCCAGTTGTGGGGCAGAACGTGTTTAATTTGCAGAAAACCTTCGTATGGCAACCTGTGAAGCCATTCTGCTTCTTCTGTATAAAACTGAGGGTAGTGTTCTGAGCAGATGCGTCTTTTGAGCAACAGAACAGCAACAGGGATATCATCAGGGTGTGTGGTGGAAATTACACGAGTTTGAAGCATTAATCAGAAACCTTCTGTGAATATTTATGACTCTGTTGAACTATCATTTGAAATGAATTTTAATCTGGACCTTGATCAGTTCATGAATGTTTTTCTGGAAATACATGGGATGGGATTCATTGACCAGGGAAGTTCCCCCCAGTTGAATGCTTAGAGTGGCCAGAATTTCATCCCTGGCTCCTGGATATCCCCATTTCAATGTTTGCTTTTTTTTTTTTTTTTTTTTAATTAATATTGTTCAGGACACAGTCAGATGTGCTGTGAAGATAGCTTAACTTTATTTAAAGTTCGCTGTCCTCAACTGCTCAACCTCTCTCCTGTCTTGTACCTGCTCCTTCAGCTATACCAGCATACTATATAAGCAGTGACACCTTCACCACTTTCTGTGAAAAAAAAAGTGTTGCAATAAAGCAAAAACCTAGAAAATATACAAGTCAGCACAAGTTACTCTCAGCAGTTACAAATGAAATAAAGCCAGAAAACCTGAACCAGCTGGGAATGCGCCAATGGAGTCACTCATCTCCTAACCCAACCAGCTGCTGCACAAACAGTAAGCCTGGCTATGCCCTTTCACCAAGGGTTTAACCTGATTTAACAAAGAGTAGTGTTTTCAAGTGACATAGTAAATTCAGAGATGCTGTGTGGTGGTTCTGGTTTTGTTTTAGTGTAAGTCATTTGAGAACTAAGATTTAAAGTAGATTTAAATAAGCCTGAAGCTTGTGTGGTTTTGAAGGTGAAAGAGAGTGCCCACTGCATGCAGCTCTTTCTGCCCCCTGCCAATGCTATGATGCATGAGTGCATAGCCCATGCAAGAGAGCAAGGGCACCTCGCAGAAAATTTAAGCATAAGAGAATGCAGTGATTCAGGTGGCCATTTTTATTTCATTTTTTTTTTATTTCAGTCTCCCAGTACATTAACATGTGAAACATGTCTCATGCAATATCAAGATCTAAATCTGACAGGTATTCCATCACTTGATGAGAGAAGACATTACAGAACATTAGCAGAGTCCCGAAATCTGTCTTTTGTTGCATGAGTAGCAAACCCTAAAGAAGGATTGAGATGGTTTCACTCTGCTTTTTTGCACTCTGACAGCAGAATTTCACACAGAGCTTGAAGTGTAGTAAAAAATTTTACAAGGTAAGTCTTCAAGCAGAGCCATTGGTCTAAGCTGCAGCAAGTAAAAACAGACAAACATTTTTGACTCAAACAGGCAAAGCTGAAGTCAGGAAATTTCTTTTCAAATAACAGTGCCCTAAGTGTTTTGATGAATATTGGTTTAGCACGGTCTAGAATCTAAAGATTGCCCAAATGGAAAAAAAAAAATAGAATTGTAATTCAGTCTAAAGACCAGGTCTGATCTATGAGTCTTCTCGTATTAGGATAGCCTGTAGCTGCTTGCAAATTTGTTGAAGACAGAAATCAAGAGGAAGTTATCAGCACATGGGAAACCAAAATCATAATGGACTGCCCCATGTCTAAGGAGTTGTTTATCATTTAAATACCATCTGTGTCAATAGTCCAGATACTACTGTAACATCTAATACAGCTTCTTTGACTCTGGACAGAATGACAGAGTAACTTTTGCTAAGCTGTTAAAAGGATCTCATCGTCCTGCATGAAGTTACAGAAGCTGCCAAAAATTGCTGGAAAAGAAGGAAAGAATTGTTTTAAGAGACCTTATAGCATAGTTTGAAAATTAATTTTCAGTAGTCGGGGAAAAATGCATGGCTGACAGAGCCGAAAATCAAAATCCTCTGTTTAACTATTCAGATAAAACATTACCAACACAAGATCCATTTTGCCCATTCAGCATCACTTCAACCTAGCGAGCTAGACAAAATGATTAAAAATCCTAGATACTGCTGCAGGAAGGTCTTTAACTCCCAGACTGGCATTTACCCTTGATGTCAGCATGGGTCTTGGGCTCTTTACGAGCACTCCCAAGAAGAATGCCAAATGGCTATGGATTCTCATTTTGGAAGGGTACCAACAACCTACTCGTTATACACAAGCTACAGAGGGACAGCTGTTCTATGGAAATGACTTGTAGTTAACAGGGGCAATTGACAGACTGCAACACCTGACAAATTATTTCATAGGTCCGACTGAGAAAAGAATCTGAGGGTAGCTGATGAATGACAAAAGGGAACAGCAGGTGGGTTTTCATTCAGATTAATCTTTTCATGAGGCAAATCCTTAACTTCTCTTCAATAACTTGTTAATGTATACACCAGAAGCTTTGACTTCACCATTTGACTTTGGTGTCATCTTTAAAAAATACTGAAAGAAGAGATACTTTGAGAGAACACTGTAAAAGGCTTTAAAAGGATATTATCTCCGTCTCTGAATTACAGCATTTTACCTCCAAATGGTTGCAAACGTAATTATCATGGGTACCAGTAGAGCACTGTCAGAACTGAAGGCATCTCTTCAAAGTTGGGCTTCCTTATAAATACGGGGTTACCTCTGCTAACTGTGACAATGTTGGGATTGGGCTATACTGGAATTGAAATATTAAGAATAGGTGTTACCCAAAATAACAGGAATTTGGCTTGCTGATGTGTTGAAGGATATGACACTGAGAAATAAAGGCAAATGAAAGAAGTTAGGAGTAATATACTTAAATGAAGGGATTAAAAAACAGGCTTAATTTTGTGGATATCATTGCACTATACTGAGGATGTGTTAGTCAATATACACCCCAACAAAAGAAAAATCCCTACCTCCTCCTCATTAAGCAAAGCCTGCAATGCACAATCTAGCATGGAAATTTTTGTCAGATTCATAAGCCTCAGTAAGGGACACCAAATACTTCTTGATTTTGTCTGGAGAGAGAAAGAGCAACCAGACAAGCTAACTATCTGCAGGAAACAGGGCAAATTAAAGGAAGTTAAAAAAATTTCCTTTTCCTGCGCTGCCAAATAAGAACAGATGGTGAGATCCAAGGGGAGATAAACATTAAAGACTGGAAAACAAGCAATTCATCCCGTCAGCTTTTGATGATCCAGTTAAGCTGAATAGTCTAAGAACCATAAACAGCAATGTTAAACAACAATAAACAAGACTATAGGGCAGGTAAAATGGAGTGGACATGCTGAGCAGAGGGAGTGAATACTTTCTACAACAAGCTCACGAAGCATTCTTGGTCAGATTGCAAGGACTAGCCAAGCAGAAAAAAATTAAGGGAAAAGATAAAAGGCAAATTGTGTGGTAAAGTGTATGAAACAAAACTGGTATTGTGTAGAGATATTGAGCAATCTCAACAAGAATTTCAAAAATCTCAGTGAAAAAATAGGGCAATTTTAAATTTCAAGGCAGTGGATAGCTTTAAAAGAACTCTTTTTTTTTTTTTTTTTTTTTTTAGATAAGCTCTCTAATATAGATCTACAAACAGTAAAACACAAAGAAAAGGTGTTTTACAATGCGATATTTGTCTCCACATAACATTTTCCAAGCCCTTTAGGCATAAATGTTGGCTTCTTGCAACTAAATTCTTCTGGCCCATGGAATATAGATGTCATAAGGGAAAGGTCCAAATAGTTCAAGGTCCTCACACAGCTGCAATTTTGCTCAAAGAGCAGGATTTTTCTATCAGAGGCCTGTCTATAGAAGATCATGAGATAACCTGAAAAGCTGCTCTGGAAAGCTCCAAAGGTATTAAGGGGAGATTTTACATACAGTTGGAAACTTGGATTGGCACTGAACAGCTGTATCTGCTGCTCTTTTTCCCTTCCTTTTCAATTTCATTGCAATGCAAAGCAGTTAAGACTCCTGTTCTGGAGCAGAGCCCAATTGTACCAGACAGGAAGGAGGACTCAGATCTAGCCTGAAAGGCCTGGGTCACCTGCACCTGTGAACAGTGCCACTCAAGCCAGGAGTGCGCGTCAGCTATCCTATTGTGAAGGACTAGATCATTCTAGAGAATCGTCTGCACAGATAACATGCAGCAGTACAAACAATGGAAATGGAAAACAAGAATGTTTTTCGTAAGGTTGCTATATTAAATTTAACCTCAACACATAAATATTATGTTCAAACTACACCTGCTTTGACTTTATTAGATTACCAGTATACTTCAGCCAGCACTTGGAAAACACATTCATTTTACCTGAGCATGGAAGAGCCTTCTAACTCATCAAATTGAACTGGAAGGGCTGAGACATTTAGAGGTTAAAAAAATTGATAGGGAGAGATAAATATAACATGGTTCCATAAGTCCTTCCATTTCCTTTGTAAATCATATAAACAGTTATAATTAGAGACATGAGGGCTTCTAGTCTAGCTGTCAAAGTGAATATTATATCTTGGAAGTCTTAAATATTTGTAATTGAAACAGATCCATGGTAATCAGTAAAAATAAAACAAAAATATCCCAGATTCTCTCATTCCTAAATGAGGTTTTCTTCTCCACCTTACTGAAGCAGATGGCCAAATTTCAGTGAAATGGCATCCACTGATTTTTGCACACGTCTCTGTTTTCAAGTTCCTGACCCTCCTTTTCAAACATCCAGCTATGCTCAGGCCTCAGGAGGTGCTCAGAGACTATGTCTGTGTCCTCTTGACACAGAATAATTTTCTTTATGATCAGAGAGATCTCCATTATAGATGGCAAAGACAGGATTTCAGATGCTTTCTATACCACTGTGGTGCCACAGCAAATTGGTTAAGAGGAGCACAAGGCAATTCTCTGTTGCTGTGCCGAGGAAGCCTTTCTATTTCACTCTACAGTACTTGGGAACCCTTTCAATTCTGATGCTCATTTGTTTCATGATGTCCTCCTTTGGCTTATGAATGTTTTTGAAACTGTTGTCTGAGAAAAGAGATTTTGGCATGACTTAATATGCCTTGGGCAGAGAAAAGAAAACCGCTCCCTGCTCTGCAATAGAATGGCTGGGAATTTAACACCCTTGTGAAACAAGCACATTCCAGAATACACCATAATATTATTTTTCAATGATACTCCCTTAAATTTCTAATGAAAATAAATTTATTAAGCAATCAAAAATTAACACCAATCCTTGCCAAAATATAAGGAGAGAAAAATTTGGCTGGAGTCCCTGGAATAATGTTATGTGTTTCTTTTCTAAACTTCCTTCTTTCCTCCTTAATTAGCTTTTTGTCAATTTCCAGGAGCCTATGTACTCTCCACTTAGTAATGGAGACTCTACACCGAAGCATGTGAATCCACCGGTGAAATGATGGAGGGTAACTCCATTTCCTTCCTTTTGCCTTCTCCCAGAGCATGTTTTTTTCCAGTGCTGAGGACAATCTGGCCTAAAAGGCAGTTTTTTGACAGAACTGAATGGGTAACCTTGCAGCAGGAGACCTGAAGTTCCATTTGCCATCAGGGGCAGGAACTTCCAATTTGCAAGGAAAGAAGGACTGCTAACACAAACCCCCCCTGTAATATTCTGGTTAAAACAGAATGTCTGAGAAAACTGGTATAAGCAGAATGTCTTCTCCTCTCAAAAGCTTTTTGATTTAATGTTTATGACTTGTCTGCTGTGTCAAATGTTCATAATGTGTACACAGATATCTCTTCCATTGTCACTAGAGACTTTACCCTGTGAAGTGGAAGATAACAATGTCACTTTTTGGGAACAGGCCTCTGGAAAGTCTACTGGGAAGCCTGCAAAAAGCTAAATAAGCTCCCCCTTTTTTGTAACACTTTTTTATTCTGTGTCCCTTTAGTCTCCTCTGTTTCATTTTTAACCCTCTTTTCCTGTGGACTCTTCAGCCCAAGGTGAGCAGAAAATTTCACTGCTAAGGAAGAATGAAAGCAAGCTATACAGGAACTGATAGAAGTGATTTGATTATTCTGAATAGCTCAAAACAATAGAAGAAATTGATTGAAAGTGAGGAATTCTTTCCTTATGGAATGTCAGATTTTAAATGATATATAGACAACAGTTGTACATAAGCACTGGCAGGGTTTTTAATGCTAGCAAGTCATCAGTGTTTAGATCACTAGTTATGTATTTTCTAACTCTCCCTGAAATCTGTCTCTTTGCCCCTTTTCATGCCTAAATAACCTTAACAGCACCCTGGGGCTCCGACTGCCCTGCATAGACAGGATAAAGAGCAGCATCAGGGTTGACAAAAGTTGTTTGTTTGTTTTAATTTATCCAGGTAAGAAAACTTTCATCACCAGAGCAACCATGCACAAAGAAGCTAGCCATACGTGGGCCTCCTGGAAACATAGCCCTGTGCGTGCACTTACGCCATGTACACACATTCACCCCCTGCCCAGCTTTTTTATGTAAGCCTGTTTGCATGAGAGAAAACAGCAAGAAAGTTGTTAAGCACTGGATAAAGCAAGTTTTTTTGGGACGCAAAGAAAAATCTTTGCTAGGGAAACACTCTGGTGCCGCCTCCACTGCTGCCTCCCTGCCTTTCCTCATGCATCGTGGGTTCCTTAACCTCTGCTTTAGATTGCATTAAAATTCCAGATCTGTAAATAACCCTGGGGAGGAACTTATTCAAGTTTCCTTCTTCTTGAGATTCAAAATTACAAATTAATCTACAGGAAACAATTGCTTGAGCAATTTAGAAATGGTGTGGGCAAATGTCCACACATTTCCCTTACTGTAGCAAGGAGAAAAAAGGGAGGGGGGTGGGAGAGAAAGTGAGAGAATAGCAGTTTGCTATTGTACTACGCCCTCTTACACTGTATTGGTAGAGTTCATTTTAGCTTCTTAGCAAGGTTAAGCATGCTAACTGAAAATGTTGTTAGCATTATGTTACTAATGCAGCTGCACTGTAGCTTCATACTTGGTTCCAACACAATGAAACTATCAGGTGCTTAGCAGCATTTTTATATTATTCTGATTACAGTACTTTAATCCATACCATTATGAAAATGCAATGCCTGTTACACATTTTTTTTCTCTTCAGCAATTAATAGAATTTTATACTGATTTCTACAAAACACTTTCTTATGGGTCAAATACCTTTTCCTTCCGTTATAGAATTATAAAGGCATCTAAAAAATTACATATTTTTAAATCTGACACCTGTTGAAAATATTTGGTTTATAAACCTGTAATAAAAGACATGTCAAATGAAAGATAGAGTTACACTGGAAAGAAAACATTTTCTGTCAGTGAAGCCTAAGCAAAAATACTCTTGATGTTTTCCACACCACAGCTTTGTGCAGGTTTATTTGTTTTGTGCTGTGTAGTATGTGGGCAGCATAATTTGACATAGTGTGAAACTAACAATTTTATGCTAAAACATATTTCTCAGAAAACTCCAGCCAGTTTAGAAAGCTAATCCTTTGCAACAGAAACCTACAAATGGAAATGTAGTAGCAGAGAGAATTTATAACAGACCACTTCTGCTGCAAAACATAAAGGGAGAAAATAATGAAGATATATACATGTATAAGAGAATTTAACAACCCTCTAGCCCCTTCAGCAGCAGGGGCAGATATTCAAAGGGAGTTCAGGGGCTATCAGGTGACTTTCTTCGCAGTGTTTTGAGAGACCTAGTAATTAGCTGGGCTCTTACAGCTCTGATGCCTAGATATTCTTCTTGCAGTTTCAAGGGAATTAGTTTCAGCAAACTTATACTTCAAAGCTTATATTTAACTCCTGAAGCATATACAGAAAAAGCTTTTTTTTCTTTTTAAAATGAACTCACCCACAACATCAGCGCCAAACTCATCCATTGCCTCTGACGCTCTATCAGTCCATTAAGCAAAATTAATCCTGTATTCTACTGAATGTATCTCTTTGTTTAATATTAACCATAAAAACTTAAGTAGTAAGAATTACATGGCACCAAAGGCAACATGTTTATTCAGGGCTTTATAGCAGGTAGAAGCAAAAGTGACTGAGGAAGGAAAAAGCAGAAGGCCCTAAGAATCTAGGAAAAAACAATTGGGACTTCTGGAGCAAATATTTGGTTGCATCTGCAATAGTAATTTTGTTCAGGCAATCTCAAATGAGATTTTGAAATTGATCCCTTGAGCTCCCCCATTTACTATGTTTTGCTTTGTTCCTCACAGTGGTTTTGGTGTACATGAGCTACATTCATCTTCAAGGAAACTGAGACAGAATTTCCACTCCAGGTACAAACATAATGACCTTCAGACTGTCACAGGAACACAGACATCTGCATCAAAGACTGGTCCTTCACGCAGCTTTGAGAACATGTCATGAGAATATCTGCACTGAGGAAACAGACTAAATGCAGTCTGACTAAAAGCTGCAAACCTCATAGGGAACAAATATTAGGAACTCAGCATCAGCTACATGAATATATTGCTCCACTTCAGCTGCATCAAATTACTGTTCATGTAGGCGTAGCCTTTATCCTTCAAAATTCATGTCTTCCAATTCAGGTCTGTCTGCTCTAGCCAGTTAACCAAGAGGCTTCTGTGTGGACAGACTACTTTCTAGCCTCATACTGCAGTTGTTATTTGTAAAGTTGACCTTTTGCTTGGATGGACAGTTTTCCTTTTTATATCTGATGTGTATACCACGGAATGCAATCGGGAGATTTCTATTGATTGTTCTCAAGCAATTTAGTTCTGGTCATGGATGTACTGGATTTACAATTATACTGAGGAGAGACATTATTGACTCTGCCCAGTAATTACCATGCTGACATCAGATTCTGCTATAGCTGAAACTAACTTACATCTCTCTGACCAAGTTACCATAAGGAGATGATGGTTGCCTTTTTTTTTTTTTTTTTTTCCCTAAGCAATAACAAGCTTATAATTTTGTCTTTTAAGAAACATATGGAGGGAAATTTAACAGCATATTCCTTTAAAGAGAGTTATGTGTACTTAAATCAGAGAATATATGCAATCCTAATTAGAAAAGATTTGGGAATTTGGGTATTCTCTTAAGATATTTGTAGAAAAGCATTGCCAAAGCATATGCAAGCTAAGGGAGGATAGATCAGCTGTTATTTGAAGAACTTAAATATCATGAGCTGGACTTCTTTGGAGGCTCATCCTACATGTTTGGAGCCGTTGTTATCAATTAAAATGCTTTCACAATCATACTGGCATCTTTGCCTCCTGATCCCAGTGATAAAAACAAGAAAGAGCATAATTATTGGAACTTCTGACATATACATGGCCCCCTTTCACAAAACACCGGAAAAACACATTGTAGCCTAGAACAACTTTTCAAATTGTCATACTAGGACTTTTAATTTACTGGCATGTGTAATGCACATACACGCTTTAACAAAAGTAAACCAAAGCAAATTAAACCTTCAGTTACAATTCTTGTGTCATTCACTGTCCTCCTCCACAGAAGCAACAAAAAGCAGAAGCTGACGCTGTGCTTGGCTTTTTTTGTTTGATTATTACTGTTGTTTTGCAGTTACTGACACAGTACTTCTGAGGAACAACAGATGGTGTATTGGGAAATTATTTCTAAGTCACTGCTGTTTTTGCACCCTGTCATGTAAAATATCTGAGTAACTTATCTCCTGTCCTAGTGGTACTAGCAGGTCGAGGGAGGTGATCCTGCCCCTCTCATCTGCTCTTGTGAGACCTCACTTGGAGTATTGTGTGCAGTTCTGGTGTCCTCAACATAAAAATGGAACTGTTGGAACAAGTCCAGAGGAGGGCCACGAGGATGATCAGGGGACTGGAGAACCTCCCATATGAAGATAGGCTGAGAAAGTTGGGGCTGTTCAGCCCGGAGAAGAGAAGGCTGCATGGAGACCTCTTAGCAGCCTTCCAGTATGTGAAGGGGGCCTATAGGGCTGCTGGGGAGGGACTCTTCATGAGGGACTGTAGTGAGAGGACAAGGGGTAATGGTTTCAGACTTAAACAGGGGAAGTTTAGATTGGATATGAGGAAGAAATTCTTTCCTGTAAGGGTGGTGAGGCACTGGAATGGGTTGCCCAGGGAAGTTGCGAATGTCCCATTGCTGGCGGTGTTCAAGGCTGGGTTAGATAGAGCCTTGGGTGGCATGGTTTAGTGGGAGGTGTCCCTGCCTGTGGCAGGGGAGTTGGAACTAAATGATCTTAAGGTCCTTTCCAACCCTAACTATTCTATGATTCTATGACCAATCTCTGTCTAGGTTAGTGCAAAGATAGATATAGGAGGAGAGTTTTGAAGCGGACAAGGACTAAGAGGAAAGGTGCCACGTGATTGAAAACGGCAGAACCTAGGCAAATTAAAGTCTGCAAAAAACACTGTGGAGTTGAAAAGGCCTGACAACCACAAACACACAAATGCATGCACAACTACTCAAGAAAACTCTGGCTGCTTCAGTCCCCCTAGCCCCATTTTGTCAGACAAGGGTGCATTAGTGTACAAATACCTCCTAGCACCTCATAAACAAGGCAGCAGCACCTATACCTTGCATCCAACTGCCAGCCTATTTTGTTTGCTTACTCTTGTGGTCAGGCTTTAGGGATTTCTCTAACAATGCAAAGATATTTGATCTGTCAACAAGCAGAGCAGGTGGATCCTTCTGGCACCAGCTCTGGATGTGGAACAGGTTGTGAATGCCTCTCTGGAGCACAGGGAGCTAGTGACAGAGGCAAAAGAGGTCCTGCAGAGAGCAGCCCATGAAGCAGCCAAACTCCAAACCAAAAACTGGCAGGTGTGTTTGTTGTTATTTAGGTTTACTACAAAGGAAACCCCAGGGAAGGGGAAGATCTGGAGCAGATCCAGTGTGTGCATGTGCTGTGCTAGGAGCAGGGTAAGAATATGAGTTTCCAAATGAATAGATATGTGTATACAAGAGTGAACACACATATGTTCATAACTACTCACTGCAGCTTCCTAGAGCTGGAAAATAGCTTACATCTTGACCCCATATTTGGTACTGGCTAATGTGATAGAAGCACTGCTGATGAGTACGTCAGTGCTGTGCACTGTGTTTTGCAGAGCACAGCCTGATTTTGCTGTTAAGTTGGCTTACAGTGGTTAGCACTTCTTGTGGTGGTAAGTTTTGAGTATTTTTCCTGCTTTCTCTGCACTGGAATTGGAATTGGAGATTCTCAGGTTGCCCCCTTTTGAGGGTACAGTCCCCCAGACATCCATCACCTGCACAGAAAGCACACTGATGTTTTGCAGCTCTGCCCTAGAAATGCCAAATTATTAAATCTGTGTGCATAATCCTCAAACCACACTCTTGGTGAGTATGCACAGAAAAGCTGATAAGTCTGTCATGTCCTTGGAACAATAATTTCCAAAGCCTTTGAAATGGCTTTTAGAATAGCTTGAACAAGAAGAAATCTAGCTCTCATCACAAGTCAATGGCTATGTTCATACTAGCAATTTTCTTGCAGTAGCTGAATCAAAACACTGAAGCAAAGCAGTTGTAACTGAGCTCTTCGCATGTCCTTTATGACAGAGTGCAGTGCAGGGCGGTGGTGGTGAGATAATTCAGGTTTAAATACTTATGTGAAATACTCAAACTAGTTCTGCTTAAAGTGGCTAATGTTGACATATGCTTCAAGATATTTGATATAAGGAGGAAGTTCTTTACTGTAAGGGTGGTGAAGCACTGGAATGGGTTGCCCAGGGAAGCTGTGAATGCTCCATCCCTGGAGGTGTTTAAGGCCAGGTTGGACAGAGGTTTGGGTGACATGATTTAGTGTGAGGTGTCCTTGCCCATGGCAGGGGGGTTGGGACTAGTTGACCTTAAGGTCCTTTCCAACCCTAACTATTCTATGATTCTATAAGATCTTTCTAATTGACACACTTCAGTTGCATTGGAATCCAAGGTTGATTTATAAACACCTGTTTGTATAGTGAAAAAGAAGATCAAGTGGCTGCTTCTTGTAATAAACAACTAGTAATCCTGGCAGAAAATAAGCAGAATGCAGCATAAAAATTCTCACTATTTTTAGTAAGCATTAGCAGGATGTTTATACCTACTGTTCCAGGAAAGCAATAATACAGTAAAAGTTTTTACCATTTAGACTTGTGAGACCAAAGCTGACCACCAGCCTAGTTTGGACTCATAATTGCAATGTAATAAATAAAAGTAACATCTTATAATGTGTCTCCACTATTGTTTCTCAAGTAGCATAATGTAATCTTGTTTGCTTGGGATTCCTTTTGAGCTCAAAATACATGGGTACAACGCATTGCAAAAGTATGTTTTTTCCATGCTCTGCCTGAGCAAAGTTCTTGAGATTCATTTGTGTTACTTACAGAATTGCACATGATTGAAACTAATTTTTCTATAATTGTTAAATGCACATGAAGAGCGAATTTCCAAGGTTTATAACATAGCCAAATCAAATCCATTTTTTCTCTGGAACACACAAAGTGCATGTCTGCCCACTATGACCTCTTTCACTGCGAGATTTTAACTTTCAGCCTCCAGCTGTTTTGACTGGGGAGCTGCTTGACATACAATAAATAAACAAACAAATAAATGCAAGATTAAGATAACAACTAAACTGTTCTCTCTCTGTTCTCCTCTGGTTTCTAAACAGCTTTTCCACAGAGTTGCTCCTCAGGAAATGCTGCTTTTAATGTAGAGAGTAACTCTCTGAAATGCAGAGCACTCATTGCCATATCTGAGCAATTAGAAGTGTTTAGACTAGTTTTATCATAGGTTACATTAATGACAAGACAATGTCTTTATGTACTTTATGAACTACAGCAGAATTGCGATTGGCATGATTTTACTCACTGTTGGTCAAGAATGTAAACACAATATTCGTATCTTCTAGTGCCCAGGAAATCAGCTACGGAACAGTTCAACAGAAATGCAAAGCAATTTCATGAAGACAGCTAGGAGTTGTGCAGAGAATTGTTTTCCTGACAACCTCTTTCTCTTCCTTCTCAATGCTCTGACAAAGTAAGGATGGTGAACTAAAGTGGTACTAACTGGAAGGTCTTAAACCCGAAGCAGTTTAGAGGCTACTGTTATCGACAAAACTCAAGGAATGGATGAATTTATAGTTGCAAAGGAAATTGGTCCTAAACAGCATTCAAAACTAGGAGGTGGTCAAATTGTGAAATATAGCTCATAAGGGCTGTGCAGATTCTATTAACTATTTATATGTGTCCTGAATGTTGTAAGTAGTTTTCGAACGAAACTTGTCTCTACATGTGAGATTTTCAGTTAGAACTAGGACAGACTTTAAATTCAGGACTTGCTGATAGTAATTCACACTCAAATTTCCCATTTCTTGTCAGCTTAACAACACAAGAAGCAGGATATCAAGCGCTGAAGCCAGTAATCCATTATTTTGCCTTCAGTTATGTACATATTTAATAGCAAAGGCAGTCCCATTATGTAGCCAGGATTTTCTACTAGAAGTTTCTTCTAGAAGTAATTTTTGCCACTTTACTAATAAAAAAATTCTGTTTTGAGCTACACCAGTATACCTGCATTTAACCTTACTGTGGGCCTGGCAAGCTAGTCAGACTTAAATAAAATTCAGATCAGAATTTAGATACAAGGGTTTGAATGCAGAAAAAAAAAGGAAAAAGAAAATTAAATCTTGCCCCTTGATTTAACTTCATTATGCAAACAGACGTATATTTAAATGTCCTCACAAAACCGTTGTATGTACTCATTTAACTGGCCATCTGGTAGTCACCTATCAGTCATATTAATCTGATTTTCAAGCTTACAAAGTGCTTAACCCTTTGAAAGAGTTTCTTGTTTTGTGACCTAAAAACCTCTGTATCATTGAAACAAAGCACTTAAAATGGCTTGATTGTAGTCTGAACTAGCATTTTTCTGTACTGCTAAATTAGGCTCCTGGTAGATTTTTAGATACAGCATTTGCAAATTAAAAATACCATCCCACCCCTCTGATCATCTCCTAGGAAACAGTCGGGGGAGGGGGGGATGCAGACACAGACTAAAGGAAATCTGAAAAAGTCCATTTTCTGTTCAGATGCATGTGTGCATTCATATCTAGTTATATAGATATGAAAAGACAGATTTACATACAAGCATGTGTACTTCAGAAAGAGTCAGAAAAGGCTTGTGGATTTTGTTACCATAAATGTTTCTAAAATCAACTGCTGAGTTAAGTTCCCTTTAGCTCGCACGTGGGGAACTGAGAGACTAGAAGTAGGCTGAAACCTAAATGTTACTCTTGTCATAAAAGCTCAACTAGGCAGAAAGCTGGGAACATAGCAGTTGAAAAAGAGCAGAAAGCTCCACGGTTTATCCTTAATTAGGTGTTGGCACTGGCTCTTGTCAAACAAGGGGAAAGAGTGTATGCTGAAGCACACTGACACACACAGAGACAGCACCAGTCACAGCTGGAAAAAAATACAAAGTGCATTCAAGCTGGCATTGAAAAGGATTTAGATAAGTACTTGAGGTAACAAAAACCGAAAAAAGAGGGTGATAGCAATGGAAGCTTTAGATGAATTGCAACAGAGTGCACCTTTATTACAGCTTATCAGTCTCCAGACAGCAACAAACCAGCCTTCCTAGTGCATTTCTCTTCTTGGGCTCCTGGATTAAAGGTCAAAGTAACTCAAATTTATATGTTCTGTCTTTCTTGCTGCTCACACACATTCAGCACACATCTTTGTGAATTGGTATACCAAGAATGAAAGCTTCAGCTTCTTGAATATAACAAAAGCCTTTTCTTTTGTCAAAGAGGCTCCATTTTCCCCCTGAAACAATTATCGTCTGGAAGAGGTTGCAAACAATATGATATTAAAAGGTCACAATAGTACTTTTGGAACAAATACACATCTGACAATACACCAGTCCTAATCCTTTTTGTCTAGAATCACTGTTTTATTTTACAATCATTTGACATATTCAAATAGCTAATATGTGGGTTTATTAATAATACCTATAGGCAGTATCCTAACATACACAAAAGCTGTGTGTTTTCACAATGTGTATAAGCATTTCCAGCAGTAAGCTGTGCACATTTAACTACCAGATGGTAGTTCTTATCCCAGATAAAAGCACATATATGTAACTATAGCTATATCCTCAAAAAGAAAAAAAACTCTCCACATCACAGCTTACGTTTATCCATCTACTTAGGCAGAAAACAGCATATGTTTTACCGATAGGGAAATGCAGCACTTGAGAGAAAAATATTATTGCAGGGAGGGGAAAAAAGAAGAAATCCACGGTGAGAGATTTAATATGGATGTTCAATGAAAGGTTACTTGTTGTAATAATAATAGTGCACTTGTGATTATTGAATATGTGTATTTAATCTCTGAATTGCATACACATGCAGCAGAAGATGTGTTGATCCTAATCTTCCATCCATTTCCATTTTTTAGCACCACATGAGCTTTGTAGGATATCTAGAAGTAAACATTTGATGGAAATACTTTTTATTTGGGGTATCATAACATTTTGATAAAAAACCCCGAACCAAACAAAGCAAAAGAAGTATACTTGATTCATTAAAAGCAATAGGAACATTACAATAAATTGTTCATATGACCAAATCTACATCCGTTCAAGAGGTTATTAGGAGTTCACAACGTTGTTTTCTGTGTTTTATACTTCTTTTGCCTCCTGTTTTCTATAAAAAAAATGCACACTCCCCCCCCCCCCAAAAAAAAAAAAAAAAAACAAACAACAAACAACAAAACAATCTTGAGTAAAGAGCTTTCAATTTTCACAGAAGAAATTGTCTCCTCCTAGAATTCTGCATAAACATGTATGGATGAGCAACCTTTAACATATTTTGATGCAAAGCAAATGGAAGCAATGCTGCCTGCCCCACTTTGCAAGGGCAGAGATCAGCTCCAGTGAAGCGCTGCCAGTGGCGCAGGCTCCAGCAGCCACCCGCTCTACACTCTTGGCGGGCAGCCAAGCAATCTCCGCTTCCCAATAAAGCCCTGATTTCATCTGCTTCAGCAGTGCAATATATTCCACTTCAGGTCAAAAACAGGGAGCCAGCAGTATCAGCATTACACTAATCTGTAAAGACATTTTCACTAGGCTAGATACGTTAATGTTACACAGAGCTTTTAAAGGCTGCATGGACAAGGAACAGCAGTAATTGTCAGGGGAAGAGACAGTATGCAGAACGCAGTCCAAGATGGCAATAGATAGAGCATTGTCAGAACTAAATAAAATGATTAGTTGCTGGGGAGATTAGAATTTAAATATGGATACAAACTCATGACAAATTTCACCTTCCAGGGACTTAAAAATAATTGCAAAAATATTTTAATTGAAAGAAGAATCCTTCAATGCCATGCTTGGAAATAAATGGAATATGGAAATAGGTCAATCTCAGCAGCACTTTCTGCAAGAGATAAACCTCTGATATTTCAAAGCAACTAAGGTTGTTCTTTGAAAAGGAAGCAGACATGTCTTTTGTTTCTGTAAATCAATATACATTACACGTTTTGCAGATACAGTGGAATTGTGATCAAGCACTTCTGAAATATGCATTTTTGTATTTTCATTATTACAAATGCTTGAGAAAACACTGCAGCAATACAATTAGAGTAAATTAGTGTACAATTGAATTTCAGTATTTGCAACCAGGAAAAAATAAAATAAAAAAAAAAATTAAAAAGTAACCCACAATGGAGCTTTCAGTTTCTCACTAACACATTTCTATGAAAGTACTTCAAGATTCATGCCTTTAGGCACATCAGAAACCATTAAGAAGTACATCTCTGGAAATCATAATGTATAAAAATTCAATTTAGGCTATTAGAGGTTTTCTTTTGAGATCTAAGGAAAAAGATACTTGGCTGGAAGTGGGCCATCTGCAAATCCACAGAATTAAGTATATAACTATGTTTTAATATACTTCAAACCATGTGGCACTGACATGAAAGATAACTTAAATAATAGAACAATAGAGATTTAGTAGACGGAAATACATTGTTCTATAATTAAAAAAAAAAAAAAAAAGCAGCTAAAAATCCACCACAGTAGTGTAACTTTCCTCATATGAAATTGCAGGTTTCATTTGTATTTTGCTAGTTAGTAATTTCCACCCATCTTACACCTTCATCTACATTTTAATGAACAGATGTTAAACGATTACTTCTTTAGGAGACCTGGCTATCATCTCAGAAGTTCACTGTTTCATAAATAACATTTTGCCCTAATTTGTGAAACAGAGCTCTGCACTTCTGTAATTTTATTTTTAGTCACATACAGCACACACGAGATTGAAGCACATCCTTGTACAAGCTCACATTTCAGCCAAAGGAGTGATGTTCTAGATTTTTCTCTGTCAGGAGAGATCTGTAGCAAATTCAGATGGAGTGCGATGACTTCCACCCCGCCTCACCTCAGCCTTCCCCAGCACTTTGCATGCTAATCACTGCACCCAGCATCTGCCCCTGACAGGCAGCCTGCTCGATCTTGCAGATAACAAATGTGGTCTGATGGCAGCTGGTCCCAGCCGTGCCACATGCTCCAGCAGCTACCATGCTCCTTTCCTCTGATTGAACAGGCACCCGGAAAGAGATAACGGAGCTATAACTGCCTCTGTTATGAAACATATTCACCTGTTACTCAAAGCTAAGCTGAATCACAGCAGAAATTATTAACAGTGGCTGTTTTCATGCCAGCTTAATTTGAGCTGATGTTGCTGTTCGCTTAGCACAGATGAATAGGTGTGTACGCTGAGACTTTAAACAGAGATGACACTCCAATGAATATTGCTAGCAACTGTACTGTGGGGAGCTGGACTGAAGAGCAACAGGCAGTTCTTAAAAGCAAGAAGATGGGGGTGAGAGGAGGAGAAACGAGCCACTGCCACCATTGTCTGCACTGACCATAATATTCCATACCAGTGTCAGCTTTTAACAGCTAAATAATTTCTTTCAATTATTTTCCACAAACATTGGAAAACACAAGCTGACTTTTCTGTGCATACACAATGGTGTGAGAAAATGATGTTGCATCAAATGTGGCCAGCAATGTGTTACTCCGCCAAACAGGCATTAAATTTTAATAGTCTGCTTTCATTTTCACTGCAGTGTGCTGTAAGATGATTGTAAATTACAGCATTCTGCTTACTTTTGACTAAATAAGGCATATTTTAGCATTTGATTTAGAATTAATGTCTGCTTGACATATGAAACGAATTTTGCAGATGTAATGGATCACATGGTGCTCTGTGTTTCAACAGAAATAGCTATACTACCTAGTCACCACTTTGATGAGTGGTTATGACTTAGATGTGGCATTTAGATAAATGCATTATTGGAGTCAGAATAAGGCCAGGATTTACCTGCGACCTTCAAAACTGAGGGGGCACTCCTCGTGTTTGACTTCCAGAACCATTAATCAAATACCTCATCAAGGCTTAGAGGAGTGGGGGCCCCAAGAACAGAGCCTTTGTAAATTAACTTTACTGAGGAGCCCCAGCAGGATTCAGGTGAACAACCCTTGACCTTCCTGCTTTTCACTCCCACTTCTGCACATATGCTTCACATACCTGCAATTAGCCTGCGTGCAGTAGGAAAGAGCTGTGGAGACTGTTGAACACACTGGCTGAAAACACCGAACCAGATCCAAACACAAAACAGAGCTCCTGCCAGCACGCACAGATATAAGGTGCCCAAGCACAGTTACTGATTTTGACACTAGAAATGTGCTTGATTTTGTACAAAACTCTACTGATGCCTGCCTGGATTATTTACACGTAAATGTGTCATTTTGGCTTCTATTACCAGTGACCCATTGTCTCCGGTCTGCAGGAAGAGGACATTACAGCGTAATAGCAGAAGCATTACTGAATGTTTTAGATTTGTCTTTCTTATCAGTGAGACATTAGAGATGGCAAGTCCAGACTCAGTAGTCAATGCCAAAGCATTTGAGTGATTTTCTGTTATCTCTAAGGTCTGCTTGCTTAATGAAACAGGTCAAGATGCCTCCTATGGTCAGTCCTGACACAAACAGGAGGAATAAAATAACCTGTTCATGTGTGTGAGAATGCACAGCAGATCCAGAGATTGCAAAGTTCATTGAAAGGCTGAAATTTTGGTAGCCATTGCTTTAGTACTCCTGTGAGGAGTCACCCATCATTCTGACCACTTTCCCTGTTGAATATGTACCTTTTCGAAGCACTTAACTCAATTACTGCTGTTGTTTAAAAGGAATATAGACTTATTTGATATACTAAAATGTGGTGCTGTGTTTACAGCTAAACTGCTGAACAGTTGCATTGTCATGATCTAACTTATTACAGGTAGAACTATAAGGTTCAATGAGATGGTAAAGCTTTTGAAACCTACTGATGAAAATACTTTGGAAATGTCAAGTGAGTCATATTCAGATTGTACCAGCTGATAAAGCAGACTTGGAGGCTCCTACTATATATTCTGTCAAGCAACACCAGCTACAAACAGGCTTCATTTTTAATGGTCTTAATAAAAAGGATGTGCTGGTTTAGAAAATAGGATACATCCATCTGTTGCACAAAAATAAAATCTGAGCAAAACCATGAGACTTGCCTTTTTCAAATTGCTTTGCAAAGAAAGGTATCACAACTCTTCAGCTCAGATCACAAAGTATTGATTGGGAGGGGAAGCATCCAAAAATGCAGCATAGCATTTACAAAGACAAATGGAAAAATATACTTCTTCAGGTAAAAATCTGTCTCTAGGTTAAAGACAAACGGATCATCTTCAACATCTTCAGTGGGAAAGAGGGAAGGTTCACTTGGAACAACATGAGGGGTTTTCTTTTTTGTCTCCTTGTCCTGGGTTCAGCAGAAGCAGTCATTTTTTCTCCTTAGTAGCTGGTGCAGTGCCGTGGTTTTGACTCTCAGCCTGAGAACAATGCTGATAACACCAATGTTTTTAGTTGCTGCTAACTAATGTTTACTCTGACCAAGGACTTTCTGAGTCTCATGCTCTGCCAGGGAGGAGGGGAAAGCTAGGAGGAAGCAGACACAGGACACCTGACCCAAACTAGCCAAAGGGGTATTCCATACCACAGCACGTCAGGCCCAGTATGTAAACTGGGAGCAGTTACCCGGAAGGGCTAGATCGCTGCTCGGGTCTGGCTGGGTATCGGTCAGCGGGTGGTGCGTGGTTGTATCCTCTTCGCTTGTTATTTCCCCTATCATTATTATTATTGGTGGTAGCAGTAGTGGTTTTGTGTTATACCTTAGTTACTGGACTGTTCCTATCTCAACCCGTGGGGGTTCCATTCTTTTGATTCTCCTTCCCATCCCCCTGGGAGTGGGTGGAGGAAGAGGAGGGAGCAAGCGAGTGGCTGTGTGGTTCTAAGTTACTTTAAACCACGACACTCCTTCAAATTCTTCAACTTTCAGGAATAGTGCAATGCAATACATTTTCTCCTTTTAGCTTAACAACTGGGAGTAAGCGTTGTAGGAATGAAGGATTAGAAAAAGGAAGCCACAAGTGTTTCATGCTCTGCCCTTTCTGAGAGCTCCTATAGGTTCCCCCTTATTGCCTACTATTCAAGGCCTGGTGTTTGGGCACTGAAGTGGTGCAGGGAATTGGACAGGCAGAAGCCACTGCCATTTCAGGTCTGACAGAAATAATATCCGTACATTTCCTTCCATGTCTTCATCCCAGCAGTTTCCCCTGTTTATCTAGTTCTCTTAAATAGACCTTGCAGCAACTTTCCCACTTTGGAAGTTTCACTCAGAAAGCTCTGTACTTTTCAGCTTGCTCCAGCCTGTGGACCAAGAGCTACAAAATGAAGAAATGTGACCTTGAAAGTACCCAGCAGCATGGGAAAGTGAAAGGAGCTCCTGTTTGATACCTTTGCAGTATATATAGAGAGAGCCAATAAGAGTGAAATCCTTAGGATATGGGCTTTATCTTACGATTTCTTCATACTATCAGAGAATTTTTCTTCTGGCAGATAGCTGTAGCTGTGACTGGTGAATATTTTAAGTGCATAAATTTCTCTTTAGATTTCTATGTTCCTCTGGAGAGGACAACAGACACAAGACGCTAAACCAGCTATTTGAAATACAGTTTTGCCAACAGGAGTGGGGCTGAGGAGTCAGAAGTTTGTCTGAAGCTGTAGATCCAAGTTTTAGAAGGACTTACAAGCAGACACTTCAAAAGAGTTACATACTACATTTTAATTCAGATCAGGGAAACCAACAGGAAGCAATTAAAAGTAATTGAAACTATAGAACAGATAGCTGAGCAAGATATGTTGCAGGAAATCACCTTCTAGAAAGGAAAATCCATTCCTTTCATCTAACAGATTTCTTTGAGAATAGCAGTAGTGCATTTGCTGTAGATATGATTTACTTTGGCTTTGAAAAAGCCTTTGGCAAAATACCGTCAACGAGACTTGAGAAATTCAAATGGTGGAGTTTTTTAACTGCCATGAATCAGAAATCAGTTAACAGACAAAAAAAGGAAAAAAAAAAGAACATAAAGAGACTAATGGTCAGTTTTCATCATGAGAGGTTTGCAATGGAATTCTTCATGTTTCTGTACTGGGATAAGACTCTGCTCTCTTTGTTAATGTCCTGGGAAAAAGGGTAGGAAAAAAATTGCAGAAATCACAATTATTTAGATTAGTCACCCCTGCAGTAAGTTAAGAAAGTCCAAAGGGACCGTGCAAAACTAAACAAATAAGCAACAGAACTACTTACATATGAAGTTGACAAATGCAAGATAATGCAGATAGGAAGGAATAATGAGACGTAATCAGACTAAATTAATTATAAACATCTGGGCATCTTAGCAAACACCACAATGTGGAGCTCCACACAATAGAGCCATTGACAAAGCCAGCAGCATTTTTATACCTCTAAGGGCTTTTCCTAGAAGGCATGGATGGAAAGGGGCAAATGAACAAATCGCCAGCTCATATGTGACTACAAAGTCCAGTCTATGGTTCCATAGCTTAAGGATGGAAGAAGACTGTCTTTCTCTCCCCTCCTCTATAGCTACTTCCCAAGACTTTACTCATTAGGGAAATCCAGAATCTAAAGAAATATCATTTGTAATCTAACACCTCAAAAAAAAAAGGTCTTAAGAACCATTCAGGATTTTAACAAGTGTAATAAATGTCACGTACAAAGTGGTGTTGCCCTCCCACTACCCTCTCCACCTGCCACCTCTCTGGTGTTGGCTCCTGCTGCTCCATCCACCTGCCAGCGGTCTGGGATTGCTCTCCAGATGCTGCTCACCCTCATCTTCCCAGCTGTCCCAGGATGGCCTCTGATGGAGCTGGCATTGCAGCACAGCTGCATAGAGGAGCAGAGCTCAGCTGTCGCGGGGCTGAGGGCAGGCAGAGGAACTGTGCATGATGAACGGAGACTACGTCCATCCGGCAGCAAGGTCATGGTGATGGGAGGTCTGAGGCTGCTGAGGAGCTGCTGCTCTGTCCCCTGTGCTAAAGGCTGATTCAGCCCCACTGTTCAATCAGACTTGCTCCCAGTCCTTACATTTCACTGGAAGGAAAGGTCCCTGTCATAGGCAGATTTGTCAATGGGAATTTCAGATACCTCGGCATCCATTTCTATGTGGTTTCCAGTAAAGAAGTCAGAAAACCCAAAGTACACTTAAAACACAATTTTACTTTACAGTGGTCTTCTTCCACTACGGATTAAAGTGATCTATTATGCTACATGGTTCATTTCTCTGCCATTAACAGAAGGGAAGGATGATATGTCTTTTCCTTTTACATTTCAAGTTTTGCACTGTATAAGTGAGGGAGTGCAGAATATCAAGTCACAGAATGTACTGACCACACACAAAGAAGTCTTATCTATAATACTGGTTGAGGGATTTCTACTAAGCTCTCTTTACTTATATACATATACGCACACGCTGTATTTTGCCATAATGAGACTCACTATTTTTATTTAAAAACAGATCTTCTTTCAAATTTACAGCTAAGTGATAAAATAACTTCCTTGATATATATTTGATATAACTTCCTTGAACAGAATATCAGCATTGGAATGCATTGGAGTCCTTGGAATAACCATGTATAACCATGATTCATAACATAATATAAACACAGCAAAAATTAAAATATAAATATTTTGCTTTCAATGAACATCTGCCCTCTGGGGGACAAGGTGTCCAGCTTGTTGTCACTTTTACTGGGAATAAATATAACCACACCATAAGTTTCTGCATCCTATATGCTTTCATCTATTTTTTGTCAACCCACAACCTGAATATGCAATATATTCAGAATGCCAGTAGTATTCCCATTTATAGAATCATGAATCAACTAGGTTGGAAAAAACCTTTAAGGTCATCAAGTCCAACCATTAACTTAGTGCTTCCACGTCCACCACTAAACCATGTCACCAAGGGCCTCATCTGCGCCTTTTTTGAGCACTTACAGGGACAGTGATTCCACTACTTCCTGGGGCAGCCTGTTCCAATGTCTGATCAGTCTTTTGATGAAGAAATGTTTCCTAATATCCAGTCTAAACCTCCCCTGGTGCAGCCTGGGGCCAGTAGCTCTTGTCATATAGTATATTACTCGGAAGAAGAGGCTGACATTCACCTCACTACAACCTCCTCTCAGGTAGTTGCAGAGAGCAATAAGGTCCCCCTTGAGCCTTTTCTTCTCCAGACAAAACACCCCCAGTTCCCTCAGCTGTTCCTCATCAGTTTTGTGCTCCAGACCCTTCACCAGCTCCATTGTCCTCCCCTGGACCCTCTCCAGCACCTCAATGTCTCTCTTGTAGTGAGGGCACCAGGGCTGAACATAGGATTCGAGGTGTGGCCTCATTGGTGAAGTACAGGGGGATGATTACTGTACTCTGTGGTCCTGCTGGCCACACTATAGCTGATACAGGGCAGGATGCTGTTGGCCATCCTGGCTGCCTGGGCACAAGCTGGCTCATGCTCAGCTGGTCAATCATCACACCCAGGTCCTTTTCCACTGAGTAGCTTTCCAGGCACTTTTTCCCCAGCCTGTAGTGTTGCATGGGGTTGTTGTGTCCCAAGTGCAGCACTCAGCACTTTGCCTTGTTGAACCTCATACCGTTGGCCATGGCCCATCTATCCAGATCCCTCTGCAGATCCTTCCTATCCTTCCTGCAGATCAACACTCCCAGATGATTTAGTGACATCTACAAATTTGCTGAGAGTGCACCCAATTTACCCCTCCCAACCATCAATAAGGATATTAAACAACACTGGTTCTAACACTGAGGCCTGAGGGTCACCTTTAGTGACTGGTCACCACTAGATGCAATGCCATTCACCACCACTCTTTGGGCTCTGCCGCTGCCATCCAGCCAGTTTTCAACCTAGCAAAGGATACACCTCTCCAGAAGAACGCTATGGGAGACAGTGTCAAATGCTTAACTAAAGTCCAAATAGGCAATGTCCACAACCTTTCCCTTGTCAACCAGGTGGGTAACCTTGTAATAGAAGATCAGGCTGGTCAAGCAGAACCTGCCCTTCATGAACCCATGCTGACTGGGCCTGATCCCCCTGTTTTCCCACATGTGCTGTGTGATCTCAATTAGGATGATCTGCTCCATGACCTTCCCCGGTGTTGAGGTCAGGATGACAGGCGTGTAGTGTCCAGGGTTTTCCTTCCTGCCCTTTTTGTGGAGAGGTGTCAAACTGGCCAGTGTCCATTCCTCTGGGACATGCCCAACTGCCCTCTTCATTTGGCCTGAAGCTCAGCTGGGAATAAACTGTTCAGTCAAAAAAACTCCATGATAGAAATCAAATGTATTTCCTGGAGAAAACACTTTCTGACATTCAGTATGATTGACAGGATTTAGAGGAGTGCTTTGCTGCATCCCTAGAAATTTCAAATCATTGGAATTAGAACAGCTAAGAGTAAACAGTAAAAGAAACTCAAATGTTGATTTTCCAGATACAAATGCTCTTGTAATTTCTCACATACCTTGTCTATCCAAAGTCTAAATCTACTCAAAAGCTGGAATATATTATCAATGCCATGTTAATTAGCTGTGCTTCCCTGTCAATATTTCATAATCTCTGCTAATTTCTGGTTTACTTCCGGATGACACCAACAAGCAACTGAGTACATCCCACCTGGGCATAGAAACCCATATAATTCTATAATCATAGACTAGTTAGGGTTGGAAAGGAACTTAAGATCATATAGTTCCAACCCCACTGCCACGGGCAGGGACACCACCCACTATAGCATGCCACCCAAACCTCTGTCCAACCTGGTTTTGAACACTGCCAGAGATGGAGCATTCACAACTTCTTTGAGCAACCCATTCCACTGCCTCACCACTCTTACAATAAGGAACTTCCTCCTTCTATCCAAGCTAAACTTCCCCTGTTTAAGTTTGAACCCGTTACCCCTTATCCTACCTCTACAGTCCCTCATGAAGAGTCCGTCCCCAGCATCCCTATAGGCCCCCTTCAGATACTGGAAGGCTCTTATGAGGTCTCCACATAGCCTTCTCTTCTTGAGACTAAACAGCCCCAACTTTCTCAGCCTATCTTCCTACGCAAGGTGCTCCAGTCCTCTGATCATCCTCGTGGCCCTCCTCTGGACTAGTTCCAACAGTTCCATGTCCTTTTTATGTTGAAGACACCAGAACTGCACACAATACTTCAAGTGAGTTCTCACAGGAGCAGAGGAGAGGGGCAGGATCACCTCCCTCGACCTGCTGCTCACGCTCCTTTTGATGCAGCCCAGGATACGGTTGGCTTTCTGAGCTGCAAGAGCACACTGCCAGCTCACATTCATCTTCTCTTCAATCAACACCCCCAAGTCCTTCTCCACAGGGCTGCTCTAAATCTCTTCTCTGCCCAGCCTGTAGCTGTGCCTGAGATTGCTCCAACCCACGTGTAGGACCTTGCACTTGGCATGGTTAAACTTCATCAGGTGGACATCAGCCCACCTCACAAGCATGTCAAGGTCCCTCTGGATAGCATTCCTTCCCTCCAATGTATCAACTGAACCACACAGTTTGGTGTCATCAGCAGACTTGCTGAGGGTGCACTCAATCCCACTGTCCATATCACCAACAAAGATGTTGAACAAGACCAGTCCCACCACCGATCCCTGAGGGGCACCACTCGTTACTGGTCTCCAGCTGGACATTGAGCCATTGAGCACAGCTCTTTGCATGCGGCCATCCAGCCAGTTCTTTATCCACCGAGTGGTCCACCTATCAAATTGATGCCTCTCCAATTATAGAGACAAGGATGTTATGTAGGGCATAATGGAACGCTTTGCACAAGTCCAGGTAAATGACATCAACTGCTCTACCCCTGTCCATTAGTTCTGTAGCCCCATCATAGAAAACCACCACATTAGTCAGGTAGGATTTTCCCTTAGTGAAGCCATGCTGGCTGTCACCAACCACCTGGTTGTTTTTCATGGGCCTTAGCATGCCTTCCAGGAGAAACTGCTCCAGGATTTTGCCAGGCACAGAGATGAGACTGACTGGTTTGTAGTTCCCCGGCTCATCCATTTTCCTCTTCTTGAAAATGAGGGTTATATTTCCCTTTTTCCAGTCATCGGGAACTTTGCCTGACTACCATGATTTTTCAAACACAATGGACTGTGGCTTAGCAATTTCATTCGCCAGCTCCTTGAGGACCTGCGGATGGATTTCATCAGGTCCCATGGACTTGTGCAAGTTCAGGTTCCTAAAATGTTCTCGAACCAGGTCCTCTCCTACAGTGGGCCCAAGGTTTTCATTCTCACAGTCTGTGCATCTGCCTTCCAAGACTTGGGTGGTGTGGTCCGAGCATTTTCCGGTGAAGACTGGGGCAAAGAAGTCATTAACAACCTCAGCCTTCTCCAAATCCAGGGTTGCCAGTTCTCCTGATAGCTTCTGGAGTGTGCCTACATTGTCCCTAGTCTATCTCTTATTTGCAATGTACCTATAAAATCCCTTCCTGTTATCTTTCATATCCCTAGCCAAGTTGAATTCTAAGCGGGACTTAGCTTTCCTAACCTGATCCCTAGCTTCCCGGACAACATCCCTGTATTCTTCCTAGGCCGCCTGTCCTTCCTTCCACCTTTTATAAGCTTTGATATCTTTCGGAAATATTTCCTGGTTTTTTCTTTTCTGAATGCACGGTACACATAGAAACACACTTCTTGAACAACTTTTCTCATATTCTAATGGAAAACAAGATCAATAGATATTTACAGGAAAACATTACAGTAAAGTGTTACAGTGTGAGGAGCTTTATGTAATGTTAAGGAATGAACTACACTTTCTGTAAAATCCAAACTTTAAAAGAAAGGCTAGTAAGAGGCATATTCATTTTAAGAAGAGCAGGTATCCTTATAGCTAAGAGTCTTTTTCCTCCTTTAGTGTTTGCGACAGAGTAACTTCCTTGGAGCTGGACAATACTAGCTAGGCTTCCCTCTAGTACTCAGCATCAGTAGGAGAAAGGCAGAGAAAGTGTCCTCCCACATGCTCTTCCCTAGGCCCTTCTTCCCAGCTGCCACATTTGCTGCTTAGATGTTGCCCTGCAAATGTGACGTATTCCCATTCACTGTCAAGGACGTTCAAGGTATATGCAAGCCATGCCAAAGAGTGCATTTGCTATACATATCACATATAGAGCCTGCTCCACAGTGGCTCCATGAACCATGCTGGCACTCCTACTCATCTGCAGTAAATTTTCGGGTCCAAAATGAGTCAGAAGAAGTTTATGCACCCTGGTGCTGTCACGTTAGAGGTTCCAAATTGTCAGTGCTTTTTAAAGATATCTTAAAATGTAGCCTTTTTTCCAAATTGGGAAGGTACAGAATTGATGTTTGTGACATAAATGCGTGGGATCCAAATCCTGCAGCGAAACAGTTTCTATAGCTTTCTACTGCCCTACTTTCTACTTCACCCTATAGCTTTCTACATTAACCCTACCTTGTAATGACCTACTGAAGGGAGCTTTTTCTAATCCACCAATACAGCTGACACCCTTTCCCTGTCTCTAACTGTTCAGTCAGTTTACCAACTTAAAGTTATGGAAGGAAAATAAAATGTGAATAAGTGAATGTCTTGGCATTCATTCTGTGTGTAATTTGCTAGCAGCACTAAAAGGGGAAAAATATGAAACTGGACTAGGCTGTCTAGAGGGAAACTGTGGAAATTACTTGCAACTAAGAGGATCTGACCCTTTGCATAATTCATAATCATTAGTTTAAGTGACACTTCTGCAGTATGTGCAGTAGTGTTCTCCAATATGACAGGTCTAAACCCAAATGGCCCACTCAGCAACAGTCTGTTTGTGATAAGATTTCCCTGAAAGAAAACTCTCTAAGATACATTTGCTCTGTGTACATGTATAGGCATGTTCTTTTTGTTTTTTGTTTTTTTTTTTTTAAGTTAAGATACTGGCTCAGCTTCATTGTGTGTGAAATTTAAGGGTTGCTCAAGTGATTCTTTAAAACTGCATAAAGAAAATTCTATTGTGCCGTGAAGACATTATTGCTGTAATGCCCTGGCACACATATGCATGATTTCTCAAAGCTAATTCAAATTTAATGCATTGGTACTTCCTTTTCTGCAGAAGTCACCCAACAACAATCTGAAGGTTATAAGATAATCTTCCAGATCAAATAACACTTCTAAAATAGTATAAACCAGGAGGCAACATTATAATAGGTAGAATTAGACTCTTAGAGTCACTCCAACCTTTTTACAATCCTAAACACAGCAATCTGGTGCCAAAAGTACTTTTAGAGTGTGCAGCCAAAAACAAAGTACAGTGTTTAAATCAGCCACAAGACAGTTTACAGCACTGTACTGTCAGGGACATTATAACAGAGGTTTGAATCAGTGCGAACTTTAAGAAGCAGGGGCATTTCTGTGTTGGATGTGCACAGAATTAAGGCATTTGGTTATTTCTGTTATTTAAACAAAATGTGAAGACTATCAACACTGTTTATGGAAAATGCAAATTATTCACAGTTGAATTTTGATGCAAATTGAGCCAACCAAATAAACAACAACAACAACAACAAATTACACTCCTCTTGGGCTTTATGTATCACAGAACTAACAGGCCATTTCCATTTAACCCAGGCAGGCACTTACTGTAAAAAGGTACTATGTTGGATTGCACTAAATTAGCAAGCTAAATGGGTTTACTTCACAAAGACCAGTTCTAAAGAAAGCAAATCTTTTTCCATTTTGGACAACCTTATTGTAACTTAGTCCTATTTGGCCTTATATTTAACCACAATGACAAGCAAGTATAAGGATATGATTAGATTCTCTAAACTTTATGACTTCTTCCTGCACTGTAGCTGGATCAGTACAAACATGTTGCACTCAGCCCTTGTGGCTTGGTTATGAGGTACAGCTGGCAAGCTAGAAATACAATAAAAGTCTGGATAATCATGACAAGCACATACTTGAAGACATAAAACTTAGTTGTTTCTAATTTGGGCTGCACTCTGTTCTCTGATTTATTTTAAGTAAAATTTGTTTGCAGTAAAGTCTAGAAGATATTCCACAATGCCCTCCTCAACCCTTACTACATATACCTAAGATCAAGATAGTCCAGTTTCTTTATTATCCCCTATTTTCACAAGAAAGAGAACTTGCATCTTTCTACTGCTTCTGCAGTTTTATTGCCATTGACAGAAGCGGGTCTGTGGTACATGTAGGTAAAAGACTTTGGTCATCTTGGACTACTGTGAAGAATATCTAAGAGGTCAGTATTTCTAAAAAAAAAAAAAAAAATACTCTTCACCATACAGCAAAGGGACCTGACATTAAAAGTACCTAGAAGGGGCTTATATAGGTGGGGAGAGACTTTTTAGCAGGGCTTCTTGTGGTAGAAGAAGGGGTGATGTTTCTAAACTAAAAGAAGGGAGATTCAGGCTCTATGACAGGATGAAAAGTTTTACAATGAAGGTGGAAAAAACTGACAGTGGTTGCCCAGAGAGGTGGTGGTGGTGCCACCTCTGGAGACATTCAAAGCCAGGCTGGATGTCTGGGCAACCTTATCTAGTTGAAGATGTTCCTGCTCATTGCAGGGGTATTGGACTGGATGACCTTTTGTCCTGGGTTCAGCAGTAGCAGTCATTTTTCTCCTTCTTAGTAGCTGGTGCAGTACTGTGGTTTTGACTCTCAGCCTGAGAACAATGCTGATAACACCAATGTTTTTAGTTGCTGCTAACTAATGTTTACTCTGACCAAGGACTTTCTGAGTCTCATGCTCTGCCAGGGAGGAGGGGAAAGCTAAGAGGAAACAGAGACAGGACACCTGACCCAAACTAACCAAAGGGGTATTCCATACCACAGCACGTCAGGCCCAGTATATAAACTGGGAGCAGTTACCAGAAAGGGCTAGATCGCTGCGTGGGTCTGGCTGGTATTGGTCAATGGGTGGTGAGTGGTTGTATTCTCTCCCATTGTTATTCCCCTTATCAGTGTTATTATTGGTGGAAGCAGTAGTGGTTTTGCGTTATACCTTAGTTACTGGACTGTTCTTATCTCAACCTCTGGGAGGTACATTCTTTCGATTCACCTCCCATCCCTCTGGGAGTGGTGGGATGAAACGGGGGTGGAGTGAGTGAGCTCCTGCGTGGTTCTGGTTTGCTGGCTGGGCTTAAACCACAGCAGTTCTTTTTGGTGCCCAGCGTGGGGCCTGAAGAGTTGAGATAGAAACAGATCTGACCAGAGTGTGTCTGACTGTATTTATGATAAGCATTTATTGTTTCAGATTAATAGTCACTAGTCACAATGCTGATTTATTGGCTCTCAAAGTTGTTGCTCTTCATCCCAGAGCTTCAGCATGCTGTACCTTACTTACAGCTGATATTTGCTGTGTTAGTGTTTATCGACTAGGGGCCTTGGGCTAAGGTTCTTTTTTCACTGTACTTCATGATAACGACTTGAAATACAATAGAATCATTGATCATGAAACTGATCTGGCTTGCGTTCCCAGTGTGGTCACCACCTCTATACTTTGGGAAGTATATAATAGAAGTGCTTAGCAATTGCACATCTTTTTTCCACTCCTCGGGGGGTCAACCTGTGAAGAAGATGTTCCCTAACCTTCCCAGCTCCCCCACCAGACTGCTTACAGCATCATTTGAGCATTCTGAAGGTTTTGAATGGCCTCTGGGTACCCTTGAGACCTGCTTCCTGATTGTGATGGGGATCACCATATTGGCATACATACAGAGTGTGTTTTACCAATGATCATTTCATCTGATCTCTAAAGTTAAGCAGAGTCGGATTTGGGCCTTGTCTAGAGTTAGATGAATATATAGTAGGACCAAGAGGTTTTCCCTGAGGTTGGACAGTCATGAGTGGTAGGGTGTGTGGGATAGTATGGGCAAGTACCTAAGCCAGTGGGCCCCTCCAGTGCTTTGGAACTTCACCACTGAGCAAGTGCAAAATCCAGAAAAATTCATGAAACACTTACATGAAGTGTGTTGTCATCCTGGTCTTAGCAAAGAGGGACAAATCATGGCAACATGCTGGGGCTTGGCCTATGCTTACAGAGACCTGTTCAGCACTATCCAGCACCTTCAAAAGGAAAAAAATGTCTCTGGATCTGATGGAAAAGCAACAAACAACACAGCTACTTCAACTTCAAATACAGCACCTACGCTAACCCTAGTGAGAAGTAGAGCAGCTACCCAACTCCAGCCGCCACAGACAGTGCAGCTACTCCAGCTCCAAGCACAGCAGCTACGCTAGCCCCAGTGACAAGTACAGCAGATACTCAAACTCTGACTACCACAGACAGCGCAGCTAATCCAATTCCAAGCACAGCAGCTACACCAACACCAGTGACAAGTACAGCAGCTACCTAAACCCCAACAACAGATACTGCAGCCACTCCAATCACAGCGATAGTCACTGCAGCTAAACCAGAGGACTAATTCTTGCCAACCTTGGTTGCTCCTCTAAGCAAGGGGAAAAGCAAAAAAGAGGCAAGAAAGTTGAAGCAAGATGAAGAAACAACGTACTCACCACCCAGGACAGCATCCGATCAGGAGTTATTACGTGAATCAGAGGAAGAAGAGGAAGAAGAGGTGACCTCTCAAACCCAGACGTCAACTGAGCTATGGAATATGAGAAAAAATTTTACCCGTCAACAAGGGGAGGGCATCATCACCTCGTTGCTCCGATGCTGGGACAATGGGGCTGACGGTCACGAACTAGAACGTAGGGAAGCCTAGCATCTGGGATCACTTGCTAGGGAAGGGGGAATTGATGAAGTGATTGGAAAAGAGAAGCAGTGCCTCAGACTTTGGAGGCGGCTCTTGCAGCTGTGAAAGAAAGGTTTCCATACAAGGACAATATTATCAGTTGTTCGGCCAAGTGGACTACTCTAGAGAAAGACATCCAGACTCTGAGCGAATCAGCCATTGTAGAGATGATCTGTTGCAGGCCAGATGCCAGGAATGGACCCATAGATCCAGATGAAGTCAAATGTACATGACCCATGTGGTGGAAATTTACACAAAATGCACTGTCACCATATGCGCACTCATTGGCAGCAATAATCTGGAATGACATAACACCACCAACAGTGGGTGAAATGATTCATCATCTCCAAGAGTTTGAAGACAATCTCACCCCTTCCATCATCTCAGCTGTGGAAAAAGTGTCCCAGGAGCTCAGACAATTGAGAGATGATCTATCTGATCTATCCAGCTCCCCATGTGTACCAACCCACATCTCAGCTATTAGCAAAAGGCATCCTACTGCTTGAGAGTGAAGGGATAGGAGGTATACACCACAGGCCACCCTATGGTTTTACCTGCAGGATCATGGAGAAGACATGAGGAAGTGGGAGGGAAAACCTACCTCAGCTCTGGAAGAATGGGTATGTGAATTGAAGAGGAGAATAAAGGTCAAGAATGATCATCCTATGAATGCTGTGGCTTTAGTCTCTGGTGAGCAGGTTCCCAGATGGAGTGGAAGAGCTGATTTTACTCCAGCTCCTGTGTGTGATAAAGACTAATCCCTGTCAAAAAGACACAAGTGACCAATGTTGTGATGACTATTAGAGGGACCCTACCTCGAGCCAGGTGGAGGTAAGGGACAATTGGATTTGCTGGACTGTAGGTTAGATGGCCTGGCGTGTCATTCCCACAGAAGTATAAGGCTCTAGTAGCTACCGGTGCACAGTGTATCCTGATGCCATCAAGCTGTCAAGGGGTGGAACCCATTTCTATTTCTGGAGTGACAGGAGGATCCCAAGAGTTGACTCTACTGGGGGCTGAAATCAGCCTGACTGGGAGGAATGGGCAAAAGCACCCTAGTGTGACTGGTCCAGAGGCTCCATGCATCCTTAGCACAGACTACCTCAGGAGAGAGTACCTCAAAGACCCAAAAAGGTACTGATGTGTTTTTGGTATTGCTGCTTTGGAGACAGAGGAAGTTAAGCAGCTGACCACCTTGCCTCGTCTCTCAGAGGATCTTTCTGTTGTTGAAGTTGCTGAAGGCTGAAGAACAACAAGTGTCAATCGTGACCACAGCAGTGCACCGGCGGCTATATCGCACCAATTGAGACTCCCCAATTCCCATCCATAAGCTGATCCGTAGACTGGAGAGCCAAGGAGTGATCAGTAGGACCCACTAAAATGGAGGTTGTTAAGCACATGCTAGAGGAAGAGCCGTCAGGGTTAGTTTAGGTAGAAGGGGAAGAATTAAGGAGGTGGGGAATGAGCAAGAAGTTTTGTGGTTCTGGGTTGCCGTCTGGGCTTAAGCCACAGCACCTTTGAAGATCTCTTCCAACCCAAACTAGTCTATGAACCTATGACTTTTCAAGGGAGGATAATTCCAGATGGCTTCTTCCAGATTAATACCATGGAAACAGAAAAGACCTTTTCGGTTGAAAGATTTTTAAAAAAGTTGGATCAAACCAAGATCCAACACTGTTCTGGAGTGTCCTATGAGTTTCTGGAAAACATATTTTACTGTAGGCTCTGTATCCACACTTCAGAATAAGCACACCTACAGATGTGTTAAAATGTACTCACACTAACTGAGAATAGCACCTCTAAATATCCCTCCTATTCAGTCACTGAAAAAACTAGCGTTTCCAGAAAGTGGCCTTTTTATGGCAGCACTGATAACTGCTGCCAGAAAAAACACAACTATTTCTACATTAAAATAATAATGATTAAAAATAAAGCTTCCATTAACTTGTGCTTAATCCTGCTTAGGAAAGAAAAAAAAAACTCTCTCCCTGATTTTTAGCCCATTAAAAAAGAAAAACATACAAGAAAATGGTAAGAAGCTAACATTCCTTCCACCCCTTTGTAATTAACTTTTAAAAATGGACATAATTTACATGACAAATATTTGATATCAATTATTTGCCAAGCTCTATACTGTGTGCTGCTTTTTTTCTTTTTTAAGATATTTTATTGCATTAATTTGAATGCCAACAATGACTTATTACCTTGAACAAGTAAGTTTAAAACGGAGGTTAATGTGATTTCTTACAGCAAAACCCATCTGACAGTGCTCCATAGAGTCAATTACACTGCTGCATGCCCTCAAAAAGACTTATTTTTCATAGTCAGAGTGATGAGAAACAAGGTGAACAAACATCTCCGTAGTGATTAAGGACGGACTTTCATCGGTTTGTAGCACTTGGAATAGAGGAATCCTGACTAATGAACTGAAGCCATTTATCACTGAGCAATGCAGGGCAAGCACTGTCACCCCCAGAAGAGTTAACACAGAAAACACGACCTGCAGTGTCCACCAGGAGTTTTTGGGCTCCAGCAGAAAAACAAAATAATGACAAAAATACATTCTTCACAGAAAAAAAAAAAAGCCACCACATAATAGAAACAGTTCCACTTCATGCTTGATTGTGATCTTTACCCTTTTTACACAACCCTGAGCAAAAGGAAGGTTTGAAATTAAAACCACTTCAATTTGCCTTCCAAACAGAGCTCAGTAGTATCTGAGCTCTGTAGATACAAACCAAGAAATGTGACATCTTTCTATGAAGAAAGAAGCAAACCACCTCCCCAGTCTGCCTCAAGCTCTAAAATAATATCTGGCGGTCCCCAAAGTATAAGTGCTAGAGAGCAACAAATTAAATTTTAACGCTGTTCAACTATAGTTTATGTATTGGTGATTTTGTTCATCAAATGGAACAACCACAGTATTGTGAGACAGGCAAAATTCAGCGTTTGCAAAAATATTTTCAGATGGTCTGTATCTGCCTGGATATCAAAGCGGTATACAAAAGGGACCCATGGATGTTAAACAAGCAGTCCCTTCCCTGATGTTTGGTTTTACTCTTTGCAAATTTTTATATTCAATGTGATAGCTTGCATTAATAATACTAAGTGCTTAGGTCTACAGGATTTCCATTGCCAGGATTTTGTAGTCTGATCCCTGCTGTTCTGGTCAGATATGCTGTTATATGATTAGTGTCCTGGTGATTCACTTAATTCATTAAAAATACTAATACTTTAAAGGTCAGATCCAGGCTACTAAGAGCTATCTGTGTTCTTAGACATCTGCAGTCTGTTAATCAGACTATATTTTGACTCATCTGTTCTTTGGATGTTCAACGTCTCTTTAGATTTGCTCTTTAAAAAGAATAGAACTTAGACATTTCATCCAGGAAGAAAGAGAAGGAAGAAAAAAAATGAAACAAGTTTTTTCCTGGTGCACCTGGAAACTTATTCTAAAATAAGAAGTTGGGTGCATATAAGTTTAAATACATATTCAGTTTACTCTGTTTACAAAGGGTAGAGATGATAGCATGCTGTAAGGTTTTATAGACTTGAGAGAGTTATACCATAACACAAGCCAGGCATATCATGTACAAGTCATCACAAACAGAGTACCTATTATGTCTTCTATCACTCCATGCCATTACATGTACTCAACACAATTACAGAAGCAGAGTTTGAGAGATATATCACACCATTAAGAAAATTTTCTCCGGTATAATTTTTCAGTTCTCAGCTTTACAGCCAGAGTCCTGTAGCATCAAGAGGACTCCAATGAAACAAACACAGAATAGAAATAACTGTAAGCAATGTCTTTCCAAATTCACCAGTATCAAGTTGAAAGCATTTTTAAATATTGTATTAAAAAATGGTTCCTAACTATGTAATGATTAGAAAGTTGGAAACACGGCTTCTTAATGGCAAAGAATACCTGTTTGTATTGAGTTAAAGTAATACTTCACTGGTCCTGGGCTGAACCTTATATCATCTGTGTGTACCAGATCTGTGTAGTTTCTTTGGGAAATTCTATATTTACATCCAGAGAAGGAGAGACAGCCTTTTCTATGAAATGTAATCAATCGTGTGTGTTAGATGGTGCAACCAAGGGTTCAGGCCTGAGCTGGTGTACATCTGTGAGGCAGCTCCTTCCCATGTGACGCCTGGAGAGTGCTGATGAATCCTCCACAACTGAGCAAAAGCAAATCCTGCTTTCTTTCCCTGGGCGCACTTGACTCAGCATTTACTGCTGCTGCATAGTTACAGTGCCTTGCTGAAATGTGGCCTGTCTTGGGTATCTTATCCTGCTTTTCCTATGTCTGGAACTGTGCCCCCAATTTAAATCAGGTTAAAAATTGTTTTCTGTCAGGTGGGTACTCCATAAGTATTAGAAAGTATGAAGTTTGGAATTGGCTTTACTGATTTTAATTGGTACATTGGAATTGGTACATTACTAATTTTAATCAGATTCTTGTTAATGCTTTTAATCTCAGAATGCATATTGAAAAAACCCATCCAAACTACAAACAGGCTGTAATCTCATCACGAACCTACTGCCCCTATTTCTGCATTACTCAGTCCAAGTTACTGCAAAAAGACATCATTGCTCTAAAAATCCCCACTGTTCCCCAGATATATCACTATCTATTTGGAGTACATGAGCTTCCTCTCACAAATCTGCAAAATTAATGCAGTAAGAATGATTTCTAATGCTAATTAGCTGTGCACTGGAAGCTTACTGAGCTCATCAGATGAAAAGAGATGAATAGATGCTTATGTTTACAAACATTCATTCTACTGATTGAAAAAGTGTCCACTGTAAGCAGCAGCACTTAAAATGTGGTTAAGATAACTTTCCAATCTAAGACCATGCAGAAACACATACCAAGAAAAACCTAATGAAAGGCTTCCATAATACTTTTCAATGCCTTTATACTTGGCTACAAAATGTGATATTGCAGAGATCATGTGCAGCACTGTAAATAAAGAGGTCCCTTTAAGCAACCTACAAAAAATCTGCATACAATCTACAAAAAATTTAAAGAGATGATAAAAACAATAAGAGTTCCTCTGATTAAGCAGTATGGCAATATTTATATCTTTGTTACCAGGAGACAAAAGATTAATTTCCCTTCATGTGCCCTGGTTTACAGTTTAATGGCCTCTGCTTGATGAAACAAATTGACTACTCTAGATTTTATGAACATCGAAAGGCTACTAAGAAAAGTAATACCAGCAGCAGTGTGTGCATGTGCATATGCACACACATGCAGCTTGACGGTCTTTGCACTAGCCAGCAGTGGCTCAGGAACTGAATGCACTAAATGGATAATAATACTGAAAGAGGGTAGCAAGAGCAGAGCTGAGGGAGAAGTAATCTGGTATATTGCATGAGAAAATTAAATTCTTATCCCAAAGTACTTTGGTTTACTTGCCCAGTACTCACAAACCCTATCCTTTGATAATAATTTTCACACTCAGTTACACTTCCTAGCTTGTTTACCATGTTGCACTGATGTTTCCTCCCTAAGTTTATTTGATGTTGGCCATTTGAAAATATTGTCATTTAAATCAGTTCCTGTAACTAATGAGTTTATGCTTCATGTGTGTTCTGCAAGACCAAGGAAATAAAAACATTCTATTTTTTTTATAAAGTTTAAGCATCTTGGAAAATAAAGAAGAGTCTACAAAGGTTTATTCTGACATAAAAATATAGCAAAAATTTAAAGGAGTGAACATATTACAGTATAGGAATTTTAAAGCCTATCCAAACATCATAAACTCGTGGCTCCTCAGCAGAGCTAAACCTAATAGATATGAGGTCTCTAAGAAACTTGGTTAATAGGTAGTGAGGCAGAAGAATTTCTGAGTGGCAGCTCAGAATTATAGTCCAGCTTATAGTCCAATTATGGACCATTTTATAGTCCTTGCTACCATGTCTAGACTATAAATGTTAAAACACTGAAACACCAATTAAAAATAACCAAAAAAACCCCAAACCTACAGCTGTGTTACACAACAAGGAAAGGTGCAACAAAAATACAACTACACTACATTTGAGTGGCAGTTGACAGTGGCTCTCCAAAACTTTACCTGTTCTACCTTTAAAGATTAAGGGAAGCGGTCTTAGTTTTTCAAAAGATATGCCAGTCCAGTCTGCATTTTCAGTTTTCCTGAGTAATTTGGAGCTTAGTATAAAGGTGGAGAAGAACACTGGATATGAAAAGTACTGAAGCAAAAAAAAAAAAAAGTATTAAAATACTGTACAAAGTGGCAAAGAGGGTGGCATACTTGGAAGAGAAGAACTTTAAGTGGGGAAAAGAAGTAAAACTTGAACATGCTGGTTAACCCAACCTGCCTTCCTAGCCAGTTTTTTATGTTTACAACACTGGAATAATTTGGAAATATCTGCAGTGTGTCCAAAGTTTTGGTTTTGATACATTAGCTAATTGAAAGAGTTGACATTAAAAAAAAAAAAAAATCGGCGTATTCCAACTTGTGATGTGCTGATATTTTGACACCAGAATATGTATTTTAGGCAGTGTGGGAATCCACATGGCAGCCTACATAATGCAGATCCAGTTTGGAACAGAATGGGAAAAAGCCCTCAGGCTCTTCAGCTCCCTTGTGGGTGCTTTAGACCTTGTCTAAAGATGGGGAGTAGACTACAGTTTGGTAGGATTATACTATTCATACAGTTTTGAGAAATTTAACTAGAAATACTAGCATTTGACAGCTTCCTGAATGTTATAAATGTTAATGGAGATATTTTTCAGCCGTTGACTTCCATTAAAACTCTGTCATGAGAGGCTTCCATGTGCATTGTGCTTGAGTTTTTAAGTTCTATATGCAGAAGACTCGAAAATGTGCATTCGGATCCTTAAATCCAATCTTATTTTAAGAATCATAAAAACAGAACAGTTTAGGTTGGAAGGGACCTTAAAGATCATCTAGTTCCAACACCCTGCTATGGGCAGGGACACCTTCCACTAGACCAAATCCCCACTCAATCTGTCTTTAAACACTTCCAGGGATGCAGCAAAGATTTTTGCAATTTATCTTACTTGCCGTCAATCACTGAGTGGCAGAATCTCATGGCCATCCTCCCTAGTTTTATTTATAGACAATAAACTCAAAAACACTCTTTTTAATCAAGAAAATATTCAAAATGTAAAAAGTGAAATTCTCCTAATTCTTTGCTTGAATGGGAAACTCACAATAGCTCTTAGTCACACAAAAGCCCCTGATTATCATTTCAGAGTCTGCTGTCTGCTTTTTTCTTTATTTTTTTAGCTTTTCAAATTTTTTTTATAATTTTTTTATATCCCAGTTGGAGGTCTTTTAATCTTGGCTACTTGTATTTCTTCATGCTTTTGAAGTACGTTTATGACACCTGGTTATCCTACAGTGTTTCACAAAACTGCTTCTATCTTACCAAATAAAAACTTTAAGAGGCTCCTTATACAGCTTGTTTTGTCAAAAGTGAAACCTTCTCCATGACAGGTCCTCAAGTGACCTGGTCTAGTGGGAGGTGTCCCTGTCTGTAGCAGGGGAGTTGAAACTAGATGATATTAAGGTACTTTCCAACTCAAAGCATTCTATGATTCTGTGATAAGTCAAGTGGGGAGCTGTAAAAGAAATAATAAACTTTATTTTTTACAATATAAGCTTAATGATTTGGCTCTGATAATTGGTCTCATAATCTGGGACTGGTACCAAGCTATTAACCAGCACTTAAGAATTTTCTTCTTTGATGTGAAGTTTGTCTCCAGTCATATGCCGTAGATAACTCACATAAGCAAGTACCTGTCATCTCATTGTGAGTTATTGAGGAAAAAAAGCAACATAGTACTTCACAATAGGGTTATCTATTTTTTGAGTTGTTCATCACTTCTGAATGAAATTCTACCTTCAATACTTCCTCAAGCTTCTAAAAATATTCTGCCTTCCTCTTTTGGTGGGATAAATTTTGTTAATGCAAATACTAAATTCAGAACTACAAAACTCCAGACAATTCCATCAAATAATTTCTTTTGTGGGTTGCCCTTAATTTCATGGGTATTATTAGGTTTTCATGAGAGGGAAAATTATGGCTGCTGTTTAAGTTTGAAATTATTAGTTGCCTCTTCACTGGGATATAGAACCTGTAGCTATAAAATTGTGAAAGCATAAAGCCAGAGAAAGCTCCTGAAAATGGACAACTTTATGGAATAAAAATTAGAAATTCAATAGGAGATGAAGCAAGCAGAACTGTGTCAAATGGTCCCAAGGAAGACACATTTCTCACATCTGCTCATTATTTTCCTTCTTTATGAAGCTCCTCTTCATACCAGCTCTGAACAGGGGTTTAGCAGTAATGAAAAACTCCCCTGCCCACAGTGAATTTCAGGCTCCACAAAATGTTAGACAACCAAAGCAGGCAGAACATCCTCATGCAAGACCTTCAACAGCTCCCTATGGGTACGCAAACAGCCCATGGTATGCTTGCCAATCCTGCACTGCGGATTTCTACCACTGATACACTGCCATGCTGCGACAGACCAAGTAGCTGTCAGGTGAAATGATTAGCACAGGACAAATGAATCCCAGTGAGCAAATGAGGTCCAGAAACTGCTGCCCCCTGACATGCACTAGAAGCAGTGAAACAAGGCACATGTAAAAATCGGTAGTGCTATTCTCCTCACATAAAATTTGTTATACAAAAAGCTTTAATTGACTAAGTGTATCTTAGTCCATTTCTAATACCAGAGACAACATTCTCATAGTCAATTATGGGGATAAAGAGTTCAGTTTAAGAAATGTAATCTTATTAAAGCGACTCTGGAGTCAACCATAGACCATGTCCTTAATTAACCTGTGCTACAAAATACTCAGCTAAATAACAGAAATCAAAAAGACTGCTGAATTAAAACATAAGCTCCGCTCTTTGGATGGGGAGAGAAAGGAGAGAAAACACATTTTCTGGCAGGTGCAATTTAGCTGGTTTGGGAGTTCTTTGTATAAAAATCAGCAACACTAGCCACAGCTACCTGCAGGAATAAACAGCATCCTGGAAAAAAAATCCACTAGAACACATGAATTTGTATTATTTCAGAGCTACTCATGCCTCTATGCTCTTTTCCTCTGCCCTGCAGCAAGTAGTTTAGTTTATTGTGCCCATAGATGACTCAAGACACAGATGTTGTCCAAGACTCTCACTGATCTTTTGGCAGGAAAAATTAGGTTTTTTAACTACAGACCTACTGGTTCTGTTTATTCTACTGTCCAAGGGGGCAGATTTACAGGCAGGAGGACTGAGGACAGGGAAGAATGTTATATTCTGTTAAATAATTACTCAATCCACACTTTTTTTGAAGCCTTCCAGAGAAACCAAATGCCAATTTGGTTGTTTTGAAACCTCAGAGGTGTCTGCTGGGCTGCAGACCTCGAAAATGTAAAACATGTAAATATACATATCTCCTCTCTTCTGCCCACCTGGCTGATAGTCACAATATGATTCATATGGAGTCTCCCACAACATTGTAATTCTTTCTTTTCTTTATGAATTTGCTTAAAATGAAAGGAGATGTAAACTCCAGTGGAGAAAAAGAATATGAATTATCATACCTGTTGCAGCTGCCCCATGGTATCTGAGCTGGAGACAGCTCTCGCTAGTGAGAACAAGATCAGAGGGAGCACAAATACCCACTGACATGAGTTATCTATGTTCAAGAACTGCTAAGCAGTCTATCAATAAAAGCAACCAAAAACTCCTTAACAAGCTATTTCTACCTCTCCCCCTTCCAAGTCCTAATCTGAACCTGAAATTTGTGTATTTTTAGAATAGCTGTCAGTAGTATTTATGAACTCACTTACCATATGTATTATAAATACATTTATCTATAGACAAAAAAATGCTCAGACTATAGTCACAAAGGCAGCTTAAAGGTCTATTTACATACACTTATCTTACAGCTGTTTGCAAAACAAGTTCAGGGCTGGAGTGGCAAAGGTGACCACATGTAGGCAGCTGAAGTTTCCTGGTCAACCCATGCCTTATTAGACCCCTACAAGTGTGTAAACATTTCATCATACAATAGTAGCTTCTATATAATGCAGCTCATTTGTGTATCTCAAAAAGCACAATAAAGGAGATCCTTGGAATTTATCTATTTCTATATGGAGAAACAGAGCTGAAAAATTATTTCCCTCTATTTTTGCTTTGGGCCAATGTTAAAACTTGGAGAATAAAACAGGAACTCACAATATTACCTAAGAGTATTAGGGCACTGACTCAGGAACAGTTAAGTCTTTTCACAACTGGGATGTGGGCATAGTTAGTTTCATGTGATTCCTATGTATTCAATTTTTCTACTCTTCATTAATTTCGTATTTGTTTTTCACAACAATTAATTTCTAATTTTACCTAAGCTTGTTTTGGAAAGAAAAGGCCAACATAGTTCCTTCTTAAGATGAAAAATAGACTTTTTTTTAATTAATCATAGAGACACTGTTAGAAGTTTCTGTATCAGGAGACCATCGTTGCTCTTTCTGGTTCTACAAAAAGTTAGATTTGGAGACAGGAAACCATAAACTTTAGATTTCCTTATTTCTGCAAGCTAGTTTTTTGAAATGTTTTAAAGCAAAAATAAAAAAAAAAAAAAAAGAAGACTGAGTATATTATAATTACAGTATCATGAAGGGAAACAATAAACACATTAAGCTACAGAGGCATGATCATTACCAAGGCTTAAAGAGGAAATCAGGGTCTAAGTCAGGCATTTCTAACAAGAATATCAGCAAGGTTCATTAAATACCTTACATCTTTCTGCATATGGTAATTTACATAGAAATGGATTTATGACACCAATTGCTCATTACTGTCGGTTTGCGTTTAGGTTCATAAAGTATCATTGTAAATAAATACACTATCAGTATATTTTAAAAGGAATATTCTAAGTGGTGAGAAGAATGAAGATTCACACTCTTGTTAAATGTTAAATGTTATGCAGTTGTACCTATGCACAGTGCCCCAAAACAAGTACTTTGCATTCATTTATCTTTACTTGTATAATGCTCTGTCTTGGACCACCTTATTTTACTTTTTGTCATAATTTTTACCCTCTTATTCTTTCCTGCACACTTCATATATTTTGAGATTTACCTTCTCCTTACTGATTCTTTTTAGGAGTTTCTGTCTACAAAGGGTGTAGTAGTTAAAATTAATAATATATTCATTCAATTTAACAACTGCATAACTTTAATAGCATTTTAGATCAATGTCAAGAAAACCATTAAAGTAAGGATTCTAATTCAAATCCTTAAGTAGGCATAGGCCTGTTGAGTTTAAGCACATTCAAACTGTGTAAACAAGTCACTATGAGAAACGTAGAAGTATTCCCAAAGAATAGACAAAGTGGCTTACACTGGCAAAGTAAGTTCTTTATGCTACTTCTTGTTTGCAAGATGAAATTAGTCAAAAGGAACCATTGTACTAACAGAGTTCTTGGGCTTCCTATCCCAAGTTAGATCAAGTAAATCCATGCAGGTTAAACACAGGCAAAATAATATTTTAATAAATTATCTGATGGGGAGGGAGAAAGTTTTTTGTACAAGCGAGGGCTTTAGATCAGAAACAGACGAAATCTATCCTTCAGTGTAAGAAGAGACTGGAAACAGGGATTAACTTGAATGCAAAACAGTTGATGTGATTGAAAGAGTACCTGTTCTGCTGATGAAAATGTTAACAGTGGAAAGTTTTAGTCGCTTTGGGACTAAGCAACACATTTTGTCATTGCGCCCAGAAAGGTGGAAAGATGAACTCAGGTTGCTGTGTGGCAAACTAATATTCAATCACACAAATATTTTTATTGTTATCATGGTTAATACATTTAAAATAGACCTTAAAGGTAAAAAGAACAGTTTTATTAGTTATTTCCCAAGTCTTCGTTGCAGGGCTGGTCTAAAGAAAGCCGAAGATAAGAGTATTTTTCTGCGGAAAATATTTTCCCTTTTCCAGGAGAAAACGTAACATTTTCTAGTAATCTGCATCACTTTTCTCCACTGCATGGTAGCTGCCTTGTTTCACATATGTGGTGTCTATGAGGGCATTTTATTTTGCTGCATAAAAAAACAATGCAGTCTAGACCTACATATGAAAACTATGATTTTTTTTCCCATTACTTCCATAGGTGTTATATGAATTTGATGTTTGAGTTTATTTGTTTTGGTTTGGTTTGGTTTGTTTTGGCATTGTAATACCAATGCCATAACAAACAACCCATAACCCATAACAAACAACACAGTAACAGAAAGTATGTGTCAACATAAGCTAGCTTCTCTTGTTATTTTCTCCCTCTGAAGAGAAAACTTTTAAGCATTACACTTCATCTTCTTATTCCTCTTCCTGCCTTCTCTGTGCTGTTTTCTCTTTGGAAATGTCAGCTCTCAATTTCTGACTTGGATTCTATTATCTTTGGTCCTTCATCTCTAGTTTCAATTTAATTCTGTAAATAATAATGTCAACACATGTTTTTCTAAGAATGACACTCCAGACAAGTTAAACAGTACTGTGTACCCTGAACATAAGACAAGGTTTGGATCCCCAGAACCATGAGGCTCAAACTGAAACCTAGTTTGGTAGACGTAATTTTTGAAGCAGCAGCATCCGACTCTCACAAACCTGTGTGTCTCTGGGGTGATATGAGCCATCCCAGACATATGTCACTACAGGGAATGAAGTCAAATTCTTCGCAGAAATAGTTAATAACAAAATAATGTCACAGGCAGACACTTCTGTTTGTCTGATGTTTGAAATATTTTAACCAGAAGGTACCACTACTATTTCTTCCACAACCTGTGCATGAACTTGTGATCTACAAGTTGTTACTGAAAGGAAAATCTGTAAGGAAGGAAACTGAGGCACTAATTTTGCCATTTATACAAAAGTTGCTAAGTTTTAACCATAGACGGAGTTGCCACAGGGCTGAAATGTTGCCTTTCTTGAAAAGCGTAATCACTGCATTAACAGCATAATAGCGTTAGGTACTTGGAAAGTGTCCAAACCCCGAATATTATGGAAAACAGAAAATTCTTTCAGTGTTTGAAAAATCATAGAAAAAGCAAAAGTTGAATTTAAAGAGTTATGTATACTATTTTATGAATTACCAGGTTGCAGAATCTATTTTAACTATACAAAGTTGAATGCGGCATTTATTACAACAGGGTTGCATGTAGCCATTTCCAGTGACACTCAATTGGTCTAGGGATATGCAAACAGACAAAAAGACTACCCTTACTTCAAAGAGTTGATGTTTAAAATTGCTGGAACAGAGGTATGCTGTTCTAAAAATAGTGATAATGCATCATTTGATCTTGCAAACAAAAAGCAAGAAACCAGATTGAGAAACAATCAGTAGAGACAGATGTCATTGTACTTCTTCCCTATGGAGTTACGGCAATTCGAGTATTATAGTTAAAACCAAAATATCACCCCCAAAACAATCACTATCTTCAAAGTCTAAAAAGAACACCCAAAGATCCTACTCCAAACAAGTTACTTAACACACAGCTTTGTGCTAATGATTCCAAGAAACACACTTAGTGTGGAAGGTAGGGAAGACTTTCCAAACATTAGGTAAAAAGCTGAGCTCCATATGGATTAAAGAGGGTTAGGAAGATAAAGATAGCACTTTATGGCATCTTCATACACTTGGCATTTCTAAAAATATACCACAGGCATAGTTCCATGCAAAAAATCTTTCTTGGCTGTTTGTTTTAATTTTTAACATACATTGCTAAAAAAATTGCTAAAATAATTTCTGTCAAGACCTAACAGCAATGAGCTTGTGATCTTCAGTCTTGACTTTACCTGTATTTCCCTGCAAAATTTTGACAGACATGGCACATGACAACATGCCTGCCATTTTACTGTAACCTAAAGTTGATTCTGATGGCAAAGTCACAAGGTGAAGCTAATCAATATTTTTTTAGGGCTTAAATATTGTTAATAAAGTTGGAATTGTCACAACATTGTATTATTAAGCTATTCTTTTAAGCAGCAATGAGGTCAGAATATGACTAGTTCTCCTGGGAATACTCACTCTTTTGAGATATTTCTTATATAGCTTATTTCAAGTTTCTAGGTGATTAATTAATATGATTGAATTTCATTAAATATAATAAACATATTTAATATATGAATGTGCTTATGCATGCAATCATAATGTACCCATAATTAGAATCATAGAATCATAAAATAGGCTTTGAAAGGACATTAAGATCATCTAGTTCCAACCCCCCTGCCATAGGCAGGGACACCTCACACTAGACTATGCCACCCAAGGTTCTATCCAACCTGACCTTGAACACCGCCAGGGACAGAGCATTCACAGCTTCCTTGGGCAGCCCACTCTAGTGCCTCAACACCCTTACAGTAAAGAACTTCTTCCTTCTATCCAATCTAAACTTTCCCAGCTTAAGTTTGAACCCATTACCCCTTATCCTACCTCTACAGTCCCTAATGAAGAGTCCTTCCCCAGAGCCCTTTTGGGCTTCCTTCAGATACTGGAAGGCTGCTAGGAGGTTTCCATGCAGCCTTCTCTCTTTGAGGCTAAACAGCCCTAACTTTCTCAGCCTGTCTTCATACGGGAGGTGCTCCAGTCCCCTGATCATCTTCGTGGCCCTCCTCTGGACTTGTTCCAACAGTTCCATGTCCTTTTTGTGTTGAAGACACAAGAACTGCACACAATACTCCAAGTGAGGTCTCACGAGAGCAGAGTAGAGTGGCAGGATAATCTCCTTTGACCACACTTCGGTAACGTTTCTTTTGATGCAGCCCAGGATACGCTTGGCTTTCTGGGCCGTGAGTGCACACTGAAGCTGGATCATGCTCAGTTTCTCATCAGCCAACACCCGCAAGTCCTTCTCCGCAGGTCTGCTCTCAATCTTTTCTCCTCCCAACTTATAGGTGTGCAGAAGATTGCTCCGACACAGGTGTAGGACCTTACACTCGGCATGGTTAAACTTCACCCGGTTGGCATTGGCCCACCTCACAAGCGTGTTAAGGTCCTCTGGATGGCATTCCCTCCCTCCAACGTATCAACTGAACCACACAGCTTGGTGTCATCGGCAAACTTGGTGAGAGTGCATCAATCCCACTGTCTGCGTTGCTGACGGATGTTGAAAAAGACCGGTCCCAACACTGATCCCTGAAGGACACCACTCATTACTATTTTCTAAATGGAATTTAAGCCATTGACCACAGCCCTTTGCATGTGGTCCTCCAGCCAGCTCTTTATCCGTAGAGTGGTTCATCTATCAAATTGATGTCTCTCCAATTGTAGAGACAAAGATGTTATGTAGGACATTGTAGAACGCTTTGCACAAATCCAAGTAAATGACATCAACTGCTCTACCCCTGTCCATTAGATCTGTAACCCCATCATAGAAAGCCACCACATTAGTCAGGTAGAATTTTCCCTTAGTAAAGCCATGCTGGCTGTCACCAACCATCTGGTTGTTTTTCATGGGCCTTAACATGCCTTCCAGGACAATCTGCTCCAAGATTTTTGCAGGCACAGAAATGAGACAGACTGGTCTGTAGTTCCCCGGCTCATCCATTTTCCCCTTCTTGAAAATGAGGGTTATGTTACCCTTTTTCCAGTCATCGGGAACTTTGCCTGACTGCCATTAAATATTTTTTCAAATATGATGGAGAGTGGCTTAGCAACTTCATTTGCCAGCCCCTTCAGGACCTGCGGATGGATTTCATCAGGTCCCATGGACTTGTGTGTGTCCAGATTCTTAAGATGGTCTAGAACCAGATCTCCTCCTACAGTGGGCCCAGGGTCTTCATTCTCACAGTCTGTGCATCTGCCTTCCAAGACTTGGGTGGCGTGGTCAGAGCATTTGCCAGTGAAGCCTGAGGCAAAGAAGTCATTAAGAACCTCAGCCTTCTCCAAATCCAGGGCAGCCAGCCCTCCTGATAGCTTCCGGAGGGGGCCCATGTTGTCCCTAGTCTGTCTTTTATTTGCAATATACCTATAGAATCCCTTCCTATTACCTTTCATAACCCTAGCCAAGTTTAATACTAAGTGGGCTTTAGCTTTCCTAACCTGGTCCCTAGCTTCCCGGACAACATCCCTGCATTCTTCCCAGGCCACCTGTACTTGCTTCCACATTTTATAAGACTCTTTTTTACTTTGAATTTTTCTCAGCAGCTCCTTATCTATCCAAGGAGGTCTCCTGGCCCTCCTACCGCACTTCCTTCTGTCCCGCAAATGGTGGAGAAAAAAATTGCAGAAAGACAAACTACTCTATATTTTATTGGAATCGAATTTTAGAAGATCTAGTTGTCAATATAGAATCATAGAATACTTAGGTTTGGAAAGGACCTTAAGATCATCTAGTTCCAACCCCCCTGCCACAGGCAGGGACATCTCCCACTAAACCATGCCACCCAAGGCTCTATCCAACCCAGCCTTGAACATCGCCAGCAATGGGACATTCACAACTTCCCTGGGCAACACATTCCAGTGCCTCACCACCCTTACAGGAAAGAATTTCTTCCTCATATCCAGTCTAAACTTCCCCTGTTTAAGATTGAACTCATTACCCCATGTCCTATCACTACAATCCCTCATGAACTGTCCCTCCCCAGCATCCCTATAGGCCACCTTCAGATATTGGAAGGCTGCTAGGAGGTCTCCACGCAGCCTTCTCTTCTCCAGGCTGAACAGCCCCAACTTTCTCAGCCTATCTTCATACGGGAGGTTCTCCAGTCCCCTGATCATCCTCGTGGCCCTCCTCTGGACTTGTTCCAACAGTTCCATTTTTATGTTGAGGACACCAGAACTGCACACAATACTCCAAGTGAGGTCTGACAAGAGCAGAGGAGAGGGGCAGGATCACCTCCTTCGACCTGCTGGTCACGCTCCTTTTGAGGCAGCCTAGGATACTGTTGTTTTTCTCGGCTGCAAGAGCACACTGCCAGCTCATGTTCATTTTCTCGCCAACCAACACTCCCAAGTCCTTCTCTGCAGGACTGCTCTGTATCGCTTCTCTGCCCAACCTGTAGCTCTGCCTGCAATTGCTCCAACCCACGTGTAGGACCTTGCACTTGGCATGGTTAAACTTCATCCGGTTAGCATCAGCCCACCTCACAAGCGTGTCAAGGTCCCTCTGGATGACATTCCTTCCCTCCAATGTATCAACCGAACCACACAGCTTGGTGTCATCGGCAAACTTGCTGAGGGCGCACTCAATCCCACTGTCCATGTCACTGACAAAGATGTTGAACAAGACCAGTCCCAACACTGATCCCTGAGGGACACCACTCGTTACTGGTCTCCAGCTGGACATTGAGCCATCGAGCACAACTCCTTGCGTGCGGCCATCCAGCCAGTTCTTTATCCACCGAGTGGTCCGTCTATCAAATTGATGTCTCTCCAACTTAGAGACAAGGATGTCATGTGAGACAATGTCAAGCACTTTGCACAAGTCCAGGTAGATGACAGCAACTGCTCTACCCCTGTCCATCAGTTCTGTAGCCCCATCATAGAAGGCCACCGGATTGTCCTCTTCAGGATCCTGCTCAGTAAGATTCCATGGGATATTGCCCTACGTGGCAGGGGGGCCCAAGGCTCTTGGTTGGTATTCAAGCATCACCTGCTGTAAGCTCAGGAGCGACTCTTCCCTACTAGAAGGAAGTGCTGCATGAGGGCCAGGAGACCTCCTTGGATGGATAAAGAGCTGCTGAGGAAAATTCAAAGGAGAAAAGAGGCTTATAAAAGGTGGAAGCAAGGACAGGCGGCCTGGGAAGAATACAGGGATGTTGTCTGGGAAGCTAGGAATCAGGTTAAGAAAGGTAAGGCCCATTTAGAATTCAACTTGGCTTGCAATGTTAAGGATAACATGAAGGGATTCTATAGGTACATTGAAAATAAAAGGCAGGCTACGGGCAATGTGACCCCAGAAGCTGTCAGAAGAACTGGTTACCCTGGATTTGGAGAAGGCTGAGGTTCTTAATTACTTCTTTGCCTCAGTCTTCACCGGAAAATGTTCTGACCATACCACCCAAGTCTTGGAAGGCAGATGCAGGGACAGTGAGAATGAAGACCTTGGGCCCACTGTAGGAAAGGATCTGGTTCAAGACCATCTTAAGAACCTGAACGCATACAAGTCCATGGGACCTGATGAAATCCATCCATGGGTCCTGAAGGAACTGGCAAATGAAGTTGCTAAGCCACTGTCCATCATATTTGAAAAATCATGGCAGTCAGGTGAAGTATGTTCTTCACTACCAAGAAGAAAATTTTCAGTAAGCCAGAATAAAAATATGTATCTCATATCACAGGGAAGCACTATATTCAGCAGCCTCTGCCTAAACCTACATACTCAAATTTCAGAGGTGAACCATACATTAGTTTATTTCTTTGTAACCAACAGGAAAATTACACTAAAATACAAAAGTACATAGTATTGTTAAAAGAAAAAAAATAAAAATTATCCATGCCATTTAGCAGTCAGAACACTACTGCAACATTTTTTTTCCATATTCCACATGGTTAAGCAGTAATAGTTAAAAATATTTCATTTGCAAATATTACTGTAAACACACATGGTCAATTTCATATTCCTTCCATCTGTTTACTTAAAATATGCTAATGGCAGTGCAACACAAATCCTTTAGTAGATGCTTTATGGTTAAATAATGAGACAGTATTTATTATATTGTTTGCTTATGAAAGCATTCCATGCTTTCATGCCAAAGTTTTCACAATCAGTTGAGACCTTATTTCTGAAAAGCAGTTCACCACCCAGGATCCCAATAGAAGGTACTCAAAAATGACACTTGCATCCAGAATAAACTCTCACCATACACAACATGCAGATACTTAATAATTTTTGCTGCATTTTTCAAAAAGTTGCTGATCTACTTTTGATTGCATGTGTCGAAAAAGGAGCCTTATGAAAGTTTTCAGTTCTCTGTTTGGATTTAGGCTACTGTTCCTAGCTTACACTATCCAATGAACCCTTCGTATGTCAGAAATCCTTTGTAGATCAGAACCTAAATTTACCATAAGGACTCTTTAAACAAGAAAACTTTTGATTATATGCCTCTGATAACATGCCAAAAATGGGGTACTAATTTGCATATTATTTTTTCCTCTCAAGGCAAAAAGCTGGAATTCAGGTATTGACCTCACTAGTTCAAACACAGGCCCCAGACATAAAAGAAGTCACTCAATCATGAGATACTTTGCATTTCGAACAAGACATAAATGAAAGTACGGGTTTAACAACTGAGATTATGCATGAATTAGGTGGGAAAATTCACTGTGAAACATAGACTCCAGATTAGGGCTCTTAATGTTTACTCTCTCAAAGATGAGCTCTAAAGAAGAATAGGAGATTAGCAGCATAGATGAAAATTGGCATGTCATGTCTCAACAGCTATTAGTAGATATTTATTACAATCGCAAGCTTGGTTGTTATTAAGTACTTATTAGTGGTGCATCTGAAGTTTTATTAGAAAAAAGATTTAGATAAATAAGATTTTCTCTTGACTCATGTATGAAAGGGATATTTGTAACATTTTTTACCCCTGTAAACTTGGGCCCACTGTAGGAAAGGATCTGGTTCGAGACCATCTTAGGAACCTGAACGTACACAAGTCCATGAGACCTGATGAAATCTATCCGCGGGTCCTGAAGGAGCTGGTGAATGAAGTTGCTAATCCATTGTGCATCATATTTGAAAAATCATGGCAGTCAGGCAAAGTTCCCAACGACTCGGAAAAGGGAAATATAACCCTCATTTTCAAAAAGGGGAAAATGGATGTGCCGGGGAACTACAGACCAGTCAGTCTCACCTCTGTGCTTGGCAAAATCTTGGAGCTGATTCTCCTGGAAGGCATGCAGAGGCACATGAAAAACAACTAGGTGCTTGGTGACAGCCAGCATGGCTTCACTAAGGGGAAATCCTGACAGAGGACAATCCGATGGCCTTCTATGATGGGGCTACAGAACTGATGGACAGGGGTAGAGCACTTGCTGTCATCTACCTGGACTTGTGCAAAGTGCTTGACATTGTCTCACATGACATCCTTGTCTCTAAGTTGGAGAGACATCAATTTGATAGACGGACCACTCGGTGGATAAAGAACTGGCTGGATGGCCGCACGCAAGGAGTTGTGCTCGATGGCTCAATGTCCAGCTGGAGATCAGTAACGAGTGGTGTCCCTCAGGGATCAGTGTTGGGACTGGTCTTGTTCAACATCTTTGTCAGTGACATGGACAGTGGGATTGAGTGCGCCCTCAGCAAGGGTGCCGATGACACCAAGCTGTGTGGTTTGGTTGATACGTTGGAGGGAAGGAATGTCATCCAGAGGGACCTTGACACGCTTGTGAGGTGGGCTGTTGCTAACCGGATGAAGTTTAACCATGCCAAGTGCAAGGTCCTACACGTGGGTTGGAGCAATTGCAGGCAGAGCTACAGGTTGGGCAGAGAAGCGATACAGAGCAGTCCTGCAGAGAAGGACTTGGGAGTGTTGGTTGGCGAGAAAATGAACATGAGCTGGCAGTGTGCTCTTGCAGCCGAGAAAAACAACAGTATCCTAGGCTGCCTCAAAAGGAGCGTGACCAGCAGGTCGAAGGAGGTGATCCTGCCCCTCTCCTCTGCTCTTGTCAGACCTCACTTGGAGTATTGTGTGCAGTTCTGGTGTCCTCAACATAAAAATGGAACTGTTGGAACAAGTCCAGAGGAGGGCCACGAGGATGATCAGGGGACTGGAGAACCTCCTGTATGAAGATAGGCTGAGAAAGTTGGGGCTGTTCAGCCTGGAGAAGAGAAGGCTGCGTGGAGACCTCCTAGCAGCCTTCCAATATCTGAAAGTGGCCTATAGGGATGCTGGGGAGGGACAGTTCATGAGGGATTGTAGTGATAGGACATGGGGTAATGAGTTCAATCTTAAACAGGGGAAGTTTAGACTGGATATGAGGAAGAAATTCTTTCCTGTAAGGGTGGTGAGGCACTGGAATGGGTTGCCCAGGGAAGTTGCGAATGTCCCATTGCTGGCGGTGTTCAAGGTTGGGTTAGATAGAGCCTTGGGTGGCATGGTTTAGTGGGAGGTGTCCCTGCCTGTGGCAGGGGAGTTGGAACTAGATGATCTTAAGGTCCTTTCCAACCCTAGCTATTTTATGATTCTATGATAAGATACTTTTTCATGGCTTGTATTGTCTACAAAAACTGAACATAGTAATTTTTGATAAACACAGATATTAGACTAATACTGTTCCTCTGATAAGGATTACCTTAAGAAACCTGTTGAGGGAAGGGAGATGTTTCCACCCGCTATTCTAAGCAGTTCAGGAAGAGAGGTAAAACAGCCATCACCTGCACCAATTCTATCTGTACATGGTCCGTTTTAATTCAGTGGCACTGGGTCTAACACTTTCATTGCAAATATCTATCTGTGCTATCCTTCAAACAAGCTTCCAGGATAAAGGTAGTTTTGACAGCTGGAAGCTGGACTCTGGATTCTCAGCTTTTTTAGCAACAGCAAATTTTTTCTTTGCTTGATAGTGCACCACGAATGCTCTTATTACAAGTGATAGAAAGTAACTGTATTTAGCTTAAGGGCAGCCCTTGTGTCTAACCGTTCTGTCTGACTTCCATCAGCTTAATCATATTTATTTTGTGCAAGCTCTCTGGCATGGAAATAACAGCATACCTGTACTGTAGACTAGGGATCACTTTCAATGGTGGCTGTAGCTAAACAGTTAATTGTGTGTGGGTGTCAATCATCATCAGTCAGTCAATCATGCAACTAATTCCTTCAGGGGTCACAGTTGCAACAAGGACAGCAGTTGACAGGAGAGCTGACAGACTGAGAATCTTGCCACCTAGGTAATAGTTTATGCATACCAAGTCACTCCTTCCACAGATGGAATTGTCCATTCAGCACGGGGTAAGCCCTTGGGCATTTTTTGACATTTTAACCAAAACAATCCTTTGAAGAAAAGGAATCAAAAAAGTGTTTCAATTTTTGTACTACTGTTACATACAATGTACTGATTTTCTTCCCTCCATCCGCAAGGGTCTTTTGCCAACAAAAAAAATGAGAAGAAAATGAATGCAATTGATTTTTTTAAAAATTATTCTTGGAATTGACATATTAATTTGGGCAAGCATGCATACAAGTGGCCTGCATCCTGTCATTTCTTTAGAAGACATAATTATCTTTGCCTGGTTATAATGTATTTGTTATTGCTTTGAAAACAATTCTTATGTAGACAGACTACCACCTGCTTTCATAAGAATGAAAATTTCTACTTAAGAGTCTGTCTTATCATAAAATGAGCCTAAAATATGCTGGCATGATTTCTTAATAGAACCAGATAGCACCAAAGTATTTTCCTTCTATTTCTAAGTAAAAAAAATTCCGCGGTGATGTGCTGCAGCCAGTTAGATTTAGAAAGGGGCTCAAATTACAGAAACATTGAAAAATAAATAGCAACAAACTGTTTGAAAACCCTACCACATTATATGTAAAAAATGCATATAATACAGGGAAATAAAATGGTCATGTATGCATTTAGGAATTCACCAACAGAAGACTGATAGCCATTACCTGGATCATTGATCAAATTCTTTCCTTATCTGCTAACTCTAAACCACCCATGTGCAAGCTAAGTAAAATAAACTTTTAGTGTACACGTACCACAAAATGCTTTCCAACAGTCCAGTAACTCTCTTCAGCAACTGGCATAATGCCCAAACCTACAAACAAATGCAATACAGGAAAGGAGAAAGAGAGCTTAAAGGGTATCACAACAGTCCTAAGCCTTGTAGTAGCCAGGCTGCTATCCTGAGCACATGCCTCACAAAACAGACAGAAGTAGTTCACAGGTTCCCAGTACCCCTAGAAATGGCAGGCATGGGAAAATCTAGATATGAACCTATCAATTTTTCCAGTTTTGAGTATAGAAGGAAGGTAGGGGTTTATTTTGTTGTTTGGTTGTTTGGTTGGGTTGTGTTCTTTTGTTAAATAGAAGTTGCTGCCCAATACTAGTAATGGCCTCTCTCAGATACTTCAGAGAGAAGGGTAAAAATCTGCAGAAGCCAAGATATCTTTAGGGAAAGACAAGTCCTACTTTGTTTCTGCAGGTGGTCATTAGAAGCTCCAAAACAAGCAAATAACATAAAGACAGTGCCAAAAATGCAACCATCACATAAAGGTTAAGTTCCTGATTTTTACACTGTTAGCTTGATTTCAAGACTATTTCTAACCACTCTTGTTGGCAGCAGAGAAAGGGATTTCAGAAATAGCTGAAATCATTCATTAGCTTCATATTGTTGCCATTATGGAGGAAAAATGCTTTAAATTGACTTGTTTTGCTCCTCATATTTTCAGCACAACCATCAGATTAATTATAGCTGTGTTATTTTTTTCCTGTTATTTTCCCCTTCTAGCTACCAGCTACAGATAAAAGGTCATATTGAATTCATGGACTACTTGCTGGTTTTAGAAAGTTGTAGACAAATTTTACACCAGTTCCAGCCAACAGTACCACAATGCGAAGTGAGCAAAAGGTAATTGTATGATCCAGTTATTGGTTTAGTTCTCTGATATTATAATCCTGTCACCTTAAAATGAAGGGTTTATAGCAGTCTGCAAATCAAGATGTGACCTTCAAATTGTTGCACTTTCCATTAAGTTTATGTATATGAGTCAGGCGAAGAGTTAATAAATGCTGAATGAAGTAGACTAACAGGTGATAGTCCTAAACACGAAACAGGTATGAGATGCAGTTAAAAGTGATCTGCTGCATAAATGAGCTAATCATGTGCATGAGATGTGCAATGATTCAGACAAAAATGGTTATATGGAACCGTAATGTCCTGAGAGATATTAAAGCCTTATTTCTAATTGTTTAAACTTAAAGGAGTCAAACAGTGAAAACAAACTTCAAAGAAAACAGAACACTGCCACTAAATTTTCAAAGTGAAATAACACATCACAGACTAAGTGCAAATTATGAGTCACAGTTGCTACCAAAAATGAAAAGGTCAACACATTGAACTCTATTATCAATTTTCATTAGACAGCTTTTGCATACAGCAAATAATGTGCAGAGCATGGGAAATTTCTCCTGGAAATTCAGCAAAGAGGATCACACACAAAAAGAAGATTCTTTGACTGATGTTTATTTTTTTCCTATTGTATATTTTTGGTCTGATTTGGATCCAAACCAGACTTTTTTTTTTTTTTTTAATTGCCCATGAAACGGAAACTCTCTGAGCTGTGCAGCTATTAAGTCAAATTGATGATCTCATCAGTTTCTCTCCTTGCACCCACAACAAACGAGCAAAAAGGCCGAATTTACTGAAGAGCTGCAGGACATTCTCATAAACAGCTTTGCCAACAGATTGCCTCTGAATAGGAGCACAGTATTTCTCAGTTTTGTTGCCATAGGGTGGATCCTCCAGGTCACTGCTCCAGAGCTACTGATATGACAACAGACACCTGAAAAACAGGGTCCTTTCAGCTGCCTGGAAACAAAAAAAACACAAACAAACAAACAAACAAAAAAGAACAAACAACAAAAAAAAATCTTCCAAGCTTTTATCATTCAAAGTAGAGACATAGAATTGAGAATATTGCTATCTATTTCAAGAAAGAGATCAAATCTTCAAATAAAGATTCTCTTCATTATTTCCAGTCCCACCTTCTTTCCAGATAATTGGCTAATCTCACCTCCAAAATAACACAAAGAACTGCTCATGGATCTGTATGAAGTATTGTTCTGCCTTTCCAAAAATATTTCAAAGAGAATCACACACACCCCCTTAAGAAATGTTCTAAGAAATTATATAAAAATGTCTGTAGTTTAAGACACATCCTGACTGATTTTTGCAAAACCAGTCTGCTTTTCTTACTCAGTTTACGTCTGCATTGGTGTTGCCTCCAGGTGATATCCACATTTAAGAAGGAGGAAAAATGTTTTCACAGAGGCATGTTTCACTGATATACCTTGTCTTGCATAAAACATGGAAAATCATTTTTGTATTATGCATTTCCAGACTTTAAATTCCTTTTATCATGCCTTTCTTCCACCTTCCACGTTTTCCACTTAATGCAGTTTTTTCCTGCTTGGATAACTGGGGTACTTCCTCCTGGAGGGGTGTGTAAGGGTGTGTGTGTGTTTGTGCGTATGTGTGCATTTTGCTTACTCCATGCTTACCTCTGCCAAGGTGCAATAGTGTGAGGATACATATGGTTTGAACTTTCCTTGATATGCTGGCTGTATGCTTTCTGCCCTAGGATTATAAAAGAGGAATGTTCAAATATCCGTGAAGTGCGGTAACAACTGTCACACAGGTAAAGTAAGTGTTTTGACAGGAAACATAAACTGGTAGCAAACCAAAAGAGCTGTGCAATCACAGATTTTTCTTTTTTATTTGTTTTAAAAAAGAATCAGTTCCTCAAGTCTCTAACTCAAGCTTATGGATCGACGCTTAATGGGCCTTAGCAGAACTCCAGCAGAGTACTAGAGTGATACGCCAGTTTCTAACAGGGGTGAAAACATTTCATATCCATCTGCTTTTTAGCCAGTTTTTATTCTGCTACCTTCATTTCCAAAAAAAACCAAAGCAAACCATACTCTCAAAAAAAAAAAAATCACAGTGTGAAAAGAAAAAAGGAATAAAAATGCAGTAATTTTACTGTTGTCTCCCTTGCATTTACCGAATGCAGCATATGCTTAACAGTTCAGCCAGGAGCATTGAAGTTCTTTGATAAAAACTTTGAGAAAAGACTTCTTCCCTCACCTAGACTGTAGTGAATCTTGCATAGTCTTTAGAAGCCTGCATATTCAAGACAGCAGGCAAAACTAAAACATATTTTAAGGGGCTGCCCCTAAGGAATTGCTTTTTTTCAATATTGAAGCTATACAAAAAGTGACAACCTTGTAAATTAACCTAAGCACAACAACAAAAAGATTGCTTTAAAGCTTTCAATGCATAATATTTTTACACCTGAATTTTATAACCAAATAGCAGCCTGCTTTCAACACTTTGAAATCTGCAAAATAACTTCATGTTCAGAAATTTTAGCAGGAAGCTAGGGGGAAGGAGGAGGGAGCAGAGGAAGAAGAGAGAATGCTGTACTGTGATGTCTGTAGTAAAATATCACCCAACACTAAACATTAAAAGGGAAGGCAGTTAAAGGCAGTTAAACTACTACAAAAAAGAAGTGCTGTTGAAACCTAAAAGTGGATTTTATAACTACAAGAATTATATTTGCTTTCCAGAATGGGATGAGAAATCAAGCAAAATGAAAGCTAGAGAGCTGGAAGGAAGGAAGGAAAGAAGGAAGGAAGGAAGGAAGGAAGGAAGGAAGGAAGGAAGGAAGGAAGGAAAGAAGGAAAGAGAGAAAGAGAGAAAGAAAGAAAGAAAGAAAGAAAGAAAGAGAAAGAAAGAAAGAAAGAAAGAAAGAAAGAAAGAAAGAAAGAAAGAAAGAAAGAAAGAAAGAAAGAAAGAAGAAAGAAATAGAAAGAAAGAGAGAAAGAAAAAGATACAGAAAGAAAGAAAGAAAGAAAGAAAGAGAAAGAAAGAGAGAAAGAAAAAGATACAGAAAGAAAGAAAGAAAGAAAGAAAGAAAGAAAGAAAGAAAGAGAAAGAAAGAGAGAAAGAAAAAGATACAGAAAGAAAGAAAGAAAGAAAGAAAGAAAGAAAGAAAGAAAGAAAGAAAGAAAGAAAGAAAGAAAGGGAGGGAGGGAGGGAGGGAGGGAGGAAGGAAGGAAGGAAGGAAGGAAGGAAGGAAGGAAGGAAAGGAGAAAGAAAAAAGAAGGAGAATAGAATAGAATAGAATAGAATAGAATAGAATAGAATAGAATAGAATAGAATAGAATAAAACAAAACAAAACAAAACAACAACTGCTGGATTCATTTTGATATACTAACCTTGCCAATAAAAATGTTTAAACCTCAGTTACAACTCCCTGGAGAATGACAGCTATTATCCCCTATTGAGCTGGTGCTTACCATACAGAGCCTGAACAATTCGTACAGAAAAATAAACCATAACATTCCTGTTTATTATTACTTTAGCTGAGAGGTGCTGACATTAAACAGTTCTGCACTGCTGCTATAAATCAGCAAGCTGTATATGTTCTCAGCATGGGACTAGTACTCCTTGGTAACAGCTCTCATCAAGGCAACCAGCTGCCAGAATTCTTCAAATTAAACTGTTATAACTGTAGTATTCATTAGTCAGTTACTGACTATTAAGATATTTTTATATCAGAGCTATTGACATTGGATATTGCTTTTTAATATGCAAGTTATATATAAACATGATGAACTGGTTCATGAGCGGTTGACAGCTTCTATTATAGCTTGATCTCCCTTTTGTAGGGACTACAGTGTTGGAGAGAACATCCTGGTCTGCATTAAAATTAATTTTATATTTAAAAGTCTTATATTTCTGCTGTGATTGATTGGCTGTTTCCTTAAACACCAGCATTTGTATTGCAGAGGTATAATGTAATAGAAATGGGATGTGTAATAGAAGTTTTGACCATGATACAGAGTGATAAAAATTAGTAATTTTAATTGCATTCCTGTCCATACTAGGCTTCTGGTCATTTTGTTTAGGTAAGAATCTTGTAAATGCAGTTGCAAGAAGGATATGATTCAAAAGCTTTTAATACACAATTTAGTTGTTTTATTGTTTGGTACAGCAATATAACTCATTTAAATTAGATCATTCTTAACATTTCAGCAAGGATTTGGTTTAGTTTGTTTTCATTTGGTTTAGTTTGATTTGGTTTTGTTTTCTAAAATACTGATTAAAAGTTATTGTCTTTTTAACACAAAAAAAGTATTTTCATCCAGGATACTTCTCTTGCTTCTAAATGAAGATTTACAACTTTAAGTTTTTCCTCTTTTTTTCTGCATTCACTTTTTTAGGGAGTTTCTATGATGATAATCCTGCTTTCACTTTAGACTTCACCTTTGTTCTCTGGATAAGTTTTTGGTTCAGCCTTTTTTATCTCTAATATTGGTTTGATCTTGTTTCTCTGTTCCCCATTTTATGCCATGTGGACAGTAGTGAGGCACTGTAGGATTTACACTACTGTAACTGTAAGGCTTTGTTGCCTTGACAGAGCTCCTTTCATTAGGAAAAGTCAGTTTTCTTAGCATTACTACACATTGGCAAACACAAAAAACCTTTCTACAGGACTATGCTTAAAAATTTGCCTGTGTCTAAACAGAAGTCTTTCGCCATTGATTTATCTCTAGAAACTGCAACAGGGAGTTGCAAGTGCAGAAGTAACTAAGGCAATATGGCATATGTATTTCTCTGTACCATGTAAAACACCTTGAAGCTATTCCTAACCAGAAACATATCATATACTCACATATCAACATGCTGATAAAAACTTTCAGTTTTCTACTGATAGAGCTAGAGGTCATAGAAAATGTGTCCTACTATAAGTTGGACAACAGTGAAAATAACAGCAGAATCTCAGCCAGCATCTTATCTCTTGGGTGTATGTAACACCTAGCTCCATGGATTGCTTCACTTGCCCTTGAAAAGAAATGTACTCACTGGTTTGTGAGTATATTTATTCAGGACATCGAGAAGAAGCATCTTCCTCCTCTCCTCCATTAGTTGCAAACATATGCCGAAGCTTTAGAAGAAGTAAAAAAATGTAAGAGTTGCAGTGGTCACATTTTCTCTAGTGGTAATCTAAAGTAGATTTACTGAAATGAATGGAATTATTAAAATCAGAAAACAAACAATAGCCCTGAAAATTCTTGCAGTGATAGAAACTGAGACAATGTATCTTTTTTGAATGCCATAAATAAAGTTGAAGACCACTTTTGGGCTTATAGCTGAAAGAAACCCACGTACTTATGTGGTGGTGAAAACCCTTCATTACGTAAGAGAGAAAAGATTTTTGTGCCTTACTCATGCTTTTAAAGGAGGTTAACCATAGAGGTAATGAACCAGAAGAGATTCTTACCTGTCCCCTTCCTCTCGCCCTTCCCCTATTTTTGATGGTTAAGCACTAGAAATAGGACGAAAAGAGAAGATTGAGAAAATCACCCCAGAGAAAGAAAAAGTCAAGACACTTTAGACATATCAAGCCCCAATAAAAGTTATGTTATGACACCTAACAGGTATATAAAGGAGTTCTGTATTCCATACAGAGTTTAGCTTTCTGAACAGCTCTGAACATGGGTTAAGAGATGTGGCACTTAATCACTATCTGGAAAGAGTCATAAAGGTTTTCTCCTGCAGTTTTGCTGGTATATGCCAGTCTAGACTGGTATGCTGCCATCACTTTTTGCCTTACTCAGGCACTTTTATATCTACTTACTCAATTATCTAATTCAGATTTCCATATTTAGCAGCTTCACAAAAACTAGGGCTGCATAATTATATCTAGCTCTATTCTGGACAGGTACTGGCAATGATTTTTTAGAAAAAATATTGCTCCTTCAAATTTCACATTGACCTTACAAGCTTGTTAATTTTTAGTTGTTTTTAAATACTGTCAAAATGTCCTTGGATTTCTTTTGAAGGCTAAGAGCAGTGAAAACTTCTAATACTACACTTAAATTTCAGCAGTACCTCAAGTTGGATATAAAAACAGTTTCTAGATAATTTACAAGAGATGGAAATCTGAAGCCTCAGACATGAAAAAAAAATCTACATGCTGGGTAAAAAGATGTATACACCTAGTTTGGACTCAGAATAGAAGTTTACCCCACTGGGAGCAAGTTACTGCCAGCAAGCCACGCATGCATGATGAGTGAGACAGTAAAAATGTGCTTATGGAAGTGTGGTGACAGTTCTGTGTCCATAGACATCCATCCCCAAGGTACACTTGTGCAGCTGGTATATATTTTGCTATTGTTTCTTCTTCAGCTTCAAGTTATTTAGGAAGGTGAGAATCTACGCCTAAAAGGCCATAAAGAGAGAAAAATTTAGCAAAGGCCGTAAGGCAACAACATGAGTGGCTAGAAAGATTTATCATCAGGAACAGCAGAGAATATTGTAAATACCCTAGAAGACTCTGCAGTAGATGAAGGCAGCTTTGCTGCTCATTATCCTATTAAAGTCAAGGGTGAGTTATGTTTTCCCTGCCAACTCAGTGCCCAGTCTGCTCTTCTCACAGAGCAGAGCCTAGCGATTTTCTGAAGTGCAGCAGCCTCCTCTCCAACAATCAGTTTTCTTTCTCTTTCTCATTATTTCCAAGACTAGGAAAAAAACCCCAGATACTAAGTTTACTGCAAGCCTCTATTTGGTCAGCTAGAACAGGCAAATGGGAGTAGAAGGGCAAGAAAAAATGCAACAAAAATCCCTCCAACAATCAAACCACAAGAGAAAGTGTCTCAATACCCTATATGTTATTATTCAGCACTTTATACTGGTTATAGAAACTCCTAAATTTTACTGACAAAGCTTGAGCCAAAAGGGTTAACAGCATCCAATGCTCTGCTACTCTTGAGACAGCATGACCTGTTCTATGCATACAAATGAGTGAGTCTCTAGCCCAGTGCCTGGGTTTGCTGTTTTCTGCTTTGAAGATAGTGAATACAAAAAGCTCAGCATCCAAGACTATGATGTAAAGTTTGTCTGAAGCAACTGGACAGAAATCCTGGTCTCCAGAGTTTTAACAGAAAGTGCTACAAGAAATGAAGATTTAGATCGAATTATACGGGTGAGAGGAGCTTGAAAAGATAGAAAACATGACAACACAGGCACCCAGCAAAATGACACTCTAGATATACTATCTGTTTTTCAAGGTAAAGAGTGGGAAGTTCAGTACACATTGTTAACCAAGAGACATGCTTTAAAGCTGTGTAGTGCACTATAAGCAATGCTAAAGAGCTGTATCCTGCCATGAAGACAGCTTGTGTGTAGGGCAGTTCAGAAGCACATATTTACAGGAACTCAAAAGGCTAGATGCATCACTGTCTTAAATTGAACTCATGTACACAATAGGTAGCTGCCCAAAGATATAGAATTGACGCAGCCACAGGTGACCCAAATAAGACAGCTTTCCCCCACCTTAACACTTTTTCTTTGCCTCAGCAGTTACTGTAGAAAAGTTTCTGTGGCTCCATCAGATCAAGCTTATGCTGAAAAGGTTTAATCGGATTTATCAGGACTAAGCTAAATGTTATCTATGTTATACAAGATAGCTGTCCTTTGCTAAAGAGTTAGATCCATTAAATCAGTGTATAAATGAGGCACCTGTTCAGACTTCTACATGATAAATGAGAGCAGCAGTGGCAAAATAAACTCCCTCTATACAGCCTAGAAGGAGAAACTATTTAGGACCAACTTTCAAACATTTAATTTTATGGATGATAAAACCAGAAAAAGATAAGTGGATGCATTTTGGCAGATTTTGTGCTAGATGTGAGCTCCAACGTGTTCGCAAAAAGCTGATATTGCTGCAGGACAGCTTACATAGTGTAGGTGCCAAAAGAAAACCCCCAAAATTATTTGTAGATATGGGAAATTAAAATCAAATGTAGGTTAAGAACATCAACCATTCTCACAACTGCTGCTTCAATGTCTTAATGCATACCACAATGACAGTTAATAGCAAAAGAAATTGGCATCTCTTTTATGCTTCATTCTCTCTTCCCTTCTTACATTTGACAGGGCTTCTCCTCTCCTGGAAAGTAAGCCATAATACTCTATTGTTGTGTAGAAGCTGAAAATATACACATCAGCCTTTTTCTTCATCAGGAAGAGAAGACAGCAGAAAACATTCATTATTGCTAATTGTGAGATGTACAGCAAAGAATGATTCCCCCAGCAAGATTATTAGACTGATATAATGTTTATAAGAGCAACCAAGGGAAGAACTCTCTCCTTAGTGTTAAAAAACTCCTTTTGGCATGTTCTTTTCAGTGTTTTTTTTACTGACCCAAAATAAGTTTCAGAACTGGACAGACTGTAGCCCATTGCAGAAATCAGGTATTTTCAGGGAACCGATGTACTCAGTCAACACAAAACATTGCACGCAATTAAACCAGCGTCAACATTTTTCCTAATGTAACTGTCTGATATTCACCACTGTGACAAGATGACATGTTTTTAAGGCAGTAGAATTTTATGTGCAGGTGTTACATATTCATTTCACAGCAAGTAAAAATTTACAAAAGCTATCTGTGCCAAAAATACCAGCATGTAGTATGGTGACTAAACTCAGAGTGTACTCACGATTTACAAGTAAAATGTTCTAAGTACAGATACTAATTCAGAAAAATTATGGCCTAAATATTATTCCAAGCCCTACAAGAAGACTATCTTTCCATTTCTATAAGCTATGAAACACACAGATGGAAATAACCTTCAGGAAACTAAATTACAGTTTTGTAATTATGAAGTGTTAGAGTAGGCTGTATTGAGAAAAAACATGCTTTAGATAAGTCAGTACCAGTTCCATTGGTCACTGCAGGAACCTGACAGCCAGATGTCTGAAGTTTCAGAGCCTGAGAGGGAAATAAGAACAAGTGTAAGAAGAAAGAATGAGGTTACTTCGAGAAGTGAGCAACTGATCTTTACAAAACAAAAAATGTTTTGGACTTTACCAAAAAAATAAAAATCATATCACAGGCTCTGTCTGATATGTAAAGTACCGAGAAAGGAAGGTTCTTTCCTTCTTTTAAGCCTATAAGAAGTATAATGGAGATGCAAGAGCAACATAGGATGACTGTGGTTGACTGCCCTGGTGGGATGGTATAGTGTGAAGCATGGTCTGTTTTTTTCTTCCAACCACAATCTTCCAACAAGAATCTGGAGAAGGCAGCAGTAGGAACTAGTCTAATTGCAGCCACATTGCTAAACCAGCTACAGAACATGACCCTAAGGTCTGAACACAGCATTCTGCATGTGCCTTTTCCGCAAAAGTCAGAAAAACAAGAAATGAGATTCTTCCCAAAGAAGTGAGGAAATAGTCTCAGTCTTGGATATTAGGAAAGCAGGTCAAAATGTATTTGTGATATAGCTTGGGTTTTGGTGTTTAAAGAGTTTTAGCATTGCATGCATCTACTTCAAAGAGGAAAACTTTGAAATATTTAACTTTAGCTAAACAAGACAGGGTTTTGCAGTTTTAATATGCCAGAATTCTGTGTTTCAAGAGCTAGTAATGTTTTTCTTCTCACTCTTTCAGATTGGACTTCTAGACAAGGTTTTCCCCTGCTTACTGTATAATTCCTCCCAGCACTATTCACCAAGTTACCATAACTGTCATGCTAGCAACAAAAATATTATACACACAGAGCATTTTGTCACTGATGGATGTGCATTCTGCAGTCATTATGAGAAAAGTGATCATCAAGGAAACTGTTTCGCTACCTTTTTAACCCACGTGTAAGGAAAGATTTAGTGGGTCTCAGTGGCACATTCAGCATTATATTCAATCGAAAGTGGCAGTTTGTGATGGAAAAGTTTACTGGGAAAACATGGCCTGTGCTGGATAAGTTATTGACCAAGAGTTCTCAAAACATCTTCCATGATGAAGTTGCTGCTTCATCTGCAACTCATTTCTGATGCCACAACTTTTTCATGGTGTGCTTAGTAGTAAAACTGTGGATTATCTAAATTTAAACTTTCTCATAGTGGCCAGCATTCTGGGTATATCAGATATTTGAAGATCAAAACAAAGTTCCATAGGAAAAAAAGTGAAGTCTTTGACATGAAAGTGCATAATCAGTATTTTGTTTCAAGAAATTGGGCTGTTCATCCCCTCACTGCTAAGATTTCCTTGATTTTAGCTACTCATCTTTCTGACGTTGTTAAGTAAAACACAGAAAATAAGTCTGCAGCATATTTTTTGCCATGAAAATATTTATTGCTGAGAAAAGTTCTACTTCAATTTGAAAAAGTAATTTAGAAAGACATTGATGGCAGTGGTTGGCTTAGTTAATAACTCTATGGAAAAGATAATACATTCAGTGCTACTTTTTTAGAGCTATTTTAAAGAGCAGTGCTAGCATACTTATCTCACTGAAATCAAACCATGTTCCCTAGACAATGTCCCAAAGTTAATATGCCATCTAGTCTTCTAACACCTTGCAAGATTAAGGGCCTATTCTTTACTGTTCTTCGTTTGGGGCATGCAACTACTCATTCTCAGAGAAACAGTTTGTCTGTTTAAGGACCTCCATATATGTTTATTATCTGCTTGCTTATTTAAATACGGGCGTTCTTGGATGACTGCTTAGAACTATCTACTGAGCTCATAGCATGTGAAATCTGGTTGAAGCCAAATGATTACAAATTGGATCAGTTTAACCCAAAGCCATTTGTTCAGTTCTGGCTGACACAGGGTAACAGTCTTTCTTTCTTATATAATGTTTGAGCAAAGGGGAGAGGAAGAGAAAGAAAAGAAGTCACAACCTCATAAGCATTCTTAAAGTGTGAATGCACATTACTATTTCTATCAAACAGCTTATATTTAAAATATAAGGCAGTAACTACATGGAAAGAAAACCCCTTGCATAATCTCTGCGCTATTTCCATGAAGATTGGTTATGACTTAAAATAGCTGGAGGTTATTAACACTGTAAATCTTTATGAAAGTGATTTTAGTTGCATTCAGAAAAATCAGCATAGCATGGATCTAGCATAAATTACAGACTTTTAGGCTATGTTAAAATAATTAAATCATTCATTATACTTAAAGTTATAAGACTGATCTTAAAAGCCACCCCTCCTGACACCCCACTGCTGCTCCAAAATAAAAAATATAACTATTTGGTCAAGACCATCTTACCATCTGGTCTGGTAAACTGATTTTTTTTCCTGGGATATTTTTAAGTTAGCAGAACATTCTTAATCAGTGCACAACATTGAATCAATTCTGTGTGGAGAATTCTCTGGATGTATCAAAATCCATCTGTGTTATTATAATAATTGGAAAAACATTTTCACTATAAAAACACTTCTTATTTTTGCTAAGGCCCTTAATCTGACTGTATTTAACCATGAAACTAACTTTGCACCTGTGTGTTCATTGTCTACATTGTTACGCATAACAAGTAAGCTCCTCAAAGGAGTCATGGTGAATTAGACGCAAATGTTTTTAATGAATGCCACACTTCAACATGTTGAACATACCAATTATGTACAACTGAAGAAAGGCTAGAAGGTCAGCATATGAATTATTTCTTTTGCATTAAATTCACAATATCATTGTTAATTTAGTGCAAAAAAAACCTAGATGGTGCATTGGAGCCTGTGAGATTAGAAGGGCGTGGAAACTCCTTCAGACTTGAGATCCTAAGACTCCCTCTATTATATTTTGTGCTTTCTCTGTGTGATGATTGGGATATTCACCCATGTCATTTTTGCAGTTCTCCCCTTGGAAAAAAGGGTGTGCAGGGGAAGAGACATCTGGAGATATTATGATGTACATAAGACATACGGATAGAAAAATGAAGGTCTGATTTACTGCAGGTCCCCACTCCCACCCCCACCTTCTAAACTAGACTGACTCAAACACTTAGTATCTAACTATATTTTTTCAAACCAATTCATTTCCTATCACTTTATTTTAGCATAAAAGTTATGTAATTCATATGAAAAAGGATTTGAGGTTTACACTCTTACAAAATATTTAAAATATCATTGTAGAGTATTGAAACATCAGTTGAATTAATAAAATCAATATGCTTACATACTCCATATTTACTAGCAAATAATAAATGGAACATCTAAGTTGGAAAGCACTTTTAACAGTTTCTAAAGGAGAAGGAACTTTCATTGTAAAGCTGACTTAGTAGAAACTTGAAATGTAATTTAATGATTGAACTGGTGCACAAATTGCTGCAATAATTGCACTGCAATAAGCTAAAACACACTTCAAAAATACTAGTTAAGACCATTCTGAAGTCTGATATTTTTTGCACTCTGCAGAATTTACAGAAATATCTATTTTTTTGATACATCCATTATCCTTATTTCTTATTTTAAAGGTTTTGCAAAGGAAAAGACAAACTTGTAATGAAATCACTACTGGGAAATGCTTATGCTGGGTGGACTTGTAAGAAGAAAAAATGTTGACATGGAGAGAGGATGGTAAAATTCAAAGTAGAAACAACATATAGTAAAACACTGCCTCTTAATTGCATTTATGTCTTCACACCACTGGGGAGCTAAAGAGATTACTAGGCTACAGACAAGAATGTATTTTGCACACTTTCTTTCATTACAATTATGGTATTTTGAAAGGTGTGACCTGACCTTACAACCTGAATACTGAGGAGTCATCAGCTGTGTAAACACTAGCCTTAACATTTTGCTTGGACTCTCACAACAGTTGTTTTTTGTCTTTTAATTACCTCCTTATTTCTGGTCATTGATTTTCTTAGTGCAAAACAGATAAAAGTTCTAAGCTGCAGATCTTGTATTAAATAATTGATACTAATATTTTGGACCTCTGCAAAACTTCTTAGTTCTCCTAACTGCCTGTGAATTGATTTTATTTTCCACCATGCTACAGTCAACTGTGAAATCTATCATACAGCAAAAATCTGGAAAATGTAAATGAAAAACAAAGAAAGACTTGATGTGAAACAGAAGTAATCACTGTGAATTATCAGATAATGCTTCAAAAAGCAATGAGAAAAATGTTCCTCTTTTTAAGTGTCATATTACAACAATGTTTTGCTGAAATCTGTTGTCTACATCCAACATAAGAAGGCATCTGCTCGTGTTTGCTTAAAACAAAAGGGTGGTTGACTTAATGAATTATTTACAGGCGCGCAATATGGCAACAGCATCATTATGAACTCTCTTCTAAGACCTCCTCTGGCTATTCCTGGCAGGGTGCCAATTTGCTTGGTTTTATGGTAAGTGTGTGAAATTATGGCTCTATTCTCTGAAATGAGATTCTGCTATTCTACGTGCCAAATGTTAGCAAAGTCAATGAACGGACCACTGCACTGCTACAGCTCTGGTGAAAGGCTTATTTCTTAATTAAAGAACAGTGTACACGAACAGTTTTAAAGCAACATCAAAGATTTACCCCAGTTAAGTAGTTTCCTAAAACTACCAAGTTTTAGAAAGTATTCTTGATAGTAATAAGAGCTCATGAATAGTTTTAAAAAGGAGTCTTTTAAACACAGGGATAATTTTTCATGAACTTTCCTCATTCTACAGCAACATACGAAGGGCCTAACAGGCAATAATCCCAGAATTACTAAATTACAGAATCAAGAAAAATAAAACTATTTGCCATCAAGAATCCAAAAGTACAAGGACTTTTTCTGAGCAGCAATGGCTACAATTTTCAAACCTCGTAGGTTACTGAAGCATCTAGACCTCTTGTCTGCAAAATTTAGAGAGGCCACCCCACCACTTCATTCCAACGAATAATGTTGGGAAAAAAAGACTTAACAAAAATATCCCACACTTTTAAGAACCAACTGAGCAGTTACTAATAGACCACTATAGGAAGAGAAAAGAAAAATCCAGTGGGGATTCCACAGAGCTCTGCTCCCAGTCTCATACTATTTTAGTCACTAATGACCTAGAAAAATGGAGTAGAGCATAATTAGTACATCTGAAGATGACACTAGGATAAAAGTAGTTGGAAGTGCTGGAGGGCAATTTTAGAATGCGAAAATGATCTTGACATACTGTATAATGTCCTAGGTTCAGTTGTAACAGCTATCTCTCTCTTTCTTAGTAGCTTGTGCCGTGGTGTGTTTTTGACTTTAGTCTGAGAACAGCGCTGATAACACAATGTTTTAGTTGTTGCTAAATAAAGCTTACTCCAACCAAGGACTTTTCAGTCTCTTGCTCTGTTAATGAGGTGGGGCTTGGGAAGCCAGGAGGAAGCAGAGAAAGGACACATGAACCAAACTAACAAAAAGAGTACTCCATAACACAGCATGTTATGCCCAGTATATTAACTGGGGGGAATCACCCAGAAGGCCCAGGTCACTGATCGGATTGGGCTAGATGTTGGTCAGCAGGTGGTGAGGAATTGTATTGTGCATCACTTGCATGTATTGTTTTCTTTTCTTTTTCCCCTTTTCATTTTATATTCTCTCCTCTTGCTATTCCCCTTATCATTATTATTATTGGTTGTAGCAGTAGTAGTTTTGTGCTATACCTTAGTTACTGGACTGTTCTTGTCTTAACACATGGGATTTACATTCTTTCCGTTCTCTTTCTCATCCCTCTGGGAGCAGGGGAAAAAGAAGTGGGGGCGAGTGAGCAAGCAGCTGAGTGATTCTGAGTTACTGGCTGGGCTTAAACCACGATAGTTCTTTACAGAGCATTATTCTTGTCCTTTGGTAGGCACCGTCACTCACTTGTGGGACAGGGAACAAGAGCTCAGTGACAGTACTGCACAAAAGGATCTGCAGGTTATGTTTAATCATAAGAAGATGAATCCACGATATTCTGCCACTGAAAGGAAGATACTCTAATTATCAGGTGCACAAACTACAGCAATGACCTCAGAAAAATTAAGCAATACCTCTGCTTAGTACTACCACTGTATTAGCTCTATTTATCTCACCCCAGGAAAGACATTTTTCTAACCTGTCTCCAACTGGTCTGTAAGACAAGCCTGAAAAACATGGGTCACAAAGTCTGAATTAAATGTAACATTTTATCCTGAGGAAAAATAGAAAAAGGAGAATCCAAACCTTCAAACATTTGCATACATAAGTAGTTTTCAATCAATATTTGTGATAGCCAGGATGGTTTCACTAAGGGGAAATCCTGCCAGACCAATTTGGTGGCCTTCTGTGATGGGACTACGCAACCGACGGATAGGGGCAGAGCAGCTGGCATCATTTACCTGGACTTGTGCAAAACATTCGACACTGTCCCACAGGACATCCTTGGCTCTCATGTGGAGAGACATCAATTTGATGGATGGACCACTCTGTGGATAAAGAACTGGCTGGATGGCCTCATACAAAAAGTTGTGGTCAGCATTTCAGTGTCCAATGGAAAACAGTAATGAGTGGTGTCCCTCAGGGATTGGTGTTGGGACTGGTCTTGTTCAACATCTTTGTTGGTGACATGGGCAGTGGGATTGAGTGTGCCCTCAGCAAATTTGCTGATGACACCAAGCTGTGTGGTTTGGTTGATACATTGGAGGGAAGGAATGCCATTGAGAGGGACCTTGACACGCTTGTGAGGTGGGCTGATGCCAACTGGATGAAGTTTAACCATGCCAAGTGCAAGGTCCTACATGTGGGTTGGAGCAATCGCAGGCACAGCTACAGGTTGGGCAGAGAAGCGATACAGAGCAGCCCTGCAGAGAAGGACTTTGGGGTATTGGTCGATGAGAAAATGAACATGAGCCGGCTTCAGTGTGCACTTGCAGCCCAGAAAGCCAACCGTATCCTGGGCTGCATCAAAAGGAGCGTGACCAGTAGGTTGAAGGAGGTGATCCTGCCCCTCTACTCTGTTCTCTTCAGACCTCACTTGGAGTATCGTGTGCAGTTCTGGTGTCCTCAACATAAGAAGGACATGGAACTGTTGGAACAAGTCCAGAGGAGGGCCACGAGGATGATCAGGGGACTGGAGCACCTCCTGTATGAAGACAGGCTGAGAAAGTTGAGTCTGTTCAGCCTGGAGAAGAGAAGGCTGCATGGAGATCTCATAGCATCCTTCCAATATCTGCAGGGGGCTTATAAGGATGATGCAGAGGTACTCTTCATCAGATACTGTACTGGTAGGACAAGGGGTAATGGGTTCAAACTTAAACAGGGGAAGTTTAGATTAGATATGAGGAAGAAGCTCTTTACTGTGAGGGTGTTGAGGCACCAGAATGGGTTGCCCAAGGAAGTTGTGAATGTCCCATTGCTGGCGGTGTTCAAGGCTGGGCTAGATAGAGCCTTTGGTGGCATGGTTTAGTGGGAGGTGTCCCTGCCTGTGGCAGGGTGGTTGGAACTATATAATCTTAAGTTCCCTTTCAACCCTAACTATTCTATGATTCTATAATATTCCATCTATTCAGTTAATTTCATCGATTTCTGTGGTAATGTTTTACTTATTAGCTATCAGATTAGAAATAAGCATGAACTATTACTGATGTATAATTGAGCTTCTTAGTCACTCATCTGAGGCAATGGCAGGTAGAGTCTGCCAAAACCTGGTGTTTATATTCACTTAGAACACTGTACATTGAAGTTAAACACTGACTATCAAAAAGTTACTTTGCAACTTTGATGTCAAAACTGCTTGTTCAGAATGTCTAATTCAGTGATATGACCCAGGAGACACTGCATCATCTCCCCATAGCAGCTGCTTTGCAGAAAGATACTTCACAGCAAAAAACAAAGGAAAAAAGAATAATGAGGAGAAAAAAAATTTGTGAATAAGCCTTATATTTTTCATAATTTTGAGTGCATGAAATCCATACTGTTTTCAAGTGCACCTGTTTGTAATTGGTTTAATAATCACTGTGGTTTTACAAATTATCTTTTTGAGCTCATCTGGGGTGATAAATTAATGTTCCATGTTAACACAGACCTTATTCATCTCATCTGTGTTCAGTGACAATTTTTCTCTGACCCAAGCAGTATGCTTGTTGCTCTTTGGTTTAAGTCTCCTGGGAATTATAGTATTCCTAAAACAGGTCTAAAGTCACATAGAAAAAAAAAATCAGGGATGCTGTCAGCTTTTTTTATAATTGGTTAATCTGGGCAGGTTCTGGGTGACATTGTGTTCTCTATGCTGGGTTCTTTTGTCCTCAGCAAGACAAGGATAGGAAAGCTAATACTTTTGAGTATCTGCCATCTTGAATGACCTGCTTTCTCTGCAGTTATTACACCCCAGTTATGTACTGTGAGAGAAATTGCAACTGTGCTTTTCCTTTGGGGAACAAAACCCTGGCAACTTGACAAGCCTATGGTCAGTTAGAATAGCATATGAGTAAGCGGATATTTTTCAGAGTTAAGAGGGGGTTCCAACAATTTTAAAGGAGACAGAACTTAGAAACTTTAGTGGAATATACCAAAACACAGGAAGAGGCACTTGGTTGGCTCTTATATAGACTTCAAGAAACGAGCCTTAATGTTTTTGGGTTTTAATGCTAGGAAGTTTCTTATTCTGTTATTTAAAAAAAAAAAATATTTCCTCTGAAATTGTCTTAGAGGAATCTTCCCTTACCTGGTTAAAAAGGGATACATTCCATCTCCAATATTTGCAACATAAGAATTAACCAAATAGAAGTTTTAATTGTGCTGTATAATGTGTTTACCACTGCAGTATTTTAATTATGTTGAAAAAAATTGTTTGAACAGAAATAAGCCAGAGGATTTCTAGCTTCACAGAGTAGGGATGAGGTCCACTCTCTTATTTAGGTGTATTTCAGCACAAAACAGGAGGTTAAAACACTTATTAAAAGCTCCCAGCTCATAAAGGTATGTTCCCATTTAGCATGGCTGATAGTGTCATTTTGTGACAAGGGTAGGTAGACTGTAGGTGGGGCTCAGCTTATTGAGAGTCTAGTTCATGTAGTCTTCGGCAGTTCCAGACTTTCTGCTTAGCTAGCAGTCTTCTCCTTACAGCAGCACTAAACTTGGTATTTGAAAAATGCATTTTATTTATGAAGAGAGAGGAAGAAGGAACAAAAAAGATCTGTTTAAGAATAACAAATCAAGCTATCTTTATATATATATGAGTACAGTCTTGCACTTCCTGTGCTGCTATAGTCTTGAAGACATTCCTTGATCTACCTCCAGCAAGGAATTCTATTTTTCTAATAGGACGCTTGTCTACACTGACAGGGTCCCAGGAGGACTATCAAGCATAGGTAATATGAATATTTGGGGCATCTAACAGGGGTAAGCAGAGAGGTATGTGACAGGACATTACCTACTTATAAGGTTGATAAGATCACCTTCTCAGGGTTCAGCAAGGCTTTGCAGTCCCAGAGATGCCACTGCCTGCTTACAGTGACCACTTCGAACTCTTTGTACTCCCTTTCCACTCTTGGAAGCTGTACTTCAGCAGTGTTTCTAACCAACGTTTCTGCTGCCATATTTATCTGCTCACATATATGGCAGAATATCAGAGAACAAGCCTTGAACTCTGTTTGGTCAAGGTTATGCTGTTTGTTGATTAATATGCTTTCATAACTTGGTCTTCTTAAACAGGCAAAAGGAATACATCCAGCTTTTATACGAAGTTGGATATAATTCATCCTGTGGGTCTGAATCATCTCCTGCATGTTTTCACTTTACAGCACAATGCCTGTCTTTAAGCTGGTTTGTTGCCTCCTTCCCCTCCCCCTTTTGAAATTTCTTTTGTGAAACATTTGATGTTTTGAAGAAGTTGAATGGCCTGAAGCTCATGACAGAAGGAAACATTAAAATATCAAATCCAGTGTTACATAAGTAAACTTAAATTTTGCATGCTGCTGTCTCAAGCACTTATTCCTGTGACATATGAGCTGTGGCACCAGTTCAGTGACTCCAGAAAGCAAGGGAATTTTGAGACATGAGGTGGAGACAGTGCCTCTGCGTGAACCTTTCTCAGCAGCTGTGGTGTATGCTGCTGCCTGGTTGCTGGTGGGAATTGCTGGTATATTGCAGATACCTCTGTTACCTCTGCAGTCTCTCAGGGGCACCCACACCCTATTGGCACATTATGCACTCCCCAGGGTGCATCTTCAGCCCCTGAAGCTGGGTTTCTGTCTGACACAGGATGGGTTTCTCCTCCAGTGCTGTTTCTTTTGGCGTCAGTGGTGGTGACAACCAGTTGCCATGGGCCCATGTGTGTCCATGGCCCTCTGCCACACCATGCACTGCTGCAGCCCCCACTACTTAAACCTTGTTGCTCCAATCAGTACAAGCCTTGAGGAAGCCTGTCCTGCTTCATACCAGGAGAAGAAAAGTAAAAACATGTCTGATTTAATCCCTCAGCAACTGTGTTCTGTTTTCCTGTATTGTGTTTGCTGGGTGACCTCGTAATGGCAGCTGAGGTCCTCCCCAGCCAAAGTCCTTGCATGCAATACAACTTTTCATTACTGAGCAGGTGAAATCCTTGTTTGCAAACTGAAATCAATTCCAAGAAATGCTGTCAGATTTTTATCTCCATTAATCTTGTTATTTATTGTTTCTCAGAAGTCTTTAAGAAAGTGCATTGAAGAGGCTGCTATAACACCAAGCTGTGTTTTGATATGGCATCCATCTTTATACCTTTGTTTTGACATGACATGGATAAAATTGCTAACAGCATCTAATGGTTCAACCATTGTTTTTATATTTAAGTTTGTAAGCTCAGAAGCTGCAGATACAGCGATGTCCGAAAAATGTATACATAGATGAGGAAATATATTGTCAACAAAAAAATGTAAAAGGAAACAGCTATATCATATATGTGAAGAAAGTAAGTTAGTAAATAAAACAAGAAAAATACAAAGCAAAGTTTTGTGTGGTTTACATATACTTCTATACAAAACTATATGTTAATTAAAAAAAATTGTTACATTATGCATCCTTAGATACTAATACCCTCAGTTGACTTGATAACTACTTGTAGATGTCATTTAAGGAGTGGGTGCTGCAAACTCAATTGAAAACGGAGAGAAGTTCAGAGTATTTGTGTTGTAGCGATGAAGCTGAAGAAAAGATGAAGCTGGTTGTGGCACATGACTGAGAGGGAAGGGATCTAATGGAGCAATGCAATAAAAGAGAGGTAGTGGGAAATAAGGGAGAGTAAGTGATAGAGACGAAACTGTAGAAATTAAAGAGTGCTGGTGGAGAAGTTGCAACAATTAGTGTGGAAGAACATCTGGTACTACTTAGGAAATTTCTGTGAAAAAAGCATTATGTGCCAAATATATTGTCAGCTAAATTTCTCAAAAATTTAAAAAAGTCATCTACATCTTGAATTAATCTCAAATCACTTGTCTTTAAGCTGAGTTTCTAGTTGTGTGAGAATGAGCTCATTAACAGTGATCTCAGAAATACTATGATATTATCCCTAATTCTTTGGTTAGATATTTTTGAGGAAATATCTTATGAAATACATGTATAAAGAGATATTTTCACAAAGGTTTCCAGACTGAAGCTAGCTTTCTACAAATAATTTACCACACAGGTATAATTTCAAAGGAGGTTAGGTCTATGTCATGACTTTTTTGAAATGCAGATACAAAAACACTCATATAATAGATCAGGTTTTGTAATTTTAAAAATCTGAAATAGTCACAGAAATAATAAATCATTTCAGTATAAAAGACCCACAGACAATACCAGGATGCCTTCTCTGCCATTGTTTTAATGTGAACCATTATTTCCTATATTTTTTATGAATACAGACCATGATAAAAGCAAAAAGGAAATGAAAGATGGGGCTGATAGAATGAGGCTACTGATCCTCAAAGGTTGTTTTTTTAAGAAAGAAACAAGCTCATTATATGGACAAAATTGTGTGATACTAGAAATGCTTTATTCTTATAGTTATTTTATAATCACTACTTCATTTTTAAAATTTCTTGTAATCTCTTTTGTTGTCTTAGGTCATTATATTATATAAGATATAGCCTATCAAATAAACTAAGACATAAAAATGAATTGAATACAAATTATCCTATTTTGGTGTTTGAAGAGAAATAAAGGAGAGGGAGAAAGGGCTCGAGAAAGAGAGGGCTGGCAATGTCTTCTTCCATATTATTATTTGCAGTGATCATTGAATGTAAATGCATCTCCAACTGAAAAAGCAGTTCTGGAGCTTTTAAATAATAACTGTCAAAACATCAGTACAGAAGTTATCATACAAATTATTATGTTTTTACTATTTTCCTAATTGTCATTATAACAATAACAATTTTGTCAAATTCTAAGATCTTGTTTCACGAGTTTATTCCCCAAACATGCATTTTAATATGGCTACTCAGAGAATTTGGTAGCATTCACATAGTACATCAGATTCAGCTTCTTGTACTAAAGCAAATATGCCACAAGAATACTAAAGTATGCAGCAATTATAAGCTTATTGCAGAAAAATGTATATAATGCATTCTGTTCCTACTGTGATGAAGGCCATATCAAGAGAGAGAAATAGGTTTTCAGACATTCTCAGAAGTAAACAAATGAAAAAAAATCCTAAAAATTGTTAAATTAAATTTAGTCTATGACAATATTCAAAACACTTGAGGTTCTGCCACTGATAAAATGTACTGTACATACTAAACAGGTGTCAAGGAATAAAGCTACGCTGCCTGGAGTCCTGCTAAGAATATATTTAATTAATCAGACCTGTAGCCAAAACGCCATGCAGTGCTGTTGCAAGTCAGTCTTGGGATAAAAAGAAACGTGGTCTGTGTAAATGTCACTGCTTAAAGAATTACTCTTACCATGTTGAATATATTGCTTTTCCGGGAAATGGAGTGGTCAGATGTGACATCAGGATTATTAACCACTCTCAAGAACAATTAAGTTAAAAAACCCTCTGTCTTACCAGAAAGTTACAGCACAGTCTTCCTCTCAAGATGTAAAGATACGAATTTTTGACATCCTGCTCCACTCTTTTTGATAATATGGAACAGCAAAACACCTTTCCATTTCTTCCAGGAAGCAAAAGGAGCGTTCTTTCCAAATTTCAGCTCAACATTTATAAAAATTCACAGTGGCAAGATGTTGTGACACAGAAACTAGTCATGTCAGTCTTTGCACAGGTTTCATTAGAACATGCTCCACTTCAAGTTTTGAAGATTTGTTAGTTGAAAGGACTCCACTGCACTCTGTTTCATGCAGTCCTGCTCAAAGAGCTTACAGCTGAGGTCAGTTACTTCACAGAAGATTTTTCATGTTTTGAAGATTGGAAAAGTCAATTGGGATAATGGTCTGAGTCTCCTAGTAAAAACTACTAGGAACTTCCTGATTGTTCCACAAACAGGTAAGGGATTTTTATCCTGACAATTTTGTGGTGAATTAACAATAACATAGAGATGTATTCTTTATTCCATAAAAATGTTTCACTATGTTACAACTGACAACTTTGCTCCCTCAAGATTTCCAGAGCAGTTTTACAGACTTGGGAGATTAAAATCTTCAAGAAAAATATGGTTGCATTAATTTTAACTTAAACCAATCTTACCTGCCACAAAGTGAGATGTGTTTCTATCTCAAAAGAATCAATGCAGATGTTATCTTATTTTTGTATATTTTCTGAGCTGCAGAAAAATATCTTCCTTTTTTTCAGAGCAGTCATTTTTTCATGTTTTCAGTATTTCCTGCCCTGCACTCCCCAAAAAAAACCAAACCAAACTTTCTATAAGAAGGAAATAATAACTTGCTGTGGTGTTTCTCCTTCCTATAACTTATTTGGATATATTTAGAAACTGTTTAGGTATGATCCTGGGCAACCTGCTCTAGCTGACTCTACTACAGCCTGTGGGTCAGACGAAATAATCTAGAGAGTCCCTTCCAACTTCAAATGTTGTGTGATTTTATAACTTTGGAGCATAGGTCACTTGATGGAATACCTATGTGACAAAACCATGCAGATACTGCATACAAAAGAGCCAAGGTGTAGAAGGCATGCCAGAAAAGTGTTATCACTTCTATCAGGACAGATGGATCAGCAAGTTGTGACCAGCTGTACGACAATACAGCAAACTAACCATGGGTGGAACAGGACAACTTTAAACAAGTTATGTAATGTCTACCAGTTAGAGTTGTTTTATTTGTTTGTCTAAAAAATAATTTGTGTATTTTGTCACTTTCATTCTGTGTTATGAAGGCTGCTGCGTTATCACAAGCTGATATTAAGGATAATAGGAGAAATGCATAACCCATACGAGCGGTGTGGGGTTGCGGGTGATTTTTTTCAGTGATTATGAGTTTCAGTACATTGCAGCCTTCATCTGCCTTCTTCAAGATACTAATTTCTCCCAAAAAGATGCATACATTAGTTTTCTTGACATGAATTTGTTTACCCATTTTTTTATGTGGAATTTGACAAAGCACTGTGATCAATCAATAAATCTGAAGAGAGCAGTATTTTTCTTAAAAAAAGAATTAAGCCCTTTTCCAGTTCACAGTATCATAATGCTTATCATGTTTTTTGATATAACAGTGTGTACTCACAAACGAAAGCCTTGATCATTTTGTATTTCTCATTTCACTGCAGTTTCTCATGTCATTGGCATACCCCACTTACAACAGGAATTTGAGATGGAAGATATATGTTCATTCCCTCTTCCTCTAGCAAGCAAAACTGTAAAATGCTACAGTATTAATAAATGTATTTGTGCTTCAAATTGTTCTCTTGGTGGAGCTGAGAATTTTGAACATCAGAAAAATAATTGCATTGTTCCCTCAGATTAGGTCTGTCTTTGAAATACACTGTGTTAGAATGTTAATTGAGTTTGACATAAGCATGTATATGAAATGAATCGTGCCACTCAACTTACCAGCAGTGAAACTGATTACCAATTATAATCATTCTCTACATGGTGATAGCATACCAAGACAGAGATGTTGAATATTTCAGTTTGCAGTATTATCTGGGTTGTTTAAAGTACTGACTACGTGTCCTGAAACCAATAGAGGTAATTGGTATGCATGTAAGAGCTGGCAGGCTGAGCACATCACTTATTTATAGAGTCTTTTGATGTAACTCTGTGGAAAAAAAGTGTTAATAAATCATGGTTCAAAGGAAAATTTACGTTCACCATTACAATATGACATAAAGTACAAATTATTGAACCTGAATAACTGTTTTCTAGTGAATAGTTTTCCTTTTTTCTTTTATTGAACTAGTCTACTGAAACCTAACAGAAGGAGGGAAGGTAAAACAAAGAACACTGTGGCTATTATCTCTTTACAGTTTGTAATGCAGCTATCTGGAAATTAAGATACATACAAGAGACAGAGAGCAGAAAATCGCTGGGTGTGTCATTGCTTTCATAACCTACTAATTTGCTCCACAAACTGGTTTATGGTCCTCTTAGGGCAGGTTCATCAACAAATTCCATGTCAACAATTGATGCGAAGCTTCAAATGGACCAGAAAACAGGATACAGGAAGTAACACTGTGACCTTAGTTGAAATGCAGTGAGCCAGTTAAATTAGTGTTCGTGTAAATCCTTCCACTTCAAGGACAGCAGCAATCCTAACTTCTCTTCAAACTGGAAGACAAACATAAAATCTTAAGATACTTGCAAAATGCTTTGGTTTTGTCAGAACTGGCTGTAAAACTTATGGGATCTATGCAGAATCAAATTTTGTTCAGAGACAAGAGAAACACATACCGTATGGTCAGCAGATAAGAAATGAAAATAGGCACAACATAAGCAAATGCTGGTAAAAAACAATTTCATAAGATTCAGAATTTATTTTCTAAAGTGTAAGGGAAATCTTAAAACTGGAGACAAAGGAAAAAAGGGGAGGTTCGAGTCCAGGCTATATCATGGGGGTTAAATATCAGGATACTATATAATATTTACTGAGAAATCCCACTTAATCTTGGCATTAATAACTGAACTGTTGTGTTCATGTCCTAGTGGTAGCCAATTAAAGTTGACCAAGCACTGACCATTGTCATTTCCATAAAGCTGACCATTTGCATAGTTGTATAGGAAAGACATGTTCAGGGCTGTAGCATCAAAATTAAGCTGTCACCTCTGCAGCTGTAATTAGGGCACTCAAAACTTACAATTTATAGCATTATTTTGTTAATAACTAAAGTGAAATAATCTTTAAATTCAGAGTCAAAACTCCCATTGCTCTCTATCAGAAGGGAAATTAGATACACTGCTACTACCTGTAATGATACTAATTTGGTACATGTACTGTAGCTAATTAGTACTCAATAATAGGTACAGCTAGTATCTGTAAAAAAAAACCAAAAACAAACCAAATAAAAATAAAACCTCCTCCTCCAAAAAAAAAAAAAAAAAAAAAAAACCAACCAAACAAAAAAAACACAAAAAACAAACAGCAACAACAAGAAAAGGCAAAAAAAAAAAACCACTCACAGAGCTTTAATGCATTATGATATAGAAAGTACTATTGCAGTTTTATTTTCTAATACTCTTCAATCAACATGCAGACTTAATTTTCACAGCATTAATGAGGTTGAGATTATGTCCCATTTGATTTGATTTCACTCAGATGACTTTTTTTCCCTATTCTGGCTCTCTATGTGTCACTGAGATCATAACCCAAATCCACCACAGTGATTTCACCACTACCTGCTCAAAGCATAGTCCTACTTCAGCAGCTTGCTGCCAGCAGCATGGTAACCCAAGCTAGTTAGGGGTGTGTGAACTCTTATATCCAAGCAGAGTCATTTTATGAGAAGACATTAGTCTTTCAAGAGCCTGATGTTCGGTCAGGCTCAGCAGCTGCAGACATTATGTGGCCCTGAGCTGCAGCTCACCAAAGATGGCTCTGGACTTAGAGGCAGAGCAGTCAACCTCTGTCTGAGACCTAGAACAAGTCCAGTCCAGGGCAGCCCTTTCACGGGTGACAAGCTTCAAGGCTGAAAATATTCCTTGAGTATCATCAAGAATACACCTGCAGGAGGGGACAATTAGCTTGATTTAACTTCAGAAAATGCTACACTAATTCAGGAAATGCACACAAAGGGCAAACAAACATTAATTAGAAGAAACATGAAAAATATCTTTCAGCATGTGCCCTGCCCTTTATTGTTATTCCATGTGCATTCAACCAATCACCCTCTCAGTCTGCTTCATTATTAGCAAATCATAAAATAAATACTAAATATTTTTTCCTTCCCATTAGCAATGATGAATCTCATCTCGTTGGCAGGAAAATTTCCTTGGCTGGCACTAAGGGAAATATCCTGTGGTGGCCACCTCATCCACAAAAAGGTCTTTGAAGGAAAATAAAGCACAACTTCTTTCTTTTTAATTTGTAGAAAAAGAAAGATGTTAATGAAATTACAGCAGCATCTTATTAGGGCATAAAGTTTTGAGCTGGAGATTGAAAAAACCCACAAGAACAAAGAAAACTGGAAGAAAACACAGGCAGAAACAGCTTCTTTTCTTTAGGTTTTGAAATGTGATGACTACAGTTATTAACGTATTAATATTGAATAACATAATGATTTCAGAGGCTGCATGCTAGGTGGGAAAGTAACAAGTTTCTCAGTATCTATTTTGTTGCCCTTTTGAGGTGATACAGAATGCACATAAGATATCAAGAAATCAGAGATTATGTCTACAAAGGCGTTGAAGGAAGGAGTGGCTGTGAGCATGACATGTCGTTCTTGCTGCGGGCTCTGTATGTAGCCGCTACATAGCCTGCACAAGGATGGCCTGTGCCAAACAGTTGCTGGCATGGCGGCACTTGCGGGCTTGCTGCCTGTGTGGGCAGAAAATTTATTTTCTTCCTTTTCATGTGATCTTCTAATGCCCTGGAAAAAGCAATGCAAAGTGGGAAAGCTGAAAAAATATATCTCTGCATAAAGGTACTTAATTACTGGACACTGGCCAATTTCCACTCCATAACCAGCTGGGTCCTTCATCTATTTCAAGTGCTTTTTCTTCATAGGGGATTGAGAAAGGAGAGTCTGTGCTTTTGAAAAAAAAAGGGGAAGCAGACACATAAGGGAATTAATGCATAATTTTCAGAAATTTTGAGTGATCATGCTCAGACTGGCAATTGATTCCTGTGAGATCACAGCTCTATGTATGGACTTCTTTACCTCTGATATGCTAACTGACAAAAAGCTTCATAAGAAAAACCTTGTGGTAACCATCCTCTTCTGAGAGATATGCTCATTTTACTATTATACTATGGATTATATTACCTTTAGAAGAAGCATAAATAGATTTCTAAGTATTCTTTTAGGTTTAGGTGTTGCTGTTGTAATGTCTTCTCTGCTGGCTGTAAAGATCTGTGTTTGCTTACACGAGAGTTGCCTGATCACTGAGATTCTATAACAAAATAGGCAAAATAAACCAGGCAATCTGCACCCCTGAGTAAGCAGTTTAACCACAGATAAGAAAATGATGGATTATAGTCTATCTTGTGCCATAAACGGAAATAAAAATAATGAAGTCGTGTGTAATAAATAAGGAACAAATTACAAACATTAAACTGATGATTTTGAAGGACTATAATTTTAGAGAGGTGCTTTCAATTCTGCCAGCATTATAGATCCGGAAAATGAATGGAGTTTGTTTCAGAAACACTGTCTTCTAAAAAAATGCCACCTCTCATTATTTGCAATGTTTTAAATAAAACCTAAGTTAGTTCAAATGTTCAAACAGATGGCTAAATGATATGCCTTTTTTCTTTACTAATCATAGCTATTAAAGCAACCACTTTATTTTTTATTGCTTTAAATGGGCATAGAAAATTTGAGTCAGGTAATGACCTTTGTACATCATGCTGCAAATTGGTTTTGATGACCTTTCACTCTCAGATAATTAGGCTTCACACACATTTGTCTTGTTCTCATTGCACTGAGACTGCCTACTACACTGGGCCCTTCAAATCTCTGCTTTCCAGCATGTTGTCTCTTACTCTCCATCACTGATTTGCTGCTGTTGGACAACTTAATAGGTTTTTTTTGGTAAAATGTGCAATTGCAGTTTTGATTCCTCTTAAATGTGCCCTTGTGCAATGCTGAGCTTGGGGTGAAAACGGTGACAACTATTTCTCTTTTCATAATGGAAGTTTCAAAAAAAATTAGTTGTCAAATAGTCTTTTACTGATTCTTGTGCCTATCTCAGGTTTATTTTACCCTCAAAATTAAATCTAATTTGATTTCGAATTCTCATTGGTCTTCTACAAAGTCCATGTAAGCAGCATCATAATTACTGTAGAAAATACCGTGATACCCTAGGAAAGACTGATTTCCAGCAGGAAATGTAATGAGTGAAAGAAAAAAGTGTAGCATAAGGATGGAACACATGGGTATCACTGTCTCTAATGGAATATTTTTCCTTAGGCATCAGTTATTTCAGAAGTAAATGTCTTATAGGGAAGCACACCTGTTACACCAAGATGTACACTATGAGTACATCTTCAATGTATTCTGTGACTGATCAGAAGCTGTCTGAATGTGAACTGATAAAAATCACATACTTGCAAAACAGATATCCTGAAAGATAAAATTCATTCAATCTTTCAGTAGAAAATAATAATGGAATTAAAATCCTCATGTCAAGCAGTAGGTGATTACTTAGGTCTAAACAGGATTTTTTATGTCTCTTGATAAAGTTGGTCCTACGTTTCATGTCCTACAAGCTAAAACAGATAACAGATATATTAGGACAAGGGTTTCTAAATTAATAAAAATCAGCAAGCAAACCCTGTATCAGTAAGGTATGGTACAGACAAATTGCATAAAGAGTCTGTATTGCCTCTTTATACATTTACGTTACAGACCTGACTAGAGGATGAAGGTCTATAGTGCAATAGTTCTGCAATCAAAGATAAAGGTAGAGACTTTCAATCTAGCTGGTCACAAGCAATTTGATATACATGTGAAAATGAAGACCAAAAAAAAAAAAAACCAACCCCAAAATACCCAAGCCTCCCCAAAAAAGAGATAGAAAAAAAATAAGCAATTAAGGAAATTAAGGAATATTAAGGAATACTGTTGTTTTGTAAAAGGGCAACAAGTTTCAGCTCCCTTGAAAGACAGATAGACTTCTATTGGTTCTGTTAACTTCAGTCCAACATGATAAGAAGAAAAGGAAACTAGAACAAGATATTGAAGTCTGAGGGTACGAAGAACCTTAAAACCAGCCAAGTTTAAAAGAGCATTCATGCTGAGATATTTTATTATAAATGTTATTGTAATGTTTGTTTAGCAAAGGCGAACTCCAAGAGAGGAAAAAGTCTGGAGCACAGCCAGAATGTGTTTATTATCTTATAAGCAGGATAGAAAAGAGCTTTCTATGTTTCTTGTTGTGTAAGATACACAAGGGCAAGGACTTTGTGTTCTTCTTTATTCTGTACAGTTCTCAGCACAATGTCAGTTCTTAATAAATAATAAATAAAATAATGATTTGGAGAACATATAAAAAGATGAGTGGGGAGGACATACTAAATTATTCATAAATGTTCATAACAATGTCACTTTCCAATTAAAGTGTCATCCTATCCTCTCTGTGGGTGAGACAAAAACCTACTTTTCACAAATATGACAGCACCAAGAGCAAAAGGATTTTTCACATATTATTACCTAGGATGTGATAGAACATCTAGAACAAGTTCTCAGGAGTGAAGTTTTTCTATAATTATCTTGCTTACACCACTAAAATTCCAATTTCTTTCTTTGTTTTGTTTTGGTTTTTTGTATGAAATATATGGACTACAATTTGTCAAATATTCTATCTAACAGTTTGAATAAATACTTATGAACTACTTAATACTTCTCTTTTTGAGCAATTCATGATAATCAGAAGTCATGTCAAAATTGATAGCAGCTACCTGCCAGGACCTGCCTGGTAATCTACTGCAAATCTACTGACCTAGGTTATAAGAGACTGTTTCTTTCCTGCCTTTGTCAACTAAGAGCAATATGGATCCTCTGTCAAGCTGTGCATTTATGTCCATTCTGTTCAAGGCTGGCTATATTCATACGGTATATCACATGAAATAAAGCATGAGTTATTTCACCAACCTTTGTACTATACAGTGCAGACCTCCCTAAGGCCACAGTCAAGACACTCCTGCTTCCTTAAGACATTACACTAATACCAGCATAACCTGTACAGCAAAGGGATGTATTCTTCATCTCTTCCACTCTTTAGTGCTTTCCTTGGGTCCTGCAAAGGCAGCAAGCAACAGGGTAAGAAGGAAAAGCAGGTGAAACGTACTTGTTCTCCTAACCTTAAGGATATTGTTCAGAGTTGTATTTTATTGCTCTTCTCCAGTGGTTCTATCGTGCAGCATTTAGTGTGGTTCTCATAATTACAGCACTGGGACCCATGAAGCAGTATTACAATAAACAGCGAGATCACTGCAATAAATAGTAAGTTTCTAGCTATCAGAGTCACAGAATTTGAAACAATGACTCTGGAAGACTCAGATACAAAAAACAAAACAGGGCAGTTTGAAATGCTGTTAAAAACTCATGACTCCTGAACATGTCTTACCTGCACAAAGATGATGTAACTTGGGCTGCCAGTAATTAGGGAAGATTTCCAAGAGTGGATGACTATGGGAAAAAAAAATATTTTTTTATTTTCTCCCTGATTAGGAGATTTGGACTATAATTTGAAATTTATTAGCAGCAATGCCATGCTCATTTGTATGTACTCTCTTTGTTTACAAAGATATCTCGTCTGTGTCAAATTGATTAGTTCATTATATAGACAAGTATGTGTAGATCTGCATAGCCAGGTGAGAAAATAACACTAATAGTAGTTAGATTTCATTGATAATAAGCATTAAAAAACCTGTTGGCAAATTTTATGGACCAGAGTTTTCATTTATTTTGCAGCTGAAATTATTGATGGGATCTGAGCATGTAGTAGATAAACATAAAATGTTACGGAGAGCACCATTATGCAGGGTACTTCCTGGATCCAGTTTTTTATTTCCAGCTGAGCTGGCTTCTTAGAACATACTGCAGAGTCATTTAATTCACTTTCATGTCAACAAGCTTTGGCTTGATAAATTAAAACAGAAAAATACTGGATAAAGTACTGCAGTCCTGCACGATTCATTTTACAGCAATTTCCTCAAGGCTGCCTTAAGTATGGCCTGCTATCTTCTTCGTCTTCTCATTGTTTTCCCATTTGGAAAAGTCTGAGCCATATGGTACACTGGGGAGTAAGTGGTCTGAGACTGCTGCATTCAAAGGCCGTTAACAATCATAACTATCAAAATCTCCACCCTCCTGCAGACAAGGTTAACAGTAGCCTATAGAACAGATAAGGAGGTCAGTAGTAAACTTTTATTAGAATAAATATCAAGTGGATTGTTTGATTTTCTTTTTACCTAAGACATAAAAAAAATTGCAGGTTTTAGGGGCTACTACTGAAGATTACTGTTGAAAACATGGGGTTTAAACCTTTTAGACCTTAGTGGTCAATGAAAGAAATCCTTTTGTATATATATTTTGGATTACTTTATTAATTTTCTTCTCCTAAAACTGAAATATAGCTGTATATTCACAGACTCTGGCAAGTTAGATTAATTTAGCAATTATCTTGGTAATCTTGCCAGGATTTTGAAATCCAAAAGTCAGGAGAATTAATTTATAATAGAGAGAAACAAATCTGAGAAAGACACTAATTGTTAATAACTTCAGCTCATTGTCAGTCGGTGCAGTGTTATAAATGAAAAATCAATGCAGGAACTAACAAATAATACAAAATTTCGAAGTCTAATTTTCATATTTAGTCTTTGCTTCTATATGAAATTCAGAAGTTTTGTGAGAGAATAGAAAATGTTGGGGTTAGATAAAATGAGATAAAAAGAAAAACAGTGTTGTCACTGTAAACAAACACTTATAATGGCAGATCATATAGAAAAATAAGAAACAAAAGAACTACTCTAAAAGAAAGAAATTACTTGGCATCTAAGAGAGAATTGATAATAATTATAATGAAGAAATAAATGAAGGAAAAATTAGCTCATCATACACTATGTATTACTATGTATTACTGAGTGATAATTATTACTATTTGCAAGTTTACTAAAACCACTGATTCTATTTCCAGTGGTACAGTAGATATATTTATATGCTGGCATATATGAGTGCATATATACACACGTATGTTCTGCTTCAGATAAATGGCTAATATCAGTACTAAAATGAAAAAAGTCCACAGATGATTGTGAAATTAATATGCAGGAATATTTGAGAGGTTCCTTTTCTGTTTACATGAGTGCTTCAGCATTTCAATATTTCAAATCATTCAAAATAGATTATAGTTCTTTGTTTCTAAAATGCTTTGCCTCATGAACTGAAGGAGAATTTTTTTAACATATATTTTGCTTCTATCCAGATCTATTTGTAATGCTTGTATTTGCCATTGCATTCTGTACCTATAGAGACTTGTCAGACTGGTGAAGGTGGCTTTAAAATAGATTTATTGGGGGAGGGGACACAGATCCACCCTGACCCTACCAGTTGAATGACAGCACCTGCAGTGAATGCTCAGAGCAATGCAGAACTACTCCAGCTGCTCCAGTCAATGAGTCTGCTTTATTCAGAACCCGACTCAGATGCCTCTATGCAAATACCCGTAGTATGCGGAATAAACAAGAGGAATTAGAGACATGTGATGGCCTCCTACAATGGGGCTACAGAACTGATGGATAAGGACAGAGCAACTGCCATTGTCTACCTGTAATTGTGCAAAGCATTTGAAACTGTCCTGCATGGCGTCCTTGCCTCTAAACTGGAGAGACAATTGATTTGATTGATGGACCACCCAGTGGATAAGAAACTGGCTGAATGGACACATGCAGAGAGTTGTGGTCAATAGCTCATTGTCCAAGTGGAGACCAGTGACCAGTGATGTCTCTCAGGGGTGATTGTTGTGACATATTTGTCGGTGACATGGACAGTGAGATTGAATGCACCCTCACTGAGTTTTCCGATGACACCAAGCTGTGTGGATTGGTTGACACGCTGGAGGGAAGGAATGCCATCCAGAGGGACCTTGACAGGCTGGAGAGGTGAGCCGACCCCAACTTCATGAAGTTAAATAAGGCCAAGCGCAAGGTACTACACCTGGGTCAGGGCAACCACAGGCACACCTGCAGGTTGGGCAGAGAAGAGATTCAGAGCAGCCCTGATGAGAAGGACTGGGGGTGTTGGTTGACGAAAAAATGAACATGACCTGGCTTCAGTGTCCACTTGCAGCCCAGAAACCAACAGGGTGCTGGGCTGCATCAAAAGGAGTGTGACCAGCAGGTTAAAGGAGGTGATCCTGCCCCTCTACTCTGCTCTCGTGAGACCCCACTTGGAGTACTGTGCACAGTTCTGGTGTCCTCAACATAAAAAAGACATGGAGCTGTTGGAGCAAGTCCTGAGGAGGGCCACGAGGATGATCAGGGGACTGGAGCACCTCCCGTATGAAGACAAAGAAGAGGAAATTGGGGCTGTTCAGCCTGGAGAAAAAAAACTGTGGGGAGACCTCCTAGCATCCTTCCAGTATCTGCAGGGGGCCTACAAGGATGGTGGAGAGGTACTCTTCATCAGATACTGTAGTGGTAGGACAAGGGGCAATGGGTTCAAACTTAAATAGGGGATATTCGAGTGGCATGGTTTAGTGGGAGGTGTCCCTGCCCCAGCAGGGGGGTTGGAATTAGATGATCTTAAGGTCCTTTCCAACCATAAATATGCTATGATTCTATTCTATGATTCTATATTTAGGCTGGATATAAGGAAGAGGCTCTTTATTGCAAGAGTGGTGAGGCACTGGAATGGGTTGCCCAAGGAAGTTGTGCATGCTTCATCCCTGGCAGTGTTCAAGGCCTGGTTGGATGAGCAACCTGATCTATTGGAAGGTGTCCCTACCCCTGACAGAGGGGATGAAATTAGATTATCTTGAAGTCCTTTCCAACCTTATTCTATAATTCTACTATTCTGTGATTCTATGATTCTATGATCTCATTTATGGAATCTGGAGTAGTGAATTCTGTCAGTTTAGTAGACAAAGCCAGATAAAACTTAGTAAACTTTAAGTAAACTCTGAGTAAAGCCTTTGCAAATTTTAAGACTTTTTCTGAGGCTGTTTTTTCCCCTCCCATTCTTCCTGAAGTCCTGAATGGTTCAATGAATTGCTAAGGGCTTATGGAGACTTTCACTCCAGGTCACTGGTTTGATTCAAGTCTAAGTGAGTCACCAGTGAAACAAGAGTCATTACCATCAGAAGATCCATCTGTGCTCCTTTAAAATGAGTTGATGGCTTGAGCTAGTTTCCTTTGAGGCAAGAATGATAAGTACCTTCACAGCTGACAGTCTTTTGGTGCAGTCTTAACCAAGAAGACTGAATTTTTGACCCATGGACCAATCACTCCAATTCAAAGAAGAGGCAGTCTAAGCTCCATGAAAAAATGTCCAGCAGCTATTTTTCTTGTGTAGAAAAGATTAAGAATTTTTTTTCCAGAACTATTCATTTCCACTGTATTCATGAAGAGCATACATTATTAAAAAAACAATAAAAATTTATATGACTATAGTCACGTTCTCATTAAGGAAAATTTCTGAGAAAGGTAGAATTTATCTTGCCTTCTTGCTCTTATTTTTCTCTGGAAATGAATACATCCCGATTAGGAAGGAAACAACCACAACAAAAAATTATTGCATCACAAAAAATTGTCAGGACTGTGAAGGAGACATTGGTTTCGCTATAGCCTAAAGGGTTTCCTCTACATTGATGAGTTAATCTTTATTTTAATGGAATGATCCTTTCCAATAGTCTTCCTCACCTACAAGTATAGTTTTTCACTTCCTGTATTCTTTACGATCAGCTTTAATAAGTCAGTATTCATGTTAGCAGTGTCATATATGAAATGATGCGTAACTTCTGGTTTCTTGAAATCTCTTTTTGGCTGATAATGGAACTGTACCTGTAAGCTAAAAGACATCTATGAAGTAATGTAGATGCCTTGGTATTGGTGGTGTTTCTTAAATGAAGCTTTTCTCTATATTTATATAATCCTCATCCACATGGTTTCAGGTCTAAATTATTTCTACTTCTGATCCCTTATTCTCCTATCAATGTTATTGCTTTACTTATAATAGCAATATAGCTAAAAATGCTTTCTATTTCAGTCTAAACCCATTTCAACAGGCTTCAGCTGGCAAACCCTCCAAATTTACTAAATAAAGAAATCTCAGATTTACCAAATCAGAAAGCCACTTTCATATGAATTAGTATTCTTCACCTGACCTTGGTGAAATTCAGCCTTATTATTTAGTTAAAATAGCATGTCATTAGTGGCTTCCTATTTTCTTTCTCCAGTCTTCCATTCTACGGATTTTTTTTTTTTTTTTGGGTCAGTACCCATGCAAAATATATCATGAATGCAAAATGAATATTTTTTTGCATATAGGATTCTGTATATCACAAAATTAACTTCTGCTGTTCATTAGTTGCTGGTTTTGATATGAAAGTACCTATAGCTTAAGCTGACTAGCGCTCTTGTGCTCCAGCCCATTGTCTGAAACAGCAAAACTGTTGACTGCTGTATTTCAGAAACAACCTGAAGTATCTTATTCTGAAAAACACCTATACATGTAGTCACCTATACATATGCGTAATTCTGTTCTGTTCAGTATAACTTCCCATCACCAAGTGTCAGTTTGATATTTAAATGATTATTCAACTCTGAGTTTTTTATTTCTGGTCACTTAACTATGAATTTAAATAACTCGTTGGATATGATGGGAAAATCCCATAGTCCATGCCACTCTTGATATCTGCATGCAAATACCTGCTTTTTAAACTGGAGTTTATAAAGAGCATCCCATTTCAAAATGCCTATGTTTCATGCTAAAGTGGGTTTACATAAAAAATAGCTAATTCTTTCTGTTATAAGATTTGCATATAGTATGCTCTAATTGGATGACTGACAGGAGATGTTACAACAATATGCTATTTTAACAAATGTATTTTTAAGTTATTCTTCTAGTGAATCATTCTGAGCATGATACTAAAATGCAGGAGAAATGGGAGGGAGAGTTGGGGGCTCACGTGCAGAATTAATTTTGCCCTCTGGAGAAATCCCCATGACTGCACACAGTTCAAAACCCATTATGGTTGTTCAACAACCAAACATTTGATGCACGGATCAGTGTCAAGAGTAGAAGCAGGGAAGAGCCACAAAATGAGACTGGAAAGCCCTGATGGTGCCAGCTGCTCTTTAACCTTGACTCAGCAGTGTGAGTATTAAAAATAGAGAAAGCAAGAGAAAAGCAAGTAAGTAAGCAAGCAAAAATGAGAGTAAGACAGCAAAACAGACCTGAAAATATTGCTCCCTCCAGATAACAGCTTTCTTCTTTCAGCTGCTGAAGTTTTATTTATTTTTTATTAATAAATCAAACTATCAGAGCAGTCTTGTAGACACTAGCTATGGGATCCACAAGAGGAAGTGTAAATCTTTTTAATTCATTGAAGCAATAAAAATACTGTTGTTTAATTATTAAAATGTTTGCTATTATTTTTTATGTTTTTTTTGAGAAAACTAAGGCATAGGAAAATCTATCTTTTCCTACAAGTTTTTTGCAGTGGTGGTGCTGTTCATTCATAGGAAACTTCACAGAAACAGAAAGAATAATAAATTGAAGACTTTTTATAAAAGAACAATAGCAGCATATATCGTTCATGAATCAGAGAGATTGTTCTTAACACAAATATTTGGGAAGCAGACACAGAAGCCTGGAAAACGTTATTCAGTGACAAATATTAAGATAGAAAAGAAATTTACCACTAAAACATGCTGTGGCTAATGATTTAAAATAGTACTTACTATTTAAGTACTGCTGTACCTTGAACTCATATATTTTAAAACCAAAGACATTTACTGCTGCATAGTTTTCCTTTTGGAAGCTCTCATTAAATACTTGATGTTAAACACTGGTGTCAAAGGTTAGGAAACCCCCCCATGAAGTGAGTAAACTATGTATTCAAGTAGTTCTCTTTAAATTATTAATTTATGTTCATGTTGATAATAGCTAAATCTTTCTAGATCTTGCATTCATACTTTGGTAAAAATACCACAGACTAACAAAGTTAGGCACAGTCAAATGAAGTTTAATGGAAAATAAAAAAATAATTAATACCCATAAAATGAGAGAAGTAAATAATGCAAATACTATTAGATTAAAAAGTTAAAGCAATCTCCCAGCTGCATCACAACAACCTGAGATTTACAATTTTGACTTCTGGTTATTTATTTTCCCTTGCTTTTTATACAATGTGGTGTCTGCATCTTGCAAAGTTAGTGAAAAAGAATCAAATTATACATGCATTGGGACTGGAAAAAAAGATGTAGTATAAAACGAAAACTATCTGAAAACTCCGTTGCAATATACAACTGAACTGAAGTGCAGTATTTCTGTATTACTTGCATTAGTTAAATTCACTTCCTGTATTGTTCCATCTTTCTTTGCTTCTGCATTATCGCACTTTGTTGGAGTGGAAGAACAAAGGAATTGAGGTTTTCTTCTTTCAGTGTGACTCTTTTGTCACAGAAATTTAACTAAGCTTTAAACTTTTGAAAATTCAGAGGCTTATTCCAAACCAAATCTCCTTGCAACTTAACTGCTTCTGATAATGGCAGGGTAGTAATTCAGCAGCTGATCTGGCACCGCTTAATCAAGGTTACACAAGCTGGATGCCAATCCACAAAATAAAGTTATAAAACTTACATTAAGATTTATTCTAAACGGAGATATGGACTCTTGGACTCCCCCTTTAACTACTGTCAATCTCAACACTGACTAGCAATGTTTCTGGAGCTCTGCACAGTTACAAATGTAACCTGTCTTCACCTGGCAGAGGAATCACACCACCCGCAGAATGCCTTTGAAGGATCCATTTCACAGGAGATCGGAGGAATTCCAAGTCTTGGACAGAATATTATGTTGTCTGACTAGCCATGCTTGGCAAAGTATTTCTTCAGCAACTGTTCTGGCAGTAATTCTGAAGCCCTCATAATAGATGGGAAGACTAGTTCACAAATTCATTGTCCTGAAATTTGACAGGGTATTTGAGATCATCACTAGCATTTAATTAGGTTATTTTTCCAGAAAAAGAGATCCAGGGCACCTGAGTCCAGACTTGTGGTTCACATTCAGTGTACTGCTTTTAACTATGCTGTAGCCTCTCATCTTGAACTGACATTACACATCACTCATCACTATCTGTCAGAAGTTGTATCAGTATCTGTAGCAGCTCTTGCATCTTCTGGATGAAAATTCTCAATGTTTACCTTTAAAATGTCAATCCTTCTGCAATCTCAGCAGTCACAGTCCTGTTCATCAATTTGTTCTCATCTGCCCTGGAGATGTGCTGAGAATAAATGAAGCAACCAGGAAAATTTGAACACAAAAAAGAAGCTATAAAGTCATCTGCAGGTTTTGCTTTACAGGCTAGTTCTCAAAGGGATCCTTTCTGCATTGATAGCACTTGACTGTGATTTATCACTTACATCTTGTGTGGGAGGGACTGGCATAATTTTGATAACAGGTTGTCCTCTCTGTTGAGATTAAAAATGGCAGAATTTCTCCCCTGAGGTGACTACAAAGAGGCAGGAGACCAAACCAGTGGCATAGCCATTGCAGTTCATTTTCTATCCTGAAGTAACTGCTGAATTCAGACAGTGCTATGGACAATCCATGGTGCAAATTAGGAAATTGTTCCTATTATCAGTGACGGCCATCAAGAAGACTGCTTGCCATCTCTAGACAGCAAAGGTGCAAGGAAGGAAAGGCTAGGCTTTGGTGCTCCATGGCCTGCAGTAAATTTCTAGGACAGCCTGAGACAACTTCCTACTGCCTCTTACATTACTGAAACAGTTTTCTTTCCATAAAGACAGCATGCTTTTCTTATGCTTTGCCCTCAGACTGTGCCACACACTTCTGAATATCAAACCCTAGCAGTTGGGATGCTACTGAATAAATTACAGTCTGAATTGGCCTGCTTCTGGCCATTATTACAATGTTTGTGAACTGATCACAAAAGAGTACAGCAGATAATCATTGTAACCTTAGCCTCAGTAGGTTAATTACTTACAAATAATTTGGAAGACAATCTTCTCTGATAACAGTTCTTACATCAGATTTATTTTATTTCTAGGAAATTGATAAATCATTTGCTTATTTTGGTGACATATCTAGCAGAGCAAATATTCTATTTTATTACCCAAAATAAGTTGTTGTTAGTGAAGTACTAAACCCATTGTGAGAACAAAAAAAAGTCCTATTAGCAGTGACTTTCACAGTATATCCACACAAAGAGCCATTGGATAGCCATTGGATTAGGATTTCTAAATCCATGGGGGTATCTGAAAGAAATCCATGGATGCAGAACTTCCTGTCTCTGCTCTACAGCCTCTCTGCTATGACAGCATGTTTCAGGGCTCCCAGAGGAACTGATATATATAGGTGATTAATAATAAGAAGTGAAAAAGGTTTTAGCTGTGAATCACTTTTGATACTAACTGTATGTTGTCCATGCCTGGGGTGTTGAGCGGTTATATTCAGGTAGTAACAGTAGGAACATAAACACACGCTATCTATCTATCTATCTATCTATCTATCTATCTATCTATCTATCTATCATCTATCTATCATCTATCTATCTATCTATCTATCTATATCTATCTATCTATCTATCTATCAATCTATCTATCTATCTATCTATCTATCTATCTATCTATCTATCTATCTATCTATCTATCATCTAATCTATTTACCTACCGACCCACCTATATGCTACTTCTGCAGAGGAAAGAGAAAGACCTTAGAACCTGAATTCTACCTTAATGATTAGTACCCACACTGTTATTAGTACCCCACAGCTGGACAAAACAAATAAATGCTGAGTTCTGGAGCCTGCCTGCCATGGTAAATGCAAACACAAGTCCTCCCCATCTGGGGGAGAAGCCTTTGGCACAGGAAGCTTTGATTTCACTGTGATCTTTGTATCTCTCCTGTTGCTGAGTGGGAACACAGCCTCCAGGACTGCCAATCCAGCACCTACTGAAAGCACAGCATTCACTAAAAGACGGGAAAGAAAAAACACTTTCCTTTGATCTACAATCCATGCTCTGCCCCTTCTCTGCATTGTTCATACATATGCACCACATAAAAAACCACATCTAGAACAAGTTCTTTTCTGTTCATGTCTGCGAGCATGGGCTTGATCATCCAAAAGAATGAGCAGGTGGGACACAGGTGGGATCTCCTTCACTAAAATCACACAATTTTTATTCACTGGCTCCACTGACCCTTTGCTTGGAACGTTTTCTGCCAAGCCCTTGTGCCTTTGTGGTTACATTGTTGTGAGGTTTTAAGGTTGCTTAAAAGTAGGATACTCACAGGTGAAAAGCAGGCTGTTTTTTGTCTGCCTCTTTATCACAGCCAGATCAGGAAATGGTGATGAACTTCCATGCTTGCATGTTCTCTTCCATCAGAGCTGGAACTACCGGGGATCAGCTGCACATTTTAAATGTTTTCCATAAGTAGGTACTTACGACTATAATCATTCATCCTAAACCATAGATTTATGATGCAGTATTCTAATGCAAACTGTGACTGAAATTTCAATTTGCTGCTGCAGAAAGAGAGTGAAAAGTGAAAAATGGAATTTTTTAGGCAGACAGATAATTAAACCAGGGAGAACTGGCAAAACAGGTAAAAGTAATGGATAAGTAGCTGCTATACTGTAATTATATACTAGGGTATTAGCGATCTCAGAAATGGTTTGTTGTTCCATCACTGAATACATCTGGATCACTGAATTAAAAAAAAAAAAAAAGCACCTAATTTCATGATGAGTCTTCAGGGCTATTGGTATGCCTGCTTTCGGTTCTGTGTTAAAAGCCTGTCTAATTTTCCCCACTCTCTAAAATGAGATGTGGTTTCAAAGGGGAAGCTTTTTGACATTTACATAAGCACACATCACATGTTCAAAGCAAAGTGAAGTAACTTTACAGAGAAGCTCAGTAGTGCCCAAGACACAGTATGTCACTGTAAAAGTACATTTGAAAAATAATGCACTTGGAAAAAAGAACAATTGTGCTGCTATAGAGTCATTTGTAAGTCATGTTTATGGGCATTTCACTGACAGAAAGATATTTTTGTTTCACTAAAGCGGAAGTTAATTAAGGGTAGAATCCTTCTAGGGAAGCAAAAAGTCCTTCAAAAGATTCTGAAAGAAAATTTTCTCTTTTCACAATCCAAAGCACATATCTAGGAGCCACGCAAATTATAAATGTATCTAGATGGTGAATGTGTAAGTATATTTGGTGTGTGTGATATCAATGTCCTTTTCATGCACAGACTTGCATCTAAAAAAACAATAATTCACAAGCTGAAGAGAACATCCATTTTCTAGTATGAAAAAAAAAAAAAGAAGGGACTTTTTTGGTTTTAAACAATTGAGAGAAAGAGAGGGAGGAAAATTCCCCAGAAAACCTCGTCCTTATTTTATAAACCCTGACATTTTAGCAAGTTGCAACTGAGACTCTTTTGTATAGATTCCTAATTTATTCATAATTTTTGCTCTTTTGTGCATTGTCTGAGCAACTAGATTAAAAAGCAGTGTAAAATGCCTAAAGCAGTGTTTGTCAGCAGTTCTTTTTTATTTCAAAGCATCTGAATAGAGGAAGGCCAGTACTGTATTTCAAAACAGACAGGAAGGCTCTTGTTGGCAGCCGTTGCTGCAGAATGAATACACGCCATGAGCATAGACCGTTTGTCTGCTGATTACAGCAGACCCCGGGGGAGCGGGTGTTAGCTCTCATTTTCACCTCTTTTTCTCTCACAATGTCTCCTTGCTGTGGCAGTCCTGCCTCCCCTACTCCTCCTTGCCTTCATTCCTCACAGCTTTGAGTCGATCTGACTTGGCAGTGGTATATTTAAGACAGTTTTCCAAATTAAAATCAGACTAGGATGTTTGAAATGTGTTGACTTGCCTTGAAGGTTAACACAGAGAAGAGAAAAAAGAGAAGCTGTTCTCATTTGGAATTCAGCACTGTCATAATGAATGTACTTGGTATTCATGTGAATCTCACATGCATTTCCATAAGAGTGCTACTGTAATTTAACACTGGTACTAAAAACACTAGGGGGAGAGGGGGAGTTAAAATAAAATGTCATGGAATAAAAAGAAGAGTGTACATTGTGTCTCTGCAGCAACCGCACAGTTTGCCTGTTATCTTAATACTTGATTTATAAGATTTGTCTCCCATCCCCCACTGATTTCCATAAAATTTTCTCAGAGAAAGTATGAGAAATATTCATTTACTGTACTATATATATAGCTTTATGATTCAGTACTCCCAAGGGCAGTGGTGATGTATGTGCTACCAAATTGCATGGATTTTACACACCTATTTTCTCTGATATCCAATAAGAAATGTGTACTTTCTGCAGTAACCTTGCATTACTCATTACTTTGGAGAGACTGAGCATGCTGCGCCAAGAACGTTCAGTAGCCTGCTGTCTCATTTATTTTTTCTCACAGTATTTTAAAGGGGAAAATATGTGTTATGCTCCAGCAAGCCATTTTCTGAGATTCCTAATTCATTTTTAAAATAGGGTAAATGTCCATATCTCAGTATCAATAGACTTCAGAGTAACACAAAACTACACCACTTGTGAATAATTTTTTCTGATATAAATTTGACCATTCTTCCAGTTTTCTCTTTGTTCCTTTTCCAGTTTTCTCTTTCTGATTGCTGTTGGCAGTTTTTTCCGTTCTCAATAGCTTTGTATCGTTGGAACAACGCAATGAATGACAGCTTTAAAGCTTAATTATGGAAAAAACAATATTCCCATGTTACTCTTATAATCATTCCAGAGTCAAAGGGTGTTTCTTTCTACTCTTCGGTGATTTAAATACTTAAAACTTCAGTAATTGAAATCTTTATTAGATAACACTAACTCTGTGCCCCAAAATTAGGAGTTGGTTCCTACTTATCAGGGGAACAAATGAGTCAAAGAGAGCCACCAAAGGTGGGGTGGATACACAGATATCAGAAGCAAAGAAGAATAGGATGTAAACAAGGTTCTCTGTTGTTAAGCAGAATCTCAACTTTCAGCTTTTTTAAGGTTTCTTGTTTCCAAAGGAAAAGCTTAAAACTGAAATCCTGTCTGCCTATTTTGATTACCCTAGAACAACATGAAAAGAGCCTGATATTACAGAAGAAATATGTGATCAATTCACATACACAGGGAAGCAGTTCCCTCAAAGGAAGTCCTTAATTCTGTCTCTATTCAGAGAAAATGAACATGCTGGACATCTTGGAAGCTCCATGATGGAAAATTTGTCCTCTTCAGTTAAAGAGTTTGGTAGATAAGGCTGGTCACAGAAGGTCTCTTTCTTGCATCCTCCAGAAATGTTTTTTCTAATGTCTTTCTACTGATTTTTACAGAATTCTTGTTAAAAAGACTGCATCATTAGGGACTTAGACAGTGCTTGGACACATGACATAAGAAGACTAAATTCTGAATTTGAAGTGATAGAAATAGAGAAAATACTTTAAATCATTGACTATTTCATTGTTCAGCAGCATAGGCATGACAGGAAATGAAGCATCATGTTATGATACATATTCTGCTTTGAATGCTGAGTTTGGCCATTTGCACTGCACAGAGGAATAAATAGCGGAATTATCTTTGTTATGCGATGAGCCACTATGTACCTGTCTGTATTTTGCATACACAAGTAAATATTTAAATAATTTCCTTTTTTCTTTCTTTACATGGAAATCTGTTATAAAATACAACATAATTACAGCCAGTCTGGTTGTGGTGACCTGGGGAATAGGTCTTGATTTGGAACAAATTATTTTTTTGGCATGATTTTACAAGATCCAACTGTATTTTAGCAGCCACTGAAGTTAAAGGCACATTGATATATATTTCCTAGTAGATACCTAACAAAAAGAAGTGAGGAAAGGTGAAATACTTGAAAATGAAATAGACCCCTGCATCTAAAGAGGGATGCAGCAATGTGTTACTCTCTCAGTAGTTCCCTTTGTCTGAGAGCAAACTGAAATAACAAGACTAAGGTGGTGAAAGCACTGCATGAAGCCAGGCTTCACATATTTCTTATTCAGATTGGAAGTTTTGATGACCACAGTTGTAGTAGTATGGGAAGATAAGTAAGCAGAGATCATTATACATGAAAAATCACAGAACTTCTGACAAAGGCCAACTTACCCTATACTGAAGTCTTGCAAATATCTATGATCTGAGCATATACTTTTACCATAGCTTCCATTGCTTTGTCTGTGCAGACTTTGAAATTAAATTTCTTTTCTGCTGTGACTATTGCACTATGAAATGGAATACGCCTTTGCAGACTATATTACAAATGCTATTCTTTAATATATATGTAGAGCTATGTCATGCACAGCATGTCATCTGAAGCTTTAATAATAGAGACAATGAAAATTAATTACACATTTATTGGTTAATTTTTTCATTTTTACATGCACTGAGGCAGTCATCTTATTGACAATTCCTCTACGCTGTTACCACTGAGTGTAGTTCTCCCCTTTCTTTGTCCTCCACACTCTCTTGTCAGGTAATTTTCCATACAGTACTTTATCAGCTGTGTTTTGTTTTTTTTTTTTTTTTTGTAGGGTTATGTGATAAACAAGTTATTTTTAGGTAGGAAAAAGTGAATAGGCAAGTGCTGAAGCTGGCACTGCTAATTGGGGATTTGTCTATGGAAACACAATAGAAGAACACAGTTGAAGAATTGCAGCAAGTCAGCTTACATTCCTCTTTCAGACAACAGTAAACAGTAATAAATGGCCTCCTCACATTCAAAATTATGTCAGCACATTTTCTTTTTCTTTGCCTTTGTTGTGAAAAATATCTTTGCACTTGTTCACTTACTATATTTCATGTGATATTTGACAGTTTTCAGCTGAGGACTGTTAATATGTTAAAACACACTAGCTACATGACCTGGTATCAAGTTATATGATCAAATGCCATCCTTACCCTATATTATTGCTGCAAGTTAGTCTGAAAACATCCTTTCTGATGTGTGAAGATGTAAAAGTCAGTCTCCATCTAGTTACTAAAAATTAAATAGCTTCTAAAAGAAAGACATCTTGATGCCTAATACACAGAAGATGTTAAGTATATTGTGCTGAACTACAAATTTTCAGTCTTGAAAGGATATGTTTTTGATTTAATGAATGTGGGAGGAGAAAGGAGAAAACAATTCCAAAAGTAAATTAACAAAAGAATCATTTGCTAATTAAAGTCATTGAGAGGGTTACTTGACCCCACAGACATATATTAATGTTCTTATTTTTTATTTATGATCAGGGATCTGAGTAGGAACATGCTTAAATTTTGACTGGGAGACGAATTAGGTAGGAGTGTAACACAGTTTGGGAAGACGATGTGTTAACACATTAATGGATCAGAGCCTTAGTAGGAAGCAGCAATTTTTCTGCCAGTGTAGCCTTGCTGTATTTTAAGAATTTAATTGGTAATTTAAAGAATCAGGTGTCCATTCAGTTCTACAGAACAGAAGTGTTGCAGTCTGATGTGATACCTTGACCTCTGGAGTCTTGGCATTTGTCACCTTACAAAGCAATGGCACCCCATGGTAAGCAGAGCTGTATTATACAAACATGCACGGTATGGGAAATAAACGGGATGAACTGGAAATCTTTGTGTGGTCACAGTGCCATGATCTCACTACAAGTACTGGAATATGGTAGGATATTTCACATGACTGGAATGTTGTCATGTATAGCTATGTACTTTTTAGAAAGGACAGGTTAGAAAAGTGAAATGGAATTGCTCGTTGTGTGAGACAACAACTGGAATGTATCAAGCTCTACCCAGGGACAGATGGATGAGTAGAGAGTCTGTGGGTGAGAATTCAGGGACAGGCTAATATGGGGACACTGTCATGGACGTTTACTATAGGCCACCTGGTCAGCGGAAGGAAGTTGATGAGGCCTTCTATGAGCAGCTAGAAATAGCCTCATGGTCACAGGCCCTGGATTGCCTGGGGGACTTCAACCATGCAGAGACTTGTTGGGGGGATAACATGGCCCGGCACACACAGTCCAAGATGTTTCTGCAGACCACTGAATATAATTTTTTGTTACAAGTGGTAGAGGAGCCAACGAAGAAAGGTGTGTTGTTAGACCTTGTACTTACAAAACCAGGAAGGACTAGTTGAAGACGTAAATGTTGGGGGCAGCCTTGGCTGTAGTGAGCACGAGATGGTGGAACTTAGGATTCTGCATGGGGGAAGCAAACCAGTAAGCAGGATTAGAACCCTAAACTTCCAGAGAGCTAATTTTGGCCTCTTCAATGACCTACTTAAAGGAATCTCATGGGACAGAGCTTTAGAAGAGAACAGAGTCCAAGAGAGCTGGTCGGTATTTATGCACCTCTTCCTCCAAGACCAGTGTATCCCTGTGATGAAGAAATCAGGCAAAGGGGGCAGGAGACCTGCATGGGTGAGAAGGGAGATCCCAGTAAATCTTAAACTCAATAAAGAAATTTATGGGATGTGGAAAAAGGACAAGCCAAGTGGGAGGACTATAGGAACATCACCAGGGTATGCAGGGGATGATAAAAGGAAGGCTAAGGTCCACTTGGAATTGAGTCTGGCAAAGGACATCAAGAACAGCAAGAAGGGCTATGATTCTATGATACTATGATACTATCAGAATACACACAAATAAGAGATAAATGTGAATCATATTTTATAATAATTCATTACTACTCTTACTATACTACTCAAAATTATTTTAGTCTATACACAAGAGTGAAGATTATTAGTCTGCATAAAAACAACAGGTTTTGAAAAAAAAAAAGAAGTCTTGGTGAATTCATTTTCCAGTCCAGAATATTTGGACCTACAGAAGAGATGTGAGCAAAGGCTTTGATATGGCACTTGTATTTCTGGGAAAGCAGACTGCAAGAGGAAGTCCTGAAACACCATAATATTTGCTATCTAGTTTAATGATCTGAAAGTCTGTGCTGAATCAGAGGTAGAAATGTTAAAGTAATTACCTTGGAATGTCAGTTTAATGAATGTCTAATATGTGAAAGCATGATTTCTGTAATCTTTTCTATTGCCCAATTTATCATTGTTATTGTTCATTTACCTATATTATATAGTTCTGTTCTGAATTATATTCTTTAATATTCATTTTTCTTCAACATGGCTTGTTAGATAGGTAGTGAAAAGATCCTTTTTAAAAAGAAACCTTTGTACTTGGAAAAACTTTTAAATATATCAAAACATAAATCCATTCCCATCTCATATTTTTTGAAAAAATTCCCATGCTCCTTACTATGATTATTAGAAATATTTGTTTGAACAAGGACTATATCTTTTCAACTTCGCATTTGATTTGAAAGCCTGGCAATGTTACTGAATTTATGGGTTCCAGCATCCAGCCTCAGGCTTTGATTCTGCAAAAAGTTATCTGCATCCATAAATTTATTCTCTCTAGTGATCCCTCAACTACTTAGCTGAAACACAAGATTTGTGATAATGTGCATAAACAGGATTATTGACAACATCTAGTCCTAATACATGCTAGTATGGTATAAATGCAGTACTGTTTCCTAAATTCAGTGGTTAAACAAACCAGCTGGTGGAGAAAATGTGTCTCACTAGGACTACAAGAAAGAGCAAAGAAACTCCATGTCTCAATATACTATGACTCAGATAGTGTGTTTGGAAGAAGAAAGTTGAAAGAGACTGTAGGAACCTTGAATATTTGTTTAGGAGTGGCCGTATAACTCTTGAGTTTACATTCTTTTGTGATAATGTTCTCTCTAATATTTATAAAAACACCACCAACATCATCACCCTCCTTCCCCTTTAGAAGCCTTGAACTGGAACAAGAATAGTGAATTTTATGGTAGACATCACAGTAAAGAGTTATAAAATCATAGAATTAACTAGGTAGGAAAAGACCTTTAAGGTCATCAAATCCAACATTTACACCAGAACTGCCAAGTCCACCACTAAACCATGTCACTGAGGGCTTCATCTACCCAGTTTGTGAACACCTCCAGGGATGGTGATTCCACCACTGCCCTGGGCATCCTGTTCCAATGCCTGATCACCTTTTTGGGGAAGAAATTTTCCAAATATCCAATATAAACCTCCCCTGGTCCGCTTGAGGCCATTTACTCTTGTTCTATTGCTTGTTACTTGGGAAAGGAGACCAGCCCGCATCTCACTCCATCTCCCTTTCAGGTAGCTGTAGAAAGTGATAAGGTTTCCCCTGAGACTTCTCTCCTGTAGACTGAACACCCCAAGTTCCCTCAGCCTTTCCTCATCAGACTTGTGCTCCAGACCCTTCACCAGCTTTGTTGCCCTCTTCTGGACCTGCACCTCAATGTCTTTCTTGTAGTGATGGGCCCAGAACTGAACACAGGTTTTAAGATGCAGCCTCACCGGTGTCCGGTGCAGGAGGACAATCACTTCCCTGGCCCTGCTGGATATGCTACTCCTGATACAGAAAGAAAAGCGTATTTCTGCACATTTGCATTTTAAGAGTTTACCCAGCTGCTCAGTTTGAAATGGATTGATGAGTAGATGCCAAGAGATAAGTAGGCAAGGTGCAACATTTAAGACAGCTTCAAGTGATTAAATAAACTGGAATATTCACGAAACAACAACCAGGCGAAAACAGCAAGAAAAAGGACGAAGATGACAAATGTTTTGACATCTGCAGGGCTCTTTTTTCTCTCATGGACTAGTTGAAGCATGGCCAGACACTGGTCTTAGGGTAACTGACATGACCTCTACCTTCCAGAAGGAAATCAGGGCATACTTATAACTATTCTGTGTCCCAGCGGTGCAATGCTTTCCCAGGCAGACCCTCCATATCCACAAGAAAGTAATGGAGATTAATCAGCCAGAGAATTAGGGGCTGTCTGGCACATTCTCAAGAGGGAGAGAGGTTAGGTCTTATTCCTGTAAGGTAATACTAGCAATTTTAAGATTGAGAGCAGCAATAGTGACTGCAGGTTCTGAGGCTGTGCCAGGAGGAAAGATCTACAACAAAAAGCATACAAGGCTCTCCATGAGATGGAGAGGAACAATTTTACAGGTGTGCACAACTGCCGATTGGCATTTCTTGGCAAGATGAGTTCTCTTGAAACCAAACGCAGCACAATATTATATTTATAAAAGGACATGCTGGTGAGTGAAATGTTGGTGCAAAAATTCACCAAGATCAATTTCTCCCTTTTGTGGCAACTATGGCATACTTCAGGCCTTGGTTATATGCTCCATGTGCTTGGCACTCTTATGCAACTCACGTGCAAAAGGAAGCCAAATTTAAATCTTCAAAACATTGATCTTGCCAGTAAATATTTTACTCAGAACAGAAATTTACAATCCAGAAATGTGAAGGGTTTCATGCACATATGGGACAAATAACAGCTTAGCCGGAATTGTTTTACAGTCCTTGCAGAGTACTGTACAGCTAATAAGTCAAGAAATACCACTGGAATGGAATCATACGATAATCACATGATTATATTTTTTGATACATTACATAGTTCTTAAGTATAAAAAAAATGCACTAAAAGCTTAGGCTGTCCATTGTATCAAATTAAATCCGATTTAATGCTTAGTTGTGTGTCATGCAGATCAGATCCATTTGTACAAGATTGTACACTGTGAAGCTGGTTCGAATGAATGGCTTTCTCATTACTTCACCCTATTCTGCTGTCTCTTTTCCTGTCCTTTGTAACGTAATAGAGGACAGCTGTAGCAGTGAAGTGAATATTAACTAACCTCAGGGCCTCAGCAGATTGTGACTTTAATCCCTCCAAGTACCACTAAAATAAAAATTTAATTACAGTCAGTGTAGCTCTGTTAATGCCTGAAAAATATTTAACAATTAGTGGTTGGCTTAATTAAGCAAACTGCCTTTCACAAAGCAACCTGAAAAGTTTTTCCTTACATTTTTATCCCTCAGACTAATTAGTCTGATGTAAGCTTACAGCACTTCATTTACTGTTACTGAGTGCTGCATTACTGATCCGGTTACTGCGGCTTAACAGTTTTTAATGGATGAGAAGTTTTTAAAAGAAAAAAATAAACATTCATTGAGCACTAATATCTCTGAAAAATAAAAAATGCTTTCTAATAAGCCATGAAGTTTTGTTAGTTATTTATTCCTATGCAATTACATAGTTAATGATGTCTCAGCTATGATCATTTATTTAAATGAGTTTAATATGTATTGACTAACAAGTAGAGTACAGATATGTTTATCAGAAGACATTGTCTTGCACATCCAGAACATACAAACATGATTATATCCAAGTTTAGTGAAAAGACAGCCTACTATGGCCTGATTCAGGTATTCGTTATGAAAATTTATGATAAAAAGTAAGACCTACAATGTAAAAAGTAGTTCACAGCTGACTTTGACAACTAAGTCTTGTTGTTTAAATTAACATAATGTTGCTTTGACCTTGTTTGTTTGTGCTGTTAGTGTACAAGGTCCATTGTTCTTGTTTCTGTGGATTTTACTGAAGTTGCATTCCTGAATACTTATTATTACAGCTTTGTTTGTTTTCTGAAAATACAACATTGCAAGAAATTCCTGTAAACTGAGTTTGAATCATAACATTGACATCCAGTATCCTAGAGAAAAACACTGTTCAACAGTTGAACTTTATTTTGATATTTGAAATACTGATTTGATAGCAGATGTCTCCATTTTGTACTGGCTAGTGTATATTCAATTAACAGTGATTAACAGTGGTGGTAGATATTTACCTGAGGGCAGTTAACTACATATATCAACTTTTCAAGCTAAAGTCTTGCAGTTTCTTACCACTACAGCTAATGAATACAAAATTGATCTCTACATTATGTAGTGTATAAATATGTTCTGGATAAATTAATGTAATCATCTTAACAAGAAAGCATGAATTCCCTCAATAAGGACCACTGTCTATACAGAAAATAAGTTTTTACGTCTTCTTTATCCTTAAAAAATTACAGTTCAGACAACCCAAGGCAATACTGGAAATTCATAATGTTCAGCTTGAATCTACTGCCAAACATTTTGAAAAAAGTTTATCAATGTTGTACATAAGTTTATCACACTCAAAATATTTAGAAAAGTAGGTTATGCAGAACTAGCTAGACAAGTGAGTAAAACATGTTCAAGAAATGAGATTGACTTAATCTAAGTATATAAAACTGAAATAAAAAACTGATTAAGACTATTTTAAACCAGAATGCTTTATCCCTTTCACATGCCTGTCTGTCATTGGGATTTACAGGAACATTGTCTAGCTGTCTGCTTTCTACAATGGACAGATATTATTCAGTATAGCTGAATTATTTGTTTCAATTAAATAACTGTTTTGCTCCATACATATAGGGGTTTATCAGTAGAAACTCTTTTTTGTGCTAAAGACAAAAGAAGTAAGAATTAAATCAATGAGAAACAGAATGTCTGAAAGAAAATGATGCATAGTTTGATACAATTCAACATAATTGGCAACCTCTGCTTCTGGGCTCATGGTTAATTGAGGATTCAGATTAAGTTACCATTCATAATATTGGAAATGTAGTCTATTGAAGTCATGGTTTAAATAGTAAATGTTGACTGAAAAATGCAGAGAAGCACTTGGCAACTTCATAAATCCTCTTCTGGGAGTAACTGAACTTATTATGAAGGAGAAAAAGAAAAAAAAGCTACATTGCAAAGCTGAGAGGAGTGTAAAATTTCTTTCACCTAGCCTAAAAAAAAAAGGTGTTTTCAATCTCTTTGCATGACATTTAGATGGACTTCAAATGCTTTAATCTACATCATGACATAAAGTAGTATCTGTCAATGTGTACCTGCATTACTATTAAGGAAATGTTATTTCATCATCAAATTCCATTCTTTCAGTGTGTTTGCTCACTGAAGAATGCATGATGGTTCTCCTTAATGATACAAATAATTAACTTATAATGTTCAATTATACGTCTTTTCTCCAAAAACCCTTTTGGGGTTTTAGGTGTTTTTGTTTGTTTGTTTTTTTGGGGTTTGGTTTGTTTGATTGTTTGCTTGTTTTTGCTTGTTTGTTTGGTTTGTTTTTTTTTTTCTGTGTATTTTTTTTGGTTTTTTCTTTTTGTCAAATGTTGAAGTATTTCATAATGGTGTAATATATCTAATCGTCTTTGAATTTCACTGTACATGCATAACACATGTGAAAAAATAAGCAAAACTTGATCTAATTTTATATACCTCAGATCCACTGCCACAACTTTTACAACAAGAGCTACATTCCACTTTTTTTCATGGAAAGAACATGGTACAAGCCTTAAGCTATATTTTGTACTAAGAAATGCACTTATGAACCTCAGGATTAGAGCTTAGAAGGAAATTCATGAAATAGGATTTTTTTCCTGCTTTTCCCTCACTTGAGCTGTATTTATTACAAAACTGCATAGATTTCAAAGTCGAGGACAAAAAACTTGGTTGTGCATGCACACATTTACATACGTAAGTACTTAAAGGTGAAATCCTGTGTTCTGTAACACTCATGATACTCTTGTTGAATTTATAGGGGAGCATATGTGTATGTCTGAGGAAAAATGGTTGTCTCTTCCCTACACTCACTGGCGTATCCAATTAGGTTTGTGACCAGAAACACAACTTCCGTAAGTTAACATAGTTGTATTAACTCATTATGCTAAAATATAATGCAGGGAATCTCTGCCACATTAATATGATAGAATGCTGTTATACAGATAACCATAAATGGCTCCTTCCTCGTCTTCATGGAAAGGGGAGCATCCAGGAAAAGTTGGAAAGTAGGAAGGTGTTATTGTGGTTATGCAGCAATGCACTGGGCTATGTTGGGGTGGAGCTCTGTAAGTCTCATGAGGACACAGTTCTTTCTTTGATATCCAGGATGTGTCTTTGATCCCTGGTCAAATTTTCAGACTTGCAGAGCTCCAGCTTCTCCTGGGATTACATATTCAGTGTTTGAATAACTGTTACTCCAGTTTTTTTAACCTTCAACTCTACTTGCAATAGTACTGCTTAAATGAGGAAAAAAGAACCATACAACTATTTGGATTTGAGTTTAAATACAACCAGACCAACCCTGTAACATCTCATTTCTCCTATCTTGCATTTATTCCCCAGCTGAACGAACTCCCTAGGTGCTGATAAACTTGTAGGTTGCAATATAGTAAAAACTGTGTCAGAATATAACAGGAGTTTTCCAATTCTTTGTCTTTTTAATTAATACTCAGTTCTAAATCCCACATTCCTTTTATAGCAGGTATGTTTTCTTCCACAACATTACGTAAAGCACCATAGGTCTTAGACAGGCCTGAAATAATATAGCACGTTGACAAAAATTAGTGAATATGAGTCTGAGGTGAATTTTGGTACAGTAAACATATAAATCACTTGATTCATTTCTCCTTTTACATATTTGGTTTATTTCTCTGGCATTTGTCAGCTGGCCAAGTGACTCTTTGGCTCACATATGCTAATCAAGTGCTTTAAAAAAAATCCTTGATCTTTTCAAAATGACAAATATATCTGCATAATAATACTGATTAATATTTTGAAATCTCAATAAAACCAGCTGCAAAGATCAATGACAGATGTCATTTCAAATGCATACTTAGCCCAAAGAAAGAGCACAAAGGAAGCCAAAAAATGTTGTGAAACAACAAAAAAATATTGACAGACTTCAAATGCCTTATAGAAAGGTAGGTTGAAATAATATGTAGTCACACATTCACTTCATATCTTAGAATTAAATCTGTCCTATCATGCACTCTATAGATGTAATAGGAGGTTTTGATGACTTTTGCAAAATATTAAGTAGTAGTTAGAAAAGTTTCCCAACCTACTCTGCAAATTAATAGGTGTAGGTAACTCATATTGGGTTATATTTGCAAGCTGTGATCATTTTTTGTGAATATACCAGGATTTTGCAAATGGTACAAAGCAGTTTAATACATAGCAGAATGAGTTTAATGTAACAACAATAAGTCAGAAGCATTAGAGTGGGTCATACTGAAAGCTGCAGCTTTTTCCTTCACTCTTTGTATTTGCAAGCAGAGGCAAAATCAATTTTTGTTTTTTTTCCCCCTAGTCTGGTGTGTTTGAAAAAGTCATTGTTCATGAATGTCTTCCGTTTCCTAGTGACATTGTTACTAGTCAAAAGTAAACTGTTTCTCTTATGCTGTATAACTGAACCATTATGCATTATTTCTTGCACATTTTTTTCTGTCATTCAGGAGAGCTTGGTATGATAAATGGGATACCAATGAAATGCTTACATTAGCTGACATCATACTTCTGGCCTCTATGATAAAAATTTCCATTACCCATTGTCGTGGTTTAAGCCTCTCTAACCACGCAGACTCTCTCTCACTCACTTCCCCCTCTTTTTTTCCCCCACTCCCGGAGGGATGGGAAGGAGAATCGAAAAGAATGCAACTCCCACAGGTTGAGATAAGAACAGTTTAGTAACTAAAGTATAACACAAATCACTACTGCTACCACCAATAATAATAATGACAAGAGAAATACAAGGAAAGAATACAATTCTCACCACCTAATAACAAGCCCGACCATGCAGTGCACCCCCCACCCTTCTGGGTCTCTGCTCTCCGCTCTCCATCCTGGGCATGACGTGCTGTGGTATGGAATAACCTCTTTGGTCAGTTTGGGTCAGGTGTCCTGTCTCTGCTTCCTCCTGGCTCCCCTCCTCCCTGGCAGAGCATGAGACTCAGAAAGTCCTTGGCCAGACCAAAACATCACTAAGCAGTAACCAAAACACTGGTGTTATCAGCGCTGTTCCCAGGCCCAAAATCAAAAACACAAGGCTGCACCAGCTACCAAGAAGGGGAAAAATGACTGCTGCTGCTGAACCCATGACACCCATTATGAAGTTAGTTATTAAGGAAAATAAGGACTACACATTTTATTATACATAAAATTGTACTTATTTTTGGCAAAGTGACCTTAAAAATTGTGGACTATGTACTAAGTTACAGAGCATATTACACCATGATCCTCGTGGAAAAATCTTGTGAAGTTCATTCCCTAATGGCATCACAAAACACAGTCATACTGAAAGTGGTAAAATATGCTATTACACTGGTGTTTAGAACATGCCATGTCCCATTATTATCAAAACCTTCAGGGGTCATGATGTGCCATCTAAGACATGATCTTGGGATGAAAATGTAAATTTTTGATACAAAACTTTAGTCTCAACAAAAATTAACTTGAATGAGTTTAAGAAATTAGAACCTCCAACAAGGTGTTTCTGCAAGAGGAAAGTTAAGGAATGAAATCTAGAATTAAAAGCTTATTGTAGCTAATTCTGCTTCATCTGATATCAAAGTGCTCAAAAACATACATCATGTACATAATGGTTTGGAAAAGGATGGAATGCATAGTCCTGATCAACAAGGACTTCTCAATTTCTGCTTGAATGAGAATTGCACATTTCTTTAAAATGATAATTTGGTATGTTCCATTGATTTCCAAGCCTTTCCAATTCTTCTCCAAGCAGAGATACAGAAAGGTGAACAAGGTTATTCTAGTATAATATCTAGCACTTTAGGCAAACTGGAATCTAATGATGTCTATTTTCCCAAATCAGCAATCTTTTAGCCTACTTCTCAGTGTAATTTCCAGACAATTATTGTGTAACTAAAGTTTCTGAACTTATAAATTTCCTGTATTTTGTGTTTTTACAAATTTATAATTATTAAAAAGCAATAATTTAAAAGTCAAAGAGATAACATCCAGTATCATGATATTTTTCCCTCTTGCGCACTGACCACACATAAAAACATATCTTTTGTATTTGGTAATGTTTTTTTCACAGTTACAAATCATCTCATGTTAATTCTCTCAACAGTAAAGTGAAAGCATAAATTCTACCAGCAAAACAAAACTGCATCAGTATTAGACTGAGCTTAAAGGCTGTCATATAGATATATTCAATTTTTTATCGATATAGAAGTGAATCCAAAATGTAACATGCTGGCATATAAACATAGAACTCATATAGCCACTGTGATCTCCTGATAAAATTTGTAACTACATTTTGCATTAAAGATGCTGCAATTTTTATTTTTGATTCAGAAGCTGCATATCTGAAGGGGGCATATAGGGATCCTGGAAAGGGACTCTTCATTAGGGACTGTAGTGAGAGGACAAGGGGTAACAGGTTCAAACTCAAACAGGGGAAGTTTAGATTGGATATGAGGAAGAAATTCTTTACTGTAAGGGTTGTGAGGCACTGGAATGGGTTGCCAGGGAAGTTGTGAATGCTCTGTCGCTGGTGGTCTTCAAGGCTGGATTGGACATAGCCTTGGTTGGCATAGTTTAGTGGGAGGTGTCCCTGCCCATGCCCATCTCTGCTAACAGGTTTTACATTTGTTTGATTCTCCCCGGGGAAGGAAAGGGAGTGAGCAAGCGGCTACAAAGTGCTGAGTAACCAGCTGGGTTTAAACCATGACACAGAGTCTGTGATTCTAAGTCACAGACTCAGACATCTGCCAACAAGTTCAAAGAAGACCATTTCAATGCTGAGAGTATCATCCAGTTAGATGGACATCTGGACTCTGCAAACGTGAAGTTGTCAAGGACGCATACATCACTCGGGAGTGATTTGCATGAACCAAAACAAAAAAACCTCACACAAACAAACAAGCAAAAAACCAACAACCCCCCCCCCCAAAATAAAAACCAAACACAAACACTCAGCAGCAGAGGTAATAAACATACCAAAGTCACCATGACTACTACTAAGTTATAGAAGTTGTGAGGAATTTGGATTTGAATCACAAAGAATGGGAATCCTAATTAAACTCTGTCCATATTTCATGTAAGGAGAGCTTTATTTCCTTGTGGGTTACTCTAACTGCCTTCTGTCAAGATGTTTTGTCAAGTTTTGTGCTGACTGCGCTGTGTCAAGGTACAACCAACTGCCTGATATGAAAGCAAACTGCTAGAAGTGTGCTTCATGAAATGTTTTAGACAGTTGGAATCATACTAATACAGACTCTCTAGGCATTGAGTTCAGTGATCTGCAGACACTTTCCCAAAAAATGCTAAGAATGTGCATCTTGCTTGTGCCAACCAATTCTGCTTGAGAAAAGATTCCTCTTTGTCCTGAAATTTTACTCAAACCTTGAGAGGTTTTGAACACTCTTTGGAATACTAATACATTCTCTCTGTCCAAGATCAAGTTCTGATGCAAAAGAGGAAAAACATGTCCTCCTGGAAACAAAACTTAATATCAGAAAACATGAGGTAGGTAAGGAGAGGACAGAGAAAAGGGAGGATGAAACGAAAATAAAAAAGGGAGAATTCCTGTTTTCTGCTGCCACAGGGAACCAGAAGAATCTATGGAGTAAATTTGCCTCGAAGAAAACCCTCTGTGATCATGTTTCTTTTCAAAATGCTTTAAGAATATCAGAAAATCTGTCTAACCAGTGAAAATCAAGTGCCAAAACGTTCTCAGAATGATTTAGCTGCCCTCTAGTACCCTGAGGGCTTTGAGTTGCCACATGGAAAGGGTGAGAATCATTTCTGTTATCTATATTAGTCTCATGCAGATTCTGATGATAAGGTAAAGAGCCTAAAATGGTTCTAGGCGCTTAGGTTGAAAGATCTGATTTTTCCCATGTATCACAAGACAACTCAAACACCACTATTACTGTGACACACACTTATTTCCATGCAACTTTCAAAGCCTGTCTTAAAACTGTTATAGTTCCACTTTCTTGTGTGAAAGTAAGCATTCGATGATTAGAATTTTCTTCTAGTTTAAACATAGTTATGGCATATTCGTAACTGTTTAACTTACACCTCTGCTATCTTTTTATTTAAAAACTTGGGCCTACCAAAAATGTTCAGAATGAACTTATGCTGTTCCCCACCACCAATTTTGTAGATAGGCGCATCAACCTATTTGTAATTTCCCATATTCAACAGACTCAAAGCTTTCCTAGCATTTTAAGTATTTGTACTTCTGGCTTAAATTCTTTGCATACAGGTGACCAGATCTGTGCAAAACAATATAATGAGATTTTACTTTGTATACTAGTACTAGTACATAGCTGTGTTTGTTTAAAACACCTTACCTCCTGCATTAGTTTTTTCACAGTTGCATCAGCATAGCAACTCTTAATAATCCCATGACCAGTATCCTTAAACTTCATCATCACTGCAACTGATGAGCATTTCATAATATTGAAAATTCTTATTACAAGTGCCTGAGTGCATGACTTTGAATTATGTGCTCCAAGATTTAATTCCCATTTCTATTTCTTTTCTACAAGGTAGACTGTGTTTCCCATATATTTTCCTCAGTTGTAGTAACACTTGGTTACCACATGCCTACACTTTTCGCACTGAGATTTCCAGGTATTTTTCTTTTTAAGTTGAATATTTGTTGAGGATTTCTTCCTGAGAGGCAGAGCACAAAGCTTGATACAAGCATCGTTCTCTGGCTGTCTGAGCAAGGGAGATGTGACCCCGTTCCACATCTGTCCTCAGTACTGAATAAAAAGTTCTGCATTAGAAAGGTCACTCTGTTCCTCTCCATGTATCACTTACCATCCCTTGGTTAAAACACAGGCAGTTTTCTGCCATTGCCTATTTCTAGCCTTGACCAATACATTAAATTTCTTGGTAAATTAAAATTGTATTTTTGCAGGTGTTTGCTAATACTGTCAATTTTTACTAATACTTCCAATACAGCAATTTTTCTTCCTTTCCCTATGCCTTTTCATGAAGCAGTTTAAGTTTAGCCTGTGTGTAGAATGATGCAAAATACCTATTCCAATTTTCTGTCCTGGTTTCCTCTACAAAATCCATCATTCACGAGTTGCATGTACACATTGTTTAATGAAAAGCATCCAGAGCTATAGGAGATTTTCTTATCCAGAGTGAATCACCAGAAATAGGATAGGATATGGGAAAATATATCTGCCAGATTTTTGTAATAACAATAACAATTTTTTTGCAAGATTAATCTTTTATGGAGGATTTTTAATCCCTCCAATACTCGCAGCACACATACAAATAAATTAGACACAGCTCTTCCATTGAACTGAAAATGAGACCATAGTACTTACAAGCTCCTAAAGGATCATATGCATGTTGTAGGTCAATCTTAAAACAGTGAGACATTTCTAACATTTCCCTGCATACAGTGTTATTTTCACTTGCTTAAAAATTCTGCAAGAACAAATATATTCAGGGTTAAAGTTCCAGTCCTTTCTTCCTAATTTGCGCTAAGATTTCCTACATGAGTGAGGTGGACTGAGAATGGCTCACTTATTGCTGAACTATGCTAACGAAAGGTCACACATGTTCACTTCCCTCACAGCTGGAATGAGAGCAGAGATTTGTAACGTGGCTGATCTCTAACACAGTGAGTTAAATCTCATCTCTGCAAGCAGAGGCCAAAAAAAAAAAAAAGAATAAAAAGAATTAAAAAAGATTATAGAAGTGGTACATGTATTAACCCCCCCCCCAAAAAAAAAAAAAAAAAACAAACAAAAAACAAACAAACAAACAAAAAAAAACCCAAACAAAAAAAAAAAAAAAACAGACAAAAAATGAAAAAAACCACAAAAAACACAACAACCCAAAAAAAACCCCAGGAATAAGATTTCAGGGCCATGTAGAAGGAATTATCTATTTAACATGCATGCACAGTGACCATGGCTGAGAGTGTGATAAGTGACCTGGTTCTTATGAGCACTGGTGTGTCTGTCATTACCAAAACAGGCACAAGTCCTTGTGCTGTCACTGACGATGAGCAACTGGACATGCACATTTAGCCATGTCCCAATGAAGCCATGGGTATTTGTTAATTATGAAAGCAAGTAATTGAATTTTCTTGTGCTCTTACTTCTCATTCCTGCTGCCTGGAAATTGTATTTAGAGCTAATTAAAAGCATCAAGAAACTCAAGTGTTGAGAGTGGTAGTCATCAAAGCTCAGGCAGGTTTCTGATAATTTCTTGGAAGACTGCTGAAATGACTGAGTTTCCAGTAACCAAAACTTTGGGGCAGTCTCACCCAAGCCAGTATTACCAGCTTCTGTGTTGTGGAGTACAGAGGCAAATGTCCCATTTCAGTGGAGGAACCAGCAAGGAGGTCTTACAGGAACTGAGACTTCAGGCTCATAGTAGCATGTGAGGCTCTGCCTACTGGAGCTATGAGACTTTCTGGCACTGCACTGGCTAACCCTGCTCATACCAGCGTGGGTCTAACCTGGCCACAGATAAATTTGATCAGCAGTCACTCAAGTCTCCTAGAGCTTTGTGAGCTTTCAACATTCACAAAAAGTACTGTTGAGAACACATCCTTTATGTACTTGCTAGTTTTGCTTTAAATTGTCTTGCAGAAAATGAATGCTTGAAAAAAGAATACCACTGAGATGAGCTGGTTCAGAAGCCAAGGGAAAAAAAAAAAAAAAACCAACAAAAAACATAAAGGTGAATTTCAGCTGCGATCATTCTCCTGGCCTGAGGAGCATAACAAGCAATGATAAAAAATTTACATTAGTGCTTGCCCTCAGCACAAGGGGCTGAAAGGAGCATCAGCTGGTCTGAAACCAAGAAAAGAGCAAACAATTACTGCAGCCTGGGAAGTCTTTGGAAACATTAATTATTGCAGACCAATACTCTACCTACTGCTTATCTTTTTATATTCGCAGGCAAAAGTTGGATTGAAGTTTGTTGCTGTGGGGGTGCCATGGAACCACTGAATTAGTTTATAATTGAGGTAGCATGTTGCAGGGCTTCAAGAAATGATGCTCCCCTAACTCTGGGGGGCTGTGGCTTAAATCAGTGCACTGTAAAAACAACAGAAACATAAAAGTTAACTTGGTAGAATGTATACGACATTAAGGACTATTTCCTTCAGTTCATTTTAAGGAAATCAGGTTTATTGTTTATTCCACATTTCTTTATACATTTTGCACAACAAGATTATCTGTGGTAATGAGGCAAATTGCAAATATACCAATATACCACTTCATTGTCTTAGATATAATTTCAAAGGAAAAATGTTTCCCAGGAGATAACTATATTATATACTGATCCAAGCAGAAAAATAGAGACTCTTTTCCTGAAGGCTTGACTGCAGAAGAGCGCAGCAACAGTTGTAAAAAGACTTTATCATGGCTTTATCTTCAACAGTGTCACACTTCAGAAAAGTAGAAAGGAACAAAAACAAACTTTGCAAAGGCTAAGAAGTGCTAATCTCACACAGCATAAAGAGTGTCATGAACAGCATGGATTGAACGGTATTTGCTTGCAACAATTAGATCAGGCTTTTAAGCTCAGAAACACATTGGCTTGTAAAGTTTAAAGGACTAGAAATCATGGCTACCACTGAGGTTGTATGTTTTGCTGCTGTGAAATAAGGGGGAAAAAGCAGAGAAAGTTGAGTTTTACAAAAAGTAACCAGTTGCCAAAAGTACACAGTGCTAGGAAATTGTGTTTATGTGGGATTTACCCATCACTGTCTTCATTGACTATGGAGCCTAAGGGTACAAAACTGATTAATTTTCTAAATGAATAAATAATTGATAAATAAATATAGTTGCATCATTTAATGAAATACAGAGGGTGTGTGAACAAACACACAAAATAGAAAACATTGGTTAGTTAATTATTTATTTCTTCCCTTTGGATGCTTGAATATCTCCTCTTCTTTCTGGTCTTCTATTCTTCTTTAAACACTCTTTCTGCATTGGTAAGAAAATTGTGCATGTGCCGAGAGTGAGTTAAGGTTTCCCAGACAGGCATGGTTTCCAGATTTGGCTATGAAAATTTTGTTTAGTTCCTCATTTCCGAGCAACCAAGAAAACGTTATGTGGTGGTTCAAGGTATTTAGTTATTTAAGAAGTGATTTCACTGACAATGAGATTTTGAGCTTAAAAAAAATAAATTTGTTACAGATCTTTATGTCTAATGGTAAAGAAAGAAGACTGACATATTTAGGAAGCATTGTCCACTGTCGGTACAGAAATGTTATTAGTGATGAACAGATGCAGTCATGTGTGTTAACTGTTAGAATATAGAGCAGATTAAAATGGTAAATATTTTGATCATTAATTCTAATCTTACTGTTGCAAGACTGCTAAAATGCATGCATTTTCTTTAGAAAACTGCCACAAATCTTAGCAATACCGTTTGCTGGAAGTTCTCCCAGTGCTAACATGTCTGTGATGGAAATCTGAAAAATAATTCCTCTCTTCTGTCTCCAGCTGGATCTGAATATTATTTATTTCATTTATCACTCAGTTTCTTCTGAGATAAGCATTTAGGGTCTTCTTTTCAACATTTCCCAAACACTAGTCCCTCAATGCAATATTATTTATTTCCAGTCAAAATTGGCCTTAATTAAGTCAAAGATGACCCATGGAAATAAAATATTTGAGCAAAGGTAGAAAACAAGCACCTCCTCCATCTTACTAACCCAAGGTTAGTAATGGTATGGGATCTGATTTAAACAAAATTATTCCCTCTCCCATGCCCTCTGAAAGAAGTGCCTAGTAATCACTCTGTCACACTTTCTTTCCCCGTCAGCTTTTAGGACCTAGGTTTACTCAGAAAAACCATTTAATTAAACAAAAAAACTTAGGTTTTAACAAGATTCCCAAGGGGAAACAAGCCCAAAGCTTTTCCACAGATGTAAACTTATTATTAGTTCATTCTTGTCAGTAGCTTGAAAGTAGTGAGATTAATACTGATAAAATTCTTCTAAGCATTCATAAACAATTTTAAATGAAAATTTCCCTTGTCTTTAGGTAAGTGATTTGTTTTGTGCTTTCCACCGACATTTTAAACATTATAGTATAACAGAACAAATGTTGTGCAGATGCATGTGCTGAAACAGAGTATCTATCTTAAGCAGCTATTGATGAATATTTATGAAGAGACTTTTCCAAAGAGTAGTGGTAATTTTTACACAAAACATGTTTCTAAGAATTCATGTGGTCAAGAAAAGTAACAATATAACCAATTCTTCAAGCTGTAAATATGGAAATCATAAAACATTTTATTTTTCAGTGCAGTTAATAAGCAACATTTATCCATACCCAAGATTTTGCTAAACAAATAATAATTTCAAATACAGTAGAATATCTTAAAAGTTTGTAAGCAAATTCAGTAAAGTCTAAAGAAATGTAACATGGTACCTTGTGGTACCTGGAGAGAAAGGCAACAACTTAAGAACACCCAGATCCTGAATAAAGGGATGATGGCCAAGTTTTTGAAAACCACTCTTAGACCAGAAGACAATAGCATAGGCTGCTCAAAAGGATTAGTCTTTGGATTTGTTTCATTTAGTAGTTCTGTTAATAATACTGGTATAATATTCCAAGCAATATACTGATAAACTGGAGAACATGCCTTGAAGAGGACCAAATTAGGAAATATTTATCGTTGCACAGTAGGTTAATTAACAAACTGGCTTACTCTGAGGACTGATTATCTAAAAAAAAAAAAAAGATACAAAAGGTCATGCACTTGGAGGTAATAATTTCTGCGACAAGCTGTAGGCTCGTCCATCTTAAACATATGAAGAAATAAAAAAATGCATTTTTTTAAACAGAGAATTTACTAATACAATCTATGAAGCAAAGCAAATTAAAACTTAGAATATTGCAAAACATATTCCTGCAAAGGAAATACAATGAATTTGCAAAAAAATTATGAACTCATATTCCAAGAAGATAAGTTTAGAAAAAATTGATCCAGTCTTCTAGGATGGCCTTGAAAATTATGTTTTCTGGGTGAACAATAAAAGAGGACAGTCCCCCTAACACGAGAATGCTAAAAAAGCAATTGGCTTCCTCAGCCTGAGATGAAGGCTATATTCTGTAAATACACTGAATAACAATTCACATCAAATGCCAGTGAGGAAAAGAACTCTAAGCTAAAACAGAAATAAATAGGCATAAGTTGACCATGAGTACTTTAGAAAATTGTATGGTGGCAACCCTGCAGAAGTGGCACTCCAGTGGAGTACTTCCAAACAAGTAGTCAGAATAAAAAAAAATAAAAGAGCTAACTTAAAGTGATGTTTGGTGGTTTTAAGAAAGGTATTATCCAACATGGTTTCCAGCATTATCAGTTAGCAACCAGGAACTCCCAGTGTACTGACATAAATTCCCTAGGTTTTCTTCTTTCATATGCTTTTGTATTCAAAACATGTGAAGGCATATTCAAGTCCACATATATTTTTTTCCAATTCACCTGGCAAAGCAGATATTTGCAGCAGGGTAATAAAATCTGCACACATTTTCATGAAGAGGCTGTATGTAAGCCTGCATAGTACTTCAAACTGTAAGTTACTTTTGCCCTACTTTGTGAGCTTAATGTTGAATTTTTAGTTCCTCTGTTCATTTTATATCAAAGTAAATATGGGGACTATGCCTTTCGAAACTACAACAGTCTGGTGTTTCATTGTTTCTAATTAAGGAGTTTCTTTACTTTCATGCTTGCCCATAACTTGTACTACTGTTAATGGGAATTCTGTTTGTGCACTGATCTGAGAACAGACCCCTTAGATACCACATAAATATCTTTACAGTTGACAGGCCATTGTTGACCAACTGAGTAAACTGATATCCTCATGCACTACTTATCTGAAGTTGTAGCTAGACTTCAAATTTTTTTTATGAGCTATAAGGTCAGGGGAAATAAGTAATTTAAATTAGGATAAAGGCACCATGAAGGTATTAGTTCAGTTCATCCTAATCTAATGATCACACTTAGCCTCCCAAAGTTGTTCAACTCACTCCCAGAGAGAATTCAGCTGTTTTCTGTAGCTAGTTAGCCTGGCTCCATCCACAACCAAGGAGAAAAAGCACATGGAATAAGCCTCCTCCTGAAAACATCTGCCTTTTTTCCCAGTAACTGGATGACTAGTACAGGCTGTCTTTCTGTTAATGACTAAAATAATGATCAGAATCACAACTAGAGTGGGAGACAATTTACAGGAATCCTTGAGTTATAGCTCTGTCTTTTGTAGAATATGTCTGAAAAAGTGTCAATAACTCTCATTATCCCTTTTCTGATTTGAATTACAATAAATGCACATAAAATTGAAGAGATAATTTCTGAAATAGCAAATATTGGTTAGAAGACAGATGATTAATGGAGGAATACACTATCTAAACTGGAAAAGATAATTTTAAGAAACTGTTACTATTCTAAAGGCAGGTGGTTTACATAGTATTAGCATAATTATTTATAGCTATGATACTAGAAATCAGTAATTGCTATGGAAATAATCTAGATTCCCTGCAGCACCCTCACATGATTTCCCAGTAATAAACTACTATGTTCTTTTTTCCAGAAATAGTGGAAGCAGTCCTGCAGTAAATAATGTTCTTTTTCATTAATGTTATTATTTTGCTGTTTCACAGATAGGACAGCAGCAAAGCAAGCAGCAGGTATGTGAATGCTTTTTAAAATAACCAAAGAAACCTCTAAGCTTGTGATCTAAGTGCCCTATAAGGCTGCTCATCATCACAAGCCTGAGTGCACACATAAGGCTCATAGTGAAATGTAAGCCTATAAAATACATGGAGGAAAACAAACTTTGCTGACCTAGAATGTGGGAAATACAATCAGCTGTTGAAATTATAAAGAAAATCAATGCTAAACCTCTGATGTGGCCGGGATACTGGAGGTGAATTTTCAATTTTATCTTTTGTCTGTGTTAAAAGTAATAAATAAGCAATTAAAAAGGAACAATAGATTAACAGAGATGAAAAGGTTACGCAGTAATTAATTCTCTTTCCTGAAAAGCGTAACTACTTGCACGTATGATATACAAATTAATTATGTGATGCCTTCTATTGTTTTGTGATTCATTTGCTTCTCACACCTTTCCTTCTTGACTAGGAGAAAACTAAAACCAGACAGCTTCATTAAATAAGACTGTTACAATAAAAGCTCAAGTACACTAGGCAATGGTAAGAGTCCCAAATAAACAGAGTAATAATATGAAAACAGTCCCAATGGGAGTTGAACTGACATCTGAGCTCAAAGTAGCATGGGGATAAAAGCATATTTGCAAAACAAATAGCCTGACTTAAAAAAAAAATGTCTGTGGAGATGCATTTTGCAGCAGAGTGACCTCTAAGTATGTTTTTCCCTCCCTGAACCTTAATGTTTTATTTTTTCGCCTCCCTGAATGCCTTAATGTTCACACTGAGGGAAACCTGCAGCGTAAGTCTACTTGCATATATATACAACATATACACATTGTTATGGTTTTATCTCCTCAGTGTGATTCAACTGGATTTACTTCCACGTATATGTGAGTCCCTTTCTTCTGTTCTCTTTCAGTCATACAAAGAAATGAAACCCTGGTGAACTTAGTCAGAGGGTGGTTTCTGGTTTACTTAGTAGCAACGTCCTCAGAGCCTTATTCGGTTTTGGTTTTCTCAAATGCTGGGCTCGTTAAACACTCTTCAAACACAAGAAAAATAAACCAGCACATTTCATTTCTTTCTCAGTCTGAAAGAGTTGTGCAAAGAACCAGCATGTTTCTAAGTAGGCAGTAACAAGTACAGTGCAAAACATATTTACAGCACTTGAAAAATTTGAAAAAGAAAGCACTCCAGCTGAAATATAATCCTTTTCCTGGGTCTTTTGCTGCATAATTGTCTAATATGTTAGTGGGAATAAGCAGTATTGCCCAACTGGGATCCATTTACAATAAAGCAACCAAATAATTCATGTGTACAAAAGATGTAAAGCTTGTTTTTGGAGAAAATAATACCATTCTAAAAACCAAAACTATGTGGTGTGTAGAGTTAGTAAGTCTTTTCTTAGTTGCAAAATTAGTGTCAAATTGCTAAGGCTGCAAACTACGTCAGCATAAGTCATTCTCATTAATTTGATGGATGAAGGTAGGATTTTCAAAGAGCAGGCTTCTCAATCTATTTTTATTTTAATCAGCTAAATAATGAGATGGGGGTAAAGTTGCTTAACCAGGCCAAGGGAAGAAGAAAGCAGAATCATCTTAAAACACCAATCCTGGATTTAATAGCCTACAACAAAATACTAAGCAGGTCATCTTCATGGTTCAGCAATTCCTGAAAGCCCTGTCTACTTTTCAACAGCTTATTGGCAGCCAGTGTGTAAGATCTTCCAATGAGATCTGATTTACAGCACTAAAGGGTTTTGCAGAAAAAAATGAAGAGCCAGAATGGTACACTGTTTTCTGTACATTCTGCCTGTGCACACATATACCAAAAAACCCCAAATCCTCAGGAACTGATTTGGCCCTCATGATAAGGATCTCTTGCATGTTTCATTGACATAAACAGGTCACAGTGCTTGGAAAAGCTTATAGAACTCCACAGCAATCTGGTTTGGTTTTTCTGGGTCAGAGTTTATCTTGTTAAGCTATCTAATTGAACACGGCCCATGTGATACAGCATGACTAAGTGCATTAAATAAGGAGCCAGTGGGAAGGAGGGGTGAATTTATTTCTGCGTGGTGTGGAAAGGGTGCAAGTTCCTGGCAATACCCAAATTACCTTTGAAACAGCTATTTTCATTGCTGGAGAAGATTATGTCCAACTTATGTAATACATTTTCTATATGCACACATATACTGTCCAAAACGAGTTTAGTAAGTTGTGATTGTGAGGTGGCATTTCACCTTTAAGCAAAATTGATATGTCTTTATCTCCATTTCCCTGGGGTAAGTCTGAAATAATTGTATTGTTCTCAGATGAACAATGGCAGATTTACATTGAAGTAACAAAGTTTAAAATAAGACCCCAAATGTTGAGTAAGTTAAAGCAAATAACAGCATGATTTAAATCACAGAAGCACAAACCAGGCCCTATGCAGATCTCAGTAAAGTGAATTATATCTAATAACACTTATGGCTTCCTAGCACTATTAGATTTTCCTTTTTACATAAATGCTTAAGTTATGATAAAACCCAGAGCTGTGTCAGTTCTTTTCAGTCTCAGCACATTTGTTATTAGCATAAGAAATGCTGCTTATGGCAGAGGCAGCCGTGCTTGAAATTTCTGAATTAATGGATTTGATTTTCTCTTGAGACAAACCATCAGCCTTGCAGTAATGGAAATAGATATAGTTGGTAAAACAAATAAAAAGCTGGCATGCAGATAAAACTGGTTTCAGTTTAAAATAGTAATATTGTAACTGAAGCAAACAATTACAGGGTTGCTCCTGGGCGCGAAAGAAATAACACAAAAATGAAGTAATGTTTTCGTTAAGTATAGTCATTTCATGAAAATGTAGAGCTGAAGACGTCATTGTCTGGGAAAGGGAAAACTATAGTTATTCTCCTTAGCTGAGATACTTTGAAACCATTTTGTTAATTTTAATAATAATTACTAATTTGAAACCTAAATTTCATAGGGGCAGATGGGAAAGAGACAGAGAGAGTAAAATCTTAAAACTGGTACCTTGCCAAAAAGGCTTGCTTGCCTTTCAAGGGTTTTCAGTTATCAAGGGTCAGAAGCCTGCAGTATGAACTTTTGGAGGTCAGGGGGAGGGAAATAATTTTCTGTTGGTGGAAGAAAGCTCTCTTGTCTGCATCCTTTCTCAGGACTGCAACACTGGCAATCTCAGAAGGGAAGGGAGGAAGGCTGGCCATGCTGGGTAGTCACCAAAGGGAAACTATGAGGTTCCCTTGGGCAAACAGGGTGGGGAATATGTTCAGCATCAGATCTCTTTACCAGAGACATTTTGTCTAACTGGGTCACGCTTCTGACTAGCTTTCAGCTATATACACCACTAGGGATAAGCAGGGACCTTCAGCATATGGAAGCCTTTCATGTTAACATGTAAAAGTAAAAGTAATGAAGCACACCAAAAGCCACCAATGTAAGTGTCACCTCAAATTTGAGAGTGCATTCATTAACTCTACTGCAACAAAATGCTCTGCTGTGTCCTGTATTTCCACTTGCTTGCTATGCATGACAGAAAATGTTCTTAATTCTTTTTAGAGAGCTATTAATTAACAGACCACTATTAGTGATTTGACAATCAGCAAAGCACAAAGCTCTTCTTGCAATGGGTAAGCAGCAGGATGCTACCTGGCACAGCAAATTCTGTCCACTCATTACATTTCTGTCCCCAAGATTTTGCATTTACACAACTGTGCTGCACAATCCAAGGCGTGGCTTATGGCTCCACAGCTATGTGGTTAATGCACAGGTAACATGTTTCATAGCTGTACTGGTTTTGTGGTTGCAGCAGCCCAGGATCTGGCAGACAGCTTCTGCAGGTCCTGGTCGCTTGCTGAGGGCTGCAGCTATGTCTTCTACAGGAGCCCTTAATGAGAAGATTCTAAATGCCCTGGTTTGTTATCATTTGTTATCTAATTACATCAGCTTCCAGTGTCCTGTGTGGTATTACACACACAGGCAAAGCTCTCACATATAAACGAATTTTCTACTGTAACTACTGTATCAAGTATGTGAGTACTGCAAGATAAAACAGCAGCCTATTTCAATATGTCTCTCTAAAGTGCTCAGACAGAAATTTTACAGCTTTTTTCACTCCCTTACACTTAAATACCTATGCAGTGCAGTTGGATTTCTGACTCATCAAATGCTTCTCTTCCATTAGAAGACATTTTTTGAAACAAATTAGCAGCAAATGCATCATGGTTTAAACATGTCTATTACTTTGTTTTAAAAGATCTTCTGAACATCATTTTTAAACAAGATTATGTGCACCCATGCAATTCAACATATACTTAATCTGTGGAGGAAATAAATGTCTGACATAAAGATTTAAATCTGTGTTTTCTTCCCTTGACATAGTGGCTGGTGACACATAAAAGTTTTGGGTTTTTTTTTTCCCCTTTGATAGAGTAATAAAAATCTCATTATCTCTGAATAGGCAGCAATTTCGTTATCTAATCTTTTTACCAAAAGGTTAGTTAATTAATCAGAAACAAATCCTGATTATTATTTCAATAGAATTAGAAAGGCAAATCACCAGAGTATGGCTAAATAGGGCAGACCTGTGGTTTAACTTGCCTCATTTACATCCAAGTACAATGATTGTCAAGAGCTCACAGTGAGCAAACAGCCCCAAGAACATAAGCCAGCAGATGGTTTTCTCTCATTGCTAGCTTTTCCTCTCCTCTAATGCCTCTGATCCCATTACCTCACTGAATCCGTTACCAGGGTAACTGTTAAATTGCTGTGAAAGGCATGGTAATAAACTAACCTGTCACACTAGCAATAAAAGCAGCAGAATTTTCCTGTTCACTGCATTTTTCAGCTCATCAATACTTACCTTATGGAGAAATTCACCACTACATACAGGTCAGCTGCAGGAAATTTTGTCAGGGAAGCTAGGGACCAGGTTAGGAAAGCTAAGGCAGCCTTCGAATAAAACATAGCTAGGGATGTTAAGGATAACACGAAGGGATTCTATATGTACATTGCAAATAAAAGACAGAGTAGGGACAATGTAGATCACCTCCGGCAGCTATCAGGAGAACTGGCTACCCTGGATTTGGAGAAGGCTGAGGTTCTTAATGACCTCTTTGCCTCAGTCTTCACCGAAAAATGCTCTGACCATACCACCCAAGACTTGGAAGGCAGATGCAGGGACAGTGAGAATGAAACCCGTACCACCCAAGTCTTGGAAGGCAGATGCAGGGACAGTGAGAATGAAAATCTTAGGCCCACTGCAGGAGAGGGTCTGGTTCGAGACCATCTTAGGAAATTGAACATATACAAGTCCATGGGACCTGATGAAATCCATCTGTGGGTCCTGAAGGAGCTGGCAAATGAAGTTGCTAAGACACTCTCCATCACAGTTGAAAAATCATGACAGTCAGGTGAAGTTCCCAATGACTGGAAAAAGGGAATATAACCCCCATTTTCAAGAAAAGGAAAATAGATGACCCAGGGAAACTACAGACCAGTCAGTCCCACCTCTGTGCCTGACAAAATCTCAGAGTGGATTCTCCTGGAAGGCATGCTGAGGCACATGAAAAACAACCAGGTGGTTGGTGACAGCCAGCATGGCTTCACTAAGGGGAAATCATAGAATCAAGGAATAGTCAGAGCTGGAAAGGATCTTAAGATCATCTACTTCTAACCTTCCTTCCAGGGGCAGGGACACCTCCCACTAAACCATGTCACCCAAGGCTCAGTCCAATCCAGCCTTGAACACCGCCAGCAATGGGACATTCACGACTTCCCTGGGCAACCTATTCCAGTGCCTCACCACCCTTCCTCATAGCCAATCTAAACTTCCCCTGTTTAAGTCTGAACCCGTTACCCCTTCTCCTCTCACTACAGTCCCTCATGAAGAGTCCCTCCCCAGCATCCCTGTAGGCCCCCTTCAGATATTGGAAGGATGCTAGGAGGTCACTACACAGCCTTCAATTCTCCAGGCTGAACAGCCCTAACTTTCGTATCCAAACTTCATAAGGGAGGTGCTCCAGTCCCCTGATCATCCTCATGGCCCTCCTCTGGACTTGTGCCAACAGTTCCATGTCCTTTTTATGTTGAGGACACCAGAACTGCACACAATACTCCAAGTGAGGCCTCACAAAAGCAGAGGAGTGGGGCAGGATCACCTCCCTCAACCTGCTGGTCATGCTCCTTTTGAGGCAGCCCAGGATACAGTTGGCTTTCTGGACTGGGAGTGCACACTGAAGACAGCTCATGTTCATTTTTTCATCAACCAAAACCCCCAAGTCCTTCTCTGCAGGGCTGCTCTCAATCTCTTCTCTGCCCAACCTGTAGCTGTGCCTGGGATTGCTCCAACAAATGTGTAGGACCTTGCACATGGCATGGTTAAATTTCGTAAGGTTTGCATCAGCCCACCTCACAAGTGTGTCAAGGTCCCTCTGGATGGCATTCCTTCCCTCCAATGTATCAACCGAACCACACAGCTTGGTGTCATCAGCAAACTTGCTGAGGGCACACTCAATCCCACTGTCCATGTCACTGACAAAGATGTTGAACAAGACCAGTACCAACACTGACCCCTGAGAGACAACAATCATTACTGGTCTCCAGCTGGACATTGAGCCATTGAACACAACTCTTTGCATGCAGCCATCCAGCCAGTTCTTTATCCACTGAGTGGTCCACTTATTAAATTGATTTCTCTCCAACTCAGAGACAAGGATGTCATGTGAGACAGTGTCAAACGCTTTGCACCAGCCCAGGTAGAAGACATCAACTGCTCTACCCCTGTCCATCAGTTCTGTAGCTCCGTCATAGAAGGCCACCAGATTGGTCAGGCAGGATTCCCCCTTAGTGAAGCCATGCTGGCTGTCACCAACCACCTGGTTGTTTTTCATGTGCCTCAGCATGCCTTCCAGGAGAATCCACTCTGAGATTTTGTCAGGCACAGAGGTGAGGCTGACTGGTCTGTAGTTTCCCTGGGTCACCTATTTTCCCCTTCTTGAAAATGGGGGTTATATTTCCCTTTTTCCAGTCATTGGGAACTTCACCTGACTGTCATGATTTTTCAACTGTGATGGAGAGTGTCTTAGCAACTTCATTTGCCAGCTCCTTCAGGACCCACGGATGGATTTCATCAGGTCCCACGGACTTGTGTGCGTTCAGGTTCTTAAGATGGTCTCGAACCAGACCCTCTCCTACAGTGGGCCTGGGGTCTTCATTCTCACTGTCCCTGCGTCTGCCTTCCAAGAGTCGGGTGGTATGGTCAGAGCATTTTTCAGTGAAGACTGAGGCAAAGAGGTCATTAAGAACCTCAGCCTTCTCCAAATCCAGGGTAGCCAGTTCTCCTGATAGCTGCTGGAGGTGGCCTACATTGTCTCTACTCTGTCTTTTATTTGCAATGTACATATAGAATCCCTTCCTGTTATCCTTAACATCCCTAGCTATGTTTAATTCGAAGGTGACCTTAACTTTCCTAACTTGGTCCCTAGCTTCCCTGATAAAAACATCCCTGTATTCTTCCTAGGCCGCCTGTCCTTGCTTCTACCTTTTATAAGCCTCTTTTTCCCTTCTAATTTTCCTCAGCAGCTCCTTATCCATCCAAGGAGGTCTCCTGGTCCTCCTACAGCACTTCCTTCTACTTGGGATGCATTGCTCCTGAGCTTGCAGCAGGTGATCCTTGAATATCAACCAAAAGTCTTGTGCCCCCCTGACCTGTACGGCTGCCTCCCATGGAACCTTACTGAGCAGGTTCCTGAAGAGGCCAAAGGCTGCTCTCTTGAAGTCCAGGGCAGTGAGCTTGCTGCACACTCTTCTCACTGTCCTGAGGATCTCGAATTTGGCCATCTCATGATCGCTGCCCTCGAGCATCACATTTCCAACCAGCCCTTCCCTGTTGGTGAGGACGAGGTCAAGCATGGCACCTCTCCTTGTCAGCTCCTCTATTACTTGCAGAAGGAAGCTGTCTTCCACACAACTGAGAAACTTCCTGGATTGCTGCCATACCATCCCTCCAACAGATATCAGGGTGGTTGAAGTCCCCCATGAGAACAAGGGTCTGTGAGCGTGAGGCTTTTCCTACCTGTCTATAGAGCGCTTCATCCACAGAGTCCTCTTGGTCAGGCAGTCTGTAACAGATCCCCACAATAATGGCTCCCATCGCTGTTCTCCACTTAACCCTGACCCACAAACTCTCTATTGACTGCTCACCTGGAGCCAGACAGACTTCCGTGCTCTCCAGCCTATCCGTAACATAAATAGCAACTCCCCCTCCCTGTCTACTGGGCCTGGCTTTCCTAAAGAGCCTGTAACCTTCCATTCCAACACACCAGTCATAGGAGCCATCCCACCATGTTTCTGTGATGCCTATTAAATCAAACCCCCATAGACGTGCACACATCTCTAATTCCTCTTGTTTGTTCCCCGTGCTACGGGCATTTGTAGAGAGGCATCTGAGCTGAGCTCCAGTTGAAGCCGGCTCATTGGCTGGAGCAGCTGCAATATCTTTACTTTTCTCTGAACGTTTACTATAGGTGCTGGCAACTGACTGGGTGTGTTGGGATGGAATGATGACCCCCTCCCCCAACACATCTAGTGTAAAGCATCCTTGACCAGCCTGGCAAGCCTCCTCTCAAGTCCACTCTTCCCTTTCTTTTTCAGACCAGCTCCACCAGCCCCCAGTAGACCTGGCCTACTAAATTGAGTCCAATGCTCAAGGTACCCTAACTCCTGACTATGACACTACCCTTCTAATCATTTATTAACCTGGCCAATCCTCCTAGCCTTTTTGAGGTCCTGCCCTGTATCCTGGAGAATTGACGAAGAGACAATCTGAGCTCCAGAGCCCCTAACCACCTCTCCCAGAACTCCGTAGTCCTTCTTTGTGTTCTCCTGGCTACTGCTATCTATATCAGTAGCACCCACATGGATCACTAGAAGTGGTTAATAGTCTGTGGGACCAACTAGAGCAGGCAGCTTCTCTGCAACATCCCTGATCTGAGCCCCTGGTAGGCAACACACCTCCCTTGAGTGTGGGTCAGGCCGACAGATGGGTGCCTCTGTTCCTTTCAGAGTAGAGACCCACCTACTATGACCCACTGCTTATTCCTGGCAGCACCACTAGTGATCTTCTTTGTCAGTGCATCGGCCGGTTGCTCCTGGTGGGAGTGTGGTTCCTCATTAGCCTCCTGCAGGACAGCAAAGTGGTTCTGGGTGGGGACAACAGATTTAGGAGGAAGCCCCTTGCTTTTAATTGTCCTCTTCCTCTTTTTTTGTTGCTTTTTTTCTGTTATTGTTTCCCAGCTTCCTGGGTTAGTGGCCTCCTTTCCCGCATGAGCGACAGTAGACATTTGAGGACCCTGCACAGTCTGGTCCTGGAGCAAGCAGTGCTGTTTCCCCTCATCTTCCCAGATACCTTTTAGCCTAGTAACAGTGTCCCGCAGCTCAGCCACCAGCTGCAGGAGGACCTGCACCAGGGAGCACTGAGTGCAGCCCTGCCCGTTGTGCACCCTCCTCTCAGAGGAGCAGTGCAGGCGCTCTCAACACTCCAAGCTCTGTGCTGCATCCTCCCCTCTCATCGTCTCTGTCTGGGTGCCTACACTGGTCATCGCCGGGGCAGCCAGAGCAGAGGTCCCAGACTGGACCCTGGTCATATGGCGAGTTCTCACCATCCCGCTCGCCTGCCTCCGCGAACTACCTCGAACCTGCCCTCTTCACCTTGCTCCTGGTTGTTCATGCTCCCTGGGGCAGGTTTTTAGCCACTCAGGACTGATGCCACTCCTCCTGGCGCCACCCCCTCTGAGTCAGCTGCTTGCGTCCGCTGAACTGCCAGCTCCTGGGCAAGTCCTGTCGGGGTCTCGAGGCTCCCTCAGTGCCTGTTGCTGCTCCAAGTTGAAGCTCCTGCACGCCGAGCCTCCCCTGATCAGGTACTGCCTGACCAATCTGGTGGCCTTCTATGATGGAGCTACAGAACTGATGGACAGGGGTAGAGCAGTTGATGCCATCTATCTGGACTTGTGTAAAGCGTTCCACACTGTCTCACATGACATCCTTGTTTCTAAATAGGAGAGACATCAAAGTGATACGTGGGCCACTTGGTGGATAAAGAATAGCTGGATGGCCACATGCAAAGAGTTGTGCTCAATGGCTCAATGTCCAGCTGGAGACCAGTAATGATTGGTGTCTCTCAGGGGTCAGTGTTGGTACTGGTCTTGTTCAACATCTTTGTTGGTGACATGGACAGTGGGATTGAGTGTGCCCTCAATAATTTTGCATATGACACCACGGTCTGTGGTGCAGTTGATTTGTTGGAGGGAAGGAATGCCATCCAGAGGGACCTTGACACACTTGTGAGGTGGGCTGATGCAAACCTTACGAAGTTTAACCATGACAAGTGCAAGGTCTTACATGTGGGTCGGAGCAATCCCAGACACAGTTACAGGTTGGGCAGAGAAGAGATTGAGAGCAGCCCTGCAGAGAAGGGTTTTGGTTGATGAAAAAATGAACATGACCTGGCTTCAGTGTGCACTCCCGGTCCAGAAAGCCAACTGTATCCTGGGCTGCCTCAAAAGGAACGTGACCAGCAGGTTGAGGGAGGTGATCCTGCCCCACTCCTCTGCTTTTGTGAGGCCTCACTTGGAGTATTGTGTGCAGTTCTGGTGTCCTCAACATAAAAAGGACATGGAACTGTTGGAACAAGTCCAAAGGAGAGCCACGAGGATGATCAGGGGACTGGAGCACCTCCCATATGAAGTTTGGATACGAAAGTTGGGGCTGTTCAGCCTGGAGAAGAGAAGGCTGCATGGAGACCTCCTAGCAACCTTCCAGGATCTGAAGGGGGCCTATAGGGATGCTGGGGAGGGACTCTTCATGAGGGACTATAGTGAGAGGACAAGGGGTAACAGGCTCAAGCTTAAACAGGGGAAGTTTAGATTGAATATAAGGAAGAAGTTCTCTACTGTACAGGTTGTGAGGCACTGGAATGGGTTTCCCAGGGAAGTTGTGAATGTTCCATCCCTGGGGGTGTTCAAGGCTGGGGAGGACAGAGCCTTGGGCGGCATGGTTTAGTGCGAGGTGTTCCTGCCCATGTCAGGAGGGTTGGAAGTAGATTATCTTAAGGTCCTTTCCAACCCTAACTATTCTATGATTCTATGATTCTAATTGCTCCTTGAGGCTTTTGAAAAGCAAACCAAAGTTCACATAAACATCGGAAAGGTATAATTAAAAACTGGATTCAGAAATGCACACAGAGTTAATGCTTTCCTATTTACTGTAGAAAGTTAGTAGGAAATTAGAAATGTTCAGGTTGCTATTTTTTTAAGCACACTCTATAAATAACTTTTAATAACTCTATAAATAACCTTCTTGCAGGCAGGAAGGTGATTAATCCAAACTCATTTTGATAGCATTGTAAACCATAACCTCCATTGCATCAGGCTGCTTAGCAAATATATTCTGACCTGTTTGCTAAAGTGTATTTTGTTATCACAGAACAACCTGATGCGAGAAGGATTCAGCGAGATGTATTTTTCAACATTTGTCTGCATCCCATTGTTTTATAGACTTTTGAATCAACTTTGATCTTTAGCTGGTTTTTGCAATATGTGGCTGTTTCCATTAATGAAACCTTATTTCATTTAATCCTAGAGAGAGAAGAAGCATGCAGCCACTGTGCCAGTCTTCCCATTTGATAACATTTTCCCAGTTTTCTAATGTAACATACCCTACTAAAATTTTTGTCCAAAAAAAGAAGAGCAAAATTTCTTTTTTTTTAATTCCCTCATCTCCCTCTTCATCCTTTGCTCCCCACCAAAATGCATGGTAAGAGGTTTTTCCATAGGGCCCATGCACTGTGTGCCGCTGATCAGAGCTGAATTCAAAAATGTCAAGTGGAAAACCCTCCTGACTTTAATAAGGCTAACAAGAAACTGTAAGAACATGAATGAAAAAGAAAGTGCATATCTAATCCTTCTTATAAGCCTTTTGAAGTGTCTACACTTTCAGCTCCATTTGGTAGTGCCATTAATTATGCGGCAGTAGCCTTGGAATATAGAATTATAGAATCATAGAATCATAAAGTAGTTAGGGTTGGAAAGGACCTTAAGATCATCTACTTCCAACCCCCCTGACATGGGCAGGAACACATCGCACTAAACCATGCCACCCAAGGCTGTGTCCAATCCAGCCTTGAACATGGCCAGCGATGGAGCATTCACAACTTCCCTGGGTAACCCATTCCAGTGCCTCAGCACCCTTACAGGAAAGAATTTCTTCCTCATATCCAATCTAAACTTCCCCTGTTTAAGTTTGAACCTGTTACCCCTTGTCCTACTACTACAGTCCCTAATGAAGAGTCCCTCCCCAGCATCCCTTGATTTTTCCCTGACAAAAACATCCCTGTATTCTTCCTAGGCCGCCTGTCCTTGCTTCTACCTTTTATAAGCCTCTTTTCTCCTTCAAATTTTCCTCAGCAGCTCCTTATCCATCCGAGGAGGTCTCCTGGTCCTCCTGCAGCACTTCCTTCTAGTTGGGATGCATTGCTCCTGAGCTATGGAATTTGACCATCCCATGATCACTGCAATCAAGGCTGCCCTGGTTGGAAATGTGATGCTCAGGACAGTGAGAAGAGCGTGTAGCAAGCTCACTGCCCTGGGCTTCAAGAGAGCAGACTTTGCCCTCTTCAGGAACTTGCTAAGTAAGATTCCATGAAATATAGCTCTAGAGGGCAGAGGGGCCCAACACTCTTGGTTGATAATCAAGGATCACCTGCTGCAAACTCAGGAGCGATGCATCCCAACTAGAAGGAAGTGCTGCAGGAGGGCCAGGAGATCTCCTTGGAGTTCGCTTGTTGAGATAACTTCTCTCTCAGTCTTTTCTTAAACTTGCAGATGCTTGCAACTTGTCATGAAAAGTTGAAAGAATCTCTTTGACTGACAGCAAGCATGAGCTCTAGTGTCTACTCAGGCTGCAGGAAGTAAAAGAGAAGTATCTTTATATAGCAGCTACATTATATAGTCCTAAGATATGCATTTAAAGTAAGGCTTGCTGCTGATAAATCTTTGCATACAGTCTTAAACTTTTATATAACCATGTTCATGGTGATGCTCTTTGTCAGACTGCTGTGGTAGGAGCTGATTGTACCTTCCTGAATAAAGAAACATTTGCTACTTTCCTAAAACTGCTTTGAACTCTATGGATGCTTTGGGGAGGAAACTACTGAAAGATGATGTCCTGTTAGATATTTCAGTGACCTTTTTTTTACAATGTCAGATTTTAATTCCTTGCACCGGCCAGAGTTCTTCCAAGTGCTGGAAATCTTCAGGGGAAGTCTGTACGAAGAAAACTGTACACAAAACTGTAAACTCACAGTCTTCAGCAAAGACATGCTCATTAAATGGCATAAAATAAAAGAATTTATGCTGATCAGTAACTTAGAATTAAACTGTACCATTTCTGAGATTCAGGCTGGTATCTGGTGTGTATAGCATCTACAGTTATAAGAATGTCTTCAAACAAGCTAAAGTTCTTGCTCTTTCCAGATGACTAGTAGAGAAAACTGTGGTCCATGAGATCTGCAGACCATTTTGCGGGTGTAAGAAGTCACAGTTAGATACCCTGGGCAGAGTCTTCATGCTGTAGTCTTTAATGTTTAAATAGAGCAAATGTCAGGAAAGGTGATATGCTCCCAGATTGAATGAAAGAAATGAGTTTTTAATTGCTGCTATTGTTTTAATTAAAAATTTACTTTAAAATGTGTGCATACTGGATTGTTCACAACTACACTTTGGCAGAATGTAAAAAAAAAAGGAGATGACGATATGAATGAATTCCTTCCTTTGAAATTATGTATGAATATTCATGAGCAACTTTTGTCAGCTCATTTTCCCAGCTCTGGTTCGAATGCCCAGAGCAGGGTTTCCATGCTCTGCATGAGCCTGTGTGGAAAAGCCTTACTGCTGCACAGATTCTGGTGGTGTAAAAAGGCACAGTCTTCAGATGGCAGCTGTCTGCTCAAGTTTGATTTCACCATCCCTGTAGCTGCAATTGAATATTAAATAACTAGCAAGAGTTTTCGCAGTGAGCTGAATTACAGCTGGCTCCATTTATATTGGCACACCTTGGGATTACCTCTCTGAAAATTGTAAAGTTATAACACCATAAAGATAAAATACTGTCAGAAGAGAATTGCAGCTGCTATCTTTGAAAGAATAATAAAGAGGAGTAATTGTGATCCTCCTTCCACCAGATGCTGTGTCCCAATTATTGTCCTCCTCAAAAGCATGTTGTGACTAGACTGGCTATACAACATGTAGCCCTTTTCTTCTTGGATTAAATTCACCCCCGTTCAGTGGAGCGTCATGCAGCCTCAGCACCATGTAAATTCCACATGCAACTCTGCTTTCAGTCTTGCTACACAGACCTTGCATGGGCTTTGCACAGGTGTGGATTGTCCATTTCAGCTTTATTTCAAAAAGACAAGTGGCTGTGAAAATACCAGGCACTGATGGGAATTTCCAGCCTCACTGACTAAAGTTAGTTTCTGAGTGACATTTTTAGCCATCAAATCTGAACAGTTTCTTCTGCAAAAATAACCAAATGCTTCCTGCTTCTGCTGAAGTCTGGACACATCATCTTCAACATTTTCATCCCACTCCTTGCTTGGTGACTCATTAAGACTTCAGATCCAGAGAACTGAAATTTCCTTCTTGCCATCTCCAACATCTTATGTCAGTTTTCACTCTTTTTGTCTATATGGAACAGGAATATTTTCCCTACTCCACTTCTACATATGAACATTTCTCACTGCCTTTCATAGCTGTCAGAAATGATGCTCAAAGGAGAAAAAAGAATCATAGAAACAAATTTAAAACACATTGTACTACTCTTTCATTGCATACTTTATAGTGGGCCAAACTCTACTGAGAACCATATACAGGGAGTAAAAAAAAAAAAAATAAACCTCAACACTGTTGCAGATTTCAGGGGAGTTTTATTGATTTGTATCAGTCAAGTAACAAAACTGCAGATATTTACCTTGATAGAGTGGAAGAATTGGGAAGGACATCTGTCTCTCAGGGTTACTATAGGACTTATTTGATCTTACCTATATGTATGACTGAATTCTGCTAGCTTGTATTTTATGCATCTCTCATTCCATGACAGTTTCTGTGTAAAAGTGCACCTTCCTTTGTTTTTTTTTTTTTAACGTTTTACACTGTGCTCCCCCTGTATTGTCATTTCTTATATACAAATTCAAAATTTACAGCTCCCATATCTGGCATGTGCAATTATGTATTAATATCAATCCAATCACTTACCCTGAAATAAAGGTTTATGATGGAAGCAGATTTTCATAGTCCTTCTCATTGCCAGAGATGAGGGTAGAGATGGGAGGGGGGACAACAAAACCCCACATCAACCCTGCATTTTTGATGTAGCTGCTGTTTTGTGCTGTGACTTCATGCTCCTTGAAGAAAAAAGATGCATCAAGCAGCGCCTAAAAGAAGCCCTCTTCAAACACTGGGAATGATTATTTCAACAAGTTTTAGCTTCCAGCAACAACATATGTAGTGGCAGCTGTATAATAACGCTTTGAGACCAGGAGTACTTTGGAATCTGCTATAAAAACTGTGACTTGGATGTAAAGAGTAAGAAAAAAAGAATTTTTCCTCAGTCAAAAATGTGCTGAGATTTCAGAAGCTTAAAGGACAAATAAAGCAGTCTATTTCACTCACTTGGATCCAGTGATCTGCTCTCCAAAAAGTTTAATGGATTATTTTATATATTTAGAAACAAATGTGACCAGTAAAAATCTTCTACAATTTCAGTTGAGTGGTTTGTTTCAAAGTTTCACACCAAAAGAGTGAGTCTTTATTTCAAAGCTAACCTTTTTTCCTCTCCATCTTTTACATTCATAATTATCTATATTATTTTGTTTTCTGTATGTTATCAACAGAAAACTCATGATCACAACCTGAAGATAAAAGATGAAGTTTAATCTTTAGATTGCACTGTTCATGCTCATAAACCACTCAAGTGCCATTCCTGCTTCCCACGACAACAACGGAATCCTTGACTCAATTATAGGTTACAGTCAATGGGGATCACACTTTAATCTGTCTATAAACAAAAGGATAAATCGGAAACATCTACCCATTCTAAGGACAATACTTTATTACAGTGTAACATTAAGCAACATTGCAATAACATAGACTGGTTTCAGAAAATGGATGAGATTAAATTATCTCCTAGGATGTGCCTGCCTGTTATGTACAGACTGGCACACGTTCTGCTTTGCTTCACAGTCATTTATCTACCTCACAAAGACCCTGATCCACTACAAGTTGTGTGATTACAGAAATATCAGTGAGTCTGAAGGATTCCCAGATTTATGCAGGAATAGACCATTATTCTAAACATGATAGGATTTTTCAGATTCTACTTGGATATAAGACAGTACTCAGGAGAGTAATTCCATTGAAATAATCAACATTTTTGCTCAAATGTTAGCACGTTCTCATATCAGGCTGTCTGGAATCAATTCCTGCATTTGCCAGTACCTTTTTAACACTCAGTGTTAAGTGCTTTTTTCCAAGGTCAATTAAAAGCAGACGTAACTTTGCAGATAGCTGGGCAGTCTGTGGTGGTGACAGCCTTCCACCACGTTAGAGTAGGGCTCCCTTATGAATCATGCTAGTGTTCCCCAAGCTCCATTATTATTATTATTCCAGTTAAGAAAACACTTAAGCACATACTTAATTTCAAGACACATGCTTCAGATATCATGGGATTTCAGCACTTGCTTAAGTACTTTCACAAATTGATTAACTGAATGGTGAGGGAAGGACAACAGCAGAGACCAAGAGTAATTCTGGGAGTAACAACAACCTTTCAATGGATGAATTCTGCATTTTTAGCTAAGCCATCTTGCCTCCTCTTACTTTGTGTTTTTCACCGCTCCAAGTGCAGTGGTCAGAGCACTGTGACAGCATTTGGGTGGTGGGGTCAGAAGAACAGGCAAGGGTCTCTCCGCACCTCTTCCTCTTCCCACTCACTTCAGCCAGCTTCTCCCTCCACTACCGAGTGCTGCATCTTGGCCTGTTACACTGGGATTTTTCTGTCAAAAGAGCTTGACTCATTTCACTGCACCAAAGAAAAGTATATTTGCATTGTGAGCCTTTTTCTTTCCCTCTTATTTTTTTTTTATTTTTATTTTTAATATGTGGTTCATTGTACCATCTGATGCAAAATAGCTTGACATAGCTATGTGGTGTAATGAAATTAGAAAAACTTCTTTGGGGAAAGAGAGCAAAGTGTCTTGACACCATGTGAGAACAAATAGCAGCTCAGTCAATACGTGGATCATGCATACACCACCAGTAAGCCATTTGACAATTTCTAGAATAATTTTAGCACACCTCAGTAAAAAATGCATTATTTTGATATCTAATGTGATTAAGGTTCTTAGCTTGTACTTTGTCAAATCCCTGTGGTTCCTTCTTGCCATTTCCTTTAAACAGGAGTTATTAAAAAAAAACCAACATAAATTTAAACAGATTAATTAGGAATGTACTGGAATGAGTTATCAGAGAAGAAATAGGGAATATCCTCTGAATAACGATGTTTTATTCAGGAACATTGACCTTTCATAAGCTGCACAGCCAAAGAAGCCCCTATAGTTCTCTCAGGTTACAGACACTTCACACACGAGGGGAATGCTGAACGGAAAGGTATGTGATAAAATGCATGGTTTGCTTCCCACTGGTATAGTCAGAGCAAATTTTGAAGGCTTCCTTACAGTGGGTACCATTTAAAAGCCAGCATTTATCAACAAGTACTACACAGTTACTGCAGTTATTTCCTGCAAACCTCTGGTGCTTCAGACACAGCTTGGTGACAGCTCTTTGTAAACACTGACTTAAGTGGCAACCAGTAGAATTACGGCATTTATGAAAGTGAGGGATGAACAGTGCTGACTGAAAAGGAGCCAGGTATCATATCGCGTGGGCTAGTGCCATGCCTGCTTTCCCACACTACACTGACAGCACCACTTGGTCCTGAGCAGCAGGGTGCCTGCCATCCCAGCCCTGTGCCACTCCCAGGCATGAGCTGTCAGAATTTCTTTTCTTTTTCAGATTTCACAGGGGGTTTTATAATGAGATGATTTTGAAAGGACAAGGATGAGAGGTCACCAAACATGTTTCCATGCTTAACATAAAAGTGAAACTCATCTAATCTGCTCTTGTTGCTCAATACACATTTTTCTCTGGTTTGGTGGAGATCAAGAAATTAGGAGGCTCACAAAGACGGCATGAACCTAGGTAGGCATCAATCAGGCTATGCATGTCATATAGTAACTCACTTTATAACAGCATTCATTTTCAGAGGTATTCTGTTTCTAAGAGCAGGATTTAATTCGTTTTATAAACTAAGTTCACATATTAGCTAAAATTCATATATAGGAGTGATTTTGTCATGAGCTAAAACTTTATACTGACATTCATAAAAAACAGTTGCATTGAAAAGAGTCATGTTTAATTTGCAAACTTCTGGTTGCCAGATTTTATGTTACTCATGCATTAACGTTATCCCTGTGTGTTCATTGTCTCTTGGAATGTTTCTGTGGTCCACAGGAAAATAAAGGACACCGGTTTGTTAATAAAGAGTGTTTTCTGACCCAAGGGACTTAATGAAAAAGCTATATACACCAGCTGAATTTCACCACTTCATTCTTTCACCATACTCTGAATGTAGCATGATACGGCTTATCATTATACTAATGTTCAGTATGTGAGCAGTTGTTCATCTGAGTAGTTTCGTTGAAACCAATGAGCCTAATGCAAGGTTTTCCAAGGCTGGAATACACTTATGTTCATACTGAAACCATGACTTCCTTGCTCACTGCTACTTAGTTTGCCTTATTAATCTGCTGACATCACCCCTCAGTTTCCTTGAAGCATATCCAAAGCAGAGAAATGAAGCACTTTCTGTAATTTTTGGGGACTCCAGCCAGTCATTTAAATGCAAATAATGAAAGTGTGCTGAAGCAAAAAAAAATTACCTGAGAAGCAAACTCATTTTTTCATCTGTAAGTCATTATTTCTGTGGCAGTAGGGAAAATGAAAACTAAAATATTTATGGCTCCTAATACCATACATTTCAGTGTACTCTTACTTGCCTTGCTGCATGTTACACCTTCCCACATTTAGCAAGGCAAACCATATGATCAACAGTGCTTACTCAGGATTGCTGGTATATGTATGACCAGATCAGATTTCTTCTCTGCACAGATTGTATTGTTCCTTCACATTTGGCTGGTTTTGACAGACACTTGTTATGGGGAAGGGATGGGATTATGTTCTAAATGTTTCCTTTTTCCTATGATTTAATCCAAGGTGTTACCTGAAGTACCATTTTTCCCCATGGATCTACATTCAATAGGTACGTATGAATATACAACACACACCAACCTGTCTTGCTTGTGCCAAGTATATATTTGCCTGTGCATGACAGCAGATACTATTATGAAAATTGGAACCATAATCCTTGGATATATGCTGTCATCAAACTTTCTTGTACATTTATATGAACATAATACAGCTAAATACAGTCAAAAAAAGAACTCTAGCGTGAGGCAGACCACTGCAGCGTCAAAAGTCACCATGACAGCCAGTGTCCTACAACTTTTGTCACCATCAACAGTAAAGAAGGAAATATGGCCACCATAAAGTCCAGTTAAGCTAAGCATCATCTTTGAAAACTTTAAATATAGCACATTTGTTTTCCTCAGAGAAAAAAATTGTCAGAATGTCTTCTTTGGCAGAGTTTCAGTACTGTGATCATTTTGCAATTCCTGAACACATTAGAAGCAAAATGAGAAAAAATTTTGCTTTAGATTTGAGTGATCTACTTGTCCTGGTTAATTATATCTTCATATTTTTTTCTTTAAAAGAAACTTAAAAAAAAAAAAAAGAGAAAAATAAAAGAGACACAATAGAACAAGAGATATTGAAGCAGTGATACTTAGTTTCCTTTTCAGATGAGATTATGAAAAATGTGACTGATTAGGTAGGCGTACTCACAGAGTTATTTTTTTGCTATGTTATACCTTCTGTGTTATTATAATATTTTAAATTTTTATTTTATGACTTTATTGTTATCCAAATTTGAAAAAGAAAATCACCCCTGAGCTCTCCATCAAAAGCAAATAAAATGTTTATTCCAGCAGTGCGTACAACTGATTTTGCCAATTTGCTATGATACAAGGCAAAAATTAAGCAAGAAAAGGAGGACAGATTAAAAATAATCTTTTCTAAAATAGCTGGGAAAAAAACCCCAAACAGACTATAAAGAAGAAGGAAAGGGAATTTAGGACTTAGAGATTTTATAGATGCTTTTAAGCTTTGCTTAAAATGCTTACTCTGACAGGTGTTTGGAAAAATTATACACTATGTTTCTGCTATTTTGTTGACAAAGAACTGAAAGTTAATCCTGTAGTACCTGAATTTGATCTGTGTGGAAATTTCTAAGAGCAAAGCTTCTGCTCAGCAGGTTCTTGTCTCTCTCTGTATTTGGCTGCCCTGGGAAAATAATAATAAAAAAAGCTCCTTGTAGTAGCAATGCAGCAATCATGCTGGGTCATGAAACTAATTACATTTTGTGATGGTGGAAATTCTCTATTTCTGTATGAAGGGGCACTGCTGCATGATAGATGAATGTTGGAAAGGCAGTACATTGTGCTCTTTCATCTCTGTCACTGCGTATTTATTTTAACTGCTCCTAAATTATTCATTTTCTTTAAGCAATCAATATTAATAATCTGATTTGCTCCTTGGCATTTTTAGTCACACTTCTGTTTAACTGACTGTAAATAAAGGTCACTTGGAGGCTCCCTGCTGCTGTTCTGAAGGTCCTTGCCTAATTAATTCCCAACACTTTTTTTCCCTGTGATTCTGATTAGCAGTTGCAATCAAGTTCAGCAATTAGCTGCCTCCTTGCACAGTGATTTCCTTACTCCACCTCCCTGTATAAAGCTACATTTGGTCTCTACCCTATAAAGGCAGAAGGAGGAATTTAAATTCATTTGGTCTGTGTTCGCTGACCATGCAGAATAGATCAGATTTTCACTGCTTGCACATAACCTCTGCCCATCTACATCATACACACTAATCATCCCTGATGCCCCCAACAAACACCATAAACATAATGAACAACCTTACTAACAACCCGCTTGTATATGCTTAATCTCAGTCTCTTGTATAAACAGCTGCAGCTCATTAAATCATTCTTAGATATTTAAGAGCTCCTATGGTTTATCTTACATCAAATTACTTTTAAAAAAGGGGTCAGCTTCACATGTAATGGATTTATCTTAGTATCCTTGGGGACTGGGAACAAGACAGTTTTAAACAACTTTGGACATCTGGTTTCAGTTCAGAAGAAGACCCAGTGCTAGTGCTTGAGAAATTCTAATCTTGGGGAACTCTTTTAGTCTTTAATTCCCACAACCACAGAAAAGTTGTTAGAAACTTCAGTACTGTTAATGATTAAGAGAGGTTCTAGTCAGGAGAGATGTCTAACTTGTAGCTGAAAGTACAGAGGAGAAAGTCCCTCCAGGTACTCTTCAGCAAGTATGTATTTGAAAAGCAAGGAACAAGAATTATAGTAAGCATTACAGAAATATCATAAGCATTATTACAAGGCCTCCTCAGTGTTCTTCATTCTTTCTGTCGCATCCTGAGTAAAAACTTCCAGATAATACACTTTAATGAAGTATTTCTGCAAATAAACATTTTTAGTTTGTCATTTCTATAAATTCATTGGTTTAAATGCTTCTAATTCAAAGTGAACCCATATAGATACTAATTCAGACAAAACTGTTTCCATTGTCTGAGCAGAAAACTAAAGTGTGTGCACGAGTGAAATCCTTCATTAGCCGAAGTATGTTTCAATGCATCGCAGTTGTTCAATGAATTTATAGACAGATTTTGAACAGGTGATAGAACTGCACCAGTAAGAAAGTCTGTCATATCAGTACTCGTATCCACAATGTTTTCTGTTAGTATCATTATTTGGTACATCCCAGTGCTTGATAAGTAAGCAAACAGTAAGACTGACAAACACCACCAGAATGGAATTAATATATCTAAATACATCTTTAAGACATAGCCAGACTCTAGAGGAAGAAAGTGGTAGGTCTAAATTCCCCCACAATGGGCAGAAGAATTTAAACTGGCACCTACCTTCCACAACTCACTAAAAAATATCTTCATATTTAATTTTGGCCTTTGAATTCTTGGAGCTTAGGGGAGTTTTGTGTTGGTGGGTTTAAGTGCTCTGAAAAACAAACAAACCAGAACTCAATCTGGTTATTCTGTACTTACAATTTACTAAGCATATAAAAGCAGTGCCTTAAATCACAGCCCATTTCTACCCCTATCACCTGAAAGCCTGTCTTCCGACAGCAGCAAGCCAAAGCATATATGCCCTGAACAAGCAAATTTTCTTCTTCCTTTCTGCTCTGGCAAGTTGTTCATTTAATCTCACAAAGGATCTGACAGCTTTCCCCAGCTCTTAAAGCAATTCGTTCGCACTCGTTGAAAAGTGCTGTAAGCGAAAGGCAGCAAAGCTGACTGGTGTTTGTATGCAAAGACAGGCAACCTGGGCGCTAAACACAGTCAGTCTGTTTCTTCAATATGTAATGCACAAAATCAAGACTAAAAGCAACAGTTAAGTCACTCTTGGGACTTTTCACTTAATGAATATAAATGCACAAAATAGGCCATTTGTTGGTGTGGTGATGTCGTGAATCATTATATAAAACATCTGGTGCTTTGAAGTATAGGCACGTACACACAGTTAAGCACTTGTACCTGCGGTGGTTAGGGCTGTAAAACTTGCACACTCCAAACAGGTAATTCTGTTCTAGGGTTGCAACTTTCCATGCTTGGTCTCATCCCAAAACCAAGCATCTTGGAGCAGTTAAAAACATTGCTTTCAGCTATTAGAGATATGTGACAAAAAATGCATTATTCTTATTGAAGAAAAAAACCAAATCAAAACAAAAAACCTTTCCTTGAAGAAATAAACTACGAAATCTATTAATGAAGAGTATATGCCTAAAGAAATATGAAAGGAACCTAAAGCTATTATTACAGAGTCACAAATGTTTTAAGACCTGCTGTGGTGAATGGTTCTTCAGTCAAAAATGTATATGATGCATATGGTTTTCGTTAACCAGCTCTTCCCTGTAGTTGTTCTGAAATAAAATGTGCAGAGAACATGATAACTTGCTTGCTTAGTGTCTGTTGCATGAGATTACATATCATTGTGAGATATGTATTGTGAGATACTGTTTTCTCTGTAGGATATAAAATATCCATCAATTTTGGAACAAAGCACTCACAGTCGAAAAACTTGCTGTCTGTGTAACCTTGGAAAAAAAATTAACTCCTCACATTTGTGTAATAACATGTATAATCACTCACTGGGGAGGTATTATTTATGAAAGCTTTACTGAATGGAATGCCTTGCAAACATGTAAAGGATTAAATAGATATTTGTTGCCTTGTGCATGGAGGAACAAAGCAAGCTGTATGGGCAGAACTTTTTCCTCCTGGCCCAAATTTTGCTTCCTTCCTCTGAGCCCAGTGTGCAAAGCAGGGACTGAGAATGAGGAAGAAAAGGAAAAGCAGAAGTAATGGGTGATCTGGAAGATACTTCTTCACCATATCGTTTTTTCATAAACATAAACAGTAATTCAGGAGGATTGCTCACTGGAACAACACTTGAAAGTTTTAATCTGTGTTGGGAGTTCACATCCCATTGAGATGTGAATTAACCCTTACTCTCATTCTTTGTATGCCTTGAGGGCAATTTTATATCATTTATTGTGAATTTTTCCACAACCTGTTCCATGACAGAAACTTAAACCTATCCTCTGATACTGTATGTAGTTTATGGAACAGATGGTGTAAACGCAGCAGCCTATCTGCAATTGTTAATCATTTCTCCTTTCTGTTAAATCCTTGAGGCAGTTGTCTGTTGCCCTCTACAGAAACAATGGCATATCTGTGATAGTTTGTGTGTTAGTCAATTCATTAGTTTGGAATGAAAGGTCTTAAATATTGCATTTGAATATGGGATATGTTGTCTCCCAGGATACTGATTTAATGCAATAATAGTAAATCATAATGACCATTGTTTAACTGAAACAGCATTAGCATGAATTTATCTAACAACAAATGTATTAATGATGATTAAGCTGGTACTTTTAATGTGAATGATATTTTAATAAATAAATTACAAACTGAAAATGAAAGAGTTTTGGTTGGTTGGGTTTCTTTTGTTAAAAAGGTTCTGTAAAAATGCTTTGAGAAATTAAGTGCAAAAAGAATCTGTTTATGCAACACTAAATTTATATAGTGAACTACTCAAATGTCAAGAAATGACACAGTTAAAGATGAATGCACGACTATAAGACTGTTCACCTATATGTATGTATTTCAATAGTCTTCAGTTACATGATCACGTAGAACAATGTAAGTTAAATGCTACGGAAATAGACTATGAAAGTAATCTGAATGAATGTTCCTCATACCCTGGGGTATGAATAATATTTTATTAACAAGACAAGGAAAATAAAACACTTGGGCCTCAACAAAACAGAAAAAAAAAGAGGCTTGACCTCACAGGTCGTTCACCTGAGAGAACACAGATGCTTCTGTCTTTGCTTCTATCTGTTGCTACTGATAAGGATGGTAATTGTGAGCAAAGTAGAGTACATAATTTCTTGTATCCTTCTCCTTCATGTAAAAGAAATCCTCAGGGTATGGATTAATTCATTATCTGTGATCACTCCCCATCCATACTTTAATGGAGAAGAAGTCTGAACTGCACTGGGAATCTGTGGAGGGATGACAAAGGAATGTTTCTTTCTATGGAGGAGCTTAATAAGAGTATTTAATACATTCTTTCTTGCAAAATCCTGGAAACTTTGTTATATCTTAATGAGGAACAAGAATGTATTCTTCTCTTAATTTTACCCATAGCATCATAATCTATAGTCACTGTACAGTGTGGATGTCCAAAGAACTCATCTCCTATCAGTGGATGACCCAGGAGATCTTTTTTAGGTCTACTACTTGGTAAGAAAGAGACATCTTAAGTCCACACAACATCTTGCTATTTCCCAGTCCCTTTGACTTTCGGATCAGGATGGAGCAGTGACTTGTCTTCAGCTGATATTGCATATGAGCAGATATTCAAAATAATGATAGTAAAAAAGTCAACAGCATATAATAGTTGGGCTCCTGTAAATACAGATCAGGAAATATGCATCCACAGAATCATAGAATCACAGTGATTGAATTTGGAAGGGACCTCTGGATATCATCTGGTCCAATCCATGTGCTCAAGCGAGTCACCTACACCCAGTTGACCAGGACCATGTCCAGATGGCTCTTGAATATTTTCAAGGATGGAGACTCCACCACCTCCCTGGGCAATCTGCGCCAGTGCTCAAGCAACCTCACATTGTTTTTTTATGTTCATATTGAGCCTCTTGTGTTTCCTTTTGTGCCCAGTCTGTTGTCTTGTCACTAGGCTGAAAAGAGCTTGGCTCCATCTTCTTGAACCCTTCCTTCCAATATGTATATACATTGATGAGAACCCCATGATTTTTTTTTTTTTCTCAGGCTGAACAGTCCCAGGTCTTTCTGCCTTTCTCCCTAGGAGAGATGCTCAAGTCCCATCATCATCATTGTGTTTGTTTGTAGACTCTATCCAGTATGTCCATGTCTGTCTTGTACTGGGGAACTCAGCATTAGACACAGTACCCCAAGTGTGGCTTCAGCAGTGCTGAGGAGAGGGGAGGGATTGCCTCCGTCAACCTGCTGGCAACTCCTTCTAATGCAGCCTAGGACACCATTATTTTTTTTTGAAACAAGGCCACATTGCTGGCTGATGTTCAGCTTGGTGTCTACCAAGATCTCCAGGACCTTTTCTGTAAAGTTGTTTTCTAGCCGGGCAGCCCCCAGCATGTACCGGTTGGTGTCTGAGGCTGTTCTTCCCCAGATGTAGCACTCTGAGCTTCCCATTGTTGAACTTCATGAGGTTCCTGTCAACCCCTTTATTCAGCCTACTGAGGCTGTCTGCATAATGGCACAACCGTATGGTTGTGCTGCTCCTCTCAGTTTGGTGTAATTAATTTTTATAATTGTTTAGTTGGAAAAATTTTGTCTCAGTTGAATTTTTAAATAGGCAAAATGTAACATGTTTCTGCATATGGACTCTTGAGGAGCTATGTAGCACTGGAGACATCCAGATGTACATTAGTGGAAACCCACCAGTCTTCCTTCCCAGGGAATATGTACAGACCTCTGTTGGAACCGAGCCCTACTGAGATTCGGGTGGCATTAGGTTCTAAATCACTTCAGTCACTCAAAAGACACACTCAGAGGAGATATAATAACAGTCAGATTACACCATTGGTAACACAGGGTCAGGTGTGAACAGTTGTAGGAAATATCTGTAAGTGCAAGCAGCTCCCTGTTCTAATATTAAAAGTACAGAGAGATGGAAAAGCTCAGCTGAGGATCTGTTTTGCTCTTCCCATTTCACCGCTGTTAGCTTTTACTTCTGTTTGGTATGTTAAATGTGCTGGCAGCTGGGATTACTCTGCTGACCCAGCTCTCCCTTCCTAGTGTTTTCATGAGATACATGTTTATCAGACCCTGGCAAGCTCCTGTATCTCAGCAATGAAAGGACAAGGACTAATCTCTGAAACCCTAAGGCAGAACAAGGCAAATACAACAAGCATCTGGCAAGAGAAAGGGCTCTCCTGACCTTTAAATAAAATTATTAAAAAGAAATCGTAGAATCATAGAATGGTTTGGGTTGGAAGGGACTTTAAAGATGATGTAGTTCAAGCCCCTCTACCACATTAACTTACCATTAAACCAGGTTGCTCAAAGCCCTATCTAACCTGGAATGCATGCTTCAGAAGCAAGCCAGCAAGAAGCAGCAATGATTCAGCCTGGAAGAAAAGGTGTTTGAGTTGAATGTCCTACACAACAAGACATATGTATGTACATGACAAAAACATCAGAAGGAATTCTAGAAAGAAAGCTTAAGAAAGCTAAGAGAAAATTTCTGCAGCCAGGACTGTTCACATGTGAAAATTTTCCATGTTTTACATTAATGTTATTGTTTTGATTTTTGATGATAACTTTGCATCTCTAGGAAACGCATATGCCACAATATATTGTTTCTTCTGCTCAATCACAATTACTTCCTTCTGTTTGTCAATACCCAAATAAATCCAATTTCTGTGACAGACTATAAGAAGAAAGCATCAGCTTGAAGATTGTGAAAAACAATTGCATAGTTACAGTAGATAATCTCTGAATGACGAATTAGCCCCACAGGACTTCCCACTTTATCTTCATTAGTGAGAATGAAATTGTTCCTTAACTGCACTATTTAATCAATTCTTTGTGTTTTAATTTTACAAAAGATCATAAGAATTAGGTGACAAAGCTCTTCACTTTAAAGTTTTTACAACTATATCCCACATTATAGATATATATGGCAATCTCTAAATCTTTGATACTCTATTTGAACAGAGAAATTAATATTCATTATTTTAGAAACATTAATTCAAAGATTCATAAGTAGGCTTTGTGTAAAGCTCTTTTAGTTACAAATATTTTCCTTCTTTCCTCCATATATGATATTAGGGCAGCTAGTATGAAAATTGTCCATTTTATTTCAACCATGATAGCTGTTTAATAATCAGCTACAGAGGAAGCTTCCCCAGTGAATGGCCACATAAACTGTTTGTAGAACCAGAACCTCCCTCAAGGCTATCTGTTGCAGTGAAACCCTGTTTGGCCTTCAACAGAGTCATGTCCCTTCTCATTTTCCTGACTATTTTAAACATGATACACAAGGATTTTCACTTAATTCTTATGCTTGATCAAGCATTCATTGCATTGATATCTGTGAAAGTACTGTACCAAATTTAATCTGTGCTTTATGAAGGCTTGAAATAAGTTTTTGACATTTGACATCTCTGAAGATGTAGGTACCAATAGCTGCCAGTTATCTAGGAGACTGGCCATTAAAGCTTCTTTTGTAGCTAAATGCACCTTATCATTAATTTTAATAAGTATTGTCTGCTTTGTGGTGTAGTTCTTTAGGTGGTTCTTTAGCATGTGGGTTTTAGAGAGATAAATGGCAAAGTATTTTTTTTTCCACTCCTGTGAAGGAAAAAACCTTTTAAAAGTAGATGAGGTTTGAAGTACTATTCCAGTGCTCTGTATCCACTCTTAAATTTTCATCTACATAAGCTGTTCAGATTGCGTGAAAACATATAAACTCCATTGTGACAAGTAAGAACTACTGCAAGTGTTTTTTTAACTTAAATAATTAAGTTAAGCATTTGAAATGTAATAAAAGTGATCTGTATACAAAGGGAAAATTACACAGGGAAGTTCAGGAAAAAAAAGATAATGTGAGCGGTCCAACCTGCTTAACCAGCACAGTCTATTTTTATATTTCAGATAAACCAGTAGACCATAGCAAAAGAAGGTCATATCACCCACCCCTCCTCAATTTCCACTCATTCCCCCTCCCCCCCTCCCCCTTCTTTTATATAGTTTCAGGTTTTAGAATAGTGGATCTTTGTTATGAGGTGGAAAACCTTTTATATTTGGCTTTGTGCTCTTTTTAGCGAGAGGATGATAATAGTGCTGCCTCCTTCAGTGACCTGCATGGAGGTTGTCCTATGTCCCCCCAGTGCATTCACACCTGCTAATTTTCACCATCTATGCATCCCATTCATGACAATTTCGATCCCCATGATGACAAGTGGTCAACGAACACTGTTTCCTTCATGCTCTTCATTTTTCCTGATAAAAGAGAGAAGCCATTCTCCTGACCATTTCTTGGACCCTTGTCTGATTCATTCTGTTCTTTTCACAAATAATCTGATTCAAATCCTAATGAGGCTCAAGGAAAATCTCTAATGACATTAATAGCTGTAGGAGGTGACAAAGGCTTGTGCTGTCTCTTTTGTCCCAGTGATTCCTGTCTTTCTCTCTTCACCTGTAACCCTCCATTTGATCACAATCCCTTGACTCATATATCTTCCAAAACACTTAAAAATAAACAATGTCTCTCATTCAGGTTTTTTTTTTTCCTCCTGTGATTTCAGTTTACATTTTGTTTTTAATTTTTTATTTAAATAACTGTAGGAATATTCTTAAATCTAGTTCTTAACCTCCTACAATGTATTAAAAAATGTCATTCTCTCTACCCTTTTTTTCTTATATATTTTAAGCTTACCTTCATAATAGAGATGCCTTGATTTGCAGTTTGCCTGTGCTGACTTTGTCTCCTTCTGTCATTCTCTTATAATTCATCCAATCTGTTCAGCATCAGATTCTTCCCTCCCTCAGGCAAGTTTGCATGCCTCAGCTCTCTTCTTTTTCAAATTATTCAACAAAATATTTTGCTCTTAAATCTTATATTTCCAATAGAGTTTTCTAATAATATAAAGACACACGAATTGAAACAAAAACCAGGTACAGGCCATAGAGCAAAAAAATCACATGCATAATTTAATCATTTAACTGTTTTCCTTCTCATGGTTCCCTTTCCCCTTCTGTTTTCACATGTGTCATTAACTAACATAATATTTATTCACTTTCCCAATGTTACTGCTTACATACCTTGCACATTGTCCCTTCCTTCTAATACTTTTATAATTCACATATAAAGCACAGGTCAATTAAGTGGCATGGTTCTCCACTTAGTTTGTAGACAATATTGATTTCCACCCATGTTGCTTATTCTGTGAGAAAAAAATGAATAATCCTTGACAGATTTTCTAGTAGGCAAATCTCAGCTGCCCCAAGCTTATATTAATTTGCACACTAATACATTCTGTACGTTTAAAGGACAGAGTTCTGATAGGATTAGAATTGACTTGTTTTTAGGGACAGTAATGCTGTATTAATTTGATTGAGCAGGAGGCACAATTAAAGGAGAGGCAATTTGGACAAATTGCCCTTGCTCTCCAGTGGTCCTTGACTCCTGAAAACAGCCCCTGGGGACAGGATCAAGCCTGTGTTCACAGGCAGCAGACTAGCAGGAGAGTCTGAGCAAGGCAACATGGACTGAGAAAACTAAATGGCAGATGAAAGATCAAAAAGCCATTTCCACCACCAGCTCTCAGGGAAAAATAGCACTTTCCTAAGCCACAATCTAAAGTGAAAAAAGAAATAAAATCTAAATATTACCTTCTACAAGACTTTCTTGTAGAGTTTGATATACATCTATATCAAAGAAACCTGTATTTCTTAGTAACACTGCATATTTTGCAAGTCCTTTTCTAGTTTGTACAAATATTTTTGAGATTGTATACTACCTACTAGCCTCCAGGAACGATCTTCTTTCAATTTCCTATCCTTTGAAGAACATCCTTCCCATAAGTTAACCACCAAGAGAAATGCTTTTGTCCAATTTTCTGGTTTCTAAGTTTGCAGAACCTCTGGAATAGGTTCTTCACAATTTGTTTCCATCTCATGAAGTAAAATATATAAATATATATAAAATCAACTACTTTCCAGCAAAATACTTTCAGTTATCGTTATCCTTGTGAAATTACAATTAGCTGGAATTAAATTTAGGGGTTTGGCTTATGGCTTTTTATTTCTGTTTTAGCTTTATTTCTACAAAGGAGAGGGGATAAAACAGAGGACTGAACTGCATATATCACTTTTTGATAAAATTTACATCTACATAGATGCACACACATAGACATTTCTAAAATAAATTACAAGCATACAGCTATTTTAAACCTCCTATTAACTGTGCTAAAATTCATGGTAATTCACTCCTCTTGTTAAAATACGAGGGGTAATATATATATAATTTTCACCAACAAGACTGTGAGTAAACAGTAATTTAACCCTGTTTCCCTAATTCATCCTCTTCTGTAGCTCCATCTGAAGCAACTCAAATGAAGAGTGGCCGTTTAGACAAACTTTGGTTTCACTCTGGAGAAAAAATAGCTACTCAGACTTCAACTTAGCCATATCTGGACTATATCTATCCATTCATTAATATGCACCATGTTAGTTAAAACCCCAGTAGTGGCAAACCTTCTGCCTGTTAAATGGCTAGGCAGTACATGTGTTTGGGAAAAAAAGGCTGCTCTTAATGAAGCCAAGTCGTTAACCTAGAAAAAAGGAGATGTGCCATCCTTCAGCCATCGTCTTTAGGGGATCTCACAGCAAATTCTCAGGCTTGCTTAAACAAATCAAGAGGCTACAACGGTGTTTGATGTCAGAGGAATATCCTGGCTGTTCAACTTCACACAGCCTACAAAAATGTAGGAATTTGCTCTGACCCCACCAGAATAGGGAGCCCAGCTCCCTATCCCTGCCCAGCACAACCAAAATGCATGGGGAGAACTCAAAGCAAAGGGGGACAGAGGGATCTCAGAAGAGACCACAGGCCACAGGTTATAAACAGAAGTAGGAAGCAGCTCTAGCAAAAAGGAAGAAGGAAGAAAGTTATGGAAGCGTGAGGCAGTGAAGACTACAGGACTTCCAGCGAGCTGTGTGAATAGGGTCATTTGCACTGCTGTAGGTTTACCTAAATGCCTGGTCACTTGGATAAGCATCTGAACCATTTGGATAACCCTCAAATTTTTGAGTGCTAATCTATGTCTCTTAAGTTTCTTCCACTGCCTACGTCTGTGCTCTGGAGAGCAAGGCTTGGCAAGGAATGAACTGATGACAGAGTGGGCTATCTCTGGCCTTTGCATTAACACATCCTATGCTTTGGCATCACACAGCATACCTACAACGTAAGTTTTGGGAAAAAACATTTTGTGCTACTAGCCAGAAGAGATTCAGGGGATAAAAAAAAAACACAATGTGGAAAACTACACACAAATGAAAAGAAACAGTACAAACAGTAAAAAAAAAAAAAAGTGAATGTGGGGATTTGTTTGGGTTCACAAATCCCCTTCCTGCTTCATCTGACTTTGCTGTTAATAACCATACCTGCTATGAAAAAATGAGACAGAAAGAGGCCTCTGAAAAAATGTTGCTTGTATAAAAGCCAAAATTTGAGGGTTTAGACCAAACGCAATAGACAGGGAACCCAACCAGGCCACTTTGCAAAACCCCAAAGCTAAAGACTACAGAGTTTAGCAGTTTTATCATTGGGGATTATTTGGTAAAAGACTGTATGGAATAATATGTTTTACTTCTGTCCTGGGTTCAGCAGCAGCAGTCGTTTTTCTCCTTCTCAATAGCTGGTGCAGTGCTGTGCTTTTGACTTTCAGCCTGCGAATGATGCTGATGACACCAATGGTTTTAGTTGTGGCTAAGTGGCGCTTACTCTGACCAAGGACTTTCTGAGTCTCATGCTGTGCCAGGGAGGAGGGGAAGTCGGGAGAAAGCAGAAACATGACACCTGACCCAAACTAGCTAAAGGGATATTCCATACCACAGCACGTCATGCCCACTGTATAAACCGGGGGGCAGTTACCCGGAAGGGCTAGATTGGTACTCAGGTTGGGCTGGGTATCAGTTGGGGGTGGTGAGTGGTTGTATTCTCTTCCCTTGTTATTTCCCTTATCTTTATTACTATTGGTGGTAGCAGTAGTGGTTTTGTGTTATACCTTAGTTATTGGACTAATCTCAGCCCATGGGAGTTACATTCTTTCGATTCTCCTCCCCATCCCTCCAGGAGCTGGTGGAGTGAGCAAGTGGGGGAAGTGAGTGAGCGGCTGTGTGGTTCTGGGTTATCATCTGGATTTAAACCATGGAAATTTCCATGAGTGGTAGATGGAATTAACTGGACAATAAGTTCAACTGTTATAGGGCCAGATTGAGCTCCTCCCCATGTGTCTGCCTGTCAGTGAATTAATTTTCCTACTCTCCAAGTTCATGCAATGAGAACAAAATGTGTGTCATGTGCAAGCCTGTAATGTCTTTCGATCTGTTGAAACACCCTAACAACTCTTCTTATGCAGCTAGGCCGAACTGTCAGGCATTTCTGTAGGATGCTTGGCACAGATATTTACACAAGAAGCAGAAAATTTGTTGTTTTTCTTTCTTTTTTTTTTTTAAATCCAATGTAAACAAAAACATACATCTTTTTTCTTTTTCCCTTCCCTTCCCCGCAATCTGTTTAAGCTTCAGCTTGTGAATCTCAGTATCCACTGCCGTATCAATGTAGAAGCTATCAAGCTAGAGAATTTGCCTGTCATGAGCTTACTTTACTACAGAAAGACACTGATACACTTGGTCTGCCCTTTGGGTTGCATGACTATTTGCTGACCCTTCCATGGATCTGCAGGAAGGGCATAGCTAACTACATCACACAGCAATTGTTCTGGTCAGATAAGCAACTACAATATGAAATGGAAAAAATCAATGTAAGAAGAAGGGAAAATGTTGGCATAAAATTGATAAAACTTTGAAGGAGCTAATAGAAAAAATAAAAAGTTTTTGTGTTTTTTTTTTTAATACTGTGCTATTGTGGTACTTACTGGCTTGGGCACTCTCTTTAAGATATGTGATTACCATTTTAAAGAGAAGGAAACTGGGTGAGGTTTATAATTAGAATTTTATGCGCAGTCAGACTAGCAAATGAACTACAAAAGTGCTATGCAATACTTAGACAAAGAGCTGAGAGGAAATCAGAATTGCAACTCTGTTTGCTAGGTTCATTATGACATTGTGGTTTTTTGGAACTGAATTTTTCACACATATCTTGTTTTTTCCCACAAATAAAAAAAAAAAAAAAAAAAAAAAAAAGAAGAAAAATGAGAGATATTTGTGAGGTTTGTGTTATTCTCATAAATTATTTTTATCCTGGCCACATGACAGTGCTGGCCCAACTTAACTGTAAATTAGAGGGCTGGATGTAATGGGTACTGTTATAGGAAGAGTTCATAATAAAATGATCCAAATGATTTTGCCTGGCTGTGGGATGTGTGGCTTCCTGTTTCTACTTCTTTTTTGGAAGTATAGGTCTCTTTTATGCATGTTCAGATAACAAAATCATTCTGCAACATAAAGGCAGCATATTTAAAATATTGCAAAGATACGAAAAATGCAACATCTCACTGCATTTGAAAATATACAGTTTAACTCCGTGTCTTCTCACTCAAATTAAAGACCTATTCTAGAAAGCATTTTGTCTCATTTCAGAATGCAATAAGCCAAAGCATTCTTCTGTGCCGTGTAACAATCAGAATTGTACCATAAAATGTAGATGTTGGTTTAAGGGTCATTTAATGTATCTAATTATTTTCAAATATATATAGAAGAGTGCATACATCTATATTGATACATACACATGCGTACGTTATATAATTTATATATATATATGCAAAGAGCATATATCTACTTTCTCCCCCCAGTGACTCAATTCTTGATTAGACACAATGAAAGCCTTGCCTTGTAAAACTGATGCATTTGAAAAGACTGCCAGCAATAGTTGTGCAGAGATATATCACCTACAAAGCATGCGATTCTCCAAAGTTTGCTCTCATAAAATATTTATTTCTATAATAAACCATCACCTGTCTCTTGGTTCTCAGACATTCCAATGTTGTCACACTCAGCACAGTGGGGTGGCTGGTGATTTTTTCTTTTTTGCAAATATGAAGATTGACAGGCAGTTGACAGTGCTAAAGAACAAGATACTACCAAATATATAACATTTGTACTAGCTGAATAGCTACAACAAAAGAAAAGCAATAAGCTCTCTCCTTTTTTCACCTATGAAAAAGCTCATACAGAGAATGAGCCAAATAAATAGTGTTTATATAAAAAGAATTGTCCTGGATGCGAACAAACATGTTATCATAAAAGATTTTCTAATGGTTACTATAATTTACTATTTTCTTCTCTCCTGCCTTTTTCTCGCTTTCTGGTGCCCATTCTATTTTGGCTCACATACACTCTATGCCAGAACAAAGGCAGTATTTGTAATGTCTTCTTAGCATCTAACGCTGGTGGTAAAAAGTTGTCTTGTCAGTACCTGTCTCTATTAACTGAAGAAGAAATTTAGGTGGCTTTTTTGGTCCCCTTAATTATAACTAAGCAAGACATCCAAAGGGGAATAGACATTCTAAATACCTGCCAGTGTATCCTTGACTTGTCACAAGGCATTGTTGATTGTGGCATTTATCTAATGATTTTTGCCAATAATCATTGTGAAGGAGAATATGAATAATAAGGTATTTATACAGATGTCTCCTAATCATGGACTTCTATATCCTTAACAATCTTGGCAATCTGTTCTCCAGAGGTTTGCATTACCTAGAAAGTACAGATGGATTCCCTTTACAGATGAGGGTCAAAGGTGAAGGAGCATGTTCTCAGATGTGTCACTACATGAATTAAAATGTAGTAATGAATTTGTGGTGCACACTGTGACTTTGTATTAGACCTTGACCTTAATATCACATTTAACTGAGCACAATCATAGGTCACAAATTAGAAAGGCTTAAGCAATCTCCTGCTCTATCAAGGGAACCTGATTTAATCAGATCTGATTTAATATGCTGCTCAGAGTTTAGGGAACACTAGACTAATATTACTAAGAAAGAAACTGTCTCCATAGTTACATCCTTGCTGCAAAAACACAAAAAACCATTGGGGTACAGTCAAGCATTTGATTTTATAATGTTGTATTTTCTTTTTTTTTTAATAAATGGCTCTCTGAAACTCTCCTATTACTAACTTGACAACAATAATTACAAAGAATTAAATAATTGCAGCAATGTGTTTCATCAGTCACTGGGAGAATACCTTCAGAGAGGTAAGACTTCAGTATCAAAACACAAAAGTGTAGGAGCTGACATGTCATGCAGGGCCAGAAGCTTAAAACCTGGCCATGGAAGGGCCTGCAGAGAGACTCTGAGTACCTCAGGATGGAGGTAGAGGTGCCCTGAAATTCCCAGAATAGCACAAGCACTATGATCCAATTGTACAGAACCCAGTCATAGAAACATAGAATCAAAGAATAGTTAGGGTTGGAAAGGACATTAAGATCATCTAGTTCCAACCCCACTGCCAGGGGCAGGAACACCTCCCACTAAATCATGCCACCCAAGGCTGTGTCCAACCCGGCCATGAACAACTGATGGGGCATTCACAACTTCCTTGGACAATCTTTTCCAGTGCCTCACCACCCTTACAGGAAAGAACTTCTTCCTTGTATCCAATCTAAATGTCACCTGTTTAAGTTTGAACCCATTACCCCTTTTCCTACCACTACAGTATCTGATGAAGAGTCCCTCCTCAGCATCCCTACAGCCACCCTTCAGATACTGGAAGGCTGCTAAGAGGTCTCCACGCAACCTTCTCTTCTCCAGGCTGAACAGCCCCAACTTTCTCAGCCTGTCTTCATACAAGAGGTCCTCCAGTCTCCTAGTCATCCTCATGTCCCTCCTCTGGACTTGTTCAAACAGTTCCATGTCCTTTTTATGTTGAGGACACCAGAACTACGCACAATACTCCAAGTGAGGCCTCACAAAAGCAGAGGAGAGGGGCAGGATCACCTCCCTCGACCTGCTGGTCACACTCCTTTGGATGCAGCCCAGGATACGGTTGGCTTTCTGGGCTGCAAACGCACACTGAAGCCGGCTCATGTTCATGTTTTTATCGACCAACACCCCCAAGTCCTTCTCCGCAGGGCTGCCCTGTATCGCTTCTCTGCCCAACCTGTAGCTGTGCCTGCGATTGCTCCCACCCAGGTGGAGGACCGTGCACTTGGCATGATTAAAATTCATCAGGTTGGCATCAGCCCACATCACAAGCATGTCAAGGTCCCTCTGGATGGCATTCCTTCCCTCCAACAAATCAACTGAACCACAGACCGTGGTGTCATTGGCAAACTTGCTGAGGGCACACTCAATCCCACTGTCCATGTCACCGACAAAGATGTTGAACGAGATCGGTCCCAACACCGATCCCTGAGGGACACCACTCGTTCCTGGCCTCCAGCTGGACATTGAGCCATTGAGCACAACTCCTTGCGTGCGGCCAGCCAGCCAGTTCTTTATCCACCGAGTGGTCCACCTATCAAATTGATGTCTCTCCAACTTAGAGACAAGGATGTCATGTGGGACCGTGTCAAACGCTTTACACAAGTCCAGGTAGATGGCATCAACTGCTCTACCCCTGTCCATCAGTTCCATAGCCCCATCATAGAAGATCATCAGATTGGTCAGGCAGGATTTCCCTTTTGTGAAGCCATGCTGGCTGTCACCAACCACCTGGTTGTTTTTCATATGCCTTAGCTTGCCTTCCAGGAGAATCTGCTCCAAGATTTTGCCAGGCACAGAGGTGAGACTGTCTGGTCTGTAGCTTCCCTGGTTCATTCATTTTCCCCTTCTTGAAAATGGGGTTATATTTCCCTTTTTCCAGTCATCGGGAACTTCACCTGACTGCCATGTTTTTTCAAATATGATGGACAGTGTCTTAGCAACTTCATCTGTCAGCTCCTTGAGGACCCATGGATGGACTTCATCAGGTTCCATGGACTTGTGCACTTTGAGGTTCTTAAGATGGTCTCAGTCCTAGTCCTTTATGAAGGATAGGAGGAAAGAAGAGTAGAAGAGGATAAAGTGTGTCTGCAGCAGGCGTATGTTTAGCCCTGCTTTTTCAGGTGCACTATCACAGCTGCAGATATATTAATAATTATTTAGCTAAAACTACTGATACTGAAGTATACATCATCTGCATAAACTATTTCTCATTGAGAACAGTCTTCCCAAATACAACATTGCGCAGAAAACAAAATACTCCAGAACTATAAGTGTATGCTTCACACTATGCATTGGAATAGAGAACTTGATTCCATAGGTCTTCAGATTAAATTAACAAAGCTAATAAATTAGCTGGTATATCTGTCCTTAAATAATGTATATAGATTTGACATAAAAGACATACAGTACAGATGCAATCTGCACACATCTGATGACTCCAGATACTTTATAAGGTATAGTAGGACAAATACATAGCTACCATCTATGTCTCCTCCAGGCCTTTGCTTATCAAATATTGATATTTTTTCAATTTAAAAAAATATCATACTTAACGATATCAAATTACAATATGTGAAGTTGTCAGGCGAAAATAAACTCATTGATATCTATCAACATAATTCTGAGTTCGTGTCCAGTAACTCTAATCTTAATTTATTCCCAGGAAACACCAGGTTTGCTTTTCTCTTTAAACAAGGGGATTAAGTCTGACTGGATTATTCCAGCACAATAAAAATGAGCTTGCAGTACTGGAACAAGTCTGCAAGTGTTAGTGGTTAATACAAAAATGTAATATATTCTACTTTAAAAATAGTATTGAAAATAGAAAACACAGGCCTTAACTCAGAAGGCCAGTGTAGATATATGCCCCAGAAAACCGGTGGAAATTCTGTTTATAATTCTTTCTTGCATAAATATGCTGTTTGAGTTTAAGATCTTCACTGTAGATATTTGATCTATTCTAGATACTCAATCTGTGATTTCATAGCAAGGGATAAACTTGATTAAAAAAAAAAGAAAGTAAGGCTTTAGACAATTAGAAATTTCAGAACATTTTAGAAGTGTAATTTGGAAATTCTAGAAATAGGATTGTGATACTACAGAGTAACCCAATTTATCTGCATAATCAGGTTAAACCTAGAAAACATCTGGATTTAAAAAGCCAGGCAAACATTTTGCTAATTAAATACCACAGTACATCTGATCAAAACACTGGGATAAATAGTGTGCTCTACTACATATTACTCATGCAACACTACAGGTTGGAGGAAGAGTGGCAGAAAAAGACATAGGGTTGCTGACTGATGCCGCTGAACATGAGCCAGTTTGTGCCCAGGCAGCCAAAAAGTTGCACCTCGAATCCTGTGTTTATCTCTGGGCCTCTCACTACAAGAGAGACATTGAGGTGCTGGAGCGAGTCCAAAGAATAGCAATGAAGCTGGTGAAGGGTATGGAGCACAAGTCCGATGAGGAATGGCTGAGGGAACTGGGGGTGTTTAATCTGAAGAAGAGAAGGTTCAGGGGGGACCTTACTGCTCTCTACAACTTCCTGAAAGGAGTTTGTAGTGAGGTGGGGGTAGGTCTCTTCTCCCAAGCAACAAACAATAGCACAAGAGGAAATGGCTTCAGGCTGCACCAGGGGAGGTTTAGTATGAATATTAGAAAAAATTTCTTCCCCAAAACAATGGTGAAGAATTGAAACAGGCTGCCCAGGAAAGTGGTGGAATCACTGCCCCTGTAAGTGTTCAAAAATCATGTAGATGGGACCCTTACTGACATGGTTTAGTGGTGGTCTTGGCAATGCTGGGGTGAAGGCTGGACTAGATGATCTTAAAGGTCTTTTCCAACCTAGGTGATTATATGATTCTATAAAGCATTATGAACTCTCTGCAATCCCCATTTCTTGTCCCCCTGTGCTGCTGGAATGGAGGAGATAGAAGAGTCAGGAGTGAAGTTGAGCCTGGGAGGAAGTGGAGTGGAAGGGAAGATGGTTTTAGTTCTGCTTTATTGTTCAGCATTTTACTCTGTTATTAATCGGTAATAAATTAATTTCTCCAAGTCATGTCTGTTTTGCGCATGACAGTAATTGCTGAGTGATCTTTCTGTCATTATGCTGACCCATGAACTTTTAATCTTTGTTGCTGCCTGCCAAGGTCAGCCCACCACACACATGTATATTCAAGAGCCACCACCTGGGATCCCTGGGATCTAAGGTACCCAAAAACTTGAAACATTTTTTACTGCTTTTAACTTGAACTATTCAAACTCTTCAGAAATCAGTACCAAGGAAACGAGCCAGAACCTAACCATCTTGTCCGTAACGTTAACATTGCCTTGTTCTCGGGCAGTAGAAAATTAATTTCTCTGCCATCTTTTTCTTTAAACACAAAGCTAAAAAATGGCCTATGTTTTAGGCCCATCTGATATTTCTGAGTTCCTAACAAACAAGACTAAAATGACATTACCACTTGGATGCATGTGTCCAAGCCACATTTACTAGATTATTGTTTTCTAATTAGACATTTTATGTTCACACATTGTTTCTTAGATAATTTTAGTAGAAACTAGAGCAATTTTCTCAAAGTAGTCTCTGCTAACACTACTACCCCCTTGTTGAGCCGTGTTGCAAGCTATACTGGAGAAATGATCTTTTGAAAAATGAATGAATAAAATATGAAATAAAAAATGTGTGTATCAGATGTCCATTCAAAGTCACATGAATGGTCATTCAGCACAATTAGTGATGCAGCAAGGGTGCACACCAGTGACATTGTGGCAGGAACTATAAAAGTCAGTGAGAAAGACAGCTTCAAGCCTGTCCTGCCACTGAGGATTGCATCTAGCAACACTGCAGAAGGATAGAGAGGAGGCCTGGTTTTAAAAGGGAAAACAATAAAAAATAAGACAAAGGAATAACTATACTGAAATCAAAAGACACAAAAAATACAGAGGATAATGAAAATATTAATTTTAGAAAACAGGTGGATATAAAAAATCCTTTTTTTACCAAAAGAAACCAGATTCTGGTGACAACAAAATCAATGGAGACTCCACTGAAATCAGTATTATCCTGAAAGCATCATTATTAGGTTGTTGCAAACAAGATCAGAAACAGAAGCTCCAATAATCCAGGGCAGTTTATAATGTGATTACTTGTGATCGGAGCACAAAAGTGTCCCCCAGAAAATAAAATATTATGCAAAAGGAGAAATTTCACATTAACTATTACCACCAGAAAGAGGCATGATAAGTAAGGTATTTAAGTACTCTTTTTAATTTCTATCATCTATCCTCTTCTAAAGAAATAATGAATATTTTTAATCCTATCAGATGACAAGCACATTAAAAATATTTACAATGCCTTCTTTGTCCTTGGTGACCTTGTGAGTGTGCTTGACTCAATGAATATACTGAAATTTATTAAGGTTCAGAATACTCACTTCAATGCTTCTGTGGCTGAGATGATTTTTCTATTAAGTGGTCTCTGTAATAGTTTGCCATCATTTTGGATGAAAGTACACTGACTTCTCAAGCACCTGCACAATTCCTGACACTTCAGGTCTTATATTGAATCATGTTGTGTTTCATAGAAAACATCTTGTTGAACTTAATGGTGGTCCATAGAACATTTTTTCCTTTGTACTGCCATTTATTTTAAACCCCCTTCCACTGGTCTAAAATGCAGCATAAAAATGAATAGATCACAAAGTTAGGATTGTTAAGATTTTTTTATTTGGTTTGACTTGGTTTTCTGTTAAACATATTGGCATAGGTTTCAGGGCAAGTACATGAAACTTTTAATAAAATTAATTGATAAGACACAAAATTGCAATACAAACTATATCACAACTTATAAACATGCACACCTGAAAACTCACTGCAGACACCATCACCTTTAGAAACTAAATTATAAAATAAACAAATACATTTTGATAAACCCTAGTGGTTGCTAACGCAGAGGTTTGGGTAAATCTTGGAGTGATTTGCTTTCATATTGAAACACCTGGTTTCAAGTTGTAACATGAATGTTTTGCACAGTGTAATTAAAAAACTGCAAACCACAAGAACTCATGACTAATATGCAGCACATAAGTGACAAAAACAAAACAGTAGTATAAATGCAATGCAGTAAATCAAGACCAGATGTAGCACATAATAAATCGATCAAAACTGCCAAAAAATTACTAAATATAGTGAATTTAATTAAAGCCTCTACCGTGTCTCTAGACAATTCAAGTATAATCATTAGCATATGACTCCTGTTGTTTTTTTTTTTTTTTTCCCTATTATTTAAGCCATAGCTTGGCCTGCTTTCCTCTCATCATCAAAAAAGATCCATAAAAGGTAACAGGAAGAAGAGAGAGCAAGCACTGTGGAAGAGGATGCCTTGTCCCAGCTGTACTCAGGCTGTGGAAAACACTAATTCTGAAAAGAGGAACATAAAGTCAGACTAGCTGATCTCATCTCCTGCAAATAACTGGTAAAACTTATCTGTTGAGTAATATAGATATTTGTGGGTTTTTCTTCTGTACGTCTATTCTACTGTTCAGAGGTGCTATCCACGCCTGATCCACCCAATGTCCTCTTGCTGGTACGCACCTGCCAGTCCCAAGTGTTGGTAATGCCCCACTCAGCAGCATGTCTTTAGTGAAACCCCTGCCACAAATGCAACCAAGTTGAAAGAGGAGAGCTTTTGCCAAATTAGCACCCGTTGTTCACAAATCCATGGGAACATGCCCTCAGAAAAAAGCAGTAGCTCACTTTGTGTCTGTTCTTAAAGCGGGCCACACAGATTAGGACTGTGCATGTGGTTAATGCAGGCTCTGTGGTGTGGTCAATGAGGTGAAGCATGCAAGTCAGCATGCAGCCAAAAGCTGATGTGCTAAACCACCATCACCACCTACTCCAGCTAGCAAGTCACCCTGTGTGGGGCACCTGCAGAAGTATGTGTTCCCAGAAGTGAAGAATCGTGCATTCTTCTCCTGTAACAAAATGTGAAGATGTCACCAATTTACAGATTCATCCACTTGAAAGGGCAGCCAAGTTTTCAGACCCCTTCCTAGGAAAAGTTGATGAAAAATAAGTTAATTTCCATCTTTAAAACTCAAATCTGGCATCCAGATCAAATCCACATCAAATCTGGCATACCACAAAAATAAACCACTGTGGGATATTTTTGCTACCTACACACACACACACACACACACACACACACACACACATGCACATTCTCTTCCAAAAAAAATTATTTCTAATCCCATGAGTATCATTCCACCTACTGGTCACCACTGTACATGCTTGTCCACATGTTAAGATTATGCTTCTTGCATTAAGGTTTTTTGCCGTGACTTATTGAGACATTCTAAATTATTCTGCTTCATTCTTCTTAATAGAACAGAAATCTGCTACAAAACATCTTTCTTAACTGACTGCCTCAGGTGCTCTGCACAGATCCATGATTTAACAGCTCCTCCCAACAGACATGCATACAGCTTGTTTAATAGGTTTGTTCAACTGTTTGCTTTCTGTGAGGTGCAAGTGGATTATGGACGTTTGTTTGTCTAGCTATCTTTTTATACAGCTTTGCAAATAATTGTCATAAATACCCCTACTTTCTTAACCCATTAATAAAATGTAGTAAATACCTAGTGCACCACTTCTATTGATTAAACAGTTGCTTAGGAAACATGTAACAATTGCCCCTCAACATTACATGCTGCGGTTCTGGTTTCACAAAGAGAATGGAGATAGATCTAAAAAAAAAAAAAACCAAAAGAAAAACTCATATAAGTCACACAAGAATTTCTTTTGTCCCTGCTAATGACATTTTTTGCCATGAGTTTTCTGAAGATGGGTCAAATGTGAAACATATATATTCATTATTGCTGAAAATCAACCTCATTTCACACACAATCATTTATTTGCTTTCTAGAAAAAGCTATTTATACAGAAAAATTACACTATGGGAGTTTTAATAGACATCTTGCAATCCTTGTAATGGTAAACTGGATCCTGCACTAAAAACAGTCAATACAGGAGTGTTTTAGGAGTAAGATGAATGGAGATGGTGCACACAAGAGGGGCTGGCAGTTATCAGACCTGATTTTCTTTTTTTTTTTTTCTTTTCATAAGTTGAGCAAAATCAGATACCTACTAAGTAGACTAAACATTTTCATTTATAATAGGAAACACTTAAAAGAATAATAGTTTCCATATTCAAAAAAACAAATGTATGGTAACCGCACAAGGCTCCTAATAAAACAAACCAAAAGCATCCTATGGTAAGCTATTAAAATATTAAATATTTATGCCTTCAGAGCTTCATCTCTTTCACAACCCCTTAACTATTTTAGAAAGATTTTATGAATATTTAATGTTATAAAAACATTCTTTTTGTGATTCTGCTGAAATATTCAGCATAAAGAAAAATGTTATTTACACCAGATGATGAACGTCCAAGATTCCTAAATCAACAAGCCTAGAGACCAGGGAAGGTGGGTAAAAGTGAGTGACAGTCTAGAGTCCAAAACAGAGTTGTTTTGTCCTTGAGAACAGCAGCATCAGGCACCTAATAAGGATGCTAGCTGTATTACATTAAAAACAAGAGGAGGTATGTGTTGTGGCATTTTGTGGGGGAAGATGCATGTGCAACATGATTCATCATCGCAGTGTCAGCAGTGTAAGGGAGTGGATCTGCTAGCTGAGCTGAACATAAATGAACAATGGTAAAACAAATAACTCTTTGTGGAAAGGCAGGCACAACTTGAATCAAACAAACTGAATAGAATTAGAGCTCCAAGTGAAATACACCATTTAAAAAAGACCATTCTTCTCTGGAGACAGTAGTTGCATCCCTTCTCACACTGCTGCAGCATAACCTGCCTTGCTGGAAAGTAGAGTATTACATGCAGCTGTTGACAACAGCAGACAACACTAAAAGTCCCCAATTATTTCATTATTTATGAAATGTTTGATGGGTGCAGTCAGTGGCTTCATGAAGAAAATGCTCCAACAATGAGGCCCTGCCAGATTTCTGGCAGAGGCATATCCAAACACATAAAAACAAGCTTAAACACTATAGTTTATGCATAATTCTTTCTTGGCATGTGTCCTCAGTTACCACAATTTGCAGCCAGAAAACACTTATACTTTTTTTCATTCTGAAATAATCTGGCCAAAAGTGTATCTAATTCCCCTCCTCCCCTAGAAGAGAAACAGGTTTGTCTAGGGCTGTATGCATGTGCGTTTGAGATATGAAGGTTTCCATTCACAGCGCAGCTGCACTGACTAGAACAGCCCCGCTTGCTGCCAGATGCCTGGAGCCGCAGTCCCACAGCTGCCCACAAGTGACACAGGAGGCCAGGTCCTGACTTCTCAGCTAGACACAGCTTTGACTCTGCTCTGATCACTGATCTCCTTTTACAGAAACTCCTGTAAAGCATGTGCAGAACAGTGCTCTTCTTCTGTGCCAAGAGATGAAGTCGGTGCAGATGGGGGCGGAGAGCAGCTCAGAACCCTGAGCCCTTTGCAGAGGTGTTCTTTGGAGCTGATTTATGGCTGGAAAGCCCTCTTGATGCACATAGTTCGTAAAGCATATGACCTAAGTACTTGCCCACAGGGCCACAATAACATTTATGTAGCATGAATTAATGAGTTTCAACTGCTAATTCAATCTGGCTAGTGAATTATTCTGGTTTTGGCAGAGTCTGACCTCTGCAAGAAAGTACTGTGCTTACAATGATGACTCACAATTCTGGCTGCACTGTGTTTTATAATCACACACACCCTTATGAACAAAGAGTGCTATTCATTGAGCAGCCATGAAAATATACCTCCAGAATACATTTGGATCACTGCTAATCGAAACTTCCTTTTTATAGAAGTTTGATCAAAACCAGCTGTGGTTTTGGAGTCAATCCGGAACAGATTAATATATTATATTAGAAATCTGACAATTTCAGAAAGAAGTAGCTGAACGAATACCTATAATTGGCTGGAGCGACACATACAACACACGATGGCTTGAGACTTCCCCAGAGGAAAACCCTTCACTGGATGTGGATGTTTTAAAAAAATTTTTGTCTTCCGATTCCCTCTTCAGTCAAAGGCTATATCTAAGTAGTACCCGAAATTCAGAGAGACTTCAGGAGTGCTTTTAAGGATGCCACAATCAGAGAATAAAAAAGTGAATCGACAAGGACAAAAAGGATAACATCCTTTTCTGTGCCTCCCTCTCCAACAAGTATGATCAGTAACATGCCTATCTGTATAAAATCAGCTGTGCGATGTATCTGACCAAATAAAAATGTTGGAGGGAAAAAGCAGGTGGGTAGCAGTCCCCTGGTCTGTAACTTCCACAGCTGTCAAGATCACCTGGTGTAAGACTGATGGTTCTGTTCAGGTAGTCTTAAGAAGTCTTACAGAATTCTTAACACCAAATCTATTCACTTTCACCTATTAATGACTGGTGAGTTGACTGTCTCTAAACCTTTCAGATCCAGTTGTGCCTACAACAACTGCTCATGGAGATCCACACATTCATAATTTTCATGTCTGATTACTGCAGCTCATTAGGCATGTGAATAAAGCCATATGCTTTGGAAAAATTCCAGGTGCACCAAACTATAGCAGCCTGTCTGCTTAGCATCTTATCACTGTGAATACTTGAGCTTCTCTGTGTGCTGACAGGCCTCCCCTCAGAAACCACATCCAGTTCCAGACTCTTCTCATCACTTTCGAAGTCACCAGCATGACCTGCTGTGACAGCCTGAGCCCCATACTGTCCAAAAAGACTGGACAGCAGGAAACTTCAAATGCCAGACCAGACAGCTTTATTACTAATGTGTTGTTCAGGATCTTTATAAAAAATAACTCTATAACATACATTGTGAGATTATCAGAAAGTTAATAGTTCTTATGATAAAAATTTTTTGTTTTAGAAACACATAAAAATGTCAAAATGCCAATCATCTACTGAGGAGAGAGGAATCAAACAAAAGAGGAGTTCATTTGCCCTGTTGTGAAAAATTTACTTATCCCACTGCCACCTTTTTAAAAAAATCTGTCAGTGGCACCCAAGCTGTGCTTAGTATGCTTCCCAGAGCTAAGTGGAAGCACAGCATTGGTTGGTTCAGTTAAAAAGAAGGTTGTGTCAGGAAAGAAAAATAAAAGATGTTCTCAAAATAGGTTGTGATGGGTCTGTTGCATTAGTAATCTCAGAAACCTCAGGTATAACCAGAGCAAAGAGGACTCACGATATCTTCTCTAAAATCAATGACCTAAGCTATTTGGTTAGTTAAAGCAATGAAGAAAGAACCTTAATGATCCTGGAGTGGCAGCTAGAAAAAGACTGTGGCAGGCAAGGTGCACAGGCAATGATTGTTTTTTTCCTGATTAGACAAATCAATTTAGTTCAGAAAAACTGAACACTCTTTTGGGTACCTAAAGTCATTCCCAGGTGAGAAAGGATGTACATTTTGAGGTGTTGTCTTTGAGTTATGCTTCTGATGCTGTAAATCAGATCTTAACCTCCTGCTTCACTGACACCAGACTTGTTTTGAAGTTGATTTAAGAAAATCAGAGGAGTTGAAAAAATTGCTCAGTTGAAAAGCATAACACAAATAAAACAGCCATTAAGAAGAAAATCTCCTTGGTTGCTTACAACACAGCTTAGTTCTAAGTCCGATAGTGGCAGGGGTCTGTTTCTCATGAAATTTTACTCCAAGGCTGACAGTACCTTGTAAGAGTTTTTTGAGAATATTGACTGCAGACAAAGCTAGTTTAATTTTGTGAGTGGATTCTGATGCTTTCAGTTACACCAGCAAGAGTAGTAGCACCCAGCCCAAGCAAGAGTTACTTGTATCCCTAATTCTTCACTCAAGGTCTGACGCTGTGTTATATTTACTCGTTCTTAAGCCAATGTCACAATGACATGATCCAGCCCTGTTGCATCATCTGGAAGTTGTGACTTCTGCCATTTCCAACATCTTACCACACGGCACAGAAGCTCAAAGGCGCTCAGATCCAGTCTAAACTTGTCTCTGTTTCTCATACAATTTCTTGAATGGAAAGGAGTAGCAAAGGTAATTAGTAGTTAAATTTCATAACTTCTACTTCTTTCCCATAAAAAACATAACTATGGATTTTTTAGTTAATTTATTATGCTCATTAACACTGGATTTCTTTAGGGAATATTAAGCATAACTTTCTGAATGCAGAAACAGATATTCTTAGATGAAATCAAGAAATTATCAAATTGCAGGTGTAATTGCCAGCATTATTATGGAGGCTGCAAATTTCATGATATCCATAATTAGTTCCATGTAAATATTGCATAAATGAAGCACAATGTAGTTCTTGTTTCAAAATAAACATGTCCTCAGGCAGTAGGATGAATGCTGAATTTTCACAGTTACCGTGGCTATACATTTCTAACATCAGACATAGCCGCTAATGAGTGAAGCAGTCACTGTGACAGATTAAAATATAACATTTCGAATCCTTTAAAGACACAGAATGCAAAACATGATGACTGTCTCAGTTTTTAAAAGCAGTTTTTACCTTATACCATTAAGAAATGTAGAAATTAAGTTGGTTTGTAAGGCTTTTAAAAATCTTTACACATCAAGTTAATGGCATATCAGGCTTCAAAGGGAAAAGTGTCAGACTGATTTGGTAAGGAAGCTATCAGAAGTGCATTTATTGATAAATGTATAAAGTATTATTTTATTTTATTTTATTTTATTTATTTTATTTTATTTTATATTTTATTTTATTTTATTTTATTTTATTTATTTTTGTTTTACGCTAGGAGGGAAGAGATAGAAGCAGGGTAGACAGAAGTTGTGTAATGTGTGTAAATAACATTGATTTTGTGCTGTAATTCGTTGATGCTGCACTCACATGAAGCATATCTATGTTTCATATATATAAACATATATATGTTGAAGGGGAAGATCTTACGCACTTAATTATTTGTGACCTTTTTTGATCTGACTAGAGCTTTTCTAGTTCCATAACCCTAACATGCCAGCCTCTGAGGTAAAAACATGAAGGAAGAATCAAAATACAGTCCCTGAAGTTTCGGTGAAGCAAATGGAAGAAAATATAAGGGATCACCACTTCTTACATCCTATGTTACTCCCACATAACTGAGAGAGATAAGGACTCATTTAGGAAATAACAGATCTTTTCACTTACAAAGCTGCCTGCAACACTGGGGACAAGAAGAGTTGAAAAAGAATAATAAAAATAAAAAGCTTTGACTGGAACAGACTGAAGTGTGAACATTCACTACTTTGTAAAGGGTTTCCAGCAGAATGTTAAACAACCTGAAATGCCCAAGTTAGCGAATCAAAGGTACAGCCCCAAAGCATATATGCTGCCCAGAACTACTTCCAGGCCTGGTAGACCAAAGCAAGACTTACACCGGTTCCCTTTTAGAGTTTGACTTTCCATCTTGCCATTTGGCCAGAAGGCTAGGTAGACTATTATCAGCAAATATCTCTGGGGTGCCAAAGCCTGTCTTTGCAGATTAGGATTTGTGGGGCAAGTCTGGGTGATGTGATATTATTCTCAAATGCTTCACTGAGGTGCAGCACACACCTCACAAGCTCTGTGGTGCCAGAAGGCATCCTGGACTCATCACTTATATTCAAGTGATATTACACAGAAAGACTCCTCCCTTCATAGTATAGGTGAGTTATGGGACTTTTTCATCACTTACATTTTCCATGAAGTAGGTTGATAACAGCTGGTAGATCTTTCTTTGAAGAATGTTGACCCACCATGGTCCTCTTTCACTCAGAGCCTACTCATAGCTGTACATGTTGAGTTTCCTGTCCCCCTTTCAGCCTCATCCCAAGCAACACATGCTGACTTCTTGCTTCATGTGCTTCACCAGTGCTGTTCTGTCATTTTTTTTCCTTTAGACATATAATAATGTGTGACTGTAATGGAGCTTTTGTGGGTTTTCTGACTATTTGAAAGGCAGAATGCATTCCTGAAGTGCTTGCACTACTTTATTTGTGTAAGGAAGCAAAACCTAAGTGGTGTGCTGCAGGCACAAATTGAGAAGATCCAGAAACCAAGCTTTCTTGTGTGTTAAATCAGAGGTCTCACACTGTAAATGTTTACCTTGATAATCATTCTCTGATTAGAAAATGCAGTTTGACCTCATCCACTGAGAATGTTGCTGAAGTTCAAGAATTCATGAATCAATAACTCCTAGCTTGCCCTCCTATGTGGAAGAAATCATAACACCATTCTGCATTTCTCTGTCCTCTGCCAAAGTGTTGAGCAAAGATTTTTACAACTTTTAAGCTAGGTTTGTGATGTTATCTTTCCACCAACACTAGCAACCATGTTATTTTTCCTGTTTAGAGGTACATGAATGAAGCCTGCTTGGAAGCTTGAAGAAAGAATTTTAATAGCAAGATAACATTAATGAAAGGTATACTGAAGCATTAAAGGGAGAAAGTATTTTCTCCTTGCCTTTGGGACATTTTTAACTAGCCTTCCCTGCAGTGCACAATTACAGACTGGCTTTCCAAGTAATTTTTATTTCTTAAAGTATCCAGATATAACACCTATTCCACACTAGTGTTTATTGCCATAAGAAAAATTTATTTAGAAAAACAAAAAGGAGGAAATATGCCACTATTTAATTCATTAGGTTAGAGCTGATATAATAGGATGAGTTGTGTTAGTCTCTTTATAAAGAGAAATTTCTCTCTGCAAGCCAAATAGAATAATAAAGACAACTGTATGACAGTTTAATTGAAAACAAGACATTTTATGTAGGTTTTACTTCTATTTCTAGTGTTTAATAGTCACAGGAATAATATTCCCCCTTGGTAAAAAGAAAAAAAAAAGCAACCAAAAAAAAAAAAAAACCACGACAAACCAACCACCACCACCAAAAAAACCTGCAAAAGAAACTCTTGCATATCATATGCAGTCCTGACAAAAATGTCAATAAAGCTAAGTAAGTGCTGCAGCTCAGGAGAATGGATATGCTTAAGGAAATTATTTATGTTTATGTGTTTGAAACATTTACAGGTATTTTTTTTTGTCACTGAAAACCGAGGAGACAAAAGATACAGTATTAATCTGTTGCATCTTACCCTGAGTGGAATGTGGATAATTATAATTAGTGAGGTTTTCAATTTTTATGTAATAGTGTCATATATTGTTTAAAATGAGTGTTGTTTAAATATGTCCTGGGTTCAGCTATAGCAGTCATTTTTCTCCTTCTCAGTAGCTGGTGCAGTGCTGTGTTTTTGACTTTCAGCCTGGAAACGACACTGATAACACTGACGTTTTTAATTGTTGTTAAGTAATGTGTACTCTGACTAAGGACTTTCTCAATCTCATGCTCTGCCAGGGAGGAGGAGAAGCCAGGAGGAAGCAGAAACAAGACAACTGACCCAAACTGTCCAGAGGCGTATTACATACCACAGCACGTCATGCCCAGTGTATAAACTGGAAGCAGTTACCCGGAAGGCCCAGATCACTGCTCAGGTTGGACTGGGTGGTGAAACAACTGTCCGCGCCTTGCCTGGTCTCTCAGAGGATCCATCTGTTATGGGGTTGTTGAAGGTCGAAGAACAACAAGTGCCAATCATGACCACAACAGTGCACCAGCATCAACATAACACCAATCGGGAAAAAGTTCTAATGGACACCATTTTGGTTAAGCATTTCCCCTACAACCATAAATTGCTATTGCATGTGACATGAAACCAAACAAAAGCTTCATATGAACTTCTAAGGGTGAAAGTACTATATTTCTTATACTTCTATATTAGATGACATCCAAATTGTTTAAATGATTGTTTCTAGTGTTAATCCTACAGGTCTAGGGATCAGTTATAGGCTCTCTTGCATTTCCATGTTTCATCTAGGCTAGATATATCATTAGAATAGTTTTGCATGTAGTAATTTACTAACACTTCTTCCTGAATCAAATTAAGCTTGAAAGTATGAATACACACAAGGAAAACATATATAATCAACAAGAAAACACACATAAAATGGTGAACAATATCTCATGCAAACTATATTATCATGATACAGCTATGCAAACAGAGAAAGAATGCAAAAGATGTTCTTCATATGGGGATAAATGTGAAATAATGATCAGAGAAAGAAATAGTCATTAAAATGAAGATGAGGTATTGGTGATTTCCCCGATTAACATATATTTTATAAATATGTGATAAGACAATCACAAATCCTTTAAAAATTACTTATTCTATTAAACAATATGGACAACACCTTTAAGATGTTTTTTAATTACTTTTTTAAATGAAAAAAGAAATATCTGCACAGAAGTAGTAGCAAAAACTATGCAAAAGATCTAAAAATCAAGAATCCCTTTGTACTGAACAAACTTTATTAATGTGATGTGCTTATTGCTGAATAAAAAAAGCATCATCACTGAATCCAATATCCCCAAGGTCAATGTTCTAGTTTATCTATCTCCTTTAGAAAATTATGGGTCTGACATTAGATTCAAACCAAAAGATGTTGCTCTTATACCTTTGGGACTATTCACAACTACGATTTTTGTTTCAGCCTATTTCTAATATTTATGTAGTCTACATTGTAAACATGCCGAACTCTTAGGAAAAGTAGACCTTTTACTCTGTTCAACTTAATATATTCAGAGAAGCAGAAAGAGATATCTAAGTTCAATTGAATGAACTGCTAGCTTGCAAATTATGGATGTGAAGTTTAATGTAGTTCTACCTTATAATGATTTCAAGATGTTAGTCTATAACACTTGAAGCTGTTACTTTATAAAATATTTTTTTATTATTCATCTTATCATATCCATTATTTTTTGTTGCTTTTTTCTTAATTAATTTCTAACCCAGTTTAAAACAAAATAAAACAAAACAAAACAAAAACCAATCAAACAAAAAAAAGACAAAACTTTCTGTAATTTAGCATACCAAATACCATTAGTCTATGAAAAGATTTCAGACTAATTGAAAAACTAGGAAGATTATGAAATCTGTTTATATTAGAAAATTGGAAAACAATAGAATTTGAACATTATGGTACTTAACTTTAATCTTAGGAACTTAGTTAAAGGCTTACTAGAGTCCATTCAAGGTCTTACAGAATTTGAAAAGGAAAGGCTAAGAAAAAGCATACTTGTAAATATATACCTCTAAAGAAAAAAGCCTGACTTTTCAGAAGTAGAAGATATTGCAGCAACATAGTTTAAGGCTATCTAATGAACCAAAATTTAAAGATCCAGTAACATGATGTTGGGACCGGTCTTGTTCAACATCTTTGTCAGTGACATGGACAGTGGGATTGAGTGCACCCTCAGCAAGTTTGCCGATGACACCAAACTGTGTGGTTGAGTTGACACGTTAGAGGGAAGGAATGCCATCCAGAGGGACCTTGACATGCTGGTAAGGTGGGCTGATGTAAACCTGATGAATTTTAATCATGACAAGTGCAAGGTCCTCCACCGGGGTGGGAGCAATCCCAGGCACAGCTACAGGTTGGGCAGAGAAGAGATTTAGAGCAGCCCTGTGGAGAAGGGCTTGGGGGTGTTGGTCGATAAAAAATGAACATGAGGCAGCAGTGTGCACTTGCAGTCCAGAAAGCCAACTGTATCCTGGGCTGCATCAAAAGAAGCGTGACCGACAGGTCAAGGGAGGTGATCCTGCCCCTCTACTCTGCTCTTGTCAGACCTCACTTGGAGTATTGTGCGCATTTCTGGTGTCCTCAACATAAAAAGGACATGGAACTGTTGGAACGAGTCCAGAGGAGGGCCACAAGGATGATCAGGGGACTGGAGCACCTCCCATACGAAGATAGGCTGAGAAAGTTGGGGCTGTTTAGCCTGGAGAAGAGAAGGCTGCGTGGAAACCTCCTAGCAACCTTCCATGATCTGAAGGGGGCCTATGGGGATGCTGGAGAGGGACACTTCATGAGGGACTGTAGTGAGAGGACAAGGGGTAACAGGCTCAAACTTAAATAGGGGAAGTTTAGATTGGATATGAGGAAGAAATTCTTTCCTGTAAGGGTGGTGAGGCACTGGAAAGGGTTGCCCAGGGAAGTTGTGAATGCTCCATCGGCTGTTCATGGCCGGGTTGGACACAGCCTTGGGTGGCATGGTTTAGTGGGAGGTGTCCCTGCCCGTGGCAGTGGGGTTGGAACTAGATTATCTTAAGGTCCTTTCCAACCCTAACTATTTTATGATTCTATGATGTAAATAGTAGCACAGATGTATTAGGTTAGAAACACCCAATGTTTGAACTGAAAGACATGAATGTGTAAAACATCAAGTCTTTCAGGCTCAAGGCAAACCCCAAGATCAAACAACCAAAATAGCACACCATAACCGAAAGCAGTTCCAAAACATCACCTGCAACAGAATACAGGTGCACATATGTGTATCTGGGGTACCTCACTAAGGGATGCTGGCCATCATGCTCAGCCTGATGCCTAGAAGCAGCTCTGGATCTGGATGTGGTTCAGGACCCAACTGCCACGGAGACATCCTTGTTCATGTGGCACCATCAAACTGAGACCTCCTGAGATCTGGCACTGGGACTTGTGGACTTCATCAAGCACATCCTTCTGAAACACTGGGAGGCTAGCCGCTGTGGGACCTGGGGAGGGAACAGTTTTGATTTTTGACAGTTTCCAACCTGCATGAAAATAAAATCCTGCTGTCCTCTGTGGTAGTTCCTAAGGTCAAACTACATTTGAAGAAATGAATGGGTTAAAGAAATTAATCTAGGGGAGGTAACTGTGGTGGACTACATTGTACAGATTAGACTATACCACAGGATAAAGATTTTGTTGGTTTGGATGTGGAATTTACAGTGAATGAAGGGTACATTTTTCTGCAGCACAGACAAATAAATGCAGTTAATTTTTATAACATATTTGATACTAAATCTGAAAAGCAATTTTGTATAGGTGACTCATTTCACTAGGAGCTATAAGATGCTGATAGATTGTATCACTTGGTCATGCAGGAATATTTAACTATGTGATATTTGAAGAAAAAATGTCTTCCAAGTCTTATGCACATAGTTCTTCAAAGAACTCTAAAAACCACCACAGTACTGAAACAGTGAAAATTCTGCTAGACAAGCTGAAAATACCAAATTGAAACAGAAAAGGATTGCAGCAATTTGTTTTCACTTGTCTAGAAACTCCACTGGAGTGTGCTAATCATGTCATGTGTTAAATAAACAAATATTAGCTGACAGGATTTAAAGTTAAACCTGCTTCATAATGATCAATGTCCCACCAGAAAGCAAGAATGAAATAAATATTTTTTCTGCTTTAATTTTCCATCAGAATATGTAAAGGTTCTCTTTTATAATTTTCAAAGTTAGCTTTACATTTAAACTTATTTTTACATTTCTGCATTTCTTACAGCAGTATACAACCTTGTTTCCTTAGAATGCAATTAATGCAAAGAAAGTGCTTTGCTAATAGCACTATCTTTCCTGTTCCTTGGTATATTACTTCCTGCATCTTAATCCTATCTAAATTAGATATTTCTTTTAAACTGGTCTAGTGCACCTGTACACCTAAAAGGACAGTCACAGCAGATCTTGGTTAATGATTAGACAATAAATAAAAACAAAAAAAATAGCATTTACTTTTCAATATGAAAGTCAGCAACATTACCTAAACTGTAAGAACAGTGTGGCTAAAGTTAGAATGCTGATCAAGAATCAGGATTCTTACTTCAGCTTTGTAGACTTTGATCAAATCAATTGTTTATAACCCAGTGTCATGTTTTCAGCTGGGATAGAGGCAATTTTCTTCCTAGTAGCTGGTATAGTGTTGTGTTTTGGTTTTAGTCTGAGAATGATGTTGATGACGCACCGATGTTTTAGTTGTTGCTAAAAACAACCAGTATTCTGACAGCTGTGGAGATTCCTACAGATCAGTTTTGCACTGTTGAGTTCAAATGACAGCATTGTCTATATTTCCTTTAATTTAATAATACCTCCTAAATCACTCCCTATAGTTAGTAAAAATAAAAATAGAGATGAAGATAAGCCATAATTGTATGTATACCCCAACAGAATCTTTCTTATGCAGTAAGTTATCCTAGCAACTTACTTTATGGTGTTCTCAGATTGAGTGCTTATTCTACATAATGCTTAGGGGAAGACACTGCCCAAGCAGAGAAGTTTCTCAGCAGGCAGCTCAGCAGTTTTGTTTTCACCTTAGGGTTGGGGCTGGCTCCTGGTCCCTATCCATCACTTTTACCTTTTGAGGTCAGTTTCAAATTGCCTGGTGCTTAAATAAGCTTAAAAATATCTCAGAGCCTCTATCTGACTAAAATTGCGTGGTGAAATGGAAAAACAAGGTGGTTATAACTTGTATTTTGTGCAAGTTTTGTACACAAGGAGCATCAAAGGAACTGAAGGAACTGAAACAAAACCTTAACAGAAGTATCACAAATGTAAGTGGAAGAAAAATGGAAGAAAAAAGCTGTAGGATAGAAGCCAACCGTATCCTGGGCTGCATCAAAAGGAGCGTGACCAGCAGGTCGAGGGAGGTGATCCTGCTCCTCTCGTCTGCTCTTGTGAGACCTCACTTGGAGTATTGTGTGCAGTTCTGGTGTCCTCAACATAAAAAAGACATGGAACTGTTGGAACAAGTCTGAAGGATGGCCACGAGGATGATCAGGTGACTGGAGCACCTCCCATATGAAGATAGGATGAGAAAGTTGGGGCTGTTCAGCCTGGAGAAGAGAAGGCTGCGTGGAGACCTCCTAGCATCCTTCCAGTATCTGAAGGGGGCCTATAGGGATGCTGAGGAGAGACTTCATGAGGGACTGTAGTGATAGGACAAGGGGTAATGGGTTCAAACTTAAACACGGGAAGTTTAGATTGGCTATGAGGAAGAAATTCTTTCCTGTAAGGGTGTTGAGGCACTGGAATGGGTTGCCCAGGGAAGTTGTGAATGCTCCATTGCTGGTGGTGTTCAAGGCTGCGTTGGATAGAGCCTTAGGTGACTTGGTTTCTTGGGAGACGTCCCTGTCCGTGGCAGGGGGGTTGGAAGTATATGATTTTGAGGTCCTTTCCAACCCTAACTATTCTATGATTCTATGATTCTAAGATGGAGTAGAGGATGCTAATGCGGTGGTAAGTTTAATGAAACTTTCTAACCTCTCTATTAAGCCCTGCATATTTTCTCTGAAGTATTACAGTAGGTGTAATTACAATATTCAATGACAGTGACTAGGAAAAAATCTTTTTCTTAAAATTTTAAAAGAGCACAAGAAGAACAGAGAAAATGTCTACAAGATCCCCTAACAATTTAATGAAGTTAATCCATATCAGCAAAAACTCTTTTTGCAAGACTGGAACAGTAGTATCATTCAGCTGAGTAGAAACAACAGGCAATGCAACACCAGAAATAAGGTCATATAAGTAGTATGGTCAAACCAAGATTGATGAATGATTTTTAAGACAAATCAAAACACAATGTTTTGGAGAAAACAAGCAGACAAAAAAAAAAAGAATTCAAAGGTAAAAGTCATGATGTAAGGCTGAAAACTAATATAATCTCAAGGCTGTTTAAGGCCTGTTCTCAAAAAAACCGTTGTTCAAAAAATCCTCAGTGCTAATGGACTGAAAATCAGGCCCAATTTGAGGAAGGGGAAAACTGGCTGTTAAAGTCATCTTGGTCCAAACGATTTTGCTGTTTTTCTGAGGTGATAACCTAAAAAAAGAGTCCAAATACTGAAATAAAAAATTTAGCTATTTTAGACATGCAGTTTTGCAAAATGGTATGAAGCATGGATTACAGCATTACCTGATGAGGTTCGATTATATCCACTGGAATATCATAGTAGAGACACTTACAATTTCTATTTTTCCAGACAGCATTGACTTCCTCATTTAAGGTTCTTTGAAGCATATTACAGTCAGTCTCTATTACATCTAACTAGAGCTGACAACTGTAGCACTAAAGATACTGGCATATGCTACTCACAGGGGGTTTTGTGTGTAAGGACAATTTTCAAGCAATCAGAAGTTTAACAGAACAGATGTCTGAATTTCTGCGGTATATTGAAAATCATAGGTGTTATCCACTGAGGAGATACAATTCATATCTCACCCATTTTTGCCAATTTTACTTGTAAATTGTTATAGCCAATTTAAAGTGCCAACTACCTCCCCTTCCAAAGGAAAATCTTCTCTGTAAAAAGGCAGAAGTGCTATTGTATAAAACATAGCAAAACCATGATAAAATTAAAAGAAGCTATGGGCCCAGAAATGTTAGAAAAGTAAAATAAAAAGCCAGTTCTTCTTGAATAAATCTTACGCCTGGAAGATCGGTTTCCAGGCAAAATGCAATGTAAAAAAAATGTGGGCATAAATGAAAACTACCATAAATGGCATAAACATGTTAGTATAACTTTCTACAAGGACTGCTGTGAGGATTGCTTTTTCTAATACAATCACTCAACTAATGCAGACATTGGTATGGGATCACATCATGGTATCACATCACATTTCACGAACTCCTCTTTGTAGGCTGATAATACGTTACAGTTTTAAACACACAGGCACTGCAGCCTTAGTAAGGTACCAAATTCCTAACAAGGTATACCTATACACCTATACCTTGTTATAGAAAGTATCCTAATACTTGCATCCTGCAATCCTATTAAGGTATCAAAACTTGCTAGTGTCCATTTATACTGGCATCTTGCATAAAAAAATGTGCAGTGTTGATAATAAGAGTTAAAATGATCTTTGAGCACAGTCGCATCCTTTGTTGAATTTTATCTGACCATGTTAAGCTGCAGGTATCCCAGCAAAGAACACTTCTGTGTGCATTATTACATTAGTTATGTGCTGTGGTTACTAAGAATAAAACAGGGAAAAGAGCCACAGTCCAAGCAACATATCCCTGTAAGTTTAAATCAGAAAACAAAACCAAAATTAGCAGCAGAATTTATCACATTCCAGCTGATAACTATAAGCCAGAAGGAGTTTGGGAAAATTACCAGCATTAGCCATCTTAAATCCTTTAGCAAAATTTTAATACAACACCTCTTCTCTCCCAATTGCACAAACACTTTTGTTTCTAAAGCAGGTAGCTACAACACCATTTGCATATTAACAGAGAACCAGCTTAAATTATAATATGTACTTTAAAATAAACAAATATTCTCAATAAAGTCCTCATATGCTGAACAAAATTATTCCATACGAATTGCAGAACTCTTAAATGTCCAATTAGCAATGAGTAACTCTAAAATGATTATGATATCATATCTGATATGCTGTAAACTAGCTAATGGGTCCTAATGAGTGAAGAAGTTCACTGGAGATAATATCATAGAATCATGGAAAGGTTTGGGTTGGAAAGGTGGTTAAGACCATCTAAAGTTCCAGCCTCCCTCCCACAGTCAGGAATGCCTCCCACTAGACTATGCTGCCCAATGCTCTGTCCAACCCGGCTTTGAACACTGCCAGGTAGGAGCATTTGCCACTTTTTTAGGCAGTCTGTCCCAGTGCCTTACCAGACTACCTATTAAGAAAATCAGTGGAGGCTGTGGCACCTAAATGAGTTTTGGAGTACTGCTTTTCAGAAATGTGGTACTATTAGTTGGAACTCACATTTTTAAAATAGTTTGTAAGTTATTTTTTTTTGTTTTTTTTTGTTTGATTTTGGGGTTTTTTTGTTGGGTTTGGTTTTTTTTAAGCAATCTGCCTGCTTTATAAACATCCTGGTCCTGCAGGGCTCCTCTGGTGAGCAGGGTCAGTGGCACTGGGGAGGAGGAGACAGACAAACTGCTGAGTAAGACGGAAACATGCATGTTCACAAGCGCACTCAATCCAGAGTGCTCCCAGTGGGAGACTGCTCGCTTCAGCTGTCCCTCATCCAGCCCTCTGGAAAACGGCATAAGTTTTCACCTCATTAGGGGGCTAAAGGCATTTAACTAACCAAACCCTGAATCTTGCAACAGGGTAGAGCTGGTCAGGTCCAGAACTGGTCGCACTGCTGCATCCACAGGAGTAAAAGAACATTGCTACAGGACCTAATTAAACAGCTATAGTCACATTGAAAAGGTCATCCAATGACCAGTTACAACATCATTATCCTCTTTAAATAGAAGAAATATCCATTCAGCCTCTCCAAACACTTTCCTAAGGGTTCATTTAATTGTAGCTCAGCACAGGTGGTGTGGACAGGATGCTTGAAGACTAGCACCCAGCATTGGGCAGCCTCACATATTACCATCCTTCTATTCTTGGGAAAGATTCCAGCATTTTATTCAATGAGATTTCCCAGCTCTGTGTTACACAGACGTTTTTAAGCAGTTGTCATGGTGCGACTGGAGAAGACTGCAGTGTTGGACCTGTTTCATTTGTGATCCCAAGAGCGAAATTAAGACGCAAATGAAGACAAGTACCATAATAGATTATTTTATTTTATTACAAAAAGACAATTATTATAAAAAAAGGAAATTATTATAAAAAAGGGGGATAACGATAGGACATATTGGAAAAAAGATAGAAAATAAGCAAGAATTTGGGGTGCAGAGAGAGAGAGATTATCACCACTGTGAATTCAGTGGTGTCCTGGGGGTCCATTGTCATCACCTGAGGTGGTGGGAGTCCTTCAGGGTCTGTAGTCGGTATCAGAGCAGAGTGTCCCCAGGAGCCCGTAGTAGTCATCATTGGAGGTGAGTGTCCTTGTGGAGGGATTCTTCTTGGAGATGTCCTTGTGGAGGTGTCCTCCATGGCGACTACTTTTCCTCTTTTTATAATGAGTTGGGGGAGGTGCCTCTGTTCATAATGTCAGTTAACGTTACTACACCCTCCTGGTGGACCAGTTTCTCTGGCCTTGCAGTGAGCTCTTCCACTGCAGATCTGCAGCAATTCTTGAGATAACGGGGAGCAATTCTTCACACCAATCCTTGAGATAATGGAAAGAGTCTTAGCTCCTCCCACACATCTCTTAGGCAATGGATCCTGGAGTTCCATTTCAGTTTCTCACGCCCTTCTCTAAGACAATGGACTCTTGGGGTCTTATCTCAACCTCTTCCACCCGTTTCTGAGAAAATGGATGGTGGAATCCCATCTTAGCTTCTCATAACAATCCTTAAAACAATGGATGGTGGAGTCTGATTTCAGTTCAGTCTCTCACAGCAGTCACTGTGAAACAAAGATGCAGTCACTCTATCACCTTTATAAACTGATGGCAGAGGTAGCGTATATATAGACCGCTCAAGAGTTTTTATCCTTTGCTTCCCAGGAATTCCTGCAACTATACACATGCCTTATTCCTCCTTCTTAAGCATCTGTTCAATATTAATTGTTGTGTTATGCTTCTTATCCTCCATTTTCCAAAAGTCACAACTCTCAAGAACAGTATATTTAGAATAAGCCTTTAAAAATATTATGTGAAAATTTCCCCCTGAATCCAGTATAATTTTCATCAAGCAGCCCTCCAAGTATTAGAGAAAGGCAAGCAGATGCTCACACATCTCTTATGGTCTTAGAAAATGCTGAACCTATTGATAGATGTAGTAACAAATCCAGCTTTAAATAAGTGGAACATCCCAGATAATCATGTTAAACTTCTTGTTTATTCTGGTAGGCAATAATAGGATTTAAACACAGAATGCTGCTGAAACTGTGAAACACACTTCAGTGCCAGGGGAAGAAAATATCATTAGTACTTAATGCAAATCAAGGGAGATTATTTAATTAGGATCACTCCATCCTTTAAGCAAATAAAAGAACCTGAGTCTGTTTCCTTCTGCCTTACTTCTTTCTGCCTCCCACCACAAATTCTTTGAGACATTTTGATCAAAAGCCTGTCTTAAATCCACATCACACGTTTTCGCAAAACCTAGTTTACAGTTGCTAGCTATTTCTAAACTTTTTCTAAACAAAATAGGGGACAATAATTTCTGTCTATATCTGCCAGAAATTGCTTCATTGTTAGCATTTAATCTTTCTTTCTTTTCTTTCCTACCTTCTCTATGGTCAATTATCTTGGCTTCTGCCCTGTTATTACTTTTTCTAATCATAGCATTTTATGGTGCTGTTCTTAAAGCTGTATTCCACACTCTTAAGATCTTATTATATCTTCACACTGCAGATATAAGAGGTCTTCAGAGTAGGTGCTGTGTCTTAGCCATTACAGTAAGTTCAGGGCCTACCACTTTACACCTTTTGTCCTGTAAATGCTTTGTCTTAAATATCAGTAATCTGTTTTTTTATTCTTTAATGTCTTTGACTAACACAATCATTACGTCAATGCAGGTAAAACATTTCAACAGTGTCGCATATATTTTATTGCAGATAAAGATATTTGTGTATTAGTGATTATAAAAAATTCTCACTGGACCTTCAAAGAAATCCTATCTCAACATGCAGACACTGGATTTCTGTAAGTCTTTTAACTTCTGCCTCATTGTAATTATTTATTTTCCTTTTACTCTTTTGTTTTCATGCTGAAGTTCTGATCAATTCTGAGTAGTTGCTTTAATAATACTCTTTTCTCTCCTTTTCTTTTCTAGGAAAGAAAAGAAATAATGCCAGAGAACAAAATGTCTTTTCATGTTTTCTACTTCACAGAATAAAAGACCACTGCTTTGGTATGTATGAACATCTGTGTTGTACATCTGTGTTGAACACATGAAAGAATTTGGGTTGGAAAAAAAGACAGGTACAGGTTTTGTGTAGTATTACTAAAACATTCAGTTTGATTTTACCAGAAGGGTGCTTTTTCATAAGTATTGCAGTAGCAGCACAGTCACCATCACCAGTTAGTATCATTATTTCCAGCTCCAGGAAACTATGAATACACTGAATTGTTGTACCAATTTCCTGTAATTTTTTTTTAAATAACATTTAATAACATATTTGAAGTTAATAACGCAAAGATGTCGGCTTTGTGGCCAGGTGGTACACAACAGTGGATCCTAGGTCTATTTTGCAAGTGATTGCTAAATACTTTTGTGGCCAAGATAAAAAATATTAGCCAGATTTATATGGGCAAAAATTCCTACTTAAAAAAATCTTCTTGAAAAATACCTCTTGACAAATGGACAGGTGGTCTGTACCACCAGGATTAGCAGTCCGAAGACACCTTTACTGTTCTGTATAAACACACATTGACTAAGACCAGTTATGCAGTTTAATCTTTCTCTCATTGCTGCACACACCCACTCACAGGCAGATGTTTTGTAGTGTGGTGTGAACCAAATGGACAATGGATATGGACAGGATGGAGAGTGGGCAGATCTGTTGCAGACTGGGCAGTCTTCTGCAGGCTGGGATGCTTTTGAAAACACCCAACAAAGATGAAGGCTGAAGGCCCATGTACAAATTACAGTACTCAGTGCAGAAGCCTAGTGTAAAGCTTAATTTTTCCAATATTTTTGTCTCTATGAAAGGTTAGAGTTGCTACAGGAACACCAGCACGTAAGTGTTCTCACATTTTGTTTTCCCAACTGGTTAGCACAGAAAGAGCCATTATTTAGTATCTGTTTAGTCTAGGTGGAGTTGACACACTTTTTCCAGGTTATGCCTAATGTAATCTGGTTTGTCAGGCCTTGGTTAGGCACAAAGTTATAGCAGAAACTTCTTGAGTAATCTTTACAATGGGAACCTCACCTTGAAGGTGGGTGTTGAGAGTACCTGCAGTCAGAGAGACATCCTTTGGGACTTGCATTGAGCCTGCTATTTTTGATTTGCATACAAACGAAAAAAATGAAAGTTTGAGGTGACAGTGGTAATGCCCAGAACTAATTTCATATGCAAGGAGACAGTAAGAATCTGTTCAAAAAGTCAAGACTATCTTGGGTTTTGGTTTTGCTTTGAATTTCTTTTGTCTTGATATACTATTCCAGGAGCTTTGCCAGTGTTCCAAGGAGGTTTGAACAACATATTGTTTCTGGGTGGCACTTCTTCTGCCAGCCCATGCCACTTTGCGCCTCTTCAGCAACCTGAACAAAAGGTGAGTGCAGACCCCTCTGGGGCATTTACTTCTCCTGTCTGCTAGAACCTGGGGTAACAGATGACCAATTCTTGCACTGTTTGTGCCAGAATTTCTTTTAAGTTCTGTATATTCTCACCTTTACGCCACAGTATTTGGCATCAACAAATTAAAGGTCACCAGTGTATATAGAAAAGAAAAAATAATTTCAGTATCTAGAGCATAATGCTAACAGGGAAAAACCTACTTTTAAAGTAAGCTTTCAAATGGAGATAAGTCTTTTAAAAGAACATCAGAGAGCAGTGACAGCTCACTTGATGTGAAAGTATTGTTTAATTATGGATCAAGTTCAGCCTTTAGCTCCTTGACCGGCGTCGATTATTCTTTCCATTTTTTTTCTGTGAGATCATGCTGAGCAGAGGTGATGCACAGATAAAATTTTATATCATTTACCTGCCTATATTTCCTAGAGGACACTAAAAACTATAAAAGGCAGGAAAAGGAAATAACAAACAGACAAACAAATACTTGGAATGCTTTGAATTAAGGAAAAAGATAAAATAGCAAGAACTGGGTCTAAAACTCAGCAGGGAAGAGATCTGAGAAATACAGACAATGCCCATTCTTCTTAGGCACCTAAATTTAAAAAAAATATATAACTTTAATAAAAAATATATAAAACAGAATTCTTGTAATCCTAATGCTTTTATTGCTAACCCAAAGCAATCTGTGTCTGAATTGACAAGTTCTTTTTTTTTTTTTTTTTTTTTCACAGGCACTATAACCTAAAGGACAGTTTGTTCTTTTGTTTGTCTTAACTATGTCTCCTGCGTGGTGTGTTTAACCCTAAGAGGGTTATTTGGCAGAAGAAAGAAACTTGTAACCTACAGGGTATTCAAAACATTGTTACTCCTTAATCTGCCGGTGGATTATTGAAAACAAAGAGAATTTGCAATGAAAGGCTATAAGAATACTGAAGAAATAAAGAAATATAAGAATTTAATGGGTTTCAATATGGTATTTCTGGATCATTTTTGAGCACAACATCTTCTGAATAAAGACAATGCAAGTGCTAAAAGAAATACTATGCACTTACCTCCGAAATTCATTGATTGACTTTGTCTTACCTTCAGTGTTTGTATCCTCTGTGAGAGTGCGGTTCAGGATGATTTCAACAGATGTGTTGGTTTCCTTTGAGATAAACAACTTTTAACACTGCTTTATCCTAACAATTTTATTTACTACTAACCGTTTTAATTACTACAAGTGAAAAAAAAGAAGTTAGGAACAGTTTCTGCACCTTAACTACGAGTAAGAGGTACATTTTTTTTTAGACATACTTGAATCAAAGCCAGTAAGGCATGATTAAGACTGTCATCTTGGCCTAAACAAGTGACTACTGATATATACTAAATTATATACTGAATTGTATACTGAAAGCAACAGAGTAAAAGCTGAGTATAGGTCAATAAAGCAGCTGAACAGATGTATCCAGCAGTACATCTTAAAGAGTTCTTGTATCTCTCTGTCATCCCTCAAAACATTGTTGAGAAATGAAGCTAAGCAGCAACATGGACAAATCAAACACTAGTCTTTCTCTGTACAGGACAACAGGAGCTGTGTCTTTCCTTTTGCAATGTGTTATTCTTTATCTCCCTGTTGGCCCACTGTGTGGCTGCATAAAGTTGAACACTCCGGAGGGTTTAGATGAAAACATAACCAAGGAGCCCAGCACGCACAACATCCACTGTACAGAGCACACATTCTTGATAAAGTATTCATTAGTAAAGCAAGAATTCTTAATAACAGTGATTAACACCATATATAACACAGTCGGTCTTTGCTGCAAATCCTGAGGAAAAGTTTGCAAAAGCTTCAACTTTTTTAACCTGGGATGACATAATGGTATAATATAAAGAAGCCCATTAATCTATTCTAAGCAGCAGCATCTCCTCTCTTCACCTGTAGCCTGTATCTGCCAAGGCACAGTGTGAATGTGACAGATATCATCAGAGCCCGAGAGCAGAAATGAGTGCTTGAAGACCTGCATTCAGTTTCAAAAAGTGAACTTTCAGACATTAACACTACATAGTACACTTAACAAATCACTCCAACAGAGAAAATATTTTTCTTCAGTGTAGAAGAGCTATATGATATTTTGTTGTTAACAATAGCAGCAGCAGTTCTGCAAGTTTTTTCTGTTCTGCTGTCACAAAAAAAAGTGCGTCTACACCAGCCTCGTAACCACCACCCTAGATAAATCCAGAAGCAAAATTTTCACCACAGCTTATAAATCACTTCTATAACACAATGACCTCAACAGAAGTACATGAATTGAAATAGTTCATACTGGAAGCTTCAAAGTCTGAATAAATATTACAGCTTTCACTATAGAGGTGCACTTCGTCTTCTCAGTATTTCACAGGCAGCAGCTAGCTCAAACTTTTTGCCACTATGGCAAGCATTTTGTTGCTAAATTGTTTGCTGCTTAGGGTATGTCTATTCTGAAATTCAGAATTGTGACTGCAGACATATTTAACTTCCCTTTTAGAGGAAAAAAAAGTGATAAATATGACATCAAGGCGCTAGTATGAGCTAGCTGATACCATGAAGTTGAACTTTCAGAAAAAATTTTTAGCCTTGCTTGACATCAGTGCCTGGTTACAAAGGTGTAACAATATAGCAAAGAAGACAAGGCCAAGAAATAACACTGTATTAAATTAAGGAATAAAATATAGAATGAAATGGTTATTTTTATCAAAAGGGAGGATGCCACAAGATTGCCACTAAGATCTATGCAGTTTACATATTTATAAATAATCAGGAAAAGAAGACAATTAGGTAGGTGATAAAACTTGCTTACAACATGGGAGGCATGAAACAGATTCCAATAAAGAAGAAAAAATCTGCCTGGGTGCTTTGTCTTGAAAATAATATGACTGAAGGTATACAGCTATTGTTAATACAATTGCATACAGGGAATGATTCCAACAAATTTGTCAAGCAGCAGGTTTAACATCCAAAGAAGAGTGCATTCACGTCAAAGATTTGCAATGAACATGCTCAAGGTTTGCTTGAAAACTCAAGGTTCTCATGTGAGGTTCAGACAAAACTGTAGAAAATATTCCTGAAGTGAGGAAGCCAGAAAGAAAATCTAAGGGTTTATTCACCTGATTAGGTACTTGAGGAAAGGAAGCTGCAGTTACCATGGGGAGTGTTGCAAGGCCTCTGTGATTTCCACAAATGGATAGCTGTTGTCCCAGAGGAGTAACCCTGGCAAAGTACACTTATGGGACTGGTTGCATCAGCACTTCTCCCAGGCATTTAGCTCTGCATCCTGCCCTGTGCTATGAAAGAGCAGGGATAGATATATGCTTTGGGGGATTGCCTACTAGCTAGGCTGAGACGTGTTTGGCATTGTTATTTACCCAAATAATGTTTCCAGCACCATGTCCCACAGCTCAGCTTCCACCAGCTAAATTTAAAAAGTGAATCAAGCCTATAAAGTCCCTCCAATATGACTGGAAAAAGAGCAGGAAAGAGGATTAAATACCTAATAGATACCACAGAGAAATATAAACACAGGTCTAAGGAAACTTGTTCCAGCTCATGGGGATATTTTGTATTAATGTGCCCTTAATGTCTTCTTTTGTAGTCCAGTACTGTAAAAGAACAGAACCCCTCTTGTGTTGAACAGTTTCTACAGAATAACAAAATGCAAATGTTTCTATATACACTACAGATGGGCCATCTGTAAGTCATATAATCTTTTTCCTTTCCTTAATATTGCAGACTACACTAAGAAAGGCTAAGAGCTCAATATTTCCCTTTTGGCTTTCCTTGGAGCTAGCCAGCTGCCTCATGAAGCTAACAGCAGGGTTTATTTTTCCTGGCTTGGATGCAAACGTCTAGTTATTAATATGAGAGTGAGCTCTGCTAGCTGACAATTTAAGATAAAGTAAATGTGAAGTGACATAAAGGAGCGTGTGGGTGTTAATGTGCACCACTGAGGTTCTTTTCTGACATCCTGAAAGGTCTCATCTATAGGGCCGACACTAGCAACCTTTACCAGTGACCCTGTGCTATTAAAGGGTAGGCACTCTCATTGATTTGTAAAAGTAACAGATGTGGCATGTGGTTGTAAATTAGCCATGTGAAGTCAGTCTCCTGAGATTTCCAAGTATGTTTTTTCCTTTGCAATGATTTGTGTTCTTCCATTTGCCAAGCTACATGAAGTGAAGGACTTAACTCTTTTTCACCAGGTATCTTGTTGTACTTCACTTTTTTTCTGATTTTTTTTTTTCCCTTCTCCTACTTTCTCCAAGCTATCGTGACTCACAGGGATAAATTTCAGCTCAATTCTTTCTTAAGATTAATTTCTCAGCACAGTATTTTCAAAGAAGGCTAGCAAAGTTATATCAGGATAAGCTGAAATCTCTTTCAAACTCTTAAGCCCTAGCTCTTATTTACAAATGGGTATATACGTATGCATGCATAAATATGTCCATTAATTTTGTGTCTAACAGAATGTCTGCTCTGGTGAAGACTTAATACGAAGGCTTTGTCAACAATTGAACTATAGCCACTGCTCATATACACTGCAGATATTGACTGTGTGAGCTTCCAAGTGTCTTCATCCTTTACGTAGAAACCCAGCTGAAACAGAATTGATCAACTTGAGACAGGGCCAAGTCATTTTATACAGCAATAATTGCCTAATGAGAAGGATTGTAAGAGGAAATAAGTATTATTTTCTAGGCTCAATCATATGATTTGCTTCAGTCTTCTAACAGGTATCTAAAGTGATCCACTAAAATTAAGACATATGGGTGACCTGAAACTACCACATGGTCCTCCCTACCAAGCAGACATTACATGGAGCACACAGTCTGCCTTCTCTGTCTAGTTTGCTTGAGAATTCTTTATGTGGAAATTCAATTATGGCTCTGTAATGCTGATTTTAGATATTCACTTGCACTGTAATTTTTCTGCTAGAGTAAATGAAAATTCTGTTTATGTTAAGATTAGCTAGATAATCAGCCTTCTAATAACTAAATTTAGAGCATCTAAACACTTATCACAAAATGTATCTATGTACCACTGCTAGAAAACCAAACCCAAAGGAAAACATGTCAAGGCAAATTATTTCCTGGACTAAATGTCACTGGGGAAAAAGCACCATGACAAAATGTGCAGGTTAAAAGGTCATGATCCCATAAAACTACTATTCTAGCTCCTTATCCTAAATCAGTTCCAATTATGTGTGGTAAAGTCTTTCTATTTTGAAGCAGAAAATACTATTTCTGAGAACTTCAAGCTGGGCATTCAGCATGGATCCAGAGGTGAAAGGTTCAGAATTTCAGCAGCTAAGCCACCAAATGTCTGTCTTCTCCCCTATTGTCTTTCCTTTTGAAGTGATTTGCAACAGATATTTCTAGTGAGCATTCACTTCATGGGGAAGGCTTGTGCAGCAGCCATGGTAGTCTCTGAAACCATTTTTCAGGCTCTTTAGGTTTCTACCAGTTCTACACTGTTATTCTTATTTCCAGCTGTAGTCAAATGTATATAAACACCCCTTTGAGACAGTGCTGTTTGAGGCTGAGATACTGGTCCCAGAAGTTGATTTTGAGGATAAAAAAAAAAAATGCTCCTGTTGAATTGAAAAATATTTTTCCATGCAGGCACCATGTGATCACTATTAAATCTTAGTGCACTGAGATCACTCCAATGCCTGTCCAGATCCCCTCAACACTGTTGCATGCAACCTCATCATAGATGTTGCTGAGGCAAGCTCACTTCCTCAAAGTGAAATGATTGCAGAAATGACAGGACTCTTTAGTATTGAAGTCTAGTACCAAGCTATGCTTCCATAATCATCACAGGAGAAACCACCGTCTCATCAAGCTGCCAAATCTCAGGTCACAGTGTTAATGATTCATGTGCTCAGAACTGCTGTTTTGAGTTGTTTTGGAAGGCTAAGTGGGCACTGTATGGGGCCGGGAAAAGGTTCAAGCTTTTCTGGTGGTTGGATTTTTTCTCCTAGTAGCCTCTAAATGTTTTATAATTGTTCATTTTAAACCTCTTTCGTGGTCATTCTTTCTCAAGCTGCTCATTCTCACCCTTTAGTAAAGTCCAAAATTGAGTGTTACTACGGAAACTGATACAGATGTAACAGCTGCAATTCACAAGAAAGAGAAAGAGAGGTAAATGGATCAAGAAGTGTCACTTACATTATGCAAACTTTCATAACTATGTATGAATTGCATACTGTGAATAAGGTCCTTTGTGAACCCAGAAGTTAGAAAGGTCACTTGAGCATTAGAGGAAATGATTCCTAAGTCGGTAAATGAATTGCTTTCAAAATTCCTATGTGGAAAAAAAGAAGTATTTATAATTTATCTTTTTAAAATCCATCTGTCTTTTCATACCAGAAAAAATGCATTTCTTTTTTCTCTTTTAAATGTTCTTAGCTTGTAACCTGATTTTTTTTGTTGTTGGAAAACAGAAAAGTTAATCCTAGATTTCTTTAGGTCTTAAGCTGCTTTAAACACAACAGACAAGCCATCAGTGTTTATAACAAAGTTGTCAGTTATGTCTTTTATTTGCATATTTGGAGGTATTTTCCCCTACTCTCCTGAACACATCTGTGTATTCAGCAAAAGAAAACAGGGCTATGAAAACTCAAAATAATAGAAATACTGTAGCAAACAAAAGCTGTGCAGTTATGTATCCAACCTGTTTTCTCTTATCAGCCACAATATTTTTATATCCCCATAAATTCCACTGTCTGCAAGCAGGTTTCTGCAGACATGGCCTGGAAAGCATTAAAGAGTGAGAGAGAATCAGGCCTTTTGTCTAGTGCTCATCAATTATTAAGGAGCAAAATTATGAGACATTTTTCTTACAATTATGCTGTTTAACAAGGCTTGGGAGTTAATACTGACCAGAAGATGTTTTATCTGAGATATGCTGTAAAATACTCCGCTCTCTGTAGAATAGATTTCCCTTGGCTCTCAATTAATGTAGCCATGCAGCCGCACTAAACTGACTAATCTCACTTGATTGGAGCTGAAAGCACCTCTGTGTTTTTAAAAGATTTTTTGCTCCGTAAGTATTTAGAGGAGATCTGTTTGTGCTGGATATACAGTAATAAGAATTTATCAAATCTGTCAGAAGACTTGGCTCCTAAATACAATTCTTCAAAGAGACAAGTGTGTAAAAAACAGAAGGCATGCTGCTTTGTTATTACTGCGGGGACTGTGTGATCTTGTGCCTGACAAAGATCTGTTAAAGACGTATGAGTGGTGTTGTGAGTCTGTATCCGACACAATCCTTATTGTTTTTTATCCAGCAGTTTATTCTTCAGCCTGAAAACTCATTCTTGCCTTTTGCTTTGACTTCACAGTTCTGCACAAGTGACTAAGTGCATTCCCAAGCTGTGCATTTTACACACTCTGAACAGTAAGCAACCACTTAAATATTATGACATCCACTGAGGCATGCATCAGATGTATAAGAGGAAATGCTTAACAAGTATATTTTTAACAAAGTCTTATTTCCACATGAAGCTCTGCCTGCCATCACAGCTTCTGAAAATCTGTAGTGATTCACTCACAGGAAAAATCAAAGCAAATGCAAATACAGTTTCTGGATTTGATAAACACCTGCCCACTTTACAGCTCTATTATTTGACATTTGCTAACTTGACCATAAATTGTGCAGCATCTTTGACAAAGTAGTTCATTCCCTCACTTGAATATTTGTTTCTTGCTTCCCTGCACTTATCTAACTGGTTTTGCTGTCTTTTCTTCACCCCCAGGAGCAGCAAAACATGTAGTATAAAAGTTACAAAGCCTTCCACTTGCATGTCATGTCCTGTTTTTCACTTACGTGATCTGAAATCAACACAATTTCACTTACAGATTTCAGACCAGCCCTGAAAATTCAATTCTGACATCAGCCAACCTAGTATTTCTTGATGTTCTGGTAAACAGGAAGGCTACAGCTTTAGAAATTTGTCGTCGAGATGGCCAAAAATCACACACACACATATTTTTGGTCACTTAGTAGGAAGAAAAAATAGATAGGTAGGTACTTAATAGCTACAAACCATTACTTGTATATCTTTTCTAGCACACACGTGCCTTTCTATCCACTGGTTAGTATTAGTTAGCAATGGCACATTATTGGATGACCGTTTACCGCATTACTAAAGTCCATTGTTTTGCCAAGTTCTTCCTTTGTACTTAGTTACTCCCCTTATTTGACTTGCTCCTCCAGATGCCTTCTACTTTCCCACTCGGATGCCTTCTGCTTTCCCACTCGGATGCCTTTGGTGCCTCATTTCTCATGGATACACTTTAACATCTTCAAGACTGAGTTTTAACTTCATGTCTTCAGTCAGGGAATCCACGGGCTTACCACAGCCCCCACCACAGAAAGCCTTAAAAAGACGTGAAGACAATATGTCTGCAACTCTGTTTAAACCATCTATCTTTTGGGGATACAGTCCAACCAATTCAAAAAGACTTCAGAAAAATCTCTAATCTCTATTACAGTTTTTTCTTCTCCTAATCTTCCATCACTTGGAGTCTTTAATAGCCAGTGATTGCTTTAAAATGCTTCTTTAACTCTGAGCCATGATACTTTCTACATATTGAATAAATCACAGGTTTAAGTGGTGGAATTGAGGGAGTAGAGGGATTAAAGTGATTCAGCCATGCCAGAGAGACTTCATTCCATACAAATTTGGTGTCCTATTACCAGACTGATTCAAATTTATTTAGAATATGAACAGAATGAGGAACTGAGATTGCAGAAAGAGCTATTTGCTCTAAAAGACTGATACTTCATATAGCATCTGAAGTTTCTCACTTCTCACTTTTAGCAATTTGTGCTTGTTGTTTGCTCTCATATTTTGTCATGGACTGCATCCCACCCCCTGCCTTTCAAGCAGAGAGGCACTTATGTGCATGCAAAATTGTTGAATTCCTGTAGTCACTTATTGCTGGCTGTTGGCTCAGATAGCAGAACTGAGTTCTGCAACCATGTGTCCTGTAGAGATGCAGCACAAAGCTTGCAGCCAAGGAAAGACGCAGCCAGGAGGACACTTTTCAGCTATGTTTTTGCTGGTCCAGGGACTGGAGATGTCCTCAGCATATCTGCAATAGCCCTAGGAGTATGTCAGTCTTCCAACACGCTATAAATACCATGGTTTGCTCTGCTGCTTTTCTGGCCCTTCCTGTTTACTGCCTGACTCTGAGAAAGTCTTTTTCATTAAAGCTTGCCCTCTGCAAGGAGCTCTTTTGAAATCCAGAAAAAGCTGGTTTAGGATTTTTTACGCTGTTTTGGCCCTTTCATTCTTAAGAAAAGGACAAATATGAAATGAGGATTTTGCATTAGAAGTTGTGGCATCCTTCTTCCACATTATCCAAAGAAAAAATTCTCATCTCAGAAACAGGACTAAGGAATCAGCTCTTTCAAGACCTATATCTGAAAAGTAAAATCCTTAGAAATGAAAGCCAGGTTCAATTTCTTCTTTCTTAACTGAAATCACAACACTTCCCTATCTTTCTCCAGCCAGAGGAATTTATTAGCAGCTTGCACTGTGGCAGATGATCTATCAGCAGACAAGGCTGTGTGAAATCATCTCACTCCCTTTACAAATATGTCATACATTAAGGCTTCCTTGGAGTGCCAGAAACACTGTTTTCTTTCTTTAGGAAAGAATGATTTCCATTTTTTGAGTCCCTTTGCAGATTAGGAATACATGGAAGCATTCTAACCAGCTGGTCTAGATAATGATCTTTTCTTCACTTTTACTGATATCTTCCTTCAAAATACAAATTCAAATGTGGCCACAATTCCTGCTAAGTGTCTGATCACAACTGTAGAGAATAATCTTTCACACGGAAGTGGCTTTTCAAACAATTGTATGATTCAATGTGAAAGATTTCTATTATCCCAGAAGAATTTTATGGAAGAGCAAAATCTCAGGCCCATGAAATCACTAAAAATGGCATGAAAATTTTCCCCCCAGTAAATTTTCCACATAAAAATATCTCCTCTTTTAAAGACCTCTATTAAAAGCAAAATGTAATAAAGACAGAAAGAAACCCATGTGCAATCGTCATTGCTTAGGCATTTAACATAATTTTATATTTATGAATTGTTGAGCTATTTTATTTTGTAATAAAGGGTGAATAATAGGTTTTTCTCCATGTTTCCAGTAATTTGTTTCACATTCTGTGTACTTGCTATTTTATTTCCTTTTCAAAGCAAACCCAAAGAGGAATTGATTAACATAATTTGGCTATGTCTGTGCACAGTTTTATTTAGGATGGATTTCAGAGACCACACACTATTTTCTGATGAATAAGGCATGTTTCTGTTTGAAAAATAACATACATTACTGTAGATGTGCCATTTTTCATTGAGACCATTCTTTTCTATATCATTACCATTTATTGGTAAAAAGCATTCTACAGCACCTGCAAAATTTGCTCATCCTCACATATATAACAAGAAATGCTTATGCTTTCGCACACAGTGTGACAGCTAGGAAAAATGGTGTTTGCACAGTGAGACCAGTATCTGTCCTATGAAATAAACTTGAAAATGGAAAATGGTGGCTACTTATTTGAATCATGCTGGCTTTAGAATTGCCTTATTGTTTATTAATCTGTTATTCTCCTTTTTATCACAGATAAGCTGCAAATGTTATTAAAAGTTGCTACTGAAATTATATCACTATCAAAACCACTCAAATTATTTCCGTGTACACAAAATAAATATGAATTGCAAGGTCCATATATATATCCAGTAAATGGAATATGTCACTCACCAGAAACAAACACAAAAGAAATTTCTGAGCATCCAGGAAGAATGGAATCTGAAACAAAAACCAATGCTTTGAGTCCCAGTCTCCAGTCTGGAGGGCCTTCTCTGGAGACACTGCAGTCACACTGTCAGTGGATATTCACTAAAAAAGGGTCGGGGACAGCCAGATACTTGTGGTGCATATTGCAAACATAAGGGAATGGGGTCTTCCTACCTATGCCGGTGAAAATCTAGTAGACTTAAGACAGCACTGGGAAGGATAGATGAAAATGAAAATAGTGGGAGGTGTCCCTACCTATGGCAGGGGGGTTGGACCTAGATATCTTAAGGTCCTTTCCATCCCTAACTATTCTATGATTGTATGATTCTATGATATTCAACTGATCTACTCTTTGCAATACCAAGACCTCTTTGGTCAGCCTCTAGACTTTATCTCAGGAAATTAAACTCCATGAATACAGATATATGAAAAAAATAAAAGGCCACATACTTGGCCTTTCTTATGCAGCTCACTCAAGCAAATGAGCAGAATGTCATTCAACTTGGAAACATGGTAACATGTGACATGACCCAACCTAACGAGCATAATTGGGGAAATCTGATTCTATTATCAAGGAATGGGGATGATTTGTCGAAGAAGAACAGAGCAACTCTTAGAATAATATAAGAAGCGCTGATGAAAGAATTCAAATTTAGCAGCAAAGGTTGAAGCATATCTGACCTCTGATATCACCTGATGCCTTAGTGTCATAGGAAGTAAGAGTTCTCTAAAGAGAGCAGCTCAGTGACTCTCAGTTCTTTATAAAGATCTCCCATGAAACACTTGATCATGTAACAGACACTCCAGCAAATATCTATCCTGAAAAGAAATAAAATAAAGGTTTGAAGGACCTGTACTTTTAAAGGCAATAGTCTGGCCTTTCAAACACAAGGCTTGAGATTGCAGTGTTGTCTTCGAAAAGCTACTACACTGGTTTAAAATTTGAGACAATGTAACTGTTGAAAGCTGCCCTGAATTAGTGCAATGTTTAAAGGAAAAAAATTATGACATAAACTGAAAATTCCTTTGATTAAATATTTTTTTTCCCTTGTAAAAGCAGTGTAAAGTACTAGTAATTATGACTTCTGGATGTTAAAGGTTAATAATTTAACAGAAATGTCATTTTTTTCTTTTATTGACCAGAGGCTTAATTTAGTCATTGGAAGCCTACCTCCAAAGCAAAACTGGTATCAGAACCTCAGCAGAGTCAGTTCTGAAATGCTTCTTAACTAAGAAACCACTAAATAGAAATGTATTTAATAATTGCTTCACATATAGATCTTAAACTTAATTCCACTTAAGAATTACAACTCATTCATAATGAAAGAATTCTAATAGAACTGGAAATTATGGAGATCGTGTGCTTTTTTAAAAATAGAAAACACTTCCCATAGCTGCCTCTATATGACTGAAAATGCTTGCAGTCACGGAAGTGTAACTACATAGTTCCCTTATGGATGAAAAAACCCCAGAGTTATCTGCCTGAGTACATTGTTATGAAGCCTTTTACCTGCACTTTTCAGGCATCATGATTCTTGACAGACAGCAGAAAGGGTGGGTCTATGCTGTGTTATTGTTGGTTGAGAATAGATGACAGTATTTAAATAACTTTTATGTTTGATCACATTCTGATGGCACCATATATCAGTGCTAGGTTTAGGAGAGTATAGAGGTCCTCTGCTTGACTCAGGGAGAAATCTCTAGGGATTAAAAGCTGTTCCTGTAAGTGTAATAATTATGAAAATTACAGGTAATCTGAACTTGGGTTCAATACACGCTTTACAGAAAATATAGGATTAGTCCCATAAGTTTTATATTTCCATTAGTAAGGGAATAGACAGGTTCTCTATAAAATACATATTTTCTCTCTTTAGCAGTATGACACAAAAGGGCACTGTCTGGCAGCTCTGGTTTTTCTTTTTTTTTTTTTTGTCATTGTGTTCACAGGCATTCAGCACCTTGAGCATGTGTGACATGCCAGAGTAGGGCCATAGCCTCCTGGCTGCAAAGGAAAAGGGCAGCGCACACCAGCCTGTGCTGCAGCTTGCACATCTGGGCTTCTTCTGTGGCAGTTTTCCCTCAGAGGCAAGCATGGTGACAATGCAGTCATTACTCTCCTGTGGCCAGATCTTTGCTTGTATGTCTCAAACAAGGAGATCATCTCTTGTGACACTGGGGTTGTAGTGGAAGAGTAAATAAACCATGTAAAAGAGGAAGATTTAACTGCCAGTCTTTGGAGACAGGAAAACACCAAGAAAGGAAACTGAGCCTTGTAATTGCAACAGACCAGCACAGGTCTTGAAAAGGTCTACTGGGCATTTGAAACCTAAAGCTTAGGCTGACCAAATAATTGTGCTATGCTTCTGTTCAGTAATTGCTGCCCTTATGTTTTCACCTGAGAAAGAAATGAATCTCACAACATTTCCTTCCCTCTTCCTCTTCTCCTCCATTGCCAAGTTTTATGTTACCAGAAGGTTAAGCTCTTATGCCAGAATTATCCTGAGAGTGAGCTCATGTGCAGGGGAAGTGATGTACCTTGCTGTGAGCAGAAGGTGCTTCTGCTTCTTCTGCCACAAATCGAGCAAGTCAGATGTTATGGAGTAGTATTGCACTTTGGTGAACTCACAGAGGTAGAACTATGAAAGAAGTTTTCATGCTGTCAGTTTGAAAAACTCTGCAAGGTCCTCCCTGTGCAGGCACTTCCTTTAGGGAGGCTTCTTCATCAACGGCAACACAGATGCTATCACCAACGCATCAAATAGACTGAAAACGGCTTTGGAGCATTTTCCAGAGCTTCTTTGGAAAAGTGAGGGTTACAAATTCATCAGTTTCACCAGAGGTCTCCTCTGAATGAATGGGATGCATTCTGTTGGTGCTGTGGTCCTTGCTGCATGCTTGGATATGCTTTGTATCCTTGATGGATGCTGGATCAGCATCACTTGGTGCTCTTTTACCCATTCTAGCGGTACAGGAGAAGTTGAGTCTGTCGACTGAAGGAATTTACCCAAAGCAGAAGCAAATGATATTTCTGCTGGAGATAGATCTCTTTCACGCTCTTTTGTCAGGATTAGACCAAAGTGTTGACTAGCTGTAGGCATTTCTCTGGACAGCTGGGCTGAGTCCTGCCAGACAGCATACATCATCAAACTGGCACCAGCTGGTTAAGGGTGCTGAGAAGCTACTAAATGTCTGCCCGGTTCTTACCCATTTCTTCTCTAGCCGAAGAAGGGCTCTGCAATTTCAGTAGGTCTCCCTTAGTCTTGGGAAGTCCCAGTAGCCAGGTGATGTTCCCAGATGTCAGCAGTGTCTCCGTGGCTACTCTGTAGGAGTGACTGGAAGTAGAACACTAAGTACATTTTGCAAATGACACAAATGGGAGATATATAGCTGCTCCTGTTTCTTTGAATGGGTACCTATGCTTGTATTTGATATTTTAAATCTAGAAAGCAATGAACAAAGCCAACAGCTTCCGTCAGCCTTCTAAGGCAGCACTCTCTCTACTGCTTTGAATATTTTTTCTGTAAAGGACAAGTTTGGTGTAGAGCCAGTAGGAATCAGCCCTTCTGATTGAGGCTGTACAGCCTGGAGAAGAGAAGGCTGCATGGAGACCTTATAGTAACCTTCCAGTACCTGAAAGGGGCCTATAAGGATGCCTGAGAAGACCCTTCATCAGGGACTGTAATGACAGAAAGAGGGGTAATGGGTTTAAACTTAAACAGGGAAGATTTAAGTAAAATATAAGGAAGAAATTCTTTACTGTGAGGGTGGTGAGGCACTGAAGCAGGTTGCCCAAGGAAATTGTGAATGCTCCATCCCTGGCAGTGTTCAAGATCAGGTTGGACAGGGCTTTAAGCAACCTGGTCCAGTGTGAAGAGTCCCTGCCTTTGGAAGGGTTGGAACTAGATAATCTTAAGGTCCTTTTCAACCCTAATCATTCTATGATTCTATGATCCTGTTCCCTTCAGCATTTGCATCAGTTCCAGGGAGGTTTATGAAGCCTGGCCTAAGTATAAGGGCAATATAGAGGAAAACCATAGGCCATGGGAGCCTGTGGACAGAGCTAAATGGCAGGAGTTAGAACAGAGCAAGAAGGGGTTTCTCCAAGTACTGGAGCATCCCTGAACCTCTGGCTCGGGCAGATGCAAGTTGCAAAACAGCTAGCCTTTGCTGTTGCCCTGCAGGGCTATTCAAGTCAATAGCCTGTGAAAGAAGGGCTCTGCGTGGCCTGAGAAAGCATGGGTGGCCAAGCCAAGATGGGACAGCAAGAGATACATTGGTAACAAGTCCTGCAAGAGTAACTAGTACAAGAACTGTACAAAACCAATAGCTAATACCAAAACAAAATACAAGCAACTTGCTGGTGTATTGGCTTTACTAAAATTCATCATTCAAACATGAACACTGTCGTGGTTTAAGCCGTAAATCACGCAGCCAGTTCACTCACTTCCCCCTCCTTCTTCTCCCCCCCTCCGAGGGGAGGGGAATGGGGAGAAGAATAGAAAGAATGTAACTCCCATGGGTTGAGATAAGAACAGTCCAGTAACTAAGGTATAACACAAAACCACTGCTGCTACCACCAATAATAATAATGACCAGGGAAATACAAGGGAAGAAGATATAACTGCTAACCACCCAACAACAGAGTTGTGAACTAAACTCTTCCTAGTTCCTGCCCCCAGTTTTACATCCTGGGCATGACGTGCTGTGGCACAGAATAGCTCTTTGGTCAGTTTGGGTCAGGTATCCTGTTTCTGCTTCCTCCCGACTTCCCCTCCTCCCTGGCAGAGCATGAGACTCAGAAAGTTCTTGGTCAGGCCAAAATATTCTAAGCTGTAACTATAAAGATCGGTGTTATCAGCGCTGTTCCCAGGCCGAAAGTCAAAAACACAGCCCTGCATCAGCTACCAAGAAGGAGAAAAATGTCTGCTGCTGCTGAATCCATGACAACCATGTAAAAACAGTGCTGAGGCACAAGATTTTGGTTGTGGTCTGGGATAATGTGTCTTCTCTGCCACATCTTTCCTGTGGTGGCTCACCTCATGAGAAAGCAATTCTTCATGTATTTCCTTATTAAAGCATAATCAGCCAAATACAATGAGCATGTCAGAAACATCTGTACTTTCAACCAGCTGTGCAGCCAACTTCCCAAACTGTTCCCCAATTTGTTTTAGTACTTGTTTCTTCCATTTTCAGCAATGTTTTCTAGGCATCTTCCAGCACTTCTATCACTATTAATTACAAAACCTGAAAAGAAGCTAGAGATTTATTGTTAAAGTTAACAAAATGTTGTATACATCATAGAATCATAGAATAGTTAGGGCTAGAAAGGAACTTAAGGTCATCTAGTTCCAACCCCCCTGCCATGGGCAGGGACACATCCTACTAAACCATGCCACCCAAGGCTCATCCTCAGTAAAAAAGTGTTTTCTGATATTCAGAGGGAACCCCCTTTTTTTCAGCCTGCACCCATGTCCACCTCTCCTGGCACTGGGCACCACCGAAAAGAGCCTTGCTCTGTCATCTTTATGTCCTCACTTCAAGTACGTACATACATTGATCGGATCCCCTGACATTAACTGACCCATCTCTTTCAGACTTTTCCTTATGAACAGATGCTCCTGTCCCTTCATCATCTTTGTGGCCCTTCGCTGGACTTTCTCTAGAAATGAGAATGGCTCCTGGGACCTGGGAAGCCCAGCATTACACACAATACTCCAGGTGAGGCCTCACCAATGCTGAGTAAAGGGGAAGGATCACCTCCCTCTACCTGACGGCAATATATTGTTTAATGCAACGCAGGATACCATTCACCTTCTTTGCAACAAGGGTGCTTTGCTGGCTCATGTTCAGCTTGGTGTCCACCAGGACCCCAGGGCCTTTTCTCCCAAGCTGCTTTCCATCTGGGCAATCCCCAGCATGTTCTGGTACCTCTGGCTGTTCCTCCACCTGAGCTGCAGGACTTCTCATGTCTCCTTTTTGAAATCCATGAGGTTCCTTTCAGATCCTTTCTTCAGTCTTTTCTCCTGGCACTAAGCCCTAGTACTGCAAGATTTTTGAATTGAACAGAAGTCAGAAGAGTTTTGTTAAACTCAGAATCTCAGCTGTACAGCATTATTTGATTTTGAAGGATCATAAACATGTTACGGCTTGTCTTTGTAGGAATTTTATTATAATTGAATAGAATACTTTCCTTAGTCATGACACTTTATTTATGCCTTATGGTAACTTCAAAAAAACACCATCATATTTTTACTATACAGCAAACAAATAATTGATTTTCTTAAGAGGTATATATATGACATTAATATTTTTTTTCACCTAGAAAATTCACCAAGTTGATCTGAAAATCTTTTAAACATTTTGAAGTCATCCTTAACCTATATCTTTGCCAGCACTGTACAAAGTTTTCCTTTCAATCTGTAGTTGCACTGGGGAGGTGTTTCAATTCCTGATTTAGACTGTGGTCTCTCAGAGGTTCCAGGGTTTCTGGCTTAAAGATAAAGCTTCATGCTTTATGTCTGCTTGCAGTAGAGTAGTAATACACACCACACACTGTGCTCCAGTATGTAGGTTTTTGAGAGTAACTCCAGTCCTGTCAGACTTTTGTGGGTCTTCTAACACTTGAGCACTGTTTTCTGAGAGAACAAGTCAAGCTTGTATAGATTTTCAGCTTCTTTTTGTTGCAGAAATTATGTGTCACTCTTAGGCAATGCTTGCAGTAGTGTGAGGTAATGTACTAGAATGTCTCCACAGAAATATCTGAATATTTGGCTCCTGGTATTACAGCATAAAGACATGCTTGCATTCGAACAAATCCTGTGTTCTCTAACATAGCCTACTGTTGTGGTTTAAGCCGTAACTCACACAGTTTGCTCACTCACTCCTCCCTCTTTCTTACCCCCGCTCCTGGAGGGATGGGAAGGAGAATCGAAAGAATGCAACTCCCACAGGCTGAGATAAGAACAGTTCAGTAACCAAGGTATATCACAAACTGCTACTGCTACCACCAGTAATAATAACGACAAAGGAAACAACAAGGGAAGAGAATACAACCGCTCACCACTGATTCCAAGCCCAACCAAGCAGTGAACCCAACCCTTCTGGGTCCCTACCCTTAGTTTTTACATCCTGGGCATGACGTGTTGCAGTACGGAATGTCTCTTTGGTCAGCCTGGGTCAGGTGTCCTGTTTCTGCTCCCTCTCAGCTTCCCCTCCTCCCTGGCAGAGCATGAGACTCAGAAAGTCTTCGGTCAGACCAAACATTCCAAGCAGTAACTGAAAGCATTGGCGCTATCAGCGCTGTTCCCAGGCCAAAAGTCAAAAGCACAGCGCTGCAACAGCTACTAAGAAGGAGAAAAAAATGACTGCTACTGCTGAACCCAGCGCACCTACAAACCACTGGGTGTAGGATTAAGTAAAGCCTTTCACATTAGGAACCACCACTGTGTAAATTCAATTGCAAATGAACATTGATCTGAAGCAATATTTGAACCTTAATAAATCTTTCATATTTCAATGTACCTTGAACTCCTTGTTTCAAATAACAGGCTAGAACTTCTTCCGTTTGGGAGGCATGGAGCCAGGACAGACAGTTCCAACCAGACCAACCTGCTCAGTTTTCATTTGGAAACTCTACCCAAGTGCTGACCCACTTGAATTACTTGCATATTAAGCCTCACTTAATAAAATGCATGATAAGGAAATTGTCATCATACACTTTTTGCCATATTTGAAAATCTACAGTGATGACAGTACAAGCAAGCCTAAAACTATTTACCCCACTCCCTAATTTATAATTACAGATTTACAATTGCAAACACAGAAATATTATCCTTGCTCTTATCTTTAGACCTAGGGAAGGTTTAATTTTATGTGTCTTTGATTCCCACACCCCCACCACATGACTGAAGTTAGCTGAAATATGCTTTCTTTCCTCCTTTTCCCCTTTGCTTTTCACAGGCCTATTAGATTCTCTTTTTTATGTGTGTGTGTGTCAGTTCAGGGTATAACCCTGTAGTTTGAGTTTATCTTGGCTGTAAACCACAACAGTAATTTATATGCTCCCTTACATGGCACTCCTCTGAGGCACTGCCAGCTGTCTAGCCAGCAGTTTAAAGAAAGAGCTGTAATGAGCACAAGTGTGCAGAGGGTAAGGGGAAGGCACACACAGCGCACAGCCGTGTTCCTATTTCCTTAGCTGGTGGTGGTTATGTTTAAATAACATTGCAGCAAACTGTCAGCATGGCAAGATTTTGTGCGCAGTCACTGCACACCTCCTCCCATGGATTTCTCATTCCTTTCTCTCATTTACCAGTAAAGAATAGATTTAAAGGACGAGAAAAAGCCCCTAGCAGGTGTTATGTGATACAGAACATGAGTTTTGAATGTAAAAGCTTGCACACTCCTGTCTTTTTTCCCTTTATCAAGAGTAAGCTCTTTGAGAAGGCAGACAAAACCTGATGGTGACCCTGATGTTCTTGACATGGGCTTTGATTTTAGCTTGCTTGAGCTCCAATTTTTGATGTAATACAGTTGCGAATTTTATTTCTTCCATGACTGTGCGGTACACTTATTTAAACTTTACCATCACTGAAGTGATAAAAAAAAACCAAACAAAAACAAACAAACAAACAAACAAACAAAAAACCCAAACAACCAAACAAAAAGAAAGGAAGAAGAAAAAAAGATATTTTGCCTATAAGTCACTTCTGTCAAGGACTCAATACTTTCCTTAAAGTCTATTGAAAAATAGTAGGTTAGACTGATCTCAGTAAGTGTGAATCCAGTAAAAAAATCCCATGTCATTCCACTAGGATCAGTAGAATTCATTTAGCATAACACTGATGCAACAGAAGAAAACCTGGCTCAGTGCAGCCCTTGCACCTAAATAGCAAAATACATTCTTTTCCTATAAACTTTCTACAAAATCAAACCTCCTTAATTTTAACTGGAGGTTTTGGGCTCTCCAACATACCAGCAGTAAAACACAGCTTTGATTCTTCTGATATTCTTAAATAAGTTGAGAGTTATGATAACTTGCATTGTAGCAATCCAGCTCTCCCTCAGCTAATACCAATAATGTAAACCACAAACTGACCTTGAGTTAGAGTTTCCCTATGCAATACCGAAAGAAAAATACTAAGACTTTTTTAGAAAGGCAGAGTCTGGAAAATGGTGGAATCTTCTTATTTGTGGCAGAGCACAGGCTACTGGACAATTATTTCTCATATGATGTTTTTAATTATTGGTCCCACACACCAGGTACCCTGAAAAGAGAAATTCACCCTCAGTCATCTTACTCAACCTGTCTGAACACACTGATACATAAAGTGTTTTGAAGTATCTGAACCCACAATAATGAGCAACTAATCTAGACTTATCTAATCTTCATTAATCAGAGCAATTATACATAGATAACCCACAAGTCCACATATATTTTGAAGCACAATTTAGAGTGAGATACCATCTGGAAGGTTTGAATCTTATGCTGTTTAGATAAATCCTGTCTAAGTAGTTAAATGTGATATAGCCCTCCCTCAAGATGCAATTTTCACTATGATTCAATAAAAATAAACCTACAAATGAACTATCTCTTTTATGGAGCCCATGAACAGGTTTGTTTAATCATAAAGCAAAGTGTCCTAGAGGGGTCAGAAATATAGTCAGGAAGTAAAAAAATGAAATTCTGTGTGAAAAAGACAAGTTAATGTGTCTGAGGGGAAATAAATTGAAACAGATATTGAACAGGAGAGGAGCATTTGCAAAAGAGTAAAGGTAAAAAAACCTCAGTAAAACTACAAGAAAACACAAAATTAGCAGAGAACTTGTAAGAGAAAAGTTTACAGAAGAGACCAATGCACTTTATGAAGCAATATGAAAAAGACATAATTTCTCATATGTAAAAAGTGACAGTAAAGCACTGATGTGACAGAACTCAAGCATCGGTACTGATTAGTTACAAACTCAGATAAAAAGAAAGCTGTTAACATGTCAGAAAAAGTTCAGAGAACTTCCATAAATAAAGGGCTGAGTAGCGTGGTCAAAACCACAAGTTCTGAGCTTTCTCTTGTGGAGAACAATGTCAGTATTTCCACATACTTAAAATGCAGCAAGATCAGCTAAATACCAATTAATGATTAACTGCAGGATGTAGGCACAAGGGAGACATTAGAATTATTCAGGTCAAAGACTGAATATGAGTGATCCTCTAAGTCCCTCTTTCTCTTTGTCACTCACAGAAGGAAACAAGCTTGGAGACTACATGGTGATCTGCAGTATGGAGCCTCACAGGGTTCTTGGTCCAAGAAGGTACAAGTATGAGTCAGAAGGTGGAAGAAAGCCAAAATAAATGTAGACTGAATATCAGAAATATCCCTGAAATCTAAGTCTAGTCTCCCTGAAGACTTGGAAGAAAGTACCACCACCTGTTAGATCATTTAAAACAAAAGAGTATGACGCACTACAAAATACATATTTTACCAGTTTAGATGATTGTTCTCTCTATACATGTTTTATGTCATACATGTTGTTTACATTCCTACCTGATGCATTTGTGTGACACAAGCTGTGTCCATGCAGTGCCTTGCTTTGGCTGTAACTGTCTACCAACTGTCTTGGACTTCCAAGACAGGCTGGTAGACAAATTCTTGCACATTTTTCTTCAACGAAATCATTGGACTATTCCTTCTGTCCACAGGCTTATCCATAGAGGTCACATCCAGTAAGATGCAGTGCCTCCTTCCTAAACTGACATGAATGGGAGAAACCAATCTGGGGAAAAATTAACCAATCCCTCTCTGCTCAGGCAACTAATTGGTGTGCCTCATTCACCAGTATAACATAGGAGAAACTTCACACAGAAGAATGACAGATCATATTTTGGACTCACAATTTAGTAGTACATGCATCCTGGATAGGCTGAAAGAGTCTAGACTCCCACAAGCTCCTAGAAGGAATCACATATTCCAAGGCTAATTTAGATACTTGCATTTCATCTGAAACCATTTAACTTGCTGCTTGATTTATGGGAAGATGTCAATGTGAAAATGAAGAAAAATGTCTTTGCTTCTATCTTTCCCACAGTTAAGGTTTTATTTACCTTATATAATCATTTTGTTCCTTGTTACTGGAAAGCAACAAGTGGCAGTACATAACACTTACTAGGGCAAAAAGAAGGACCCATGGGATTAAAAGGTTGTTGTGCGGTATAGCAGCTTCATTAACATTTCCTCCTTTCTTTCTAAAAATTTAGCAAGCAAAGATAAGATTGAGTTTCAAAAAAAGAATAACAGATCTTTTTCCTCTCAATTTAATTGCCTAGTTTTTGTTTATCTGCACTCAAATCCCATTGATTTCTTAAATTTGACATCTTTATAGGCTTCCTCAATCCAAAGAAATAGTGACAAAATTGCTGGAAACACTTCTGGCTGCTTTGGATTCAGAGGTACCTCAAACTTTGCTTCATCCTTACAGATTTTGCCTGCCTGGTTTACAGTGAAGAAATAACATAAATGATAACTTTAACTGTCAACTGCTTGCTATCCAAAAATCCAGCATTATTCCAGGAAAATAATGTATTATAGTCTTTCTCCTATTATACATATTTTCCTGTTTTGAACCAGGAATGAGTAGGTAAAATAAGCATTTAAGTAATCTTTGTTGCCATGACCATATTTCATTGAACAAGAAGGAAGCATTTCTAGTAATGAGAAGAGGGTTTTTTTTGTATTCTTGGCAAATACCAGGCATAAATCGCTGTCTTCTTTGGAAAGATCTTGTTCATATTTGAAGATTTTATTCAGCCATCTAAGAATTTTCAGCTTTTAAATACTAATGATGCATTGCCAAGAAAGCTTTTTTTTTTTTATCATTAATTTGAGTGGAAGGTTGCTGGTTTTGATTTTTTCTTTTTAAATGGAAACTGATTCATAGAGAAGATGGCAGTGAGCAAAGAAAACAATGACATATAGAGCCTTTGAAAGAAAGCGCCTTTCATGCCCTACAAGTACATAGTCAAAATGAGTAATTGAATAAAGAGCACATGTCAAAACTGAAAACAAAAAGTCATGATGGCAGGCAGAGAACAAAAGCAGTAGAGGTATCTTTAAAAACATCAGCCACTTTTCAGATGGCCACCTGCTAAATAAGCTCTTGTCCCCTGATAGTTGAGACAATCCACACAAAGACTCCTGACAGGTTTCTGAAACAAAAATCAACAAAGCATGCACAGCTGCCATTAGCCATCCTGGCCTGGAAGCAGATTGTGGTCCTGCTCTGCTCTTCCCCTGTGCTGGATTTTGCACCTTCTACTGTGAGTCTGCCCTTCTTGACTCCTTCCCTCCAGGACAGCTTTCAAGAACACTGGGAATCCTGCCCTTGTTCCCAGTCTACTGCTGCTGCGCTGAAAGCAGTTTCAGTTTTTTTCAGTGGAGGCTGGAACCCTTGCATGGCAAATTTAAGCTACTTCCAGCACGCTTGCTTTTCTCATTAACCTTTGATGTAATTTTATGCTTATAGATACCTGCAGATTAAAATTTAATTCTTCAAAAGTGTTACAAAAGTGCATTTCAAACTCCTGTGCTCTCAACAAAGCACCCTTCTTCCACCAGATTTACACAAATCTTTAGTTCAAATACTGGGAAGGCAACAAATACTGGAGTTGGGCCTGGCTACTCAGTTACTTCTCCAGATACAAACAAAAGGAAGGAAGTGGACAAATCGGGGGAGGGAGAGACAGATTAAATTACCAGAGACTGACCTTGAAGGCTCAAGAATTAAAGTAAGGGAAAGCAGAGGCACTAATTAGTTGGAAATTCCTTTGAATTCCTGTAATCCCTTAGGTCAATTTAAAGCGAAATGATCTGACCATTCTGCATCTGCAAGTGATTGAAGGCAAATAAGGAGCATTGTGTGATTTCCAGTTCAAGAAGTATATAGTAAACACAGCTTTTATGAAACCAAATACAGCAAATCTCAATTGACCTAGACTGACTAATAAACCTTGAGATGCCTCTAACATATGGGAAGGTGATGATGGTATGAACTACCCAGAACAAGAGGAAAAAAAAAAAAAAAATGGAAAAAAAAACCAAAAACAAAACCAATAAAACAACCAAAGAGAAATCACTAAAGTGAAGAAGGAGGGGGAAAAAAAAAGGAAATAATTTACTGCAAGGCATGTTTTTCACTGAAACACCATAGTCTACAAATCATCTTCAACATTTAGTCTATTGTGCAGACAGAAGAAAAGCCTAAAATCATACCATACTGGGCCTCTCAGATTAAGCCTTCTGCTACACCTCTGTAACTTGAAACAGCCTTCCAAGACTTCTTTATGCAATGACATCATACACTAAGAGCCTGACTACAGAGGAAAGCTTTATTGGTCCTTTTAATAAATATTATTAGTGTGTAGACCTGGAAAGGATCCCATTTTGGGCTTGTAATGTGCAGTGATTAAGGGATAGACCATGCCTGTAAAGCAATAGCTTGACCATGCGTTTCGATTAACACAAAGACATGCTCTCCAGAGATACCATTCAATGGCCTATCTTCTCCAGACTTGTTACCTATCTCTCTGTCATTCCTCTTATACCCCCAAAGGCACCACTCATGGCAGCCCCACAGTGATGAACGTCCCACTCTTCCCACTCATTCCCCACTCTGCCCAGTCTGAAGAGATTCATTTCCTAAAGCCTGGGGCTCTGGAAATCTCTGGTTGAGATTAACCTTTACTGAAAGGGTCAAAGGAAAGACTTTTCTTTCCTCCTCACTATCTAAATCTCTATCAACACAGTGAAAATAAAATGAATTGTTGCAAACTAGCAACTGTAACAGAGTAAGGAAGGACCAGCCAGTTGCAAATGTGGGTGTACACGACCTCACAAATTATTTTTTAATGCTTGATAAGTAATATTCAACCAAGCTCATATAAAAAACTCCTTCATTTTGCCAGTTTGACCTCAGTCCCCTACAAACTTCTGAAATATTCCAGGTCTGACTGCAAAAGGTTCACTCATTGCTGCCTATTGTCCCCTTCTTTTAGCTACATTTTCAGCCTGAGAAAGTCGGAAGTCTTTTTCCCCTGACTGTATTTAGTTACAAAATACTTTTCCTTGCGCATCTATGTATGTGTGCTTTGCTCTCACCTAGCACGTTATGGAGCATCATCATTCAAATGCATGAGCTTTGTATGCTGACTGAGGCTGGACAAAGTTTGGCCGTGTTGCACAGCAGAAGAAATTTGAAAAACATATACGTTTTATTTAATTAATAAGAACTTTCTGTGATTTTTTTATTTTCTATTGGTATGGTTCTTTGACTCTTTAACAGTGTGAAGAATGAGGAATTTTATGACAAAGTTGTTCTACAACAGGTTTGGCTGGACCTCTCTTTTAAATACATAATTCCTAATTCTTTAAGTGAAGTGTTGAATTCTTGATAAATCTTTTAGTTACTCTGGGGATAAATGTCTCCATTCATTACTTGCAAGCTAAATTATTTAGGCGTGAGAGTAAGAGTAACAGAAATAATAACAGTAATGACAGGAAAAGAATTTACAGTGTTAATTTTAAATGTTGCGTTTCAAATTCTTCTGAATTATTTTTCCTGGGATTCCAAAAGCTCAGAACTATCCCCTTACTCCTTCACTCTGCTTTGTCTCCTACAAATATGCTGATAACATCTTTCCAAACTGTTCCAGGGGAAACAAAACAGCATGTCTGCAAAGCTAAGCCTTTTTGAAAACTGGCTTCTAAGCATACCGCAAGAAGATATGCAGGAAGAAACTCCCCTGAAATCATGTGGAAGCAAGAGAATTCACATCCAAAGGGACAAAACAACATAGAACTCCACAAAAACAGTAAGGAAAAAAGTATAATTTGCAATTAGGAAGTTCTAAGCTCCAGTAATGCCCTATAACAAGATGCTATACTGTTGATGTGGTCAAAGACATACTATAATTATGAGGGAAAAAAAAGTCATCGTTCTATACTAGATGGATCTTAACCTTAAATTTTTTCTTCAACAAATAAAATTCACTTCTTTGCAAAACACCTGAAAAATGTGTTTATTTGAAGGTTAGCTAGTGTAATATACTTGTCATATCAATTAAGAGATAAGTTATCAACATGGGACTAAAAAACTGATGTTATGCTTAGTACATATGTATGTCTAGAAATACAGGGAAATGTATTTTCAAGAAGTACTGAAAAGAGTGTGAATATGTAAAGAAAAACTGAAGGTTTAAATATAACACAGACTTTCTTTTCTCTCTCTGCCTGTACTTGGAAACACTGAACATGGGGGTCAGCAACAGGCCAGCTCCTGCAGGTGCATGAAATCAGAAACTAAGTATGTGGAGGGGGGAGAGGAAAAAAAACCACAACAAATCCAGTAAGTAAGAAAACAGTAATAGTGGCAGCATACCAAGCTTCTCTTTCTAAGAGAAGATGAATACAAAGGAGGATGTGTTTTGCAACCGGACAGTCTTTAAATGACAATGGGAAATATCTGAAATTGCAACAGAGCTCAATACAAAGCCAAACAAAGCAAAAGCCACTGGAAGAGATGCTACAGGCAGTAAAGACTGCAATGTATTCCCTTGTTAAATTAGTTGATAACAAAATGGAGTGAATAAAATTCAGAGAGCACAAAAATAGTTTTACTATTGCCAAAGGTCAATCCTGAAAATATCTTTAAAAAAAATAAATTTGGGATCAAGAGTCTGTAAAAAATGTCTGTGTGACATGACTGACTCAGGCAGTA